>JARCFY010000003.1:48280000-48905000 GCA_029233225.1 Lepidodactylus listeri | reverse complement strand
CCTAACTGCTTTTGCAGCCTATATCTATGCATTTTTTACTCAAATGTATGTACCATTTCAATCAGTTGAGCATAGTAAATGTAGTACATCTAAGCAAATTTTCACAACATGATAACCTTGCTTGGAAAGCTGCAGTTATATGCACATGGATTATCTGTACATAAATTGCATTCAGTTCGATAGGGTTTATCTCCAAGCTTACATAGGATCAGTTATATAGTTTATTGTATCATTGCTTCTGCAGGAAATAGTTGTTTTATTTATGTATCTATCAAGCCATATTTTAGAATTTGTGCAATAATCAGATTTGGGCTCTTCAGGGATTCTCCAGCTTTTACTATGTAAATCTTATCAATAGCCTCCTAGTTTAGAAGCCAGCATAACCTACAGAATTTAACAACAAGCAACATCCCATAAGTATAACCATGGAGGAAATAAAAATGAGAAATTAGCAATGAAAATTCCCCTCCACTTCACAAGACATGATTGATGCCCCATGATTTTACAACAACACAAGAGTCTTTTGTGGGGTACCCTGCCAAGAGCCTTTTGGAAGTCCATCTACCTACCAAATCACTCTTATCCACATACTTGTTAACCTGTTCCAAGAATGCCAAACATGAGACAGGACTTTCCTTTGAACTCTTAAGGATGGCAGTTCACTAACTAGAGAAATAATGCAGGTAGCAATATTGGTCTGCTGCAAAATCCCAAAACAAAAGGCATATTTTAAATTGACACAACATAGTACAATCTGCAAGCTTTCTTTTCATTTATTTGTTTCCTAAAAAACAGGAAAAAAGAACAAGAGGGGAAAAACGTAAAATCCAGCAACCAAATAAGATTTAAAAAGGGGGGGGGAATACATAAACACAAGATAAAAATATAACAACAGTGGTGGCAAATCTACACATACGTTTCTATAAACAATTTCCAAATATCTAAAAATAAGTCCATATGCAATTGCCGTCTATAGGCTATGTGTTCAAATGCTGAGAGAGTCCTAAGGTCCTCAATCCATTGATTTACTGGAGGTGGGCTTTTATATGAGTCTTTTAGCTGTAGTAAGGGTAGAGACCTGGATAGCCCAGGCTAGCCTGATGTCATCAGAGTTCAGAAACTAAGCAGGGTGGAAGACCAAGTAATAGCAGCGTTCCCAGGCACTGGCAAATCACCACTGAACATCTCTTGCCTTGAAACCCCCATGGGGTTGCCATAAATCAGCTGTGATGATGGCTTTCCACCACCGCCAAGGGCATGGAGGGTTTGTTTTCATTAACCATCAGCTAGCCTCCAAAAAATAGGCAGATAGTTTAAATGTACATGGCAAAATTCATAGGCACAATAATAAAATATACGAAAAATAATACTGAGTAAGGTCTTTTAAAATATTTTTTGTTCTAATTTCTGCTTAAGGTGATAGCCATATGAGCTGTACCAGATAGATAGATAGATAGATAGATAGATAGACAGACAGACAGACAGACAGACAGACAGACAGACTTTAATGCCATATACAATTGCTTTGGCAAAACAGGGCAATCTAACTCCTTATTCCATTCATTTCTGAGACTCTGCATATCATATTTATTAACTGACATCAAATATTTATAAACAAATATGGTAGGTTTTGTTTTCTGCCTTGATTCAATCAGAGTTTCTAGAAGCAAAGGGAATTCTGAGACCTTTAATACCGCAGGGCCATATTTAGATACCAACAAATGTTGCAAGTATTGCCATTCTACAGAAGGTAACAGCTTGATGTAGTGGTTAAGAATGGCAGACTCTAATCTAGAGAACTGGGTTTGATTCCCCACTCCTCCACATGCAGCCAGTTGAGTGACCTTGGCTCAGTCACAGTTCTCTCAGAGCTGTTCTCTCAAGAGCAGTTCTTTCAGAGCTCTCTCAGCCCCACTTACCTCACAGGGTGCCTGTTGTGGGGAGAGGAAGGGAAGGAGATTGTAAACCTCTCTGAGACTCTGAGTGAAGGGCGGGGTATAAGACTAATTCTCCTCCTCCTCCTCTAAACCTCATCTGAGAAAATGACAAAAACTTCTCATAATATCAGCTGATCCAATGTAAAAAATCCCCTTATCAGTCCAAGCCTTTCACAAAAAAAGATTTCTTCCCTGGATTGGCCATAATCCAATGTAAAAAATCCCTTTATCAGTCCAAGCCTTTCACAAAAAAAGATTTCTTCCCTGGATTGGCCCTTAATTTTAATTTAGAATATGAAAATTGATCAAATCAATATGGTCATCATGCCATTATGTGCCATTGTTTTATAGTTGTAGAAATTACAAGAGGAATGGGATCCACTCTAGCATTAAGCAGACCCTAATGCATTCCACTTAGAGAGGGGCCCCAGACAAGAGGGCTCCAAAAGAGCCCAAGATGGGCAGTCCAACAGCAAGAAGCAATTTCAATAATTAGTACAAGTTAATGAGTATGCCTGATGATATAAACTAAGGAGAGGGAAATCAAAGCCTCCTTCATTGAATGGAAGTTGCATCCTCTTTTAAAAAATCCGAGGCAGTGAGGGAACCCCCCCCCCCCATTTCTGAAACAAAGTATTGATTTTATGAATATATCTACAAGGCATATAGAAAGGAATTGATGTAAAATGTAAATAATCCTAGGCATAATATTCATTTTGAATGTATTTACTTTGCCCTATGGAGACAAGTTTAAAGTAGCCCGTCTGTCCAAATCCAAAGAAATATTGGCAATTAGCTTGTTAAGATTTAGCATATCTCCATGAACCAATATTCCAAGATAGGTAATGACATCTGGGCATCACCAAAAATGTCCATAGTCAAATACACTCCATGTTATATTGTCTCCCAGTGACATCAACTCCGATTTTGCCCAATTAATCAAATATCCAGACAAATCTCCAAAGGTAATCATATTAATTAACAGAGGAATGGAAAACTGAGATCCAAAATATATAATAAAAGTTCATCTGCATAAAGAATAATTTTAAAATAGAAAGAGTTATGTATAAAGCCATGAATATTTTTATTTTGTCTAATGGCACAAGCCAGAGGTTCAAAACGTAAATCAAAAGTAAGAGAAAGAGGGCAACCCTGTCTAGAAGAAGAAGAAGTATCCCTCGCAAGAGGGAATGGCACAGAAAATATACCATTAGTCAGCACCCTCTATCTGGGAGATGAATAAAGAATTCCAGGGCTATTTTTGGGCAGGAACGCATGGGAATGGAGTTCTGGCTGGCTTCCGAGTTGGCCATGCTTACAGCCTTCCCCCCCCCCCAGGTTCCCCAGGCACTTCACAAGCTAGGGGCGCCTGGGGAAGCCAAGCCGATCCAGGGAGGGAAGGCAGTTTAAACAGTTTAAGCCGATCCAGAAACTGTTTCCTTCTCTCAGGTTCCCCAGGTGCTCCGCAAGCCATAGGGCACCTGGGGAAGCCGATCCTGGAAGGGAGCTGTGCTGTCAGGGGTGTGGCCTAATATGCTAATGAGTTTCTGTTGTTGGGTGTGGCCTATTATGCTAATGAGTTTCTGCTGGGCTTCTTCTACCAAAAAAGCCCTGAAGAATTCTAATCCACTTCAAAAATTTGTGAGGAAAACTGAATTTAGTCAATGTAGCAAAGACAAATTTCCAATATATTTTGTCAAAAGCTTTTTTCAGCATCAATCTGCAAGCTTTTAAGTTCTCTAGAACTCTATCAGGCTGGATTTTATGGGAGGGAGGGGAATAGGGAAGAAAACCTTTCAGACTGTGATCTATAGGTCTCTTGTTTGGCCCCCTCTATAAAATGCTGTGTTGATTTCAAACTTATATCAGGTTGTATTCTTGGCTTCGGGGAAGAAGCAAGGGGAAAAAAAGTAACCACGTAATTTAAAACAAATGTCTCTGTAATGCTAAACAGAGCACACAGGTCCTTTCAACGGCCAATGCCCATGGAAAAATGCAGTAGTCTATATGTTAACAATACTGGAGGTTAATTTTAGTTGATGCACCAATTTTAGTTGAATAAGCAGAGAACACAAAGCAGTTTTCTCTTTCACTTAGAAGAGGCTGTAGGTCATGTTCAATAGCCAGAGTCATGGGCGTCAACTACGGGGGGGCTCGAGCCCCCCCCCAAAATTTCCCGGGGGGGCTCAGCCACCCCCGGCAAAATGGAGCGCCCTGCCGGCCTGCCCTCCTGCCTCCCTGGGGCGGGGGGGGGGAGAGAGGCGGCGACGGCCGGCTGACTGGCCACCCTCATGCGCTCCATTTTACCGGGGGAGGCTGAGCCCCCCCCGGGAAACTTAGGCACGAGGCGGAGTGGGAGCCCGGGGCCCGCAAGGGCGACGCGCCGGCCCGGGCTGCAGGCAGCAGCAGCCAGCAGCAATCCCCGAGGTGAGCGGGGAGAGGGAGGGAGGGAGGGGGGCGGGGAGCGCGGCGGGCGGGCGGGCACGGCCCGGGGGATGGAAGCGGCGGCGGCGGCTCCCTGGGGGGGGAAGAGCAGCGGGGACATGGTCCCGAGCTCGCGCGCAAAGCGCACGCGCACGAGAGAGCCCCTGCCCCCCCCCCCCCCGGGAATTTAAAAAGTCTACACTCCTGGCCAGAGTAACCTACGTTTCTTTTGTTCTAGAGAGTGTGAGGGGTTAATTTTTCCCTCTGAGGCTGGTTTGTTTTGTTTTGTTATTGTTTGTTTGCTTTAGTGTAGATGTTGACCTGTGTCATTAATTCCCTCAACTTTTGCCTTGAGAAATGCTTTGAAGTCTTTTTTTGTGACTGCATAAATTTTGAAACGAAACGCACAATAAATAACAAAGCACCCTGTTCTAAAAATCATAAACTGAATTCATAGATCCCACATTGCAGGTCTTTGTTCCTTGATGTCAGACTGAGAATGTGGAGGCAGTGGCAGGTTCACTACATGCCCTGGTTCTAGGGCTCGTGTTAGGGTTGCCAACACAAGGTTGGGAAATTCCTGGAGATTTGGGGGTGGAGCCTGAGGATAGTGGGGTTTGGGAAGAGGAGGGACCTCAGCTGGGTATACTGCTACCCTCTAAAGCATCCATTTTCTTCAGGAGAACTGAGCTATATATTTTGGAGATGTTGTAATTCTGGGAGATCTCCAGGTCCCGCCTGCAGGACGGTAGCCCTAGTTTGTGCCCCTGCTTCTACAGTGTGTTGGAAGGAAACCTGCCTGGCTCAGATGAGCTGACGAGATTTAGAGTAAGCATGGCACAATTAAATACTAGCAGCTACGAACTAAATAAGAGTGAACTGACTGACCTTATTATTTTGATTCACTTATTTATTTACATTCTTGATATTTCACTTTCCTCAGGGGGACCCAAGGCAGATTACACAGAGTGAGTCAACAAAAATTATTTATATAATCCATTTATACCCCACCTTTCTCTTGAATGGGGACCCTAAGCAGCTGACATTATCCTCCTCTCCTCCATTTTATCCTCACAACAACCCTGTGAGGTAGATTAGCCTGAGAAGGTGTGACTGGCCCAAGCTCACTCAGTGAGCTTCCATGGCATGAGTGAGGATCCAAACCTGGGACTCCTAGGCTGAGGACAAACTGGCAATGTGGCCCGGGAGAGCTCCGCTTCAGAAGCGGGGGAAGGGAGGCAGTTCAGACAGCCGCAGCTGTCCTCCGTCTCCCTTCTGTACTCACCCATCTCTGAAGTGCTTCCATGCCACCTCAGATGGACACTGGCTAGGGCGGCCAAGTCCCCCGGTAGGGCGGGGGAAACACCGGTTTTAAATACTCACCCCCGCTTTTTCAAAATTGTCCACCGGGGGAGAAAATGGCTACCAGCAGGAAGGCAGGGGAACTCTTCCCTGTCCTGCCTTAAAAGGGAAATGTCTGCAGAGAGCCTGCCCTGCAGTAAAAAGCCTCACCAGACATTTCCCCTTTAAGAAATCAGCAAGAGAGCTTCCACAGCAAGAGAGGTCCGCCCAGAGATTAAGGAGGGACTGAAGGAGCTGCTTTTGCATGTGGCTGGCAACGTTGCTGTAGTAAGTTTCTCTTCCAGCTCTTTTCCTTCTCTCTCCCTCTTTCTTTTTTCTGTCTGTCTGTCTGTCTGTCTCTCTCTCTCTCTGTCCCCATCCAGCAGAGGTCTATCAGTGGCTATTATTAGCCACAAGGTCTAAATGGAAGTAAGTGCCTCTGCCAGTTTTTTCCTTCTCTTTCTCTCCCTCTTTCTTTCTTTTTTCTGTCTGTCTGTCTGTCTGTCTCTCTCTCTCTGTCCCCATCCAGCAGAGGTCTGTCAGTGGCTATTATTAGCCACAAGGTCTAAATGGAACACTTTGTCTGGGGCAGTGATGCTCTGAATTCTTGGTGCTTGGGGGGCAACAGTGGGAGGGCTTCTGGAGTTCTGGCCCTGCTGCTGGACCTCCTGAGGGCACCTGGTATTTTTGGCCACTGTTGTGACACAGAGTGTTGTACTGGATGGGCTGTTGGCCTGATCCACTGTGGCTTCTCTCCTGTTATGATATGAAAATCATATTTAGCACTTGTGTAGCAGTGCTTCATATTCTGCCGAGATGAGGAAGGATTCAGTAGGGCCGTTGCTCAGTGATAGAGCATCTGCTTGACATGCAGGAGGTATCAGCCTCTTCAGCTAAAAAAGGATCAGGTAATAGGTGACATTAAAGATCTCAGCCTGAAACCCTGGAGAGCCACTACCAGTCTGAGTAGTCAATACTGACCTTGATGGACCAATGGCCTGATTCAGTATTAGGATACTTCATGAGTTCATGTGTCAGCATATGGAAGCAACATCACAGGATGTGACATCACAAAATGATGTCACTTCCTTTCTCCTGGCTCCACCCCCAAAGTCCCCAGATATTTCCCAAGTTGGACTTGGCAGCCCTAACACTGGCAGAAAGTGGTGTCCAGGGGGCTTCCTCCGTTTGGATCCCGCTTCCCGGCTCTGTGGACAGGAAGAGGCGGGATTCAAGTGGAGGCGGCAGTGTGAACGCGCTGCCGCGGAGAGATGCGCGTATGCGCTCTGTGTGCCACTGGATAGTGGCTGAATTGCTGCTGCCCCCATGCACATAGGCACCCATGCACCTGCTGCCAAAACAGCCCCGCCACGAGCTACAGAGGCCTGCCTGCCAGGGGCTGCTCCACAGCAGTGTGGACGCGTCATTGCGCCTTCTCCCCGGAACACTCCCGCAGGACTCTGGCCAGTGTGAACGGCCAGCCCCAGGCCAGTTTCTCCCTGGGGCTTTTGGCCCCCCACTGCCATTCCGCGGCAGATTTCCAGTCTGTCCTCAGCCCTAGGAACTCTTAATCACTACACCGCAGTAAACAATGCACGAGGATTGTAAAAGTTTGGAAACAACCAGAAATCTGAAAGACAGAGCTGATGCAGAGCATAAATATTCACATGACACATTAAGCAGTGCAAAATTACATAATACGATCCTGCTTACAGTAAGCTATACACAGCAATAGAGACCACAGTCCCTAATCATTTATCCAAGTAAGTTTGTAGACAGTTGTGTACAATGCAACCCCATTACCTATGCAAAACTGCCCTTTAGAATAATTTAGTTTAGGTAATGTGGATTTTAAGGGCTGCAAGAAGACACAGATGCCTGTTACTTCAAGATTTAAGGTTATCATTGTGGAATGTTGAGGACAAAGCTGGAAGCATTGTTTCCTTCAAGTTTTGAAGGCGAGATCTCACCTACTTGAGAAGCAATCGGTAATTGCCCTGCTCAGGATGGAGGAGGAGCCGAGGCAAAAGCAGTCTAGAAAGTAATAATGATGAGCCATTACATGAAGGGAAGTGGCAGGAAAAAAGCAATGGACTCAAGAACTGATTTAATGCTTCATAATGGATGGCAATAGAGATCAGTGAAACAAATGGTATGGACCAGGAAGAAAATGTCAGTACCCAGTGGGCCTAAGAACACTTTCCAGGGAGTAAACCCAGGGGTCCTTTCAAGCAGGAGCTCGGGGGAGCTCAGCTCCAGGAGTTGGTGCCAGCCCCCCCCATGGGGGAATGCCTGCTTGTGTCATGGCTGCAGCAAAATGACCCCATCCCCTGGAAAGGTCCTTGTTCCTCTGACCAGCCTTCTGAAGGCTTCAGCCACCACTGAAGCTATCCCCCCGGAATAGTGGTATTTCTGAGGCTTGGATTAGAAGCGGTCCCCTCTCTGTCAGCTTCTTTCTTTCTTTCTTTCTTTCTCTCTCTCTTTCTTTCTTTCTTTCTCTCTCTCTCTCTCTCTCTCTTTCTTTCTTTCTTTCTTTCTTTCTTTCTTTCTTTCTTTCTTTCTCTCTCTCTCTCTCTCTCTCTCTCTCTCTCTCTCTCTCTCTCTTCCTTTCTTGCCTTCTGACATACTTCCGGTGATGTCAGGTGGTGTACCATATGCAAATAAGTTATGCTAATGAGTTATGCTAATGAGCTCCGGCACCTCTTTTTCTACGAAATGACCCCTGAGTAAACCCTATTCAATGGCATGGCACTTACTTCCAAGCAGACCTAATTAGGTTTGCTAACTGTACAAAAAACCTCTTTTAGGTTGTGATTGTGCACATCTGTCCCTAAAGAGTATATCCATGCCCTGGACTACAAATCATACACCTTCAGGGACTGGAAACCAAACTGAAAGCTGAAGTAAGCAGCTTGTGGAAGTTCTCCACCCCCCAAAAAAAATGTATTGGAAAGAGTGGTCAAAGTTCCACCCCCTCACCACATACATACTCATTAGTATGAAATTAATGTATTAAAACAGTGTGAAATTAATATGACATCAGTTAGTATGGTGTACATTTATGTAGGATTGGAGCATCATTTGAACATTCATCTCTTTGTTAGGAGCATATGCTAATAATGCAAGTGTAATTAGCTCAGCAGGAATGTCACAGGTCTGTGTATCACTGATTACAGTGACACAGATGAACTCCACATGGTAATATAGTACTGTCCCATATACATATCTCCTGGTTGCTCAGACATTTGCCAAGAGTTCAGTTCAAGACACTGGAGCACATTCCTGTCTGATTGCCTGTGAGGTTTAAGAGAGACACATACTTTCATGCATTGCTGAACAAAGGCCTGAGGCAATGTGGGTTTGATTATCCAGATCTTACTACAGAGCCTAATCTTGATTATACATGTCACTGCGGCACAGGAAAGACTGAGGGAGAGGCAATGGCTTAAAATATTTTCCAAAACCAAACCAAAGCATTTGTTGGTACTCATTCAAGAATATAGTTCTGTCATCTAGGAGCAACATGAATAAAGTGGTTTCTGACTCATGAAAGCTTATGTCACAATGAATTTGTTAGTCCTTAAAGTGCCACAGGATTCTCTGTTGTTTTGACTGCAGTAAGTTGACATAACTACCCTTCTGGCATTTTCTAATAATGGCCAGAAGGTGTTTCAAGTGAAGTCTGTAAGAAGTTGCCTGACAGTTGTGAAATAATATAACTTCAGCTATGACATTATCTAAAGAGCTTAAGTTGGACAGTGCACAGAAAAATTCCCATGCTGTGTCATACCAACAGTCCACCAGTATTCTGTCTTCAACAGAGACGGCTGCTTCCTTCTGTCATTAGATTCACCCTGATATATGGTATAAATAATCAATCCAATGATTTTAGTTTATGTAGTTCTTTCTCTTAAACCTGCCGCTGCCAACTTCACTGGATGATTCTGAGTTCTTTCTTGAATGAATGTGACTAACTTTTCCCAGTACGCACGCTTCACACCGCTCATGGTTTTATAAACCCCTGGCACGTGCCACAAAGTTGTGTTTTATAAAGACATACAAATATAACTATCTGAATATTTGTGTTTTTAAAAAGTTGCCTTGAATCCTCAGTTAGAATAAAGCATAAATAAATAAAATAATAAAATGAGCCATCGTCCTAAACTTTTTGTTGCTTTTTCTGTACTTTCTCAAGTTTCATTATGAGGGCAGCAGAAACAGCATATTGGTGTCAGGAAGGAGTGGGCAGAAACAAAAACAGTGCTTAGATAGAACTAGAGTTGCCAACTCCAGGTTGGGGAATTCCTAGAGATGTGGGGGTAGATCCTGGTGAGTGGGGAGTTTGGTCAGGGAAGGAAACTCAGTGCAGTATCATGCTGTAAAGTCCACCCTCTAAAGCAGCAATTTTCTCCATGGCGACCGATCTTTGTAGTCTTGAGACTTGGCAACCCGAGGCAGAACACTAATTTCAAAACTATGTGCTAGAGTACAGTGGTAAGAACAGTTAGTGTGCCATGAAAAATGAATTAATCAAAGCTGTCCACTGAGGTCTGCTACATCGCTCCATGACTCAGCTCTTCTACAGGGGGCAAGTCATTCTGTTGCATGTTTGCATCAGGTGTGATTGGATCATTCTGTCACTCCTGATGGAGATAAACAGTAGAATTACCTATCCTCAGAAGTAGCTGCTTGTTGCATCTCTGTGTGAGGCTTGGCTCTAAGCTTGCCTCCTTCACATCAGGAGGCTTGCCCATAGCAGTGACTCATGCAGGAACACGCCAGAGTATGAGCAATTCTTACTTTCACGCAGTCTGGCTTTAACAGCAAATCTTCATTGGGTATAATTTGAACATTTAGCTTCCCTTTTTTATTCGAGAAAAAGATGTGCCTGAGCAGGCCAAACAAGGTGAGGCACCGGAGATCTGTAGTTTGATTTTCTGACTTTTAAAATGTATATAAATTGTAGCTATGGAGGACCTAGCTGGATTGGAGCAGCAACACTAGCAGAGCTATCCTAAGAGGAGTAACACCCTTAATTGATCATGGCCTTCAAAGCATGTAACTCTGCCTTGGGTGACCAGTGGTCGTGGTGAATCCTTTCTCCTGTATCTTTTTGCTGCATGTTTTCCCTTTCAGGGCAAAGAGCACCACCAGGGCTCTAATTTACATTGGGGGGATAGATGTAGGAGGAAAAGGTTAACCTGCTTTGCTGAGCCCTAGTCAAAGCCATACACACTGATATGTATTGGAGTCGGGAGTCCATGGAATAGTGAAACAACTAGGTCTTTATTGCTGGTCCGGATGAAGCATACAACTCAGGGCTCCGAGCCCTCTTTTTATGCTGGTCAGGGGCAATCCCCTGACCTTGCCCAACTGGCCTGATAGGCTATTAGAAGTCTATTTACATTTCATAGGTTCCCTGGGAGAAACCTAGGTACAGGATTGGTGGCCGGTTTGAATCCACCTGGCCTTTGTTCTACCTGGCTGAAGTTCAGGTAGTTTCTTGGCCATGTGCTCTGGCCACATGGTGGTCGCCATTGCTGGAGCACATGGCGACCGCATGGTCAATACATAACACACACTGTGGCTGCTATTTATATTAGTTTAAAGAGATGGGAGATCTGATCAAGGATCTCCACTGTCTGGCCTGTCTGGCCCTAAACTATCTGACACTAGAGGGACACTGCTAAGGATCTGGTGGTTGATGGAAGGGTAAAGAAAAGCTGCAACCTTCCTTAATAATTTGCCCCTAATCCTTATTTACTTTCCTCCTCTTTGGTCACAGGTTCCTGCTTGAATTAGAGAAAAATTAATTAAGTCTCACCAGAGATGTACAAGTAGGGGGGCCATGAGACTCACGGGGGGAGGGAATCCCATACTTCCCCCCCACACACACACTGCTGAGCCTGGCAAGGCTCCAGGCCCCATTCTCCTCCTCAACCGCACCTGTGTCCACAGTGGCTGCCTGCATCTGCACCCACAGCAGTGCCAGCCCCCATATATTTTATTTTTGGTTTAAGATTTTTCTGCAAACTTTGCATGAAAATCTGTTTAACGTTGGTATGGCCCGAGTCAGCAGATTCAGGTATCTGCAGATGGGGCCACATGACATCACTATTAGTCAGGGGCGTTGAGTTTTTAAATCCCCCGGGGGGGGGCTCTTTTGTGAACGCGCGCGAAGCGCGCGCGCGCCCGGGACCATGTCCCGGCCACTTTTTCTTTGCCCCCCGGCCGGCAGGCCCGGTTACTTACCGACTGCTTGGGGCGGTCGCTGAGCCAGCGGGCCATGGCGGCACGCTTCCCCCCAACGCCAGGCTGCCCGCAGCCCAGAGCCAACGCCAGGCTGCCCGGCTGCTGCCCCAGCCCCAGAGCCCGCGCTGGAGGTAAGGAGGGGAGCCCGGCTGGGAAGGAAGATTCCCCCCGAGGATGCAGAGGGGACCTAGCTCTCCATGCGTGCTCCGTGCGTAATGCTGGCCGCGGGGGAGCGGGTGGGGAGAGCAGCGCTGACCCAGCTTCCCACGTGGGTGCTGGGATGGGGTCGGGGAGGCTCGGGCTTGCTTCCACTTCTAGCTTCCCTGAACCGTGCGCCCCGGAGGGCCCCCACTGCGCCCAGGCAGGTGGTAACACGCGCCGGACATTCCCCCAGAGGGCGCCTGGCTTCGGGCGAAGGACGCAGCCGCTGCGCGCTGGGTACAGGATCCTGGGCCTGCCCATCGCACCGGCTCTTGCCCTCCCTCCACCCCCCCTCCTCCGCAGCTGCCTTCTGCCGGGCTCCCGGTGGCCCTCCCCGCCTCCCCCACCGGCGGGCACTCCATTTTCCCGGGGGAGGCTGAGCCCCCCCCGGGAAATTTCGGGGGAGGCTCGAGCCCTCGAGCCCCCCCGTAGTTGATGCCTATGCTATTACTATACAGATATTTTGTTTCTGTATTATAGCATGTTTCAATATTTCTCATTTTCCAGAAGATTGTGTTCCTCCCAACCAAATCTTTCGGTTTCCTTTTAACGTATCTTCTCATTTTTATGAGTAATTTCTCCTTTTGAGGCTCAGTATGACTGAGTTAGATTTTGGGTAGTTTCCCAACCACAAAACTGTTGAATGTAATGGATTATATTCATACAGACTGATTTGAAGAGCCATGTTTGCTTAATACCGTTTTAAGTGCTGCACAAATAATAATGATATATACTAAGATGTGTGAATCTTTTCTACACATTTCTGCTCCGTTCTTTTCTACATATTTCTGCTTCATCCTTTCTAATAGAAAGAATAGATATATGTTTGCACAAAAGAATGTTCAGTGGCTTCCACTAATGAATAAGGAAACAGTTGCATGAACCCGAGTTCTCCTGGCTGGAACAGATAATTGGATTTTGGTGTATTTACCATGTGGCTCAACAGCACTTATTCTCTTGTATCCTGAGCACAATTTAGGTTTATATCAAGGTTACCTCTCCCTTTGTAGGTTCCAAATAACTGTGCTGCTTCAAGGGACAATCATTTAGAAGCCCAAATACATTACCATCTCGGCTAGCGTTCACTGTTGAGGGTATTGTTTGAACATGTGTCTAAGATTTCATGTTTGGGGGTGTGTATTTCTTAAAATGTTTAGTTTGACTGCAGTAATGTAAGGAGAGTGATAGAGGAAGATGAGTGTGACGTGATTGGCTGATGAGAGATAATGTGGGAGGAGGGGTGTCTCGAAGGAGATTCCATGTGTTTTAGAGAGACAAGGAGAGGGAGTTTTTAGCCTGTATGGCAGAAGAAACAGTTTGAGTCTATCCTGTGTGGCTAAGACAAACTGTTTAGCCTGTGTGGCTAAGAGAGGCAGAGTTTAGCCTGAGTGGCTAAGGCTTTCAGAGTGGAGTTTTGGTGTTTGAGAGACAGTGTGTGACACCCAGCTTTATCAATTATATTTATAAATTCCTTCCTTTGACAACAGTTCAAAATACTTAGAAACATATTTTATTCCTTTATAAATAAATCATTATTTATTTAAACTTATCCCAGCAGTCAGAACAGTCCTTTCTCAGGGCCACATAGTCCTCTGAAGTCCTCTGAAGGGTCATTCTACCATAATAGAGAAATTTGAAATTTTTAATTCCTGGTAGCAGCAGTAATCTACCAAGTTTATGTGAACTTTATGCATGTTTTAAAGGAAAAACAGTATCCCCAATAAAAAGGATGTCACACTGTGTTTCAGTTATTTAAAATTCAAGGTCAATTGGCGGTTTTGGGTTAGCAGATATTATAGTGCAAGAATGTAATGCTTCTGAATACTTTACAAAAATTCTAAAAGAATAACTGATGAGAGAGCAAAGGTTACCTTGTTCTTGTTTGGAATCCATTTGTCAGTAATTTTATCACATTAATTTTCTGAGCCTTCCGGTGGACTGCCTGGCAATTGCTACAAATACTTTAAATCAGTCTAATTACATTCACACATGTAATAGGATTTAATTGTAACAGGAAGTTTCTTGTCATATGCCAATATATGTATTCTATTATACTTTTATATTATACTTTTATATTATACTATTTTATATTATACTTTATACTATATATATATATATATATATATACACACAATACTATATATATGTACTATATACTAATATACTTTTAAAATTATTGAAATTCACATTACTATTTGATTGTTGTTATGTTTGTGGTTGATGTGGATTAGATTCTTTTATGTAAGCAAAACTCAAAACAAAATTTTGGTTGATGAGTGGACAGCAAATCTCTTTAATAAATAAAATGTCACCTCAATACACTTCAGTATGCTGATGACACCCAGTTATACTCTGAATAGGCCACTAGCTGCTGTTGTCTCTGTGCTGGCCTAGTGTCTGAATATGGTAGTCAAGTGACTGAGGGAGAACAAACTGAAACTGAATCTAGATATAATGGAGGTGATGTTGGGTGGATGGGCCACTGCTTTTAAATGGGCTTGTGCTTCCTATCATTGATGCTGTGTATCTTTTGCTAAAAGACTGTTAAGAACTTGGGAGTCTTGCTGAATCCTGGTCTCTAGTTGAAGAAACAGGTGCCGATGACAGCACAACATACTTTTCTCTACTTCATAGAGTTAGGAAGCTAGCTCCCTTTTTGCAGATGTTTGGTCTGGCCATACTGATCCATGCTTCAGTAACTTTGACTGGCTTTGAAGTCAATCTGGAAATCGCAGGTGGTATAAAATGCAGCAAGGTATTTGTTACCTGGGGCTAGCCAGCAGGACAATGTCACTCCTCTTTTGAGATCCCTTCATTGGCTCCTGAACCGTTTTGGGATCCAATTCAAGAAGCTGGTCTCACCTTTAAAACCCTTCATGACCTGCATCTCTGCACATGTTCCTGTGCAGCAGCTTTGTTCTGCTCAGTCAGCTGTACTGGCAGTACCTCCCTTATCTAAGCCATGTTTGGCAACAGACTGAACCTGAGCTTTCTCAGTGCCTGCACCTCTGGAACAGCCTCTTAGAAGAGGCTGGGGACTCCTGTCCTCCTGGCTTTCTGATAGACTGCAAAACAGAACTAATCTAGAGAGCTTTGGGGCAGCCTCAGCCTTGATAAATGGGATATACCCTTCTGGTAGGGGCATAAAGTGTTTTTAGGTTGCTTCTTAATGCTTTGTATTTGTTGTTTTAGTGTTTATTCTGTCAGGTTATTTTTACATTGTGGTCAAATTGTTTTTAGATTGTTGTCATTCACATTGGGTTTGGAGATACTCAGGAGAAAGGCAAGGGTCTAAATATTTTAAATAAAATAGATACAGTATCACAAGTTCCACTGAAATCAATGGGACAAGTTACCTGCAGCTGACTTGAAAGTGCAATCCTAAACACACTCTTGTAATACATTCAATTAAGGCAGGGAGCTGGGGGTGTAACTCAGCTAAGGATGATGCTGTAGTGGTGGAAAGTGCTGTTATGTTGCAGCCCACTTGTGGTGACCCCATAGGGTTTTGAGTGCAAGAGATGGACAGAGGTGGCTTGCGTAGCAACCCTGGACTTCTTTGGTGGTCTCCCACAGGGCTATTTTTGGGCAGAAACCCACAGGAATAGAGTTCTGGCTGACTTCTGAGTTGGCCACGCCTACAGCCTCCCCCCCCCCTTGGATTCCCCAGGTGCCTCAAAAGCCATGGGGTGCCTGGGGAAGCCAAGCCGATCCAGGGCGGGAAGGCAGTTTAAACTGCCTCCCCTCCTCAGATGCCCCCGGTGCCCCGCAGCTGCAGGGCTCCTGGGAAGCCGATCCAGAAACTGCCTGCCTTCCCTTGGGTTCCCCACAAGCCAGGGGGCACCTGGGGAAGCCAATCCTTAGAGGGAGCTGTGCGGTCAGGGGTATGGCCTAATATATTAATTAGTTTCTGCTGTTGGGTGTGGCCTATTATGCTAATGAGTTCCTGCTGGGCTTTTTCTACAAAGAAAGCCCTGGTCTCCCATCCAAGAACTAATCAGGGCCAACCCTTTTAAGCTTCCAAGATCCAATAAGATTGGGCTAGTGTGGGCCATCTAGGCCAGGGCAGGATGGCACTGTGCATTGCTTGAAATTACTGAGACTTCTGATTGACTTCCTCATCTTCTGACCTAAGAGTTTCAGTTCAGTATTTACATGGTGCAGCTATATTGCGGTCAGATCCTACTGTTCTTAAAATTCACAACTGTGCAAAAATCCATTCTTGACATTTTACATCTAAATCAGATAACAGATAGCAGCAGCATTAACTAGCACATACTTACAGGCAGAACTTTTATAATGCTGCATTTGCTTAAGCTTTAAATCACTCCATTTCTAACCCTCCAAAACCTTTACCATTATATTTGAGTTTCAGATAAGAAACTGGTAGGATAGCAAAGCTCTGGAAGAGCTATCTGGACATGAAGCAAGGTCAAGATTGGAGGTATCTGATTTTCAGAGCAGTTTTGCCCCACAGAAGCTAATAGGAGCTCTCCCTTCATGGTTCCCATGTTACAGCCTTTCTCTCTTCTGCGCTTCTTATACCACCCAGGCAGAACCTGCAACCAGAAACTATTCCTGCTGCACCTCCCTTGACAGCCTGAAGCATTTTCATCCTGCTCACAGCAAAGACACTGGATGGAAAACAAAATAAGCCGGGGGTCCAGTGGCACTTTAAAGACGAACCAAAACTTATTCCAACATAAGCTTTTGTAAGTCAACGTTTACTTCACAAATGCATTGTTCATCCATTAGGTTCACAGGAGACAGGAACTCGATGAAGCCCTGGGAGATCGATCTCTTTGTCCAGGCTTTGAATGTTGAAATCAATGTTACCCAAATTGAAACTAGAATTGTTTTCCACTTTGGTTTGCTTTGACAGAACAGAGAAACAAACCTATTTTTTTTGGATCCAAAGAACCATGAGAGAAGTGTGTGGAACAGGTCTCTTTCAGGTCACCTTCATACTGAACCCACCTGTACCTCCACAACAATCACTCCTAAGGATCAAGGACCTTCTGACATGTGAAATTGGGGTTTCTGCAAAAGGAATGGAGAATCAGCAGCAATATGTGAGCAGATGTGTTTTTCTTCTCAAGGAAGGGGAAGTCTTGTTCCAGTCCTGTAGAGTCTCTCTTCAGCTCTGTTCCCAGGCCACTCCTTCATTACCTATGCTAAAAACAGACTACAACACATATTATATAGCAATATGTAATATTTCTTTTCGTCTTCCACTGGATACATAATTTCTGTGATAGTGATACAAAAGTTACCTTGAGTTCAGCAGCATCTAGATTTGGGCAGCCAACTGGCATGGTAAAAATGGAGCCTACAATTTACTGGTAAGGAAAATAAAATAGTTTTTAAAAGTTGTGTGTATGTATAGAGAGATTAAGAGCTAGAGATTCTACACTTCAGCATTACATCCCACTTTGGGCATTGTGGGGGAGGTTCCTTTTTTTACCTGCTTCCTTATCCTTTATTTATTTACAAAATTTATACTGTGCCTTTTTGCCCTTATCAGGGACACCAACACATAAAAACGTGACTTAAAACCCATTAAAACTAAACAAAAAATAGATCATGAAAACAAAACCAAAGCTAAAATGCACATACGAAAACCTAAAACATCAATTACACCTTAGGGCAGGAAGTAGTAATAATTGAGGAAATGCCAGATGAAACAAAAAAAAACCCTGCCTCATCCACTGGTGGAAGATGGCAACAGAAGGGGACAGATGAGTCTCCATGGGGAGAGATTTCCAGAGTTTTTGTACCATGACTGAGAAGGTCCTCTCCCAGGATACGCCTGCCTCATCTCAGAAGATGAGGGAACCCAAAGCTTCTTAAAGGTAAAGGTTTCCCTCGCTCGAAAGCCAGTCGAATCTGACTCTAGGGTGCAGTGCTCATCTCCGTTTCCAAGCCAAAGAGTCAGCGCTGTCCAAAGACATTTCCGTGGTCATGTGGCCGGCATGACTAAATGCCAAGGCACACGGAACGCTGTTAGCTTCCCACCAAAGTGTTACCTATTTAGGTACTTGCAATTTCTTGCTTTCAAACTGCTAAGTTATAACCACACAGTTGATTTACTTTATAAAATTTTTCAGTACTTAATAAGGGTGCATATAATTTATGCTAGACTTTCTGTTGATTTATAATCTGTACAGGAATTCCCCCCCCCTTTTGGGTAACTTTTGACCAATTACTAATTCACCATCTCAGTTTCTTCATCTGTAAAATAGGAGTAGCTGTCACATAACAGTGTTGCTGCAAGAATGAGTGACGTGAGCAATGCAGTCGCCTGGTTTCAGATTTAAAGTTTATTTTAAGATTCGTGTATTAATGTGTAATATTTCATGTAGAAAAAAGACTTTTTATTGAGACTCACTCAGTTTCAATATACATTTTTTCCTCTTGCCGCATTAAATCGGAGCTGTTTGTACTGTGATTTTGAGAGGTAGAAAAGCCCTTAATCTGTACATCAGCAAAACTTCATGCAAAGAATCCAGGAGATATGTCACCTTTTAAGTCTGTTTTATCTATAAAAAGTGCATTATAACTAATAGATCTTTAAAACCTATAACATGGTGAAATTTAGCCCTGCAGCAGCACCTCATCTCCATGTATTCCATTCCAGCTGGAGGGGGTAAATGGAATTTTAAACAGGGAGAGGCAGTTAAACTGTCAGTTGAGTCTGCTGTCTGTTGGCTTCAGAGGCCCTCTTGAGGTGATGAAAAGGATCTCTAAACCTTTCTAAGGAGTGACCTCCTCCCATCTGGCTAACCTAAGTAATATTTTGTTTCAAGAGCAGCAACAGTTGGGAACCTCAGGTTGATTCTGTTCCTGATTTTCTTTGGGCTTGTAAATCATATAGTTTCACTATATCCTTGATCCACTATCATATAGTTCCACCATTTATAGTCCATCTTGGAGATTATATATTTTTATAATGTATTAGACACTTTTCTTAGTGTTATTTTTTTTTTAAAAAAAAACCTCTGGATCACTACTTTGGAAGGGGGAGGAGGAGGAGGATTTATACCCCGCCCTTCACTACCCGGATCAACTTACAATCACCTTCCCTTCCTCTCCCCACAATAAACACCCTGTGAAGTAGATGGAGCTGAGAGATCTCTGAGAGAGCTCGAACTGACCCAAGGTCACCCAGCTGGCTTCACATGGAGGTGTGGGGAATCGAACCTGGTTCTCCAGATTAGAGTCTGCCACTCTTAACCACTACACCAAACTGGCTCTCACACAGTAACTTGACTTTTTCACTATGGTTGCCAAGTCACTTACGTGTCCGAGCGGGGGAGTCCTGCTCCTAGTCCAGGACCCTCGCGTGCGTGCTTTGTGGTGGCGTGATGACATTGCTCGGAAGTGACATCATCATGCTGTGCACGTCACTGGGTGACGCTCTGGTAATCGCCCTAAAAACTCTATGGTACTGAAGGAAGAAATTCAAAAAAGCCATCTTAACATGAACCATTGTTCAGCTTAGTCAGTAGGCTACAGAAACCGCAAGGCCATGCACACGCACATGCACATAATTCTCTGCTATGAGAGCTTGCATAGAAAATACAAACTGCTATTGTTCTGGTTGCAACTGTATTTCAGTATAGTTTAGTCATAAGAAAGGAGGCTGTGAGAATCTTAGCCCTTTCGTTACATTGTTTGAAGAAGACATTCCTATTGTTCTGATTGTAACTGGCATGCACAAGATTGTAACTGAATCTTTTGCTTACGAGAATGACGTGTAATTTACTAAAATGACATTCGTCCCTGTCTCTTCTGTAAACCCCTCCCCTTTAGTTGAAAAGATTGAGCCCTGATGAAAACGGGGCTCAGCAATTTTATCCTGAAGGATTTTGCATTCAGGCCGAGCCTGGTACCAATAAATCGGCTTCTTCTGTTTCTGGTGTCTGAGTGCCTCCTTCTTGGTTGGTTCGGATTTTGGGTTTTTGCTACAGTACCATAGAGTTTTCAGGGCGATTGCTAGAGCATCGCCCTGTGACATGCCCAGCGTGATGACATTACTTCCGGGCAATGTCATTGCGCCAAGCACATTGGCCTGATGTGGCCATTTCGGGGGTGGTGTTCTCTGCGCTGGCCGAATCTGGACCGGTGGATTGGGAACCCATTTAGCGGGGGAATTCCCACCCCCTGGGGGGAGTTGGCAGCCCTATTTTTCACACTGTAAGTCATGGAATTGTAGTAATTCCTGATTTGTGTTCAAAAGTCAGTGGGCTTACAAGTGTATCACCCTGCTTAGGATGGGAGTTAGTTGCTCTGCTTAAAGAATATTCCCAGTTTTGAAATATAAATGGAAATGATTATTCCATCTCAGATCTCCAATTTTAGTTTTAAGTAGGCATACACATTAGCAGGGTCTGAACCTGTCTCCTATCCTGAAATGGCAGAATGGATTACAGATCTACAAAGTGATGTCAGAACAGATTTTGGCCCATTTAATGGTTTTAGCTTTCAATTAAATAATATTTAATGTAAGAGAAGTTTATAAAATAGATAATTGGGATCCCTGTGTACTACAAGCAGTTGATAGACCTGTAAGTAGAATGAAGCTGCCTTAGAGTGGCAGAGTTTCTCTAAGGCCTTTGTGGTTCCTTTTTTCTCATACTGCGTTAGTAAACAGAGCACATGTTCATCCCCTTATCTCATTCACCCGAACAGAACGGTGAAAACCTTTGAGGAAGAAAATGACATCATATACTTACCCTCCTTTCCACCATCTACAAGAGGATAAAAAAGGGATGTCAAAATTAATTTTCACTTAAGGCAGAAAAATAGCCTGAGCTACTGATTATTAAGAAAAAATAATTAACATTCTTTTTCATTTATGTATTTGCTATTAACTGTGCACTCCTGAATTCTTTATGAACCATGTTTTGGTATCCATCTATAGCTTTTACTTGAACATAGGGTCTTACTAGCTGTCAAGCTAGTTAAGATGGCAACGAATACCATACCGAGTGAAGGTGAAGTGTTTTGCCTTTATACCAAAGAAATGGAAGATGCCAGGCTTTATATTAGGCCAATAGCTGTCTGATTAAATAAGGCATAAGGAGTTTTGAAGTGCCACACATTCCTCAATGCAATCAGCTGACATACATGTTCATTTATAGCATGTCTGTATACTCAGTATATTTCCCATTTGTACCCCGCCTTGTTCAACAGCCATTCTATAACAGGAGAAACAGCTGGAGGGCTTGTGACCTATCTCAAAACAAGAGGTCTGGTAAGATGTTAAAGATGACTTGTGTTAGGGGAACTCCCAGCCCAACTCATGTTTAATGTGTGACCCGGCACCCACCTTAAAAATAACATGTGCGTGGGGAGCAAATAACCTCGTAAGCATGTTGCAGTAGTAAGAGGGGCTTCATCATTCCCTCCCTTCCACCCCATACGCTTTCACTAGCAGAAATGAGCCTGTTTGTTTTACTACTAGTTCTACATGTCTGCCCAGGTCTTTGTTGTAATCTTGTTTAAACTGCAGTTCTAAGCGTAGTAACTTGGAAGTAAGTACCTTTGAAATCACTAGGACCAGGGCTATTTTTGGGCAGGAACACACAGGAACGGAGTTCCATCTGGCTTCTGAGTTGGCCACACCTACAGTCGAAACCTCTGTGCATGCATGGCTATAGAGCACGCTGCCCTCCCCACATTATACACAAGAGGGAAAAGCAGCATGCTAAAATGCCCTCTTTCCCTCTGGGGAGCCCCTGGGGGTTTCCTTGTCAATTTCACTCCCTGCCAGTCAGTTGAAAGTGAAATTGACAACAAAAAGCCTCCTTCTGCCTTCCCTTCTCTGGCTGACCTGTGGCAGCTGGAAAAAGGGCAGGCAGGGAACTCAGGCACGTTGAAAATGCCTTTCTTTCCCTCCCCGATCTGGGAGAGGGAGAGAAAGGCATTTAACCATCCCCCCCTGCACCTCCCCGAGTCTCTCTGCAATAGTTGAGAGGCTCAGGGAAGAAAGGGGCATGTGTGCATGCCTGCCTTCCTTTCCCCAGCCTGTCCACTGCGGCAGGCAGGCTGGGGGAAGAGGGCAGGCATGCAGACATACCTGGGTTCTCCTCCTGATCTTCTCCAGGTGTGAGAAGATCCCAGGCACTTCAGCAGCACCTTTCCCCAGGCATCTGGTTCGGGGGGGCGGGGGAAGTAGACTAGAAAGGCGATGCTGAAGTGGGTGAAGAAGCTCGGGGGGGGGGGCAATCTTCCATGCCTGCCCTGTGCTTTCCCAGCCCCCCGCCTAATGTACTAATGAGCTGTGCTGTCAGGGGTGTGGCCTAATATGCTAATGAGTTTCTGCTATTGGGTGTGGCCTATTATGCTAATGAGTTCCTGCTGGGCTTTTTCTACAAAAAAGCCCTGGATAGGACTGATTTATAAGTTAACAAGATCATGTTCTTAGTCATTCTCTCATAATAAATATTATACCTTTTCAACAACTAAAGCTGAAAATGGCAGTTCTGGTCACTTTTATTTTCGAATTCTTGAACAAAGAATAAGGGAAGCTGCTTCAGCAGAAGAGGCAAAAGAGAAGAGCAGACTGTAGGAAGGATCCACCATTAGAACAGGAACTTTAGATCTAATCTATAATGCTTGTAGGACATTCTCAGCTGTTTGTTTCCAGTTTTCTTAATGGACTAGAAAGACAAGCTATAATCCAAAACAGCAGGGCATGAAAATATCGATTTAAGTGGGTTGCCTAAGGCCTGAGCTACACAAGATGTTTTTCCACCAGTCAGATCAGGTCTCGCATTCTTTGCAGCACATGTCAGCCGCAGGGAACTTGCTCCTCGAGTGCTTCTGGGCACAGTTTGGATCAGGACCAGAGTGCACGTGCAGCCTCCCAACAGGGCAAGAAACAGTCTGCTGGGACCATTCCAGGTTCGGAAAATGGGTGCATGGGGAAGGCTAAATTCCTCACCCCAGCACTGTAGCCCCAAGCTGAACTGGCCCCGGCAATGTTTGGAAAAAGGAATCGTCAGCCCAACCCGTGGTAAAAAAATTTCATGTAATTTGAGCCTAACTCTTCTGTCATGTCAAGGCTATATATGGGTAACTGATGGAAGAAACAATAATAGGGTGATGAACGGATTAAGTTCTGAATAGCTTAAATATAACATCTGAGTTTTGGGCCTTGGTCTCAGTCAGTGTACAGATTACATCTAGTTCTATCTTTTGTTTCTGTAGATAACCTGCACAAGGTTGGCAGACCTGTGCCAGCAGGGGGCACTTGTGTACCCATCCACAGGCCTCAGACAGGGAAGGAGGTTTCCATCATCCTGGTTCTTCACCTCTCTCCTGACCCTGCTCTTCTCAAGCTCAGGAGCCAGACCCAGCATGTCCTCCCTGATGGATCTCCTTCTGCTTTATGAGGATCCTGGCTTGTTCTGGGGCCAGCCCCTTTGGAGACTCCACCCCTCTGGAACTCCCATGGGGTCTGAGCAATTCCTGTAGGAAGCTAGTGTCACCCAACATCCCAGCTACAACTCATCCCCTAGTCTCCCCACATCTGGCTCAAGGCTGCATCCAAGCAGGTCATCAAGCAGCGGGCTGTTAAAGGGCCAGTCCCTGCCAAGCAGTGGAGCAGTAAGCTTTGCCTTAGTGGCACCACCTGTTGCTCCTTTAGCTCATGGACACTGTGGGTTGGTCCTTGGCTGCCCTTAGAGTGGGAAGGCGGGGGGGGGGGGGTTGCTCAGTTCCCCAACAGTTTCCATATCATGCTAGAGAGGCAGTAGAAATTCTGATCCAGGGTCTTTCCTTCCTACCTATCTGTTGTTACTAATGTCCCTGGTTTAATTTTATACTGTAGCTAAGCAGTTAACAACAGGACATATGGAGGTCATTAATTCATAGGGTCCTCATAAGTCCAAAGAGCCACTTTGGTGTAATGGTTAAGAGAGGTAGACTCTAATCTGGAGAACCAGGTTTGATTCCTCACTCCTCCACATGCAGCCAGCTGGGTGACCTTGGGTCAGTCACAGTTCTCTCAAGAGCAGTTACTCAGAGCTCTCTCAGCCCCACCTACCTCGCAGGGTGTCTGATGTGGGGAGAGGAAGGGAAGGAGACTGTAAGCTGCTCTGAGACTCCAAGTGAAGGGCAGGGTATAAATTCAACTCTTCTTCTTCTTCAAAGTGACTTGACAGCACTTTACACACAAGCAGTAGGAGCATTTTTGTATATGAAATTAAAAGATGTCTTTTAGCCTCTTGTGAAATATTGTGTCATATTTGCATTATAAACATACCTAAGGGAATCCAGTTAAGCCTCACATATGAAAACACTCTTAATGCCTTGAAAAGCAACTGTAAATACTTATCAGCTGGCCAGCGCTTCCTTTTTATTTCATCCTATAGAAAGAAGATTCACTTACTTCTTCTGCATCATTAATTTGTATCCAACCTTCAGTAGTGCAATCCTAAACAGAGTTTACCCCATTCTAAGCCCAATGACAGAAACAGGCATAGAAGACCGTAACTCTTATTGAGGATTGTACTGTAAGCCACCCGCCTACTGCTCAGTTGTTTCTCTTGTTCTCAGAATGCAATTCTGTCTTCATGGTGGTATAAACTGAGTGGAACTCCCTATGTTTGATCGATCTTTTCATTTATGCAACAGGTGAAAGAAGTCTCAAATTGTGCCCAGCTAAGCTCCTGATATTCCACACAGCAAAACTGATCCTGACAAATCAGCTGCTGACAGGGAATTCCAAGATACCTTTGTGCTGAGTGCAGAATTTTAAAAAGGAGAGGCTGGTTACCCTCTTGGCTTGTACACTGCCAGTTGTTCTCATTCTACCCACAGAAATCCAGCTACTACTACTATAGCCCCTACCTGCAAGAGAAAAGACCTGTCTCAGATGGGGAAGAAAAACAATGCATACCATTTTGATCTGCTGACTGCCAGTTGCTCTAATTTCATCCATTAAATTTTAGCTGCCCAGAATGCCACCCCACCCCGGTTTGCTACAAAACCTGGAAATTATTGCATCCAGCAGCAGCATTCATTAACACCCTGGATGTGATGGCCTGGGCCACTTGCTTGGAGTAAAGTTTCTATCCATATCCACATGATTTTTTACAGCTGCAACTTGGCAGGGGCTGAGGAGCCCCCTCCCCTGGCTGTTCCATTAGGTTTTAACTCAGTCAGTCTTGAGCTTTGGTTCGATAGCTGCTTTTGGAAGATGGACTATTGCCCCAGTACCCAAATGAAGACATGAGACAACAGCTTGGGTTTAACTAGTTTATTTAAATTTATTTAAATTTGCTGATCTACTTCATGAATTACGTTAATACTTTATTGAGGGTGGGCTGCGCTAATCCACCCTGGCTCCGAACTCGGCCAGTGGCTACCCCGAGCTTTATTTATCCTTGCCCGCACATAAGTGCTAAGAGATGCCAAGCCCTGTCCCCCTACTGTGATGTGCTGTAAAACCGCTACCAGGTTCAGAAAGATGTTGCATCACAAATCCACTGTCCTGCAAGTGATGGCCTTCTCAAGAAATGCCCTCCGTCACGCCCGATGGCTCAGGGTGCTCACTGCTTATCCCTACCTAAATGAGCAACCCATCCTATCCTCGATAAACTAGTCATGGCTTAAACAGTCGGAGACCAGGCCTGATTAATCCTAAATTCAGTTATTTATTTAATTTTTACCCATTACTAGCACCAGCCTGGGCATCATGAAGCAGGCTAAAAAGGCCCTGCTCCTGCTTAAGTGTCAGTGCAGGAAAAGGCCCCCAATATTCCTGCGTGAGTCCTAACAGCAACCAGCTAATCTCATGATACTGAGAGTGGTTAAGTGGGTTGGCTCTAATGGCTGTGAATTGTTGGCCTTAGAGATTTTCTGGTAGTTATGCAGACAAAACTTTGAATTCTGAGAGAGATCAGGAAGGGCCTGGATGCTGGCTGGAGTTTAATGTAATAATGTCTACTGGCTTTACAACTAATTCTGCAATGAAAAAGCAGTTCAGAAAGAATGAGTGCAGTGTGGTAAATGCACTGAAATGGCAAGGTATGGATGGCAATTATGGGTCCAACAGCCCAACATGCTGCTCCTGGTCCAGTCAAGCAGACAAGTAGTGGAAGCTCCTGGCTGAAGATTAAATTCTCAAGCACAGGAGGGCTGATTTGGATTGGGACCATGGGGAAAGCCTTCACTCTGTGCCACAAATTGACCTTCATGCACCTAAGGATCTAGGCTTCAAACAGAAACCTCCAGAGCACATCTGCTTGACAGGACCAAGGGACACATCTAGGAACCAAAAGGCCTAACGAGCAAAAGAATATCTAATCTTCAGAGAAAGATCAGTTCATCCTGCTCTTCTCAGCCATTATCCTCCAGTTACATATAATTCTGTTTTCACCATGGACTCTCCTGAACATTCCACATGCTCCAAAATCAATTGGCTCCCTGATGTGTCACTCAGAAGCTGTCCCTATCCACTGGCTGTGAGTACTCACGTGCCATTGGCTGTGTGCTGGGTCTGCTCCTCTTCCCCGCCCACCACTTCAGCCACTGTGTCCTGTCAGAATTTCTGGCAGACAGCTTTCTCTCTCGATGAAGATGCTTCTCCTGCTTCCCTCCTGTGTGGGACTAACCCTTAGTTACCTCAGTGGTTGTTAGTAGGTGTAAGGAAATGGCAGTTATCTGTGTTTGTAAGATGGTTGCTGTCTGTGGTAAAATGTTCCCCCATAAGGTTCAATTGAGCTGTAGTTCCAGAGAGGGGCCTGCAGGTGTATCATTCACTGGGTTGAATGGGGCTTCTTCATCTGTTGACCCACAGTTCCCAGCTGCCACAAGGCCAAAAAGTGCAGGAAAAGAGGGAAAAGAGGGTGACATGGCAGTCAGGGCTTCAATGCCCTCCAAACCAGCTATTCCGTCTTGGGGAACCACTGTTGCCAAACTCCATGTGAGGGCTGGAGATCACTCAGAATTACAACTGCTCTCCAGATGGCATTGATCAGTTCCCCTGGATAAAATGGTGGACTCTGTGTCCTTATACCCTGCTGAGATGCCCCTCCCCCGGACAGCCAATGGGATGTGGCAGTTAAGGCTTCAGAGCATGGTAGAGGCTGTAGGTGCTGGGGGGGGGGGAGAGATGGAAAGTTGAAGAGTGAGGGGGAAATTAAGGTAGGTTGATGCTTGGCTGGGAAGGAGATAGGGTTGCCAACTCCAGGTGGGGAATTCCTGGAGATCTGAGGGATGGAGCCTAAAGAGGGCGAGGTTTGAGGAGGGGTGGGGCCTCAGACAGGTACAATGCCATAAACTCTGCCTTCCAAACCAGCTGTTCCCTCTTGGGGAACCACTGTTGCCAATCTCCAGGTGAGGGCAGGAGAGCACTCAGAATTACAACTGCTCTTCAGGTAGCAGAAATCAGTTCCCCTGAAGAAAATGGTGGACTCTGTGTCGTCATACCCTGCTGAGGTTACCTCAGCAAATTGACGCTGAGTGCCCAAGGCCTTGGCACTCTCCCAGAGCCTCTTTTTAGAGCCTGTTGTATTTATTTCCACAACGGGCCTTATTCCTAGTCTTAACATAAATACAGAACTGCAAAACTTGGTTTATACTGACAGCTGTGTATACAAAGCTCTATCCTGTTGCTCTATCCTAAATTATATCATTGACATACTGCTTGGTTTTACAGGCTTGAAAGCAAGAAATTTATTGCATCAAAATGTCTGTGCTGTTGCAATCTTGAGTTCAAGTGTATATGTAAGCTGCAAACCTACTTTTGATTTATTGACATTCACTACAGAAATCTCATGCTCACAATTCTGAGCTTAGGGCCCAGGGGAAAACATGAAATGGCTAGGCATTGCGAGCTTTTGTACATAAATTGATTCATGTGCTGGTCAAGAACATGACAAAACTACAGTCTCCCTCAGTGGTCAGTATCCGCCTACTATCTGGGAAGTCTAAGTTCAAAATCCCCAAAGGAAATGTGCTGGGTGAATTTGGTCTGGACACACTTTCAGCCTCACTGGTTTGTTGTTATTCCTCATCTAAATAATTGGATCATGAGGGCATGGATACAGTGAAAAGGGGGAGGGAACCCAGTTGCACCCAGGAGAGCCACAGCATAACAAGCCCAACAAAATACACTGTAGCAAGGCACACAAAAACTTAGATAAAACTTTGTTGGTCTTAAAGGTGCTTTGTATTTCTCCCATGCGATTGACGCAGCCAAGCAAAGCAAGCCTTCCTTCCTTCCCTCCCTCCATTCAGGGAGAGGCCTCAGCCAATGGAAGGGAAGCAAGGCTTGCCTTTCTCTCCTGTGCGATTTGTTGGAGAAATGAGCATGTAATGCAAGGCCTGAGAAATTCAGTCATTATAGGGTTAACTATGCAACTTGTTTGTTTACCTATGTTAGCCTGGAAGCAATACCTGGCAGCTGGCCAATTGACTGTAGACCCGGGAAAACTGAAGGTGTACTGTCTTGCTAATTGGTCAATGATATCAGGTGTTTCCTTTCAGGGGTCAAGAAGAAGGAGAGATCCTCCATTACAATCTCTCACTCTCTATCAGCATGTCTTAGTGTGAAGACGGAGCACAATGCAGCTCCTTAGAAAGCATGTTTTGTTTATTTGTAGCTAATCCCGTTTACCTTTTCCCTTTAGTAATAAACTTCTTTTAAACTAAAAGAAGCAATCTCTTCTTTCCAGAAAAGCAAGATTCATTACTCTGATTTTTCTGATTATTGGACAAAAGTCCTAACACGATTGAGGCAGACTGACCAGGAAGCAAGCTCTGGCTCATTTCCTCCCTCCCTGTGGACGGGGGAGGAGGAGGTGCGTCAGCCAGTGCAGAGAACAGAAGCTTGCCTAGCTATCTCTCCTGATTGAGAGAGTCTGGCAAAGCAAGGTATGATGATGCAGTAGCAGCAGAACTGGAAGACAGCCAGTTCCACTGTGGGCCTGACAGAAGCCCTCCAGGGGTCTAATCCAGCCCCTGGGCTGCATGTTTGACACTCCTGCTCTAGACTTTGCCAGCCAGTCAATACTGTCTGTCACCCTCTCAGTGGCCAGTTCTAATCCACTTACCTCTAGAACAGTAACAGCTACCCCTTCATCTCTTAGAGATCAGCCATCCCAAACCAGAGACACTTAATCTCCTGTCAGCTTTCCCCCAGCATTTAGTTTAAAAACTGCTCTGCCACCTTTTTGATTTTAAGCACCAGCAGCCTGGTTCCTTCTCAGAACAAATCGAGGCCGTCCTGTTTCGTTCAAAAAGCAACCGAGTGCCTAACAAACTTAAACCCTTTGTCCCTACACCATCATCTCATTCAGGCATTGAGACTCCTAATTTGTGCCTGTCTAGCTGGCCCTGTGTGTGGAACAGGCACCATTTCTGAGAAGGCTACCTGGCAGGCTATCACATAAATGCTGTTGGACTCTGTACTCAATAGTTAAAAAATACAAGAGCTATGAAGTTGCCTGCTCAAGTCTGGCAGTAACACTTTTTCAAGCCTCATAACCAGTGGTTTCATAGGGTTATTAGGATAGGGTTTCTGTTTTTTCTTTAAAATGCTGCTATGCTATGACCACGAGAGGAAACCACTCCCACCCCAATCTGGATATATCAGGCAAGCCCGATCTTGTCAGATCTCGGAAGCTAAGCAGAGCCTACCCTGGCAAGTACTTGGATGGGAGACTTCCAAGATATACCAGGGCTGGGATGCAGAAACAGGCAAAAACCTCTCTGAATGTCCAAGCCCCACTAGGGGTCGCCAGAAGGCAACCATGACTTCCAGAAGTGCATGCGCACACACACACAAATACTCACCAAAAAAGAGAGAAGAAACTATTCCCCAAAGAGACAGTGCGCTGGAATCATTTTGTTATTTGTTGGGGGAATTGGTCATTAAGACCACCAGGAAGAGTCCTGGTGGGCCAATAGCCTGAAGGATGCCATCCACTGGGTCACCTGGTCCTTAGAGCCACCCCACTGCATAGACCATCTCAAGGTTTAGCAACTAGATTGAGTGAAGAGTCCAGACCACACATGGGGGTGGGGTCTAAAAAGGAGCTGTTCCTTCGTTTGGGTTTTTCTTCTTGACTCCTTCTTGGTTGGGAACTCTGGGGAGCATGTGTTTTGTTATGAAGGATGACAAAGGAGAACGATGATAGATTTAGGTGGGTCTGAAGCAACAGAACAAAATTTGAGTCCAGTGGCACTTTTAAGACCAACTAATTCTGGGTATAAGCTGGAGAAAATGGCTACTTTGGATGGTGGACTCTATGGCATTATTCTCCACAGAGTTCCCTTCCCTTCCCAAATCCCACCCTCCCCAGGATTCATCCCTAAATCTCCAAGAATTTCCCAACCCAGAATTTTACTTATTTAAAACATTTTTATTCCATCTTTTCACCGATCAGGGTCCACAACCTTACCCTAAGTTTATATGTAAATCTTTTATTAACTGTCTCAGAGGTCTTCTCTACTGAATCACTTGCATGTTTACAGTTGGATTTTAACTTCACATGGAATAAAGATATTAGAGTTCTGTCAAGATAAGGATATTGAATCCAGTTATCAGTTCATGCAAAAAAAAAAGGAGTGGAAATGATAAACGTTCTACTGAGCCTTGATGATGATAGCTTTGCTGTAGAGTACATACTGTACAGTGCTGTTGAACTCAATGGGCTTAGAAGGGTGAATGTAACTCTATTAAGGATTGCATTATTCAACTGCTTTCTGTGTTGCCTTTATCAGTTTTAACATAGAAATGGAGGCCACGTTGACATGAAAATTTATTTCACTTTAAAAACCATTGGTTTTCACTGATTCAGTTAACTGTACCTGTAATATTTAATATTACAGGTGTCATATAGTAGCCTGATCATTTAAAGTTTTTTCTGACATTGATGCAATTAAAGACAGGGTTAAGTCATGCAAACATTCCCAACTATTTTGCTTTTTTTTCTTCATGTGAAATTACCATGAAGATGCATTTATGTGGAGGATATGATGCACCAGCAATGTGTGTGTAAACTTTGCAGTGATTTCTGGTATTCTTTCTAAATGTACTGGTGGTGTGATAGACTTCCAGAAGTCTCTGTGAAATATTTCATTAAAGATTAATTTGCATTAACTAAAGTGTTTAGTGTGCAAACTGTGCAATTTTGGAGTTTAAGGCTGAATTCCTTATTTTGTATTTTTAGATTTTTATCCCGCCCTCCCTGCTTCATGGCAGGCTCAGGGCGGCTACCAATATATTTCATACACAATAAAATACTATAAAACCACAATATAAAAATATACAATAACCATTATACATTTTCAGTACAAAATGGCACTTCATCACACACACACACCCCATTCTGGGCAGCGTCAGCAGGCATTCTACCAAGTATCCACTTGGTGCTGATGGTCTAGGCGGCGATCTTCAGTAGCCAGGGCTATTAACTTGAGGCAGCCCCTACTTGTAAGCCTGGCGGAAGTGTTCCATCTTGCAGGCCCTGCGGAACTGTAAAAGGTCCCACAGGGCCCTGATGTTCTCTGGGAGCTCGTTCTACCAGTGCGAGGCCACCACCGAAAAGGCCCTGGCCCTCGTTGCCGCCAGTCGGGCCTCCCTGGACCCTGGAAGAACCAGGCGGTTCTGGGAACCAGATTGAAGTGCTCGCTGGGGTACATATGGGGAGAGGCGATCCCTCAGGTAAGCAGGTCCCTGGCCATATAGGGCTTTATAGATAAGCACCAGCACTTTAAACTGGATCTGGTATGCTATAGGCAGCCAGTGCAATGCCTTTAAAGCGGGCTGAATGTGTTCCCGCATAGGGAGACCCAGTATCAGCCTCGCCACTGTATTCTGCACCGGCTGCAGTTTCCAGATCTGGGATAAGGGCAGCCCCATGTAGAGAGCGTTACAGTAATCCAATCTTGAGGTGACCAACGCGTGGATCACCGTAGCCAGGTCATTGCGTTCAAGGAAGGGAACCAACTGCTTAATCAGCTGTAGATGGAAAAAGGCTGATTTTGCAGTGGCTGCTACCTGGGCCTCCATTGTTAACGAGGTATCCAGGAGCACTCCCAAGCTCCTAACCTCCGGCGCTGGCACCAACAGTGCCCCATCGAAAGTTGGGAGAGGGATTCCCTAACCTCGGGCCACTCCAACTCAGGCACAGGACCTCCATCTTTGTCGGATTCAACTTCAGTTGACTCTGCCTAAGTCAACCAGCCACGGCTTTCAATGCCAGGTCCAGATCTCCCGAACTAGAGTCTGACTGGCCGCCCAACAACAGATAGAGCTGGGTATCGTCAGCATATTGATGACAACCCAGCCCATGCCTACAAGCAATCTGGGCGAGGGGGCGCATATAGATATTAAACATTGTTGGGGAGAGCTTTGTGGGTACTGGTCTTTCTAGTATCATGGCAAATAGCTCTGGATTATGTGAATATTATTTAAAATGAGAAGACAGAGCAGTGAGAAAGGGTTAAGAACCAATTCAATTTTATTGTGCCACTTGCTGGTCCAGGACCGTAATAAATAGATTGAAATTGAACCAATTCAATCTGCCCCGTCCCAAAGGTTGTTGTAAATATAAAATTATTCATTTATTTAAAGACATTATATCTTGCAGTTTTGTTGCTTAATAAAACCAGTCACAATACATAGTTATAACACTTATAGCAAAATATCAATTTTTTAAAAGTTCAGAAAAAACTGCACAAAGCTTAATTTTAAATGGCCATGTGTGTTTCAGCTGCTGAAAATACCCAGTCATCCTATCATCCTTATTTAGCTTGGAGAAACAACGGGTGAAGGGTGACATGATCGAGGTTTATAAGATTATGCATGGGATAGAGCAAGTAGAGAAAGAAGTACTTTTCTCCCTTTCTCACAATACAAGAACTTGTGGGCACTTCATGAAATTGCTGAGCAGTCAGGTTAGAACAGATAAAAGGAAGTACTTCTTCACCCAAAGAGTGATTAACACGTGGAATTCACTGCCACAGGAGGTGGTAGCGGCTACAAGCATGGACGGCTTCAAGAGGGAATTAGATAAACATATGGAGCAGGGTTTCATCAGTGGCTATTAGCCACAAAGTATAGATAGGAACTCTCAGTCTGGGGCAAGTGATGCTCTGTATTCTTGGTGCTTGATGTGGGGGGGGGACAGTGGGAGGGCTTCTAGTGTCCTGCCCCCACTGGTGGACCTTCTGAGGGCACCTGGTGTTTTTGGCCACTGTGTGACAGAGTGTTGGACAGGATGGGCCACTGGCCTGATCCAACATTAGCTTCTCTTATGTTCTTATGTTTCCGTTAGTGTGGATTCCTTGAGCAATGCACCACTAGATGATCTCAGATAAGTAATTCTGACATCTAGAGGCCATTTAAACTAACTGCAGAGACAAAACTGCATGTGACCCCCCACATCTTGTTTATTTTATATTGTCAGGGATTTTAATCATTCCCGAGGCTTGGCTTTGTTGGTGTGCTGGAATCTTTTGGCACTTTAAAATATGACAAAATTTTATTCTAGCATAAGCATTAATGGTTCAGACCCCACTTTTTCAAATGCTAGAGTGAACCTTCACTTTGCATTCATTTTGTGTAGGTTTGGGATAAACAAGAGAGTTAAATGCGACTATGTAAAATAAAACTATATCCAGGAAGAAGTGCAGAGACCTTTAACTGATTATGCTAAGCTATTTGGGATGGCTTGGGTATTGCAGGTTTTATTAAGATAGTTGTAGTTATAGTGAGATAAATGTTTACACAATGGTTTAAACCCACAGGAAATAGTGAAACCTTTGATTAAATCCCAATTCAGCCAGTTCATGATCTTCCTTTCAAGTTTTGTTGACAATTTTTAACTCTCAGGTAGAAATAGAGAGTTCTGGCAATTTGAAATGATTTTCCCCTGGTTTCTGAATATGGTGGTTTTAATGTCAGATTTGTGTACATTTCTTCTTTTCCATGAGAATGGATCTGTTTATTCTATGAAAAGAACAGTAGGACATTTTGACACATGATGGCATATATCACACTGGGAAATGAGCTGATGCTTTACAGCCAACGTTCTTGCGTCTTGTCGTAGTATTGCCCAAGTGGGTATGGGGGCAGATTTGGCAGGGCCTCTGCATTGTTGCAAGGTGTAGCCCTTGGGGTTGTTCATATGTAAGGTGGACCATTATTGTTGTTGGTGACCTGTTTTCAGTTCGAGGGCTGTTTGTAAGCAGAGCCTGTGAAAAAGAACTACAGTTTTCCAGCAAGACTGAGCCTTGAGCTTCTTTCTTAACAGAAAGTAAGGTGTTGTTGCCTGGAGGAATATTCCTTGTTTTCACATGTTACCAGAATAAGAGTTGTGGGAACCATAGCGCTCCCTACACAGGCCTGTCACCTAAACAAGAAGAAAATGATGTTGTTTATGCTGCCTGTAATCCGTACTATAAAACCCTCAGCTGGTTGTCCTCTGCAGCTCCCAGCTCAGACCAGTCCAGCAAATCATCAGTGAACTACAGAGTTCATCCTAGAGAACAGTAGTTTTGCTACATGGATGAATGCAATTTTAGAAACCAATGCTAAACAGATCTACTCAGAATCCTATTCAGTGGGGTTTACTCCCAGAAAGGTGTTTTTAGGATTGCATGATACTTACTGGAGAGTGGGATTATCTGCAGTCTCAGAAACATTACAATGCTCCCTCTAAGCTGTGGAGTCTTGTGAGCAAAAATTCTATTTTGTGAGCTACTGGCATTAAAGTTGTGAGCGAGCAATTTGGCTACTACATAAATTAGTTTGCTTCTGGAGCCGTCTTTCCTGAGGTAAGACAAAAATGTGTGAGCCAGAGGCTAAAAAACTGTGAGCTAGCTCACACTAACTCAGTTTAGAGGGAACATTGCTTAGTTTCACTTCACCTTGTCAAAGGATGGGGTCGAGCTACAAGAAATACGCTGATGAAGCCTCTCATGGCTTTGCACTTCTTCTCTGAGGCATAATTTTAATAATTTAAAAAAATGGTGTACGGGGAGACTAACTAATCGTCCCTCATTTAAACAGCCTCCGTTCAATGACTACCAGTCCCATGATGCAATACGAATTGACCATTGTCAACACCGTCGCTAGAGGGAAAGGAAAGCTGTTGAGGCGAAGGAGGGGAGAAACAGGCTTGCCCTCTCAGCTAAGCTTTTCGCAGAGGGTCGCGATAGGGCACCAGACCAAGAAGACGCGGTTCAAGGGGAAGGGGGAAGTCTTTGCGCATGCTTCCCGAATCTCTTCCGGGCGCCATTTTATGAGCTTAAGCGCTGATAGCGGTGGGCCACGTTTTCTTCTCCGCTTGCCGGCGTTGAGCTGCCGCCGCCTCCGCCTCCTCCTCCGGCAAAATGACGGACCGGTACACGATCCACAGCCAGCTGGAGCACCTGCAGTCCAAGTACATCGGGACGGGCCACGCGGACACCACCAAGTGGGAGTGGCTGGTGAACCAGCACCGGGACTCCTACTGCTCCTACATGGGCCACTTCGACCTGCTCAACTACTTCGCCATCGCCGAGGACGAGAGCAAGGCGCGGGTCCGCTTCAACCTCATGGAGAAGATGCTGCAGCCGTGCGGGCCCCCGGCCGACAAGCCCGACGAGTCGTAGAGCGAGCGGGCGGGCGGGCGGACCCCCCCCCCCCCCCGGGCCACTTGGTTCTGCGCTCCTTTAAGCCAGGAAGAGAGACTGTTCTGGAGCCGGCCGGCCGGCCTACCTGGAAGGGAGTGGGAAGCTTGGGGACTGCGCTGCGTCGTTGGCCGGCACGACCCCTGACTTTCCCTGGCCAAGGCTGCCCTCCCTGGAACCGGTCGCATCGGACTGGCTTAATATTGTCGCTTTTTCACCCAACATGGTGGGGAAAGATGTGATTTGGGATCTCCACCAACTTGCTGCCGCGAAGTTGAAAGTATGACCGGGCCGCTTCAGAGACGGAGGCAGCTGCAGGGGCCGGTTTCTTTGACTTTCTTTGGCGTACGAGGATGCAAGTGGCTTGGGTCAAGGACACTTGACAATGTTTTCGTTTGTTTGTTTTAAATACGAGCGGCTTGTTGCGTTTGGGGGGAGTTTGGTGGTATCCTTTTAATAAATGCCTTGCCGAGCGTTTAATCCTTTTGTGTGAAACAATCACAATAGCAGGCGCGGCCAGAACCGTAGTTGGCTGGGGAGCGGAAGTGAATGGAGAGCAAGCGGAGAGAGAATGAATCACTTTACTTCAGCGTCCGACAAGATGAAATGTGGCGGGAAATTAGTCTCAAATAATTGTAGGCATAAATATATTGGGATGCTCTTGTATCTACTAAGGATTACTCTTGAAATTCGTATTGAAAGGACTGGATGTCAGATGTCCTGTAGTCTTCATATTTTTGCCATAAACTTCTTGCAAGTTCCTGTTTACTCTCAGTTAACTGAAATGTGTTAAAAACAGTATTGAGGTGATTTTTAAAAAATGCTATCTTTCTATTACAATACCTAGAAAGATGGTGTTTTTTTTTAAAAGCCATATGCTATTAAATAGGGTGTGGGGTTACTAAACAAACAAGACAATTATGCGGTGGTGTCAGTTGTTGCTCTTTATGGGATACATCAAGATGCTTGGAAATCTGTCTCTTCGCCATTTATTCTAGAAATCTAAAAATGATAAATCAAGATGGGTAGTCTTGTTTGTCTGTAGCATTAGGAAAAAGTAAGAGTCCAGTAGTACCTTAAAGACTAATAACATTTGTGGTACGATATGAGCTTTCATGAGTCACTGCTAACTTCTTCAGATACCAAGAAGTATCTCTGAAGAGGTGAACAGTGCCTCATGAAAGTTCATACCCTACCACAAATTTTGCTATTGTTTAAGGTGCTTTTCTAAAATTGATAAGTTACATCTTCAGTCCCAACCTGTTGAATGTGTAGCAGAACTAGGATGATATGATAGGGCTGGGGATTCACAGCAGCCTTGAACTGCAACATAGGTATAATATTAGTAAAGGTAAAGGTTTCCCTTGCTAGAAAGCCAGTCAAATCCGACTCTAGGGTGCAGTGCTCATCTCTGTTTCCAAGCCAAAGAGCCAGCGCTGTCCGAAGACTTCTCCGTGGTCATGTGGCCAGCGTATTAGGAAGAATTTTTTAAATTGTAAGAATAGTTCAGCAGTGGAATCGGCTGCTTGCAGAGGTGGTGATCTTCTCCTCACTGGCAATATTCAAACAGTGGCCGGACAAACACTTGTCAGGGCTACTTTAGATTGATCCTGCATTGAGCAGGACTAGATGGTCTGTATGGAACCTTCCAACTCTATGATTCTAATGTACTCTTATGTAATATACCGTTTTGTTTAGTTTTTTGCTTTTCCATTGTTTTGGGGAAAGTGCCCTCTTGGTTTTTGTAATGATCTCCTTGTTTTTTTTAATGACCTTCCTGCTGTAGTCTGCCTAGCTTCAAATATTTGTGAATGAATAATGTTTTTTACTCCCACTCCTACAACGAGACCCATACTTTAGTGGAGAAATTCCCAAATGGTCTCAAGAGCAGGTCTTCTTTGAAATCGTTTCCATAATTTGATACGAACTCTAGGAAAAAACTGAGTCAAGTTCTAAGAATCATGATCTTTCATTCTTTATTATTGTGATCCATCATTCAAGCTTCCTGAGATGTTGGATTTCATTTGCAGGGCTCCTCCAGTTACAGTACTGCCAAAAGTACAGTACTTTGCTGCCATGCAAAGCCCTGAGTGCCATGCTGTCCTATTTTCTGCCCTGTGCTGGAACCCTGAAAGCAGCAGAATACTTGCTTACTTGGGCTGTGAAATAAAAGTAGCTCATTATGAGTCTGTAGGCTTCAATCCAGAGAGTCTGTAAAACTGGTGTCTAGTATTAGCTGGTACGTATAGAAATGCATTGGGCAGGGAGTTGATTGGATGCCCTATGAGATTCCTACTAAGGATTAGATATGTTACAGCGTAACATCAGAACCCCTCCCACAGATGTATCCTCTGTGGTAATATCTCCCATAGCAGACTGGAATTTCCCACACAAAAATAAAACAATTCAGAGATGAGTTTGCACGTGGTGGTGACAGTGTGTATAAAGGAAAAAGGGTATGAAAGTATTGTGGAAGGCAATGGGCTCTGTCAAGTAAACAGCTTCACAACACAGAAGAAACTAGTATTTGAGGTGATTTAACAGTGCATTCATAAGAAGACTTTCCTGGGAGTAACCCCCACTGAGTAGTCTTCAGTAGGATTCTGATTAGTCCTGTTTAGGATTCCACTGTAAATCAGTTTAGTCTAAAAGGCAGCCAGAAGCTCACAGAAAACTCATGTACTGTAAAAGCAAGTTTCATGTTTGAAAATGTCACCTTGTCAATGTACTTTCCCCCTATAATTTCCCCTGCAACTATTTCCTGATCTGGAGGCTAGATGAGAGAGCGCATAGTGTTCTACTAACACTGGCCTATGTGGGTGTGGAATGAATTTTACATTTCAGCATTTTTCTTTATATAAATTGTTATCTCTTAGAGCAGAGAGGAGGAGTGACTTTGTCAGCAGTGATAATTCCAGGAGGGAAACTTTGTTAGGGTGCTGTAAATAGGCTTCCGATAAAGACTAACACATTTTTATTCTGTCATAAACTTCCATGGACTAGCACTGTTTGTCAGATGCATTGCATCTGATGTTGGGTGTCTGGTCCATGAGAACTTATCCTTGAGTAAAGACTTATTAGTAAGGTATCTCCAAGACTCCTATTTAATTTTGTCAACTGAATTTCATAGCTTTTAGTGGGGGCCTCTGAAAACAATGTTCTGAAATAGCAGGCTATTCTGTTTACACAGAATATTAGTAATTTGCTTTTGAATTAGTGGATATGGTAATTTAAGCAATCTTAACAGCTGTTTGTATGAAACCCTTCAACAGCAAGGGGATTAAGCATGATTCCCTCTAGTAGGTATATGCCCTATAGAGCTACACAATAACGTATTTCTTACCCAGGTTGTTTCCCATAAGAAATAGGTGTTTTTTTCTGGGCTGGTCCAGCAGAAGGGTCCACAGCATATCCTTAAAAATAACCATCAGAAACACTTGTGAATGCATCCGCTAAAATATATTCTAAGCATAGTCCTGGAAAAGTCAAACAATACTTGGTAGCATTTTCAGTGTTCGTGGCACTTCATGTAAATTATCACTGGTAACCTTACAGAATAAAGTGGGCTGAGGATGAGAGCGTAGCTTCCATAAGGCTGCCTAGTGAGTTTGCTCCTGAAATGAGATTTGAATTGATTTTTCTGCATCCGTGGAGGAAGGTATCCTTGTATGGGTTGTGCTTTCTCCTTGGCTCCATGGGCAGGGCATATGCAAATTTCTTGCAAACCGTTCACTATCCTGTGGAGGTGCTCCACCTCTCCAGTCCACGCCCTGCTGCTTCCACAGCTCCCCCACCTTGCTTATTAAAAATGCAGGCAAAATATACCTTTAAAAATTGATGGCCTCTGCCTGTCACTTATGAACGGCTGTGGTGGAAAGTATATAGAGATGTCCCAGATGGAACAATACCCCACAGCTGCGATTAGAGTTGAGCTGCCATGAGAGGAAAGGTCGGCCACTCCTCCCCTTGGCACTAGCCTCCACAGCATCGGGGCCTGTTCTGCAGCTGCCCTTCTCTCACTCTGAAGTACCCATGGTGAACAGGCCCATTGACAGAGCCACCTACAACTCTTCTGGATGCACCACAATGTCTCTGTTTCAGCTGTTGCTCTCCTCTTCCCTGCTGAGGCAACAGCAGGGATGGGAGGGGAATGGACAGCTGGCCCTCTCCCACTCCAATGTACTGCTGATGGATGGGTCGTTTGACAGAGCCTCCTACAGGTCTCCTTTTCTCTCCCCCCCCCCCTTTCCTCCACAGGGCTTCACTTACCCAGCCCTTAGTCCCTACATTATACTTGTGCATGAAGAATGTTAAGTACAATTTGAGGGGGAAAGATGCAAAGGGGGGGAAATGATGCTACAGTAAGCAGGACAGAGATTCCTCTTGTAAACCTTCTCCCCCAAAGGGGGGGGGGGACATCCTGCAGATCTAGCCAGTCCTCAGAGGAGCCTCTCTCTTCCCTTGATCCCAGAACTACTCACAGGAGCAGCCATTTTAGCTTTTCTAGGGCAGCAGACCATGAGGGAAGGCACGCAGCTCTACCCATCGTCTCCAGAGCTAGACAGTCTGCCCCCTGTGACTATTCTGAGTCAGTGCATGCCAACTCTGCTTCAGACTTGATGGGTCAGTTAGGAAGAGGGGGGAGGGTTGGGAATGTACTACTTATGGACCAGTCTCTGCCAGCTTTCTTTGGGAGGTTATTCCACTCTTTTCTGGAGAAGGCCAGTCTGGCTTAAGGATTTGCAGGATTAACCACTTATCAACTGGCTCTAGTTCTTCATCTTCTGCTGCTGCTGTCCTCTCCCCTGCCAAAGTACAGTATGGTTGCCAAAATCCAGGTGGAATCTGGAGATCTCTCAGAATTACAACTGAACTCCAGACAACAGAGATCTGTCCCCTTGTAGAAAAATGACTGGTTTGGAGGATAGAGTTTAAGGCATTATACTTGGATGAGGCCCCTTTCCTGCCATAACCCTGCTCTCCTCAGAGCCCTCCCACCACAAAATCTCCAGGAATTTCTCAAACTGGAGCTGGCAACCCTAAAGGCAGGGATGGGGAGTGGACAGCTGGCCCTTTCCCACTCCAAAGCATTGGTGGTGGATGGGCCCAACAGCTGCCTACAGTTCAAGCTTGCATCCCATCAGCCCTGTATGGCCAGGAGGCCTTAGCAAGTATATGCAGCCCTGTAAATTCTTCTAGGGTATGCCTGATTGCATCTTGTTTCAGGTATGAATACTCCAAATAGACAGCTCTCTTAAAGAGCCCATCAGGTCCCAGACCTTGCCCTCAAAGTGCACTCTGCCAAGAAATCTCTTTAGGTCCTAGCTTCTGACATGTTCAGGTGCCAACAGGACCTCCTTAAGATCAACATAGCCTCTAGATTCTCTGGGGATCTTGTACCAGAAGAAGTCCTCGAGATCAAGGGAAAGAAGAATCAAGAGCCCTTTTTCGAACAAGATGGGAAGAGATCTAACAGATCAGATCAGATCAAACTTCCCTTCTGAATCCAGAGTATTCTTCTGGCAAAAGGACTCCAGACTCCACTAGTTAGCCTGGAACAAATCCTGATTCATCTCCAAAGCCAACTTTACATCTAAGGGCTCCTCAGTACTCTATATGATTTGGCTGGGTATATTCTAGACCTCCTCCATTCCCTGAGGAGCAGGTTTCTTTTCTCCCTAGGATCCAACAGGCCAGTGTAATATCAGCATAGGCTTCAAGCCACCAGATACCTGTGGCAGAACCAAGCCATGGTCCCGGTTCCAAAGACAGGACGTTTTCCAGAACCTTCTGTATTCCATTGATTGTGCCCAAGAAACACAGTGCTTGGAGACGATTCCTAGATCTACAGTGTTCTCAGATGGCAAGGAGGGGGGATTGGCATGGAGATCCTCCCAACTCACAGATGGCAGGACACTTCTTGGTTCTCATAGATTTGTAAGAGGCATATCTGTGGGTTCCCATGCATCCAAGCACCAGAGAGTGCCCTAGCTTGCATACTGATACCAACACCTTTATTACGGAGCCCCTTCTATTGGGGCTCTCCCCTCCCTGGAATCTTCATCCCATTGATGGTTTCAGCAGAGGCCATATCAGATCATTAAGTGTATGTTTATATCCAGGCCACCACACAAATGACAGGACCTCTGGGACATTAACTCACCCTACTGGTCCTCCATACCCACAGGTCCTGGTTTCACCACAGTCACCCTCATTCTCAGGCCATCATCCATCTTGAGATGTCAATTAACTCTGCTTGATCCTCTATTGCCTTCCAAGAAAATGTCACTTCTGTCTCTGGGCAGCAGTAGCTCCCCTTTGATGCCTGAAGATCTGATGGCCTTTATACAAATACTGGGGCCCTGAGTTCTCCTACCTAGTAACTGTGCCATGATTCCAGTTCCACTCCTGTCCCTTTTAATGGCTCCAGTTGCCTTTTCAAGGGGCATCCTTCACCATCATTAAAGGAACATAACTATTATTTCCTATGTATGCTGCTTCTTAAGTTGGTGGCTCCAAGACTCTCACCTGGTGGCAGGCACCCTAAAAGAGCAGAAACGTCATGGATACCAGTCTACTCACCTGTCATCACCTACTTACCCAATAAATGTGGCACAACATGGAAATAAGGCACAACATCTAGTAGTCGGAGCATAGAGTTATCTCAGTTGTGCTACTCTCCTTCCAGCTCTTGATAGACTCTCACTCCCTCATCTTCACTGGCAAGAGACAGTGAACACCATCTCAGCCATCAGGGAGCTGCAAGGTCTCACTCCTGACAGAAAGCAACACTACTGCTTCAGTGGGAAGAGTCCCATCTTCTTATCACCAAGCTCAACATCTTCAGGCAGACTAGCTCAGTCAATGGGACCTGGAACTATCTTTGGTGTCAGGTACAGACCCTTGCAACTGAACAACAACAACTTCATAACAACATCATCAACAACAACTGACCCTTCATGGGTTCCCTACTCTGTCGTAGAAGAAACCTACTTATTAGACAGTCAGTCACAACCTTCCCAAGGGAAGCAGCCCCAGCCAGTTCTCAGACTCTGCATGGGTTTCCTTTCATGGAATCTCCAAGGAATGTTGAGAGTTCTACTCAAACTTCCCTTGAGTTCTGCTACACTGAGACCGATTTCCCATTCACTGTCGCTTTTCCCTTTCCCCCGATTTTGTGCGTCAATTTCCCACTATTTGCCCCATGCCACATTTTGACCTGCGGCTTCGCGATCCTGTTTTTTGAGAATCATGAAGCCGCAGGGGAAATCGGGCGAAGCTGTGGGTCAAAATGCAGCGCGGGGCAAATAGTGGGAAATTGACGCACAAAATCGGGAAAGGGAAGAGCGATGGTGGAGCAGCGCCTTGTGGGAAATCGGTCTGAGAATTCGATCATTCAAAGTAGCTCCTTATGCCATAAACCTCAGCAGGGAAGGCTTCAAAGCTATCTCTCCTCTGGCTCAGAGATTAGCTTGTTCTTTGTTCTCACCATTCCCTTTTTCTTGCTATCTGTTAACTCTTCGTTCCACCAGGACCAGGACATCTATCTGTCTTCAGTCTGTAGTCCCAGTCATCCTATGAAAGGGGTCTAGCGTAAGTTAAAGGTCCGTGGAACTCACCATATCTACCTGTGAGGGTAACAGCCTTCATACAGCTGGATCCCTGTCAATCACATTCTTACCTAGTAATAGGGGAATGATGGCTTCATTGTAAAACTTATCCAGATGCATCAGAGCATGGATTTTCCTGGTTTATGGCAGTCAACATCACCCATCAATATCAAAGGTTACTGCCCTTTTTTGTTAAACTGGCCACTACATACACAACCTTCTCCACCAATGTATCCATCTGTCTTTTATGTAATTGTGGATATAGAGGTGGATCTTTATCAGAAGCTTGGCAAGACATGAACTGGGGAGGTGGAGAACCTCTTCAGGACAATGGAAGCCTCTGCAAGAAATTTGCATCTCTACTGTCCACAGAGCAAGGAAGAGGCACAACCCCATACAAGGATATACCCTCAAATCCAGCGATTTGGAAGATGCATCTTCCAATCCAGCGTTTCGTTCTCAGATCGAAGTTCATTCTCTAGCTCCTGGTTGATGTTAGCGTCGAATTTAATGGCACTTGATGCATTTCTGTTGACTTAACTGGAATTTAAAAAATGCTGGACCGTAGCTGAATCTTTCCCAAACTCATTTACTGAGCTTTGTTTAGTAAAAAAAAGGGATGTTCTTAAAGTCAGCATTGCCCCCATTTTAAAATAGCATTCAAAGACTACAGTAGGCAGCAGAAGAACTTGGGGAGTGCTCATTTAACAAGATTCCTGTTTCTGCTGTTATTAATTTAAAACTATTATATGTCCCCTGCCTTTTGGCCAAAAAATGTAGTAAATCTATTTTAAAAATGAATAGTTTAAAACACAGTATGAAACTAATCATAAAAACTAAAAGAAGTATCACAATGTGTTATGTATATTATTAGCATAGTTCTAATGGCCACCTCATATAGAATAGATTAACAGTTGATGCAAAAATGTTCAGGAAGCAGCAGTAGTAAATAGAATCTCTTCCAACTCTTGAGATGCTCAGTGGGACGTCCTTCTTTCTACTACGTCCTTTTTGAACACTGATTTGGCATGCTTTGGTCCTGACCTGTTTCAGGTTGCCTTGGACTGGTGCCCTCTTGTGGCCTGTTCTGGAGCAGAGTTCCCACAGCACTTGTTAAAGTTGGTTCTTTTTTGGAAGTTGTTTGTTTTCCCTGAATGAAGGGAGAGACACACAAAAGAGTTCTAACAGAAGGATAGACAACCTGGCACTCTAGAGCACTTTCCCTAGCACACAGGCAACCAAACTGAGCCCTTGTGGGGCTGGCGTTGTTGCTGCACAGAGGAGAAAACAATGGGCATCCTCCCAAATATCTCTTAGATCAGCACAACCATTAGCTAAACCCAAGGCAAATCTCTGAGCCACTAGGAGCCCTGATGGTGTTGGGTTTGCTCCCAGGGCAGTTGGTCAAATAGAATCCTCTCCTCCCTCATTTCCTTTGTTTGCCAAGCACACCAAAAATCTTAATCGGTAGGTATTGGTTTTTGTCATTGTTGTTTTTGGCACTTGTCCACAGCAGGGACAAGGCAACCTTTTGTGACAACACTTTACTATACTTCTCTCCAAGCAGCCCAAAAAGGTAATTGTGTTTTACTCTCAAAACAGCAGCATGAGGTAAGTTAGTGTCTACTCCCGGGGGCACCCACTTAAAGCTTCATTGCTGAAGTTTGAACCCTATCTGGTATAACCTTACCATACTAGTTTTCAGATCCCTTGGCTCAAGTCCTAGGTAGGTTGTCCTGAAACTTCTCTCTCAGCATGGTCACTGGTCCAGGGACTGGGAGCCAGCACAGACAAGAGACTACTGGACTTTGCCTCCGCACATATGGCAGTGTGCTGAAATTCATTCCTACTGTGTAATTCAGCCTGATGGACTTAGCATCTGGAACATACAGTGTCTTTTATCAAACCCAAACCCAGTTTTCCTAAAACGTGTGCTTTGTGTTATGTTTCAGTACTAGGGTATAATAGGGTAAAAAGTATACTTTTTAGGTAAAATTATGTCCCAGTACTGAGATGCCCTGACCTGGATGGCTCAGTCCCATTGGATCTCAGAAGCTAAGCAGGGTCAGCCTTGGTTAGTATTTGCATGGAAGACCATCAATGAATACCAGGGTCACTACACAGAGGCAGGTCATGGCAAATCACCTCTGAAGTCTCTTGCCTTGAAAACCCTACAGGGTCGCCATAAGTCAGTTATGATTTGATGGCACTTTCCACCACCACCACCACGGGGATGGATCCCACAGCTCCAGTTTGGTGTAGTGGTTAAAAGCGGTGGACTCTGATCTGGAGAACTGGGTTTGATTCTCCGCTCCTCCACATGCAGCCAGCTGGGTGACCTTGGGTCAGTCACAAGTTCTCTCAGAGCTGTTCTCTCAAGAGCAGTTCTCCCAGAGCTCTCTCAACCCCACCTACCTCACAGGGTGTCTGTTGTGGGGAGAGGATGGGAAGGAGATTGTAAGCCGCTCTAACACTCTGAGTGAAGGGCGGGATATAAATCTGACTCTCCTTCATTCTCATAATAGTGGAGATCTAGGAGCTTTCCCCTAGAGCTCTTTTCTCTGATTTATCTTGATCATTCTTTTCTATAGGTCACTGTAGACAGAAGACAACCTTTGGAAATCACTTTTGTCCTGCATTTAATGAACTACCCTGCGAGGATAGGTATTACATGCTTCATTGACTCAAGTTTAAAATTCTATAGAAAAGGAGGTTTAAGGCAAAAGACAGAGGGCAGTACTTAGAATTCAAGGGAATGAAAGGGCAAAAATAATTACTTGGAAAGAAAGTATTGTACTTTCAACACTTATTTGCTGGGCAAAATATATTTATATTTACCTTCTTTTTGAAGCTGAATATACCTATGAATGAAAGTGAAATACCTATGATATGTAGTATTCATGGAAGAAGGATGAGATAAAATGAAAAATAAATACCCTACTGCAATCAGGACAAAAGTCCATATTACTTACGGGGCCCTGTTTGGCTCCTTTCTGGCCTGGCGCAAAGGCACGCCTGGCTGCTTGTTCTTTGCAGAAATTGATGTGCCTTTCTGCAGCAGTCTCATTAAACCTTCTCATGCAGTAAGGGCACTGAATATAATCTGGATGTAACAAGGGAACAGGGGTTATTAAACAAACAATTAATGTGATACTTGGGAGATGCTATCAGTGTTGTAAACTAGCATTTCTATTTTGTTGGGTACAGTATAAACCAGGGGTGGCCAAACTTGCTGAACGTAACAGCCACACAGAATAAACATAAGATGTTTGAGAGCTGCAAGACATAAACAAATATTACACATTTTTATTGGAAAATATGCAAATTTGCTTTTTATTAGCATTAAATTAGACGGTGTGAAGAGCTGCATGCGGCTCCTGAGCTGCAGTTTGGCCACCCCTGGTGTAGACATTTGTTGCCAAGCATACTTCGCTCAGGCTTAAACTTGGACGAATAATGTAACCTTTCATCTCATACATATGTGTAAACATAAACGTGCAAAACCTCCATGAGGAATCAAAAGTTAACTAATATGCAGCTGTATGGAGGGCAAAGTTCATTATGTTTGAAATTAATGTACATTAGTCATACAAAGTGTTCTAACCATTACCTTTTTTCTCATTTCAGAGAGACCAAGTGGTAATTGTAGGTTGTTGTAATGACTTATGCTTGGGTGCTCTTTGGGTGCATCTGATACTTTCCAGAGGTCTCATTTAAAAAGCTGCTTCCAGCCCTCTGGACTGCTATTTAAACTCCATTGATTTAAATTATGTTATCTTAAAACATAAAAATACAGTGTGTGCATCAGCACTAGATTGCATTTAAACTGCACTCGTGCTTAATCCTCACATATTTTTTTTGAAGTTTGGAGGATATTTAATGAGCAGCTGGAAGACTGTGGTACTACATTCAATCCATACTTATCTGTGACACTGAAGTAGGGTCAGAGCAAAAAGTCAAGTTCTGCAGTTGGAAGAAAAATAATTGGCATAAAGGTGCCAAATTTGTATAGCAATTTGAGTCCAGGTCTGATGCTTTAACGGCTGAACCACACTGGCCCTGTCTGTGGGCAAACAGATTACCGGGATTAATGGTTGGAGGTGGTGGTGGTGGCAGGGGCCGGCCTTCTTTCATGGCTATAGTGGCCAGCTTGGCAGCTCTGATTGTAGTGATGAAGTTCTCATGCTGTTGTCTCCAGTTAGATTTTTTCTCTTGGTTCTGAAAAGGATACAGGTGAAATGTATCTATTTATCAACAAAGGCAACGGTACTATAATACTGAGGGAGGTGTCAAGAGATGTTAAATGCCATTAAACAAGGACCAAGAACACATTTTTCTATCCTTCCCTTTCTATAGAAAACGAAGGGTCCAGGGGGGCTTCTTCCTCTGTAGATTCCAAACCAGGATGGTAATGCAGAAAACAGAAGATTGCTGTTTAAACTATTTTTTCCCTCTTTTTCTTCCATCCTCTTAAGCATACAATTCCTGTGGCGCTTCCCTCAAATTTTTTCACGAAAAGAAGAATGTCTCAAGGCCAGCAACTCCCAAAATATGTGTCTTTGTAGTTAATATAGTAGGTACATCACTACCATTTCTTCTTTATTATGCTTGGACATGTACTAAAGAAATAAATTCTAGAGTCCATGTCCAGCAAACCTGCTGTTTCTGTGTGTGTGTGTCCAGCAAACCTGCTGCAAACCTGCTGTTTCTGTGTGTGTGTGTTAAATGCCATCGTTGCTTCCAACTTATGGTGACCCTATGAACTAATGACCTCCAAAATGACCTCCTCAGCTGGAAATAATGCCATAGAGTCCACCCTCCAATTCAGCCATTTTCTCCAGGGGGACAGATCAATGTCATCTGGAAATTAGTTGTAATTCCAGGAGATCTCCAGGTCCCAACTGGAGGTTGGCAAACCTAGGCCTGGCAACAACCTCTGGATAACTTGATATCACCCAAACTGTGTGACTCAACTAGGCCTGGCTGCTTGCTACTGTTAACAGCAGACACCCTATAAAAGCCAGGATGGTTAGAGCTTCAGAGTAGGGTCTAGGAGACTCAAATTCACATCTCCATCTTGCTATGGAAGCTGACTGGGTGTTTTGGTGCCAGTCACCTACTTTCAGCCTAACTTACCTCACAGGGTAGTGAGTAGGGGTGTGCAATTTTTTTCTCTGTGTTTTTCGATTCAAGACTATTGGACTCGAAAACATATTGGGATTCCTGAAAAAACTTGGATGTCAAGACCCATAAAGTATTCAGATCCAGGATTTTTCGGAAATCCTCAATTTTGGGGGGTCAAATAGGCCCGAACCAAGAAACACAGAGGGGAAAAAGAAGTGAAAAAACCGCACAAAACAGCTGAGAGACAGCTCAGCTGAGGCTCTTGTGAGTGGTCCCTTTAAACTGGACTGCCCAAAAAACCTTCCAAAGAAGCCAATCCTGCAGGGAGAGTTCTCCCCACAGGCTCTGCTAGGCAGCCCGGTTTGTTTGTTTGCTTGTTTATTTTATTTGAAGTATAGACTGCCCTCCCCTAGGCGTAGGGCTCAGGGCGGTGAACAACATTTCAATAAATACATTTACAATCAGATTAAAAGCATTAAAACAATAACAATTCTATAACTATTTCAGATGGTGGGTAAAGACCAATTTATGTTCATGCCCCAGGGGAAAGAAGAAATAGAGGAGCCCAGGCTCAATGAAAAACCATTGCTGTCCTCAACCATAGGCCTGGCGGAACATCTCTGTCTTACAGGCCCTGTGGAATTGCACTAGATCCCACAGGGCATGGATGTAATTAGGCAAAGGGGTCCACCAGGCTGGCATTGGGGCTAAAAAGGTCCTGGTTCTGGTTGAGGACAGCTGCATATCTTTCAAGCCAGAGGTCACCAGGAAGTTCTCTCCAGAGTATAATGCTCTCCTGGGGATATACCAGGAGAGGAGGTCCCGTAGATATGTTGGTCCCAGACCATTTAGGGCCTTGAAGGTTAATACCAGAACCTTGAATCTAATCTGGTATTCAACCTGGAGCGCATGCTGAGGGCAAAGCACTAGTTGAATGTGTGCTGTCAGAGGGGTTCCAGTTAGAACCCGGGCCGCTACATTCTGGACCAGTTGTAATTTCCAGATCAGTCTCAAGGGTATCTCTGCATAGAGGGAGTTGCAGTAGTCTAGCCTGGAGTGACTGTTGCATGGATTACTGTGGCTAGGTTAGGGTGAGACAAGAAGGAGGCCGGTTGCTTGATCCAGCACAGCTGGAGGAACACCAGTCTTAGCAACATTTGTGATCTGGGCCTCCATTGATAAGGAGGTGTCCAGTAGCACACCCAAGCTCTTGGCAATCAGTACCTGCATTAGAGGTACACTGTTCAGAGGTGGGAGTTGGCACCCCAGACCTGAATCTCACCCACCCAGCCACAGAACCTCTGTCTTAAATGGATTCAATATCAGCCAGCTCTGTCTCAACCATCAAACCACGGCCTCCAGCCTTTTGGCCAAAATACCTGGGGCAGCATCCGTCCGTCCGTGCATTCGCAGATACAGCTGGGTGTCATCCACGTACTGATGACAACGCAGCCCGAAACTCTGCACCAGCTGGGCGAGGGGGCACATATAGATGTTAAATAACATTGGAGAGAGGATTTCCCCCTGAGGAACCACACACACCAAGGGGTGTTGAGGTGACATCCTCTCTCTGTGCCACCCTCTGTCCCTGACTTTGGAGAAAGGTAAGCCATGAACTCCTATGTCAGTAAGGCATTGGGTCAACATATCATGGTCAACCATGTCGAATGCGGCTGTCAGGTCTAGCAGTAATAGCAACACCAACTTGCCTCAATCCAGCTGCTGGCAAAGATCATCTGTGAGGGTGACCAAAGCCACTCATAGACAATCTTCCCAGGTAGCTGGATTGAGGCGGGTCGGCATTGCTGTTACTGCTAGACCTGACAGCAACGTTTGACATGGTCAGCCATGATTTATTTCAACGGGACTACCCAATAGAGCCCACTAAGCAGCCAATGCTACAGGGAGAATTGCCGCTGGGAAAGGAGCCCTGCACACGCCATGGCCCCCACCCCACTGGCAAAAGGACCCTTTGAAGGTTCTTTTTCCCAGCAGAGCTGTGGCTGGCAACAGCCCCTCTCTCTCCCCACTAAAAGATTTAAAGGCCCCTCCAGCTGTTTGGCAGGCCATGTGCTCCCCACCAATCAACTGAAGCCCTTTAAATCTTTTAGTGGGGAGGGAGAGGGGTGGCCACAGCTTGGGGGTTGGGCTTGTGGGTGAGGCTTCCCCATTGGCCAGCTGGCTGGGATGGATTGTAGCCCCCAGGACTGGAGGAACCCTTGCCTGGGCCTGGGGGCTGGCCACCCTAGAAACAGTGTCCAAAGGGGTAGAAACCTCTATGAAGCAGTTCCCCTCCCCCTTTCTATATATTTCATCATTCTTCCTCTGCGTAAAAAATGCTTTCCTCCTCCAAAACCATATGTCTCCTGTAATATCAGGATACTGAGATGTTTGTTAGAACCCATTTGCCCAAATTTATCTGAATGGTGATCAGATGCTTAATTTGGAAATACCTTTGGTGGTGGCTTCCTCTTTACTGCTGGAATTTCAGTTCCCTGTAGTCGCTGTTTTAAGGAATTGAATGGCTTGCGCTTTTTGTTGAAAACTTTTCTGCATATTGGCTCATGTCTCATCTAGGACATAAAACAGACAAAGGAAGTCATACGGCAAAGCTCCATGAGCTTGTGTTGCTATTTTAAGCCTCAAAGATACTATACAAAAGGAAGCCTTTTTGATATCCTGTGTTTATGTTCTGACTGTCAAGTGCAGGAAGGGATCAAGTTTGAGTAGCATGCTTATCTCTGTAGTATGGGTGAAAGTAAGATGGTATGGGCTGGAGGGTGGGTTTTGAGAAGGGAGGGACTTCAGCAGGGTATAATGCCATAGAGTGCACCTTCCCAAGTGGCCATTTTCTCCAGGGGAACTGATCTCTGTCATCTGGGAATCAGTTGTGAACCCTGGAGATCTCCAGACACCACCTGGAGAATGGCAACTCTACTCATTAGGCATGGGACCAAGGCACTAAAGGGCTTTAGAGGTCATAACTAGCTCTTTGACTTGGCCCACAAGCAAACAGTATGATTGATGCAGTACTGGCCGTGTTCTGAGCAGTTAACTGCTGGCAAGAGGCTCACTACCGCATTTTGTACTGACTGAAACTGTTGAGACGGCGCATGGCACATATCCATCCTGTGCTCTGTGATCTGCCCTGGCTTCCGGTAGAGTACCAGATTAGGATCGAGGTTATGGTGTTAACCTTTAAGGCCCTAAATGGTCAGGGACCCACGTATCTTTGGGACTGCCTCTCCTAGTATACCCCCTGAAAGGTGTTATGTTGGGCTGATAAGAACTTGGTGTCTCCGGCCCAAGAGACATCCAGCTGTCATCAACCAGGGCCAGGGCTTTTTTGGCCCTGGCCTCAACCTGGTGGAACTCTCTGATGAATGATATCCATGCCCTCTGGGACCTAATGCAGTTCTGCTGGGCATGCAAGGCAAAGATGTTCTGCCAGGCATTTGGTTGAGGGCAGAGATGGCTATCCATCTGGCTGGCACTCCTGCTTCTCCTGCCCTCCCCCCGTGGGGCAGTGGCATACTCTGACAGGCTCATCACCATATGACACGACTGGTAATTACATTGTATATTTTATTATCTTATTTTAACTATGTAATGATTTTGATGTACACCACCCTGAATCCTGTCTTATGGGGGAGGGTGGTCTAAAATTGAATTTAATAATAAATAAACTCCACATACAGGACATTATAATAGTCTGCTCTGGAGGTAACAGTAACGTGGATCAGTGTGGCTAGGTCTTCAAAGTAAGGGGCCTGCTTATGAGCAAGCTGTAACTGAGAGAAGGTTTTCCTAGCAACAGCCCTGACCTATTTATGTCAACAAAGCTGGGTCCAAGAGCACCCCCACTTTTTCCTGCTATCAGCTTCTTGCTTGGTATGATTTTGATAATATTTATGAAATGCTAATGTTTAATCTCTCCTGTTAAATGCCTTCATTTCACTTATAAACATACATAACAACATTTTACCAGAGCATCCTGTACAAAATGTCTTCCACAGATGTCACAAGTAACCAAATTCTGGCTGTTAAAGTCTGTAAGAAATTAAGAATGCCAATTATAACTCCTGTGGGATTTCCAGATGCCCAAGAAATATCACACACAGTGGCACTTACACACTTACAGTCTAATAATGAGTATGTTTACTTAAAATTTGCCCACACTAAATCAAAAAGACTTTGTTTGGTGTAGTGGTTAAGTGCGTGGACTCTAATCTGGGAGAACTGGGTTTGATTCCCCACTCCTCCACTTGCACCTGCTGAATGACTTTGGGCAAGCCATAGTTCTGGCACAGCAGTTCTTGAAAAAGAGCAGTTTCTGTCAGAGCTCTCTCAGCCCCACCTACCTCACAGGGTGTCTGTTGTGGGGAGGGGAAGGGAAAGGAGTTTGTAAGCTGCTCTGAGACTCCTTCGGGTAGTGAAGGGCAGGGTATAAATCCAATCTCCTCCAACTGCTACTCTCACCTAAGTGTGCACTGGATTGATGTGCTCACGTGGTGATGTATGCAAGTAAAATTCCAGGTAATACTGGTATTCCAAACTAATTTTCATGTATTTATTTCATGGTCTTAAGCCAGTCAGTGTCTCTACAGAATTTCAGTTACTTTAGCTTTCAGCTTTTAATGCCAAGTTTACTGATGGAGAAAATGCCTAAAGATGCTTGTTTTATCTTATTTTATTGAGTTGTCCTTAGAACCTTTAAACAGCAAGTACATAGACTGTCTGACTCCATGTTCCTTCAGTCACTAAAGGAAAGTGATTTTGCCAGTGGTGGCTTGCAGAATGTCCTGATGGTTCCCTGCTTTTGAATAATTTGCTTCAAAGTAGGGATCTCCATATGACATCCATGCCTAAGGCAATTGAGATATAAGTTCTGTTAAAGACAGGCAGAGATAGATAGAGCAGGAACATTATCCAATCTTTGTATCATCCTTCCTTAGCTATGTGAAGAACATATTTCAGAAACACGACAGGTTGCTTAGCTGGGGGGGAGGGGGGCCTAAAATGGCAAGTAATTTTTTTAAAAATTTACAGAAGTTAAAAGTTCTTTTAAAATTGAATAGGATAGCTTAAAAGAGTCTACACAGTTCTTTAATGTTCTCAAGATAAATTTGGAATATATTGTTACCTCATAGCTTTACTACTGTAATATCATTATAGAATATCTGTAATGACTTTATTATAGTAAAACTATGAGGTAATAGAATCTATTCCAAGATTATTAGGGGGCTGGAGCATCTTTCCTATGAGGAAAGCATGACAGATGTTTATAAAATCATTCTGGGGTAGAGAAAGTTGGTAGATAGAACTTTCCTCCTCCCAATGCTAGAACTTAGGTGCACCTGATGAAATTGCTGGAAAGTAGTTTCAGGACAAAAGGAAATCTTTCTTTAATCAGTAAGTAATTAAACTATAGAATTCACTGTCAGTGAAGGCAGTGATGTCCATAAGCATAGATGACTTTAAAAGGGGGCTAGATGGATTTCTGGAATAGAGGTCCATCAGTGGCTGCTGACCTTGGTGACTGAAGGCAACCTCCATCTACAGAGGCAGCAGCAATTGGGGGGGGGGGCCCTCTGTGCCCTTCTTATCTGACCCTCCAGGGCAACTGGTTGGCTGCTTTGAGAGACAGTACTCTGGACTAGATGGACCACTGGTTCAATACAACAGACTCTACCTTATTCCTGCTGGCTTGGTGGAAGGCAACAACTTTACGGTATGCAAGACAAGATAAAGTATGATATACCATGTAATTACGTTTCCTATCAAAACATTTAAGACATGGAGGTAAGAGCGCTGTTGGACACAATAGAGCAATATTGTTTGAAGATTTACTTTTCCAGCAGTAGGTATCTTTCTAGCTTTCATGTTTTAAAAAAGATATAGCTGAGACATAAACCCTTTGATGTTTCAGTTTCAATCTGTAACTAACTTTTATCCCGTCAAAGAGCTCAAAGTGGTTCCCCTTCTTCATTTTATTCTCACAACGATCCAATGAAGTAAATGAGGCTAACAGATAGTGAAGGGTCCAGTCAGCTGGCAGACTGCATGACAAATGCTGGAGCATTTGAACCCAGGACTTCCCAGGAGTTGGCTGCCCTCAAATATGGATATGATTTCTAGAAAACAGACATGGGTAAAAGGCAGCAAGAAGGATTATTTGAGTCAAAATGCACTGATGAGATTATGGGAAGCCCCTAATTATTATGCAGTCATCTCTGTGTGCAAGTTTTGGAGCAAGATATTCCATCTAGTTGGCCTCATCCTAGAATTCTCCCAGGTAATCCGATTTAACTAGGTGTGGTCCTGTTCTAGCTCCAGGACAGAATTTCATCTATATTCAGGTTTATTTACCAGCCAGGAGGGGGCTCAATGGTATTTTAAGGCATATAATTGTAAATTTGACTAAAATTAAATGTAAAACGGGTGACAATTTTTAAAAAAAAGCATTACTGATAGAGAGCTGTTTTGAAAGCATTGACAAAGGAATAAATGCTGCTGCAAGCCAGGTGAATTATATGGCATAATGTTTTTGAACTAACTGTAGTTAACTAATCAAATGCAGCCAGTGGCCTGACATGTGTGCCAGCCGGTTATGGGAAGAGAGAGTTGATATGGTAGCCATTGCTGATTTAGTAACAACAGTACTAGCCCTTATTATGTTATTATTAATTGGTTTTAACATTGTTTTAAATGTTTTAATTGTTTTATTGTAATCACGTTTTCATGAAAGCCACTCTGAGCTGGCTTTGGCTGGGAGGGCGGGGTAGAAATTTGAGGACTAAATAAATAACTATTGCTTTCTGCTACCAGAACTAGCCCCTCTGTAGCACATCTGTACAGGTATTAGCACTAACCCTTGTTAGGAAGCAGAAATGATTAATATTATTAAAAGCAGGTTTGCAAACTCTGACCTAAAATTAAACCATGGATACCTTTAACTATCAAAATATAACATAGCAATGGAGTAACACCCCCCCCCAAAGGAAAAGTCTACTTGTGTATAGAAAAGATGATATGGAGTTTACAAATCTGCTAGATTCTACCACCTGTCATTGTGATTCCAAAGTACAAATGAGACTGCTTTAGGGTGCTACATCTTTTCTGGCCCCCATGAAATCTGGTCCAGGACATCATGAAGTTAGAATAATATTGCAAGGATAATGCGTTCAACATGTGCTGATGTTCTAAATGGGGAAGATTATAGAGAAACAGATAGATATAGATGTAGCCTGCTCAAGCCAATTATGGTGTCAAGGTATAAATCTAGCAAGCATCAAATAGTCCAGACAACCTTTACTTATAGGCAGACTTTATCAGAATCTTTCAGTGGAAAGGATAAAGCCAGCTGCAATTCAAACCAAAAAAGACTATTTACTGCATACCTGTGTTACTTGCTCGATTCCCAGGAACCTGACTCATTTCAAAGCGCAGCAGTTTTAAATTCCCTCTTCACTGTTCCTTCCGGGAGAGAGGCGCACTAGGTGTACTTTATTGTTACTTGTCCAGCCCCTTCAGATGCAAAAACCCACCTTAAATGTCATTGGCTAACAGATTAAACTATTGTGACACACATAGCCCCTCCATCATCTAGTGATGTCGATGAAAACCTTCACGGGAATTAAATAGAAAACTGAACTCTTTCTTCTGCTGGACAGCTATTAATGAGTTTTCTAGTTGCACAACATAAATATGCATAATGCATATGCATAAATATGAATACAGAAGCTCAGTACAGTTATTTAGCAGATAAAATCACAGAAACATTGAATGCACATCAGAAAATTAGGAGACCAGACAAGCGAAATGTTACCAACTTGGGCTAGGCTGGACATTTGCTCTTGCTTCTTAATTTTATTAATGCACAAAGGCAAAATGCACTACCGATGCCATAAAGTGCGGGGGTCACCACTGGCTTTAGATGACTTAAAGAAATTTTCCAATCATGTCAGAAATAATTTGAGTTTGTAATATACTCAAATAAGACAAAACATGTTAGAAAATGTTTTTTTTTTAAATCGTAGCTGGGCCACATCCTAATTCAGCTGAAGTTCAATAAACAGGTGGCCAATTCCCTTGGGAAAATATTACAGTAATATTATTGAAAAAATTACACCCAGAATTAGTTTACATTTAACCCTCTAACAACGCTGTAAATAAAAAACCCTTACACATACTGCATTTGGGGTGTCATTTCTACCCCAACCCAAATTCAATATATCTTGGAGCAGAAAAGTCCCACACAACTGTCTTTTTGTTTGAGGTGGCAGAAATCATTGTGTTTCACTGTACTAAAACATCCAGAGTTGAAAACTCACTTTGATATGAGGCACCCCTCCCCTTTTGCCCATTGAATAGCTTGCACCAGTACTGGTTCCTTTACAGTTTGGAACAACAAAAGCTATAGCTTGAACCAAAGATAATTATCTTATATTCTAATAGCGAAGCTGACAAATCTTTGGATACTTAAATCCGGTGGCTGGAGATGTGAACGAGCAAGACAGACCTTTCTACAAATCTGAAAAGGGCCCCAAGTTTGCAGAAATGAGAGATCTAAAAAAGATACAGTGGGGAGTTGAAAATATAAAAAAATAATAAAAGGAATGCCCGTAACTTTAAAAAAAGATTCAGTGGCTGTTGCTAGGCAACCACAGTATTCTAGACTTTGTGTGAGTAAAAATGCAGGAGAGGGCAGGGTCCTTTGTTCCCTCTAAGCCAGGGGTCCTCAAACTACGGCCCGCGGGCCACATGCGGCCCGCCGAGGGCATTTTTCTGGCCCGCTGGGTGTGCCGCTGCCTGTCCTCCAATTCCCAGCAGCACACAAAGCAGCGGAAAATTGCAGCCGACTCGTCCCGGGCCACATGACAAAGCCCCGTCCCCCTGCTTCTAGTCAGCCAGGAGGAGGCAAAAGGAAGACTGGAAGAGGGTAAGTGTGGGGTGGCAGGCACTCCGGCTGGCCCCAAGTCTCCTAGCCAGCTGAGAGGCCTCTCAGCTGGCTAGGAGACCTGCGCCAGTCCCAAGAGCTGGGCGGGGGTCTTTTTTGAGGCTTTTTGTGCTGCTGGGAATTGGAGGGGGGGGGGAGAGAGAGAGAGAGAGAGAGAGAGAGAGGTTTCTCTTTCCCATCATGATGCCTGCAGTAGTGGAGTTTCAGGGAGAAGCAGCTGGGGGCTTGCTGCCTTAAAAAGTTTGTGAGGATGCCGAGTTCTTTGTTTCTTCGGATAGGGAAAGACAATACCCCCTTAAAGGGTGCCTTTTTGCGCACCTCCCCCCCCCGCGCCTTCCCTACCCGCAAAATAACCAAAGAAAAAGCCCATCTTTTGGATCCCGTTTGTGCGTGTGTGTGCGTGCGTGCCTGCGTGTGCTTTCCCTTGCCTTGCTTTTCTCCGGTTATCTTCGCCCGGCCCCCTGGAGAGGGAGAGCCGCGCCGTGCAAGACGTGAGGCTTTTTGTGCTGCTGGGAATTGGGGGGGGGGGAGAGAGAGAGAGTGAGAGGTTTCTCTTTCCCATCATGATGCCTGCAGTAGTGGAGTTTCAGGGAGAAGCAGCTGGGGACTTGCTGCCTTAAAAAGTTTGTGAGGATGCCGAGTTCTTTGTTTCTTTGGAGAGGGAAAGAAAACAGCCCCGTCAAGGGTGCCTTGCTTGCGCACACCCCCCCCCCCCCCGTGTGCCTTCCCTACCCGCAAAATAACATCTGAAATCTCCAACCAGATCTAGACTAACTGATGCACACTTGCATCACTTGTTACGACTAGCAGTGACAAATATGGAACCGGACATTGACCATCTCATTAGCCAAAAGCAGGCCCATAGTTCCCATTGAAATACTGGTAAATTTGTTGATGTAACTTTACTTGTTCTTCATTTTAAATATTGTATTTGTTCCCATTTTGTTTTTTTACTTCAAAATAAGATATGTGCAGTGTGCATAGGAATCTGTTCATAGCTTTTTTTTTTTTAAACTATAGTCCGGCCCTCCAACGGTCTGAGGGACAGTGAACTGGCCCCGTTTAAAAAGTTTGAGGACCCCTGCTCTAAGCTGAGTTAGTGCGAGCTAGCTCACAGTTTTTTAGCCTCTGGCTCACACATTTTTGTCTTAGCTCAGGAAGGATGGCTTCAGAGCAATCTAACTTATGCAGTAGCCAAATCACTCACTCACAATTTTAATGCCAGTAGCTCACAAAGTAGAATTTTTGCTCACAAGACTCCACAGCTTAGAGGGAGCATTGGTCCTTTCCAAGCCTATTTTGAGGGAGAATTCATCAGGGCCAGGCCTGAGCTAGGGTTATGAGCCCCCCCGGCCACCAATGGGCGATGGGAGGGGGGTAGGGTTGCAGATCCAGGTTGGGAAACTCTTGGAGATTTGGGAATGGAGCCTGGAAAGGACAGGACCTCAGTGTGGTACAATGCCATAGAGTCCATCCTCCAAAGCATCCATTTCCTCCAGGGGAACTGATCTCTGTAGTCTGGAGATGACCTGTAATTCCAGGGGATCCCCAGGTCCCACCTGGAGGCTACCATCCCTAGGCATGACTCAGGTTGCCAGGTCCAGGTGGGAAATTCCGAGATTTTGTGGTCAAGTCTCAGGAGGGCAGGATTTGGGGAGGGGAGATACCTCAGCATAGTATAATGCCAGAAGTCTATCTTCCAAAGCAGCCATTTTCTCCAGAGACAAAGTTCTGTCATCTGGAATTCAGTTGTAATTCTGGGGGGAATCTCCAGGTCCCACCTGGAGGCTGGTAACCCTAGGCCTGATGGCAGCCTCTGAGTAACTTGATACCAGCTGACTTGTATGACTCAACTAGGCCTGGCTGCTTGTTATTGTTCAACAGCAACCACCCTATGAAAGCCAGGGTGGTGTAGCAGTCAGTTCCAGGGTAGGGTTTGCGAGACCCACATTCAGATCCCCATCTTGCTGTGGAAGCTCACTGGGGTGATTTGGACCAGTCACATACTTTCAGCCTAACCTACCTCACAGTATTGTTGTGCAGATAAAAAGGAGAAGTTGCTTTGGTCTCCACTGTGGAGAAAGGGTGTCATTTTCCAAGATAGAGGCTGCAGAGGGGAAAGAGACAGAAAGCTGAAGACTCAGGGGCAGATAAAGGTAGGTTGATTGTTGGGTGGAAAGATAGTGTTGCCAACTCCAGGACAGGGAATTCCTGGAGATTTGAGGGGTGGAGGCTGGGGTTTGCGGAGGGACCACAGGAGGAGGAGATTGGGTTTATACCCTGCCCTTCACTACCCGAAGGAGTCTCAGAGCGGTTTACAATCTCCTTTCCCTTCCCCTCCCCACAACAGACACCCTGTGAGGTAGGCAGGGCTGAGAGAGCTCTGAAAGAACTGCTCTGACAGAACTATGGCTTGCCCAAGGTCATCTAGCAGCTGCAAGTGGAGGAGTGGGGAATCAAACCTGGTTTTCCAAGATTAGAGTCCACGCACTTAGCCACCACACCAAACAGGATTTAATGCTAATTGCCTCCACCTTCCAAACCAACCATTTCAGAGGTAGTGTTACCAACCTCCAGGAGAGGGCTGGAGATCACCTGGAATTAGAACTGATCTCCAGCTGACAAGAGATCAGTTCCCTGGAGAAAATGGCTGCTTTGGAGGGTGGACTTTAAGTCAGTATACCCTGCTGAGGTTACTCCCCAAACCTGGAGCTGGCAACCCTAAGGGTAACTGATCTCTGTAGTTAGATCTGTTGGTTCATGGAGTTCCGCTGCTGCTGTGGGGGCCGAGGAAGCAGCTGGGAGCACTGCTGCCACTACGGGGGTGGGTGGAAAGGAAGCAGGCACAAGCCTGGGTGGTGGGCAGAGAGAGGGATGAGGTGGGAGGCAGAAAGAGAGGGAGAGTGATGAAGTGGGGAGACAGAAAAAAGACAGGCATGGAGTAAGAAAAAGGGTGGCAGGAGGGAGAAAGCGAGAGACTGAGAGAAGTAGGAGACGGGAGGAAGCAAAGAAGGGGGGGAATGGGATTGCTGTTCATTATATTCTAATAGTCAAGTTAGCCAAATCTGAGCTTACTTAGGTCTAGTGATTGGAGCTGTGAACAGGCAAGACAGATCTTTCTACAAACCTGAAAAACGTCCCAGATTTGCAGAACAATTTGAAATTAAGAAACAAACACACATGGGTTTTAAAAAAAAACACCAAAATGATAAAAGCTTTGTGGCTTTACAAAATAGATTCCCTCCATGGCTGTAGCTAGCCAACCACAGCATTCTAGGCTTAGTTTCTGTGACTAAAAGGCAGGGAAGGGTCCTTTCTAGTGCTCTTTTGGCCTTTGAGGGAGGACTATTCAGACCCAGGCATAGGGCTGGCAGCAACCACTGGGTGACTTGATACCGCCTGACTTGCATGACTCAACTAGGCATGGCTGCTTGCTTGCTACTGTTCAACAGCAGCCACCCTATGATAGCCAGTGCAGTGTAGTAGGTAAATCTTCAAAGTACAGTCTAGGAGACTCAGGTTTGAATCCCTATCTAGCTGTGGAAGCTCACTGGGTGATTTTGGGCAGTCACATATTTTCAACCTAACCTACCTCACAGGGTGTTGCGAGGATAAAAAAGAGGAGAGGAGAACAATCTTAAGCTGCTTTGGTCCCCACTAGGGAGAAAGATGGGGTATAAATGAAGTAAATAAATTATAAGCATAGCTGAACATGGGCAACAGATAAAAGGTAGGTTGGTTAATGGCCAAGAAGGGGAGAATGAGGCAGGGAAAGGGGAGATGATATGGGAGTTGCCAGGAGGAGGGAAACAAGAAATAGGGTAGTGGGGGGATACGGGGAGCTTAAGTGGTGGTGGTGATGACCCACAAGTCCTTGAGGGTTTCCTACCATGCAAGTGGGACTGGCCCAATGGCCAGGCCCACACAATTATGCCATAGTTTTCCTAGATAGAGGCTGCTGGTAGGGGAGGGGGGTAAGAGGGAAAGGTGAAGATGGAAGGGAGCTATAAAGGTAGGTTGGTTGTTGGGTGGGAAGGAGAGAAGGAAGCAGGAAAAGGGAGAGGCTATGGGGGCTTTCAGGGATGAGAAAGAGGGAATAGTGGGGGAGGGAGAAATGAGAAGCCTCCCACAAGTCTTTGCAGGTTCCCACTTGCCGACAGCAATCTAACATGAATTATAAAGGAAAACATGTAAAAATTAATAATTCTTAAAAGTTTTTGATATTTATGGTGGTTTGTCACTAGCCCTCTAATATCTCTCCCTCTGGTGAGGTAAATGTACTCCAGGTTGTCAGGAAAGGCTGTATAGCTCTCCAGACTACTTAAAAATGGTTCCTCAGATCAGAACTTTCTTAATGACTCATGGGGCTTTTTTTGTATCCCAATACATTACATGGGCCGATACCCCAATGTCAAAATGCACAGATTTCTGGGGTGCTTTATTTTCCCCAGGGTGCTTTTTGTTTACAGAAAGCTAACTGTAACTACTTTGGAGACATCGTTTACTAGTATACAGGTGACAATGCACTAAGAGGGAAAAGTTCTAGAGCCACTTTTCTTTCTGTCGAAAACAGTACAACCAGGCAAAGAAATATACCCCAAGCACTGCTGCAAGTGCTGAAAAATGACTAAAACTGTTCTTTCTGTCAAAAACAGTACAAGCAGGCATAGAAATATATCCCAAGCACTGCTGCAAATGCTGAAAAATGACTGAAACTGGATTAAGAAATTAAGGGTTACCGTATTTTTCGCTCCATAAGACGCACTTTTCCTCCCCAAAAAAGTCGGGGGGGAAAGTGTGTGCGTCTTATGGAGCGAATATGGAGCTTTTCTTACCTGTAACAGGGCTCTTTCTTCAGCAGGAATGCAGGGCAACACCATTCAGGCTGGCATCCCAGCCTTCCCCGCCCCTCCCTGCTGGGCCTGAGCTGTTAAGACTTAAAAGGGAAACGGCAGGAAAACCCCCACCAGGCTAAGTACTCTTTCCCTTTAAGTGCTTTCCCCCTTTAAGACAGCCAGCAGCAGAAAGCCCCGCGGCTACTTTGCACAGAAAGGCCTGGCTTTGCATGGCATGCCGACGTCTCTCTTCTTTCCTTTCTCTATCTTTCTTCCTTCATTCCTTCCTTTCTTCTGTCTGTCTGTCTCTCTCTGTCCCCACCTTTCTTTCTTCCTTTCTCTTTCTCTCTCCTCCTCCTTCCTTCCTTTATCTCTCTCTCTCTCTCTTTCTTTGTTTCATTTTTTCCTGTTTTCCTCCTCTAAAAACAAGGTGCGTCTTATGATCAGGTGTGTCTAATGGAGCGAAAAATACGGTAACTTTTAAACTTCTACCAATCCATCACATTTTTACCCCACCTATTCTCCAAGATGCGCAGGACAACATAAATGATTTTTCTTACTCAATTTTACTTATATAACAAAGTCTTTGAACACTTTGCCCATTTACAATGCTATATAAATAACTTTTAAGTACATATCTAGACAAATTATGAGGTTAACAGTGCAATTCCAGTCTAAGCCCAGATGAAATCAAAGGGCTTATACTGATCCCACATAGGATCACGCTGTAAATCAGTATATGACTTCCTCTTCTCAGGAGTGAGAATCCACAAATCGTTCATGGTTTTTTACATTTGTAAAAATTAGTAGTTATCTCACTTATTTTCTAGTCGTATTTTTGGTTCTTCTAGAATTAGGTGGTTCTGCCAGACTGTGTGTTACAATGCAGTGGCATACAGCACAAGAATAATCAAATAATACAGCTTTTTTTAAATGGAGGAGCCCCTGTCATCACTGCCAGACACTTCTTCATGTAGAGTCTGCACTATTTTGTACCAAATGCTGGGTAACAATTTTGCTAGAAGACAGACTGAAGGTGGGGGAAGTAGCCTTTCCAGAGATAACAAGAAAGGACAAGGTGGTTGAATGTCCTCCATAAGAAGCAATTAATCGGATTATGACAATTTGAGCCCTTGAATGTTTTGTTGCAGGTTGAGCAGCTCTTTCTGTTGCCTTGTTTTCTCATGCTTGAAGGCTGTTTTGTTTGCTTTCTTCTCTATCCTGCGTTCCTGTAGAGAAAAATTGGCATACTGATATCCTTACACACAGAAAACTTGCATAATTTAACTTTTCATCAGTTGAACTGGGTCATTTAAATATTTTCAATAAAAGTTAGAGCAAACACAACAAACAGATCATAATACACAACTATTACCAAGAAGGTGCAGAGCACACAATGTCTGCTCGATTGTTTTCTTTGCCGTGTTTGTGCTAGAGAGATGCTGCATAAGGATGAGCAGTGCCCTGCTACCATTCCTACATATTCCAGTCCTTGACTTCTAGTGCTTCTCCCTTTCTTACACTCAAAATTTAGATTGATTTATTTATCTATCAAATTTATACCCCGCCCTCCCAGCCAGGGCTGGCTTACACAGAATAAAACATATAAATTAGTTAAAACAATTTAAAAACCATATAAAACCACCTGATATAATAAAGTGCTAGTAATCATTATATTATTTAACGATGGCAGCGGTTGTTCAATGGTCCCTACTCACAGTCGGCTCTTAGGTCTTTCCTTTAGGCCAGGGGTGGGCAACCTTGCCCAGTGTAAGAGCCACCTAGAACAGGGGTGGCCAAACTTGCTTAATGTAAGAGCCGCACAGAATAAACATCAGATGTTTGGGAGCCACAAGACATGAACAAATATTACCTGCTTTTATTGGAAAATAAGCAAATTTGCTTTTTATTAACATTAAATGAGACTGCCAAAAATAATAACAAAAGGGGTAAAAGCAGATATTGATAATGATATTAATCTGTCCAATGATATTTGCTTGCTAATGATATTTAGCTTCCCCAGCCGTCCTGCTGGGAGCCACATAATATATGTGAAAGAGCCGCATGCGGCTCCCGAGCCACAGTTCGCCCACCCCTGCTTTAGGCGGCTGGCACCGGCTGCTGTTACTGGCGACTCCAGGGGGGCAGGGCTCTCTATCCTTCAGTTGTTAGGGGCAGCTCCTTGATTGAAGGCCTGGTGGAAGAGCTCCGTTTTACAGGCCCTGAGGAACTGTATGAGATCCCGCAGGGCCCTGATAACTTCTGGGAGCTTGTCCCACCAGAACAGAGCCGCCACCGAGAAAGCCCTGGCCCTGGCCCTGGCCAGCCTGGCCTCCTTGAGACCCAGCTTGCTTTAAAATAGAACTTTTGTATTGATATTCATTACTAAAAAGGAAAAAAAAATAAAGTTACTTTGCGTTCTTCTTTGATAGCTTGTTTTCTGGCTTTGTGATCTTCTTTACTTTCGTTTTTGGGACGTGGTTGTGTGGAGACCCTTGGCAGGTCGCTGTCATTAATCATCTGCATGCACTCCACCTGCTTAGCTGTAAGTCCTCTTTTAGGCAGTACATCCAACGGGATTCCAGTCCTATGGGACACTTTGATTGGTTTGGGCTTTAAAAAAAAACAAAAAACCCATGCACAAGGGTTAGTGAGCTGGCTTACTCTGACAATGTGAAACTTTCCCATTTAATTAATAACCCAGCAACTTAAGAAGTTCACAAGTTTCCCTCAGAGAACTGTGCCGCTGCCCCAAGCCAAATTCATTTGTCAGATCCAAAAATAAATTCAGCAGAAACTATAGTATCTAATGGTCAAATCAAATGTTTAACCAAAACAATTTTAAAATCAAGGGTGAGAAAAAAAAAGAAATGCCACCTTTTGTTTTAAAGCCATCTTACAAAATGTTGCAAAATGTATTAATCTTTATTTCTTGGTACTCGTTGAAAAAAGCTGGTCTGTTACAAAATAGGGCAGTACCAGTCATTCCACAGAAAGATAAAATGATGTACTGAAGCAATGCCCACCAGGATTACTATTTGCTATGGTGTCAAATCACTTTAGCAACAGTTTTCTGGGAAACAGCGGTTGTAAAAATGTGTGCTTTCAGTCTGAATGTGAATGCAAAAATATGTGACGCTACAACAGAAAACAAAGGAGACAGTAGCAAGCGTCAATTACTTATTCTGGAGCCAGTGACAAGCAAGTCTAAATAATCTCCTTTGTTCTCCCCTAAACAATTTAAATACTTTAATCTCAATCTAGCTCTTTTCATCTTTCAGTCTCTCTCTACATAAACTAATCACATTCACTATAACATGGTACAGAATGAAAATCTAATTTACCTTTTGTGGAACTTCAATCAGTTTTGGATGATTGTATAAGGTTGAATAGGTACCTGAACGAGAAAAACGTGTAAGGGTGATCATTCAAGGAATTCCCCTGCCCCCAAATTATAAAAGATTGCTATAAATTGTAACAACCTGTTGCAAAACATTACACGGTGTTAATCTACCAAACACTTGCCTTGATAATGAAACCATGTACCTGTCAGACACATAAACCACGGCAGAAACAGTATAAAAAATCATAACTCTTTTGGTCTGAACAAGAGCAGCATCATAACCTTGGACTGTTTACTCATTTGGGAAAAATGCATTGAATACTCACTTAAAATGGATTCACAATCCCATTTTTCTTTGGGCTCCTCTATAATTAAAGTTACAATTTCCTCTTGTTCTTCATCTGCTTCTTCTACAGACTTATTCAGGAGCAGCTCTGAATCCTCCCCGATTTCAAGGTCATTTAGTTTCACACAGCTTATAAAGGAAGACATGCACAAAAAGCACATGAACACTTCAATGGAACTATGATTCAACTTTAAAATGAACTGCCCCCTACTTATAACATAACCCATAAATCCAAAACAGATTGTATAGTGATCACAGTTGGCATATAAGTAGTATAAGGGTACAGAACGCATATTTTGTTTTGGTAGAGTGTGAAGTGTAGTATTTTGGTCTCCACGTTCAAGCCACAATAAAATATGCTGGTTTAAAACGGGCCTTAAATATTAGTTTATGAATCAGATGTTTGCTAGCTGCATATTTAGGTATTAGAATCTTTCCATCTAGCAATATATTACTGGCAGATAGATCTAACCAATTCCTACTTCGTTGCTTCCTCTTTGGCTGCAAAGACAGCAAAGGTCGCCTGCATCTATAAAAATACATGTTATTAGCCAAACCCAGATACTACTGGATATGCTTAGGAACTTGAGGAAATATAACTGGGAACTGAGTGATAAATATAGCAGACCTGAGAACTACAGCATTCCTGATACCCAATGTGGCAAGCAAGCCTAGAATCCAATCACTTGTACAGACTGTGTGAGCTCTTTGAGACCCACAAATCCAACACATATGGGGAATCAAGGCTACTCATGTGAATTACCGAGAAGCAAGAATCATCCACTTACTCCTTTGCTTTCTCTTTGTAGTAGTCATTCAAGACTTCCTGTAGCCGGGTACTGTCACTTTGAATGAAGCCTTCCAGTTCTGCATTATCTAAAGCTCCAATTTCGTCATCATCAAACTGCTCAAAAAACTAAAAATCAAAAACACAGTATTACCATGAATACAACAGAAATTAATCACTACTGGATGAAGTATGTATATATTGGTTGGATTGTCCAAGTCTGGTTAGCTGGATGAGTTCCATCTGTTGGGTGAAGGCCCCAAACCTCCTGTCTGCTCATCAAAAAATGTCTGATTTGTGAATATTTTGCATATCCGCCCCTTACAGATGTCTAGTACTTCAGCTGTACTTCTCCAACTTCCTTCTGTATCTTCTTATTTCACACTGTGCTATGTTGCACAATTTGTCTGTTGTCAATTACTTTTTGGATTGGATCTTGTTTTGAACCAGAGTTTGTAACATTGCCTCTCTCCCTAAATCAACCTGACGGAATTACACTGCAACACATCTCGGTGAGTGAGCTCTGACTCACAAAAAGTTATGCTGGAATAAATTTTGTAAAGTCTTTGAGGTGCCACTGGATTCTTGTTTTATTCTGTAACATAGACTAACATGGAATGAACTCCCTAGCAGATGTGATATGGTTGGAGACACTGGGTCCTAAAAGTTACTTAAAAGTGGGGTATTACCCACTTGACCCAATCCTTGGGACTGATCTCAACATGGAGAAGGAAATAAGGGAGGTGGCTAATGCAGATAATGTTGTGAAACTAGGTTATTTCAACTATCCTCACACTGAATAGGTAAACATGTGATCAAAACCTGCTGTAGAAATGAGATTTCTAGACACCATAAATGACTGAGCACTGGAACAGTTGGTCACAGAGCTAACTAGAGGGGCAGTGACCTTGGACTTGGTTCTGAGTGGGGTTCAAGACCTGGTCACTGTTGGGAATACTGAACACAATTTCTATTCAACATTCATGTCAATGGGAAGAGTCCCCCTGAAGTTCAAAAACAGTAACATTTGATTTCAAAACAAGGAACTTTACAAAAATGAGGGGACTGGTCAGAAGGAAGCTGAAAGAGAAACTCAGGAGATGCAAATCCCTTAATGATGCTTGGAAACTATTCAAAACCACTCTAAGTGAAGTCCAGATAGAATGCATTCCCCAGATTAGGAAAGGTACTGTCAAATCTAAAAGGATGCCTACATGGTTAAGGAAGTCCTAAAAGGCAACGGTTTCTTTTTAAAAGTGAGGAGTCTGTCCCAATGAAGTGAACAAAAGGGACCACAGAGTTTGTCAAAATATGGTTCAGATAATAATAAAGCATGCAAAAAGGAATGTGAGGAGTGAGTTGCTAAAAGCACCAAAACAAACAGTGAACATTTCTTTAAAGACATCCAAAGCAGGAAACCAGCTAAAGAGACACCTGAGCCTTTAGATGACCAAGGAATAAAAAAGATTGCTAAAGGAAGATGGGGAGATAGCAGAAAATAGCAGAAAAGCTAAAATAATTCTGTGCATCTTTGTTCACTGTGAAAAATGCAAGGCATGTGCCCAGACCACAGAGACTATCTTCAGAAAGGGAGTCTGAAGAACTGAGTTAAATTGAGAGGACTGGAGATGAAATTCCAGATTTACTGGGAAAATTTAAACCAATAATACTTCAGGCCCTGGTGGCATAAAACTCAAATATGAAATTGTTGATCTACTAACCAGTATATGTTATTTAAGTCAAACCCATAGGGTTTTCAGGGCAAGAGACATTCAGGGGTGATTGGCCACTGCCTGCTTCTGCATAGCAAGCCTGGACTGCCTTGGTGGTCTCCCATCCGCACACTACAGCTCATGAAAAACTTCCAATAATTAGGGATCCAGAAACTTTCCTGGATGATAACCCCTTCTTCTTACACGTAGGCAAGGGGAAGCTCATCCTTGGTTATAGAATGTAGCTGGAAATAAGTGCACAACATCCCCACTGTCTCCATATTCCATAATAACAAATTTGAGCAGTGAAAAAAAATCATAGTTTTGAGAACAACAGTATAATAGCCAGTATAATAGCCAACATGATATAGTGGTTAGGGTCAGATTAGGATCTGGGAGATCCAGGTTCAAACCCCTACTATGCTATGGGAGCTTGCTGAGTGACCTTGGGCCAGTCACACACACACAGACCCTTATTTTCCTCACAGGGTTGTTGTGATAAAATAGAGTGATGTAAGCTGTTTTCGGTTCCCATTTGGGAGAAAGGTGGAAATAAATAAAGGAAATAAATCATGGTAGTTAAAACAAACTATGGTGTCTTGTATCCTGCAATTTATATCCTGGGATCTTTAGAAGAAATGAGTTCAAGCTGAGGAAGAGTTTACAGGGATGCTCCAGGGTTCACCAGAATGATTTTTTTTCACCTTCTCAAATCTCTCATCCAGAAGGGTCAACTGTTCATTCCTTCTTATAACCGAGGAGGTCATGGAGTATTCTGTGAAACGGCTCTTGGTCTCTTCTTGCATGAAAAGAAATTCTTTCATCTCTCCTCCAATTTCACTGTCATCTGACAAAGGACCCTCGGACTCATACTCTCCATCACTACAGATGTTCTTTCCATCCATCTCCTCTTCCTCCACATCCTCCCATTCATCTTCATCTCCAGCTTTAGCTTCCCTGTGAAGAGAATAAAAACAATCGATTAGCTATCTGGCATTTATGGCACTCTTCTCATACCACTAACCTGATAATTGCTTGACATACCACTGTTTACCTGTTTTGTAGCTGGACAAGGGAAAGTAAGATAATTTTCACAAATGAAAAACTAAGAGGGGTTGAGCCCAGACTCGCCTGTGGTCACTGCCACTTGAGAATTAGACAGCATTATTGTTTCACCTAGTAGCCGTCAGATCCCGGGACAAAGTTACTCTCAATGACACCCTCTCATCAGTGATTTGTTTACTGCAATATAAACAAGTTCCAGGTCAGTTCAGTATTGTGTCAGAACTGAGGTTCAAGCGGGAAACCCCAAAGATATAGGCAGTTCAAACAAAGGCCCCATCAAACGCACCAATCACACTTTGCAAACCTCCCACCTAACTTTCCACACTCCCCCGCCCACCCACCCCCCGGAATATATGGCTCCCTTATCTATGAAAGCTAGAAAGGCACAGCTTTGGCTTCAAGGTCGTCCCTGGTAGGGGGGTATCTTGAGAAGAGTTACAGCATCTATGACCCAACAGTTCACACACTCTAGCATCCCCCCCCCCCAGTCATCATGGCAAACTGAGAACAGAGTTTGACAGTAGCAGGGTTTCCCGCTTTTCTCCCAACTGCAATTAACAAACAATGCCGTAGTATCTTTCCATCTCATTACCAATAACTTTTCTCTTCCTGCTCTATGCTCCCAGGTTTATTGGCATTTAAAACGAAGTCATCGTCAAGAAGATTATTTGGATTGTCAAAATCAAAATCATCATCAAGTGCAGCAACAATGTCAGGGTCAAAATCCAGCCTGGGCCCTAATGAAAGATAAAATCACATATTAATACAGTTAAAGCCTCCAAAACATTCACTGTTTGTATGAGTCATGACTGATAACTATTTAGCAGGAGAGAGAGAGACTGAAGAAATTTCTACGTCTTTTGAACACAGAACAAGATACTTAATTAAGTCTGTGCCCCTTTAGATTTTCAGAGACATTTATTTATGTATAAAAACATTTACATTTTATAACTTTATTTTTTATTTTTAACAATAACACAAAATATAACATTAATAAAAATAAACTTCCAATACCTTATCATTCAATAAAATACAAAATTTAAATATTTAGTCGGAAGTGTAGTATTAGAATTTGTTACATAATCAAAGAACAAAAACCATTTTTCCACAAAACCATTTTTTAGATGGATTGTCAACTGCTATAATCTGTTGTGCAAGTTTATCCATAGCAATAATGTCCCAAACTTTAGAAAACCATTGTTTTATAGTAGGGATCCGCTCTGACTTCCAAACTTGGGCCGTATAAAAACATTTACATTCCACCTTTCTTTGTGGCTCAAGGTGGCTTACAAATCATGCTTTAAAACATACAGAATAAAGTAAACGCCACCTTTAAACTGCCTGTAGTCTCTAACTGATTAAAAGCCCTGGTAAATAACATGGTCTTGCAGTGCTGGCTGAAAATTTATTGAGATGGCATCCCCCTCACCTCCGCAGGAACCCTCTTCCACAAAGTAGAAGCTACAATGGAAGTGTGCTGGCTGATGTCACGTGGGTTGTCAACTAGAGGAGGAACAACTAGAAGGTAACAGCTTGTGGACCACAACTGGCACATGGAGCATATGGGAAGAAATAGATATCAGGGTCCAAGGCTGTGAAGGGCTTTAAGAGGCATAATCAGAACACTGAATTGAACTCAGAAATAAACTGGCAGCAAATGTAGTTGTTTCAAGATTGGAGATATCTGTTCCCATCAACTGGGCATTGACAATAAATAGAGCTGCTGAATTCTGAACCAGCTGCAGTTACGGGGGTGCCTTCAAGGACAGCCCGATGTAGAATGCATTACAGCAATCAAAACAGTGAGGTTACGAAAGCATAGATCAGCAAGCTCTGTTGGCTGAGTCTAAGAAAGGAGCGAGTTGGCTAACCAAATTCAGATGACAGAAGGCACTCTCAGCCATTACATCGATCTGTCTTTCAAATAGTGAAGCTGGGTCTATGAGCGCACCTGAACTCTCAATCCATTCTGCAAAAGCCAACTCCAGTCCATTCAGGACAAAAAAAAACCCCCAGCCTTCCGAACCAGATTACCCGCATCTTATTTGGTCACGCAGCAACAGCAATATATTAAGGATGGGTTATATTCTACAACAGCAATGTATTAAGTATGGGTTAATATTGAACAAATACAACTTAAATTTAGTACCTGAAACAGGAGCAGCTTTATTTAATAGTCCCACATCCTCTTCAAATTCTGATGCAAACACTGATGAGGGCAAATTAATAGTGGGAGCCTAAAGAAAAAACACACACAAAGAACTACCAGCCCTTTCTTTAAAATAATTCTCAAGAGACAAAACTTTCTGAAAAAAGAAAAAGAAGAGTTGCATTTATACCCGGCCCTTCACTCAGAGCGGCTTACAATCTCCTTCCCCTTGCTCTCCCCTCAACAGACAGCCTGTGAGCGAGGTGGGGCTGAGAGAGTTCTGAGAGAACTGCTCTTGAGAGAACAGCTCTGAGAGAACTGTGACTGACCAAGCTCACCCAGATTAGAGTCTGCCACTCTTAACCACTACATTAAACTGGCTTTCTAAAAGAACTTTTGGTTTTTAACAATAGGTGCGATTCAGTTGATACACAGTTCTTTCAACTGAAATTTAAGGATCAGTGTGCAAACGTTGGTGTCTTTCAAAGAGAACAGTGCCTGTATAAGAACCTATTCAATATGAACCTTTTCCTCATGCTTCAGTCTTCAAGTAAGAGAGACAACAATTCAGGATCCAACATACATATCCTGGAATAGTTGCATACGTATTCACTTGACAAGATTTCAAAAAGTGACCCCGCTATTCGTTAACCATTACCAATCACCAGTGTGCTGGCCAAAGATACCTAGACCATGACCTGGAGGACTCTTTTTCTCCCTCCTCAAGAGAAAAGAAGAAACCAGCAAAAGTTTGACCTAATTGTATAGGACCACTGAGAAAGAGGACATGAGAAAAGTTCTCTCTTTTTAGTGTACAAGTAGAATTTAGTGCACAGTGGAACTGGCTGCCTAGGGTGGAGGTGAGCTCTCCCTCATTGGCAGTCTTCAAGCAGCAGCTGGATGAACACTTGTCAGGGATGCTTTAGGCTGATCCTGCATTGAGCAGGGGGTTGGACTAGAAGGCCTGTATGGAACCTTCCGGCTCTATGATCCTATGACTCCAGTACCAAAGTTCCAAAATAAAACAAGCAGAAGTGGTACTTATTCATTGTACTTTATTTCCCTCTTTTCTCCAACACACACCTCTGCAACTGCTTGCCACTGTTCTTGCACCCTCCATAGCACACCACTAGGAAAGCTCCTGGAGGACTTGCTGGTTATACAGATTTAAGTTTTTCTTGAATTTTTATCTCACTGCATCTCTTATTAGTTAGCTGTGTAACTACATTCATGTGTACGAACACTCGTTTTTTATCCTCTCACTGATAACAAAGAACGAAGGTTGAAGGAGTGCTAAATGAACACTCAGATACCACAGTACTGAATTCTGTTAGCGGTCCTGAACTGCATCAGTGTTTCGCAACAACCTCCCTTCAAGCCCCTAAACTTTCCATATAAGTGTCAAATAACTTCCTACATCAAAGATAGTAAGGCCCTCTACCTGTGATGGAGGGGTTATGTTCAGCTTCTCCCTAGGAGCAACCAATGAAAGCTAATGGAATGTTATGGACAGACAGTTGGAAAGCAGCAGTCAGAGAGTAGTTGGGAGCTGGCAGCCAGGGAGTTGAGAGGGAAACTAGCTGAGTGAAACGGTGGAAAAGAGCTGCTTAGAGCTGGCTGAAAAGAGCTGATTTGTGACAAAGGATCCCAGCTGCAGGGACAGGGAAACATTTCTAAAGTTCAATTGGAAACAAAACGTAACAACTACCTTATTTTCTTCAATATTATGTTCAAGCCATAAATAAAAGTTAACTCGTTGTTTAAATCTGTGGGTTGTGTGTCACAGGGAAAGAAACACAGAAACATACACAACAGTGAAGATCTTGGTCTTTATATGTTTGGGCATATGAATAAATGGTGGCAGTGTGTGACTGAAACAGTGTATGAGCCTCAACCCCAATAACTAAATGAAGTGTTTGAGTGAGGCTCTGTTAGTAAAGGGCTGGGCTACCCTGTCGATTGCGAATGAGCAAGACGACTTGAGGTGTGAAATGGTTATGGTTCTCTCTATATTTTAAAAGAGATGAGAAGGGTAGCAAATGTGACACCTGACCTACTTGTAACCCTGAACCTGAGAGAGACAGGTGAAGAGGGTGGTAGGCACTCTGGGTGTGTGGAAAGGGGGCATCACAAACTGTATAACTGAAAAAGAACAAAACAAAACAACCAGTTGCTGTATCATTAATTCTTAGTATCTGTTAACAGGAGATCAAAATCAGATAACTATTAGTCTATCATTAACAGGAGATATTTTGTCTATCTGTACAAAATATGAAAAAAAAATCAGCAGACGTCTCTGAGTATTTATGTTACAAGTTTTCAGGAAATTGTACACACTTAGTTTAAAACTTTCTACCCTGCTTCTTATTTTGGTTTGATTCATTTGCTGGATTGCCACATGAGAAAGGCACAAAACAGGAACAATAACTATCACCACCACTCCTGTACTTACTGGAATGCGCTGAATTTCCTCTTCAATCTCCCCTTCTTTGGTCACTATAATCCTGCCTTGTTGGCTTTGGATGCTTGATGGAACGAGCTCAGAAGTTCCAGAAGCTTCTTTGAGATGTTGCAAGTAATCATAGTCATCATCAAAGAAGACTCCATATTTCCTCTGTTCTTCTCTCCGTTTTTCATCATTTCCCTATTTTTTTTTTAAAAGTTACCATATTTGTCCAACGTTATTAACTTACAGTTAGATAGATCACTCTAGTAATGATTTGCAAAAAGAGTCAATACAAAAGCAGTCTTTCAGGAAAAGCAGGCAGGTTAGACACGGTTAATGTTGCTCACCACTCTGGCGACAGAGCTGATGGAATTCAAAAGGTGAATTTTAGAATTCCACAACTAGAAAGGTATAACTAAGCCTCTTGGGGTCTTAAACACTCAAGAACAATACATTATGGCATTCTGCAAAAAATTCACAGAAGGTCTAAAAAATACAAAAGCTTTCAGACGAGTACTACCCTAGCCCAACCCCTCAAAATAGCAAACTAGAAATCAATTATTGAATCAATCCTCTCAATTGTACATTCTACGGTTACCTTTTGTGCGGGCAAAAGAATTCTCTGGGGTGCAGTTTCATCTGCTGTCAAAGGGTCCTTCTGACTTCTGTGTACTAAATGAAACGTTACAGCCTTTTTCTTTTCTATGAATGGTTTCTTCCGCCTGTGAGGCTGCAAGACAAACGTGAGTCACTTCAAACTTCTGTTATCAAAAATTAAACCTTTTTCACAGAAACATAAAGACTGTGCTTGATACTCTACTGAGTTATCTAGAGTACAGAAAAGGCACAACACAAATATTTCTGAAATAAAACATGCCTTTTTAAATGGAGGAAGTGAAGCCCCCCCCCCATTCATTCTATAGGCCAGAGGTGGTGAACTCGTTTGTTACAAGGACTGGATCTGACATAAATGTTATTTTATTGGGCTGGACCACGTGTGCCACAAAATGTAAGGCCAGGTATGGAGATATTAACTTTATAAATGACACAGGCAAACCCAATTGACAATATTATTTTTACTTAAAATACAAACAAAAGCAATTGAATCCTAGGAGTGAAAACAACTGATTTACTGGGGAACTCACAAAAGCCCCAATAAATGTATTTCATCATATGCAAGACTAGTTTTTTCTCCCAAGGGATATTATAAAGAGTGGAGGATTATCTTACATTTCCACATAAATTAGTTACTTTTTGTATATATAACACTTTTAGGAGATGAGTCACCTTCCTTGCAAATAAATACGGTAGTTTATCAGCACACCCCCATACACCCACCCTCAGCATGGCTACAATCCACCTCTTTGTTTTCTCTCTTCCCCGTCCTACCTCTGAGAACCTTGAGGAGGCACACCTGACTTCCCCTCCCCCCGTGAAGTGGTCCAGGCTGAGTGACCATCCCTGAGTGACCCCAGGCTCAGGAGAGGTGTGTGTCTGAAACTGGATCTCCCAGATCCCATCCCCCCAGTTTTCATCCCTCCTGCACTTCCCACAGAAGCTGCAGGGCTGAGGGGAAGGCCTGACAGAGAGTCCAAAATCTCCAAGGGGTGCCTTTGGCCACCCATGATGCCTTTTCCTTCATGGGCTAAGAACAGGTGTGGAGGAGAAGGAAGGTCAACATCCCCCCCTTCCTCAACACTCATTCTGCCTCCCAGCTCAGTGGCTGTTCAGATGTGCAGTGACAGCAGAACCCCCTTTTCCCTTCGCTCCTCTACTCGCTTCTGAGGCCGGGACATCTTTCCCCTCAGAGCAGCATGCACAAGACAGCCCAGTTGTCTCCTAACCCACGTGCTGGCCCTCCTCCTCCCTTCTCCTGTTGAGCCTCTCCCTTAGTCGGCAAACCATCACTCCATGCCCCCGCCAACCCCACTCACTGTCACCATTTGGTGTGGCAGTGGTGGCCACTTGGCTCCACTCCTCCCAACATGTAGTGGCTTCACCAGTTTTCATTTCATGTTGTGCTGCTGTCCATGCTAGAGTCTGAGCACCACACGCAATGGCAGTCACGGGATTCACCAAGGGTCTGTTACATAAGGCATGCAACAATTAAGAAGGTCTACTCACTCGTGGCAAGGGGCACCAGGAAGATCCAGTTTGGTGTAGTGGTTAAGTGCGCGGACTCTAATCTGGGAGAACCAGGTTTGATTCCCCACTCCTCCACTTGCACCTGGCTGGATGACCTTGGGCAAGCCATAGCTCTGTACCAGCTGTTCTCTCAAGGACAGCTTGGGAAAGAGCCCTCTCAGCCCCACCTACCTCACAGGGTGTCTGTTGTGGGGAGGGGAAGGGAAAGGAGTTTGTAAGCCGCTCTGAGGCTCCAAGTGAGTGAAGGGCGGGGTATAAATCCAATCTCTTCTTCTTCTTCTTCTTCATATTACAACACAAGCTTTCTATACAATGCTGATTAGAATAAAGCTAGAATTGCCAGGTACCCCCTGGCAACCAGTGGGGGCGGAGGGTAGGGTGTTATTGGGATAAACCTAGGCTGGCGTCATGGCAATGTCACTTCTGGCACTCACCAACAGTAGCATCATTGTGTTGCCGGTGATGCGCTGGTATCTGGGCAAAAACTTTATCTCTTTTACAACAGAATTTTTGCCCAAATAGCACAGACTTTTTGTCCAAATACCACAGCATCTCTGCATTGTTGGTGATGCAATTATATCACTTCCACTGCACACCAAAAGTGACATCCCCTCACTGCCAGCAACCCAGGACCAGGCCTTCCTCTACTGCCTGTAAGACCACCTCCCCCACCTGATCAGCACTGGGGGAGGGTCCCTACAGATAAATAGGTTTCTTCCAGAATCACTCCCATGTAACAGCCAACACAGAATTTTTGTCTCAGAAAAATTAGATTTCAGTAGCTGCAGTAAATGGATTGATCTAAGAAAAGTGGTGCCCAGCGCTCAACTTTGCAAGTATAAGACAAGAGAAAAAGAATGTAATTTCTGAATCTGATTTCTGACACTTTCTCCTATATATATATTGACAGCTGTCACTGTGCCTTCAAAAGTTTAATCAGAACAGACCCAGATTCTGGTATGTAACCAAGAAGCTTCTGATTAGAAAAACTTATAGCAGAACGTATATATTTTATAATTGCATTTTTTTTGTATAAGAAGCCATATTAAGCAAAGGTATTATTAAAAGATGGAATTAGGATGCAATAGAAATGGAATGCATAAGCTGCAAGGACCCGAGAGCAAGTTTAATGTGAGTCATACCCCTTATCAGCTAGCTCTCCATATGCAGGTCAGAAAGGAACCCAGTGTTCTGAAGACAAGATAAACGAGTGAAATTACTGACACCACTGAGAGATGCACTGAGTCAAATTATGCTTGCATGATGTTAACTGCCTGGTATCAATTAGAGATTCTTCAATATGTAAACTATATCCGATGTCATTTGGGGTATAAGACCATCTGCCCTTCCTGGTTATGGCAGAATACAGCTTTGGAATTGTTGGAGTGCTAAGGCTCTCAAGCCCTGTATTCCCTGTTTTGAAAGCATCAAACAGATATTCATCTAACTCGTTGGACTCTGACTGTGTGATTCCAGTTCGGCCAACGGTTCATACAGGGCATGGATTTGTGCATCACAAGGAACTCATTAGGTGGCCTCTCTCACATCCTCATACAGGAATATGGCTGCTGGTGTACCTTACAGGGCTGTTGTTACAAGGACATGTGTATATGTTTTGTACAATGAAAGCACTATCCGAAGCATTATTACTGTTACTACAAACGGCACAACAAAGTCTGAGCCAGTGGCACCTTTAAGACCAATAAAGTTTAATTCAAGGTATAAGCTTTTGTGTGCACGCACACTTCTTCATATGTCCTCGTACACGAAAGCTCACACCTTGAATTAAACTCTGTTGGTCTTAAAGGTGCCACTGGGCTCAAACTTTGTTCTGCTGGTTAAGCCCAAGCTACCCACCTGAATCCATACAAATGGCACAACATGCATGACGAGGTGACGTTCCCTGCCATCTCCTCCCCCTACATAACATTTTTTTTTAATCCTTTTTAAAAAGGAGTCAGCGTGATACTGTTCTCCTCACACCCTTCGTCTCCACGAAGGGAGAAAGTCAAGCACAGAAGCCGCAGCCTGCCCGAGAGCGCGATTCAGAGCCCACCTCTGCCACCCCCGACCCACCTTACCATAGCGCGAGAAAACGGGCCACGCGACCGTCACGTGCTCCGTCCCCCGGGACCCCGAAAGCGAACGCCACACACGGATCACGCCTGGGGGAACCTCGCAATGGCGCACTTCCGGTTCCGGGAAAGCATTTTTTCCCCCCCGTATCGCCATTCTTCCCCATATCGCCATGTTCCGGTATCCTTAGTTCCGCTCTGCCGCCATCTTGGAAGAAACCAAGTAACCCTAGTCGAGTAAGAGGGGGGGGGGGTGTCAGGCTCTTTTCGGCCTGACATTGGATCACGAAGACTGCTGAAGTCGACAAGATTTATTTTCAAGACACCCGGTAGTTAAAGTTTAATTCCTATTAAGTGAAAAAGTCTCCTTCGGTGGCTTCCTTTTTATCTACGTGACTGAAAAGGGGTCTGTGTGTGTGTCTGCGAAACTGAGTTCTGCCGTCCCGAGGGGCGGGGTCGGCAAAAGCCGCTGTCCATCGTACTCTTCCGGCCTAAAACGGAGTTGGTTGCCGACTTGCGGTAATTTTTCAGTGTAAGAATTTTCCTGTTTCCTTTTTCTGGAGGCTGGCCGTGATGCCGAGTATACAAGACTGCACCACAGAACTGTTCAAGAGCAAAGTCAACTTTACGGCCTGTTCTCGTGAAGGATTCTGGCCAGTGGCAGCTTTCTAGGGTTGCCAGCTTTGGGTTGGAAAATACCGGAGATTTGGGGGGTGGGAGTGGAGCCCGAGCGGGGTGGGGTTTGGGGCAAATTGCCATAGAGTCCAACTTCCAAAGAGGCCATTTTCTCCAGGTGAACTGGTCTCTGTCACCTGGAGAACAGTTGTAATAACCGAACTCCAGGCACCACCTGGAGGTTGGCAACCGCACAGCTTTCCGTGTGCGTTTTCTTACCTTTTTTTGGTCACACAGATGTAGATACGGGACCTTTTAAATCTCTGGCTACTGAGACACCTGAACGAGAGTAAGGTTTGAGTGCAGTGTGTACAGTTTGGCTGCAGTTAAGACTCGAGCCACATTTGTTGATGGTGCTATGTAAATTAAATAATCACTATATATATCTCCTGGTTCATTATAAACACGTTCTGGCTGAAGGCAGCTTACAGTACATAATTAAAACATTAAACAACAATAAAACCTATCCCACCCCCCCAAGACCAAGAAAATATTACCACATTACCTTACATACACAACAACTCTGCCATGAAAATCTCATGATAAAAAAATTGTATAGATCGAGAACAAAGATCTCACTGGCTGGGAAATAACTCTTGTTACCTATTTTCATTCATGAGGTCAAGAATAAATTAAGGCATGTACTTTGCTTAGAAGAGCGGTTGCCCTCCATGCTTTAGCCATTTACAGTAGTAGGAGTGAGGCACTTCTGAATAACTCCTTCATTATTTCCCTAGAACCAGGGAGTAGAAAGCATTAACTTTCTTTTGCTGTGCTGGCATGACACCTGCTGAAAGCTGTATGAAGGGCACAACAGAGCTCCATTCCCTTCCTAACCATATCTGCTTCCTATGCATACATGCCACACCAGGGGTGCAAAACATAAAAGCTGATTCAGAACATGTGCTCAAGTAATCATTTGCAAGAGGATTTCGCTGTTTCATACAGTGTGGTGTTGTGGTTAAGAGTGTCAGACTAGTATCTCGGAGACCTGGGTTGGAATCCCCACTTGTACCATGGAAGCTCATTGGGTGACCTTCAGCCAGTCACACTCACTCAGCCTAATTTCCCTCACGGGGTTGTGAGGATAAAATGGAGGACAATAATGTAAGCTGCCTGGGGCCCCCACTGGGGAGAAAGGCCGGGTACAAATGAGGTAAAATAAAATCCAGTTTGCAAAGTACATTGAAAATGGATTCAAAATGTATTATTCAGTAAGTGTGAAAGTGCAAAAAAAGGGCAGGAACAACATGATTAATTTTAGCCAACTAGTTAGAGAAGGGTGTTTTGGGTTTTTTTTTTGCATAGCTGGGATAGTTTTCACTCTCCTTGAGACTTCTCTTATGGCAGGAGTACTTTGTGAATTGGGGAGAATCACGTTTTCAGTTCCTGTCAACCACAAGAGCCACATGACTACTATATGCCCTGGGCACCACCCCAAACCAGTGTTCCCTCTAAGCTGAGTTAATGTGAGCTAGCTCACAGTTTTTTAGCCTCCGGCTCACACATTCTTGTCTTAGATCAGGAAAGGTGGCTCCAGAACAAACTAATGTACACCGTAGCCACATCGCTTGCACACAGCTTTAATGCCAGTAGCTCACAAAGTAGAATTTTTGCTCTCAAGACTCCCCGGCTTAGAGGGAGCATTGCCCCAAACACATGCAAACAATATCTAATATAACCTTTTTAATTACCACAGCATCAAAGGTTATCTTTTCCCTACTACTGAGAGATTGCTTTTAAATTATGGGCTAGCATTCAACAGTGGCATGCCCCATGCCACCACCTTATTAAGTTGCATATGTTGATCCAGTCTCATAGACTCAATCCCTACCCCTTTATATCCCTTGATATAATCATCACGGGCATGTTGAGTTGCATGTTAAACAATTTATATTGGGTCCATCGTAACAATATTTTTTCAATTTGTAAAGAAAGTGGCCTCTTTCCCAGAATGTGGAGCAGGTACTGCATTGCTCAGAAGATCCACATGTGACCCTGGAGCCACTGAGATCACTGCCCAAGGACTTTTTGCAAAAGCTCAGATGTTTATGAATTTGATTTTCCTCTCCAAAGTTGTATACAGTTGGTTTGAAATGTTTCAGTGTGCACTATTTCACCTTGTATTATTACAGCAATTCAGGAAAGTATAGGATGCAGTTGATTACACACAAGATCAGAAATCTGTCCAGAATCTGAAATCATGCAACTCAGTACAAGAACATGCCCCAGTTTTGTTTTATAAAATACAGTGATACAGTTTGTTCACCTTGCTTTTTCTTTTAGACATGCTGTTATTTTATATAAATTTTACAAAATATACAAGTTAACTGTTCTGGGGAATCAGACTATATTTCTGAATGAGCTCCAGATACCTCAGTTCCTTCTGCCTTGTGTTTAAGAGACTGCCTTAATTGTAGCCATACTGTATAACTTATAATTTACCAAAAATAAAGGGGAAGGTTCACTTCTTAGGTCCTTTCAGTAGGGTTACCAAGTAATTTTCTGGTATGGATTGTGCCTTTAACAGTTCACTCAATAGGTCATGCCTCAGAGGTGACATCTAACTGCTCTGTAGTCACTAAAAGTAACACAACATCGAGATCTCCTGCTTCATTCCTTTAGTGGGGTCATTGGTCATCCCTCCCTGTGGCCTGCTTATGGAAGGAAATAAATATGGGGTAGTGGTAACAGTGTTGGACTAACATCTGAAAAATCTGGGTTCAGATATCTACTCTGCCATGGAATTTACCGGATGACAAGCCAGTTGCTCTTTCTCAGCTTAACCTACCTCACAGGGTTGTTGTGAAGATTAAGAGAACAATGATTAAGGTTGCCAGCTGGCCAGGAAAAAAATGTCCCCCAAAGAGGTTTAATATGCAGATATGTGCAGTTGAATATTTTCATAGCATAGAGCTAAATAACATCATCTGATGATTGCTACAGATCAAACTGATATTAAAGAAACAGCTAAACAGCCCTATTTAGAAGAAAAAGAGTTGGTTTTAATACCCTGCTTTTCTCTACCCTAAGGAGTCTCCTCCTCTTTCTCTCCCCACAACAGTTACCTCATGGCAGGTGGGGCTGAGATAGGGTTGCCAGCCCCCAGGTCCAGGTGGGGTAGGTTCCCCCCGCTTCTGGGGGCTCCAATCTGCCGCTGGCCAGCTAGCTGGCTGGCAGGGGGAAGCCCTGCCCCAAGCTGTGGCCACCTCTCTCCTTCCCCTTCTGTAGAGATTTAAAGGGCTTGAGCTGATCAGCGGGGAGCTCGTGGCTCACAGATCAGCTGGAGGGCCCTTTAATCTTTCAGCAGGGAGGGAGAGGGGCTTTCGCCGGCTACAGCTCTGCTCGCAAAAAGATCCGCCACCCTGCTTGCTGCAAGCCCTGCAACAAGCATGGTGGCGGTGCACCACTCAAGCCCAAGGGGTGAATCGCTGCTGGGAAATCAGTCCCATGCGTTGTGGCCCCCACCCGCTCACAAAAAGACCCTTTAAAAGATCCTTTTGCGAGTGGAGCTGCAGCCAGCAAAAGCCCCTCTCCCTCCCTCCTGAAAGATTTAAAGGGTGCTCCAGCTGATTGGTGGGACCCGTGCTCCCCACTGATCAGCTCACGCCCTTTAAATCTCTGCAGGAGGGGAGGGAGAGGGGTGGCTGTGGCTTGGGGGCATCCCTGCCAACCCCTGGAACGCCCCTCCCCCCATCTCCCCGTCGGAGCAACAAGGGGACCTGGCAACCCTAGGCTGAGAGAGTTCTGAAAGAACTATTACTGGCCCAAAGTCACTCAACAGGCTTCATGTGGAGGAGTGGGGAATCAAACCTGGTTCTCCCAATGAGAGTCCGCCACTCTTAACCAGTCCAAAAAAGTTAGCAAAAGTTTAAAAGTTAATCAAAAGGCTGTATGCTTTTTTAAACAATAAGTATGCAAATAACAAGTCTAAATGTTGGAAGCTATGTGGACATTCAAGTTACAGGCACATTATTACTGGTTTGAATCAAATGCTAGACCTTGCTTGTTTCATTTAGTAACCTCTTAAAAAGTAGACTTGTACATTATAAATGTCTAAACGCTTTTATAGCTAGAAGTTGCAGACATACTACTGGTCTAAATCTAATGGTAGAACTTTCCTGCTTTAATTGATGTGGCCTCTTTAGCAAGTGGATCTGCAAACACTAATTTGTAGATTTTACAAATGTTGCTCTCTTGAAATTCTTGCTTGGAGGTTGCATTAGTTGAGAGCTTGATGCTATTCCTCATGGGTTTTTAAAGCTTTGATGTTCCTCGGAGGTGTAAAGTGCTCTTGATGAGTAATGATAAGGCAGGCTACTTTTTAAAGGCATTATGTTGATTTGATGTATATTGGGGGGTTTGTTTTAAAATTAAATCTTATGAATTCCATCAGCTCCAATATAGAATTATCAAAGGAAGACTGCATGAACTATACTCTCTGATGAAGATATGAATGAAACGCCTGAGGCTACCTGGGATCTGCATTAGTAGTAGTTCAATTTAAAGATTGTCACACCCACGTGGACATATTGTGAAGTTCTAAATCTTGCCAAGCTCAGTTTGGCATTTAGTGGGTGTTCCATGGCATTTGAAAATATTGGTCTGGCTCAAGGTTTATATCTTTATTGATACCAGGGGTTATTTCGAGCAGGAACGCCGTTCTGGGAGTAACGAGCTCAGGAGCGGGCACATATGGTGATGCGCTGTGGAAAAAAGCAAAAGCATACTAACTTGATCTGTATTTTCATGGTTGTTGTAGGGTAGCTTCCCTGCAAGAGCAAAGGAAACCTAAAGTGTCTTTAGTCAAAGTGTAAAGCTGGCTCGCCAGCTCTGAGTTGGGAAATACCTGGAGGTTTTTGGGGTGGAGCCTGAGCAGTGGGTGTTGCCTTCTGACACACTTCTGCTGATGCCAGGGGGTGTGGCTTATGCAAATAAGTTGTGCTAATGAGTTATGTTACTGAGCTCCTGCACCTCTTTTTCTACAAAATGACTCCCGATTGATACCATTGTAAATACACACTCCTGTCTTGTTAGTCATGAGCTTTCTATCTTGGATCTGTTTTTGTTTTTTGGATTTTTTTTTCATTGGGCTTGTACAAAACAATAGAAAATTGGCTATTAAAATACTTATGAACATTTCATAATATTAACAAACAAAAAGAACATTTAGACTAGTTATCTGAATATTTATTGTTTAAAAAAGCATATAGCATTTAGCTTAGGCTATTAGATTCTCGTGTCTGTATTCCTTTTCTATTAAAAAGTTTTAAAGTTAGGAACCTTACAACTATGTATGTTCCCCTGAATTCCTTGGAGGATGGGCAGGATAATAATATACTAAGTAGCTAGAAAACAAGGTTTCTATTTATTCCAGGAGATGGAGAACAGGGTCATAACAGGAGAAGCAAATCTGCATCTTCTTTTGCTGCTATAAAGCCGGTAGAGTTAGAGATAACAATCTCCAGCTTGCAATTTGGTAAACCTAAGCAGAAATCAGTTAATGAAAACCTTTTCTATCAAAGGAGACTGAATAGTGGAGAAAATCCCACCTGCTAATTTCTGCTTGTTATACAGCTGCACAGCTGTAACTCAAGGCCTCCTGCAACTTGCTCAGATGGGAGAACTTGAGGATATATTAGTTCAGGGGTAGGCAAATTGCGGCCTGCGGGCCACAAGCGGCCCGCCACAGTTTTTTGTGGCCCACCAAGACAGTCAACCATGTGGTTTCAGTCAGGCCTCCGGGTACATTTGTCTCATTAAACTGATTCTAAAATTAAATGTGCTTGCATCTATAGATGATATGAAATTAGCACAATAAATAAAATGAATAAAACTACCACTATTTTATTTAATTCATATTTATTGATTTTTATGATACAATTTATACCTTTTCTGAAATGCAAAGTTAACTAATGAATGCAATCATTTTAAACGGTGCGGCCCTCCGCTAACCTCCACTCCCACAAAGTGGCCCCCAAGCCAAAACAAGTGCCCATCCCTGCATTAGTTGATTGCTGCGATGTTATAATGTGGTAGCATTACAAAACAAATTTCACTCTTTCTTAACATATGTATTACATTGCACTGAAGAGACAATACTGGCTATTTTTATTTAGTTACGGAATACTTGGCTGTTTCAGGATATTGCTGATTTCGTGACTAGTATTTCTGTTTCTACCCAACTTGCTGAACATTAGTGAGGCTCTTAATTTATGTGGAAATAACATGAGCAGGAAATACTTTTAAATGTACCAAAACAAAAATGTAGCTGTGGGTGGAGTTTATATGCTGCCAATATAGCAGGTTCGAAGAAGTGGTTCTGATACGTTCCTCTTCCTATAGCAAACCCTTATGTCCACGGGAAAAGTGGGGGAGGGCCTTTTAGGAATGGGATGGGATGTGACTCAAGGGATGTAACAACAATGGGGAGCCTGTAGAAATTGTTCTGCCTTCCTCTTATGTGAGTTGTGTGAATGTGACAAAAGCTTGCACAAGAATGGAATGGAAGTGATCCTTGTCAGTTCTTCTTTTCTGCTCCCATACGGCATCCATGCAGTTTCCAAAGGGTCTCCTCAGTCACAGGCTTTTCCGAGGATACAGGATGATGCAGTGGAAAACGGCAAAGGTCCCTTCCATAATCTTGACCTATTTGCAGTGTGTAGGATCCAGCCCCACATTATCAGCTACTCGTTGTATTTTTACTTTTAACAAAACAAACACTTTTGACCATTTTTCATTTTGTAACTAAAGCCAAAAGAATAAAACACAAGTTCTGAGGGTTTTAAAAAAAAATCACCATAGAGACCATTTATTACCTGAAAAAAATACATATACTTTATAATTAAGAACTAAAAAGGGCACATGGACAAAAATAAACTGTAGTATATACATACTTTAAAAAGGATAAATAGCACATATATATTGTAATACTGCAATACATGCCCTTGAGTATTTCAGGCCCAGAAATTTCACTGTGTACATTAAAAGGATAAATAAGTGCTAAGATAAGCCATTCTTAGTGTAAACAATGTAATAGGCTCATAACAAGCCATCATAATTAGGGCCAATGTAATAAAAGTACATATTGTCTTTCACATCACCTCATACTATTTAAACTTAACTAATAATGTATTCACAAATACAATCACAAGATAGTATAAAAGTAGACAATTTTCTTCATATTATTCACACAACAAATACAGGCTGTAGATTCCAAGGACTTTTTGGAGTCTTCACAATGCCCTTAAGAATTTATTGGTACACAGAACACAGTCCCTCCCTGTGTGTGGTCACAGTGCCTGTCAGGAGATCACCATAGGCCACAACAGAGCCCCATTAATAACATAAGAAGAGCCCGCTGGATCAGACCAGTGGCCCTTCTAGTCCAGCATTCTCACGCAGTGGCCAAGCAGTTGCCCTGGAGGCAAAGAGGCCAATGCCCTCCTCTGTTAATTGCCTCCACCTTCTCAAGATACTTGCACAAGGATACGTAGTGTGCCAGGCCTTATTGGAATGGATGATCTTTGTCCTTCGCCCATATTCATCTAGGTTTTCCCTCAACTTATCTGAACAGAGGATGGTGGGATAGACGGCAGGCACAACCAGGTCTCATGCTACAGGCTGTTCTGGTGTAACGGTTGTATGTATACACCAAGATGGGGCCATGAGGAAGAGGAGGTTCTCTCATTCCCAGTGTTGACCTTCAATGTGCAGACAAAATTCTCATACAGGGAAGGTTTTTGCTCATGATATTTCTTTCTCCAAATTAAGCCATTACTAGCTGCAGTCCAGAACTATCTGATAATCTGTTTCACTCACTTTCATTTCTGATTTTGGCTTCAAAATCTGATTGTCAGTACTGTCTGCCTAAGAAAGATTAGAAGTCATCATGATGGTTGTGACTTGAAAAGCAGATTTTTTAAAACAACATTTCAAAGCCTGAATCTTTCTGTCGCTTACTTACTGTATTTCCTAAATATCATGGGAGGGGGACCTGAAGTTTTCTTTTACAATAAATTTCTAAATAAAACACAGACCTGTGTTACAATCCAGCACAGTTTCCTGCTTGAAGGATCTACTGACATACCTCTAGCTCTTACATAAACCTGTGATCAAGACTGCAAGCTCAGTGTACTTTTGAAAAGCAGGATAATTTGTAGATACACCTATGAATTGTTCTTAAACTAATTACTGGAAAATTCAGTGATCCTATGCTAAATTCCTGCTCTGTAAGTTCTGTTGATGAAAAGAGGTCTTTGGTGGTTTTCCACCTGAAATCACAAGCTGAGTATTCTGGAATGGACACAAATAAAATTGCTGACATTCATGGATTTGCATTTTCAAGAAGTCAAGACGTTCCAAAATCTAAATATAGCATGAAGTTGCTTCCATGAAGAATCTAATAATTTTGTTCATTCTGTGTTGGCTGACAAGTAGACTATCCGCTTCCCCAAAAGTGAAATTATCTTCTGCTTTTCTTTCCTGGCAAACAGCTAATGAGAAGAAATTTGTGGCTCTGAATAAGAGGGTTGCTAGGCCACTTCTTCTTTTTATTATATTGCCACATCCACATTTCTCCCCGGTATTACTTTCAAGTCACTGTTGAGCATGAGGGCCACATTCTTCAGCGATTTCAGGCAGACATTCCAGGTCCCATACACTCTCAGTTCTTCGGAATGCTCTGCTATCCCCAGGAAAGATTTTCACATCTAGACTACAGATTATTTTCAAACAGTTATGGACGGTGAAACCTGCAGTTGGGAAAAACATGTGTATTTATCTGTATTTGTCTCTTCATTCACTATTGCCACAACTGAATCAGAACATGCTGCGTTAGCATTTCCTAAAGGAAGCTCCCCCCACCCAGACTTGCTGCTTTAATCGGCCAAAGTCCCACTTCACTGATCAGACCAAGACCACATCCAAACGCTTTCCACACCCAGTTCTATACTCCTGTCTCTTATCGTGAAGTTTCCCAGGACTCCGACCCACCCCCCTCTCCTCCCTCTTCATCCAATCAGGTTATTGGATTTAACGTTATTATTATTAATCAGAATTTGCTGCTGTTGAATATTTTTCTGTAAGCAGCTTTGTAGTCAGCTTGTAACATGGAAAAGTGGCATTTAACTAAAATAAAAATAATATTTCAGACTGGATTTTAGAATTATTCACCCACTGCTCTCCCTTGCCTAAAAAATCTCAGAAATGGTGAGCTGCACAGAAGCAAATACCCAGTTTCACTGGGGCAGTGCAAACAGCACTGGTGCCCTTTTGCAGAAAATAAGTAAATGATGAAGATGATTTTAAAATAAGATTTCTTCTAACAAATGTAAATGGGAATAGTAATTAACTAATGAATCTTGAATGTTCTTCGTAAATAGCTTGAAGACATATTTAAAGCATGTTTAAGCCTGAGTGGCTGAGAAAATGTGTAGTTGTTTCTTTGTTCTCCATTTACTGTTGGATGTGGAATAGTGGTCTAATGAATACAGGGATTAAAAATGAAATGTGAGTGGTTGCCTAATTTTTTTTTAAATGGTTTAAAACTTGTAATTTAGTTCAGTCCCCTTAAAAAAAAATATCTTGACCGGAACTAGGGATGCCAGGCAGGACCTGGGAATTCCCTGGAATTACAGCTCATCTCCAGACTACAGACATCAATTCCTCTGGAGAAAAGGGATGCTTTGGAGGGTGGGATCTATGCCATTGTACCCAATTGAGGTCACTGTCTTCCCCAGGCTCCACCCCCAAATCTCCAGTAGTTTCCCAACCTGGAGCTGGCAACCCTATCCCCTACTGCCCACTGGTGACCTGGAGGGACCTGGCAACCCTAAAAGGAACACTATGTTTAGATTAGACTTGAAGTGATTTAACAGTGCAGTGCAAGAACTATGTAATGCATATACGTATGGTTATTTTAATTTAAGGCTGGATGTCATGCCCACACCACCTGTACCAATCCCCTGCCCCAGAACAGCCCATCAGCCAATCACGTATTCTCCATATCAGAGTAGATGACGCTGAGGTAGATGGAAGATTAGAGAATCACAACCCCAATTATTACAAAACTATAAGATGATCAAAAGTTGTATGAAAGCACTACTATTTACTCATACAAAAAATATCGTGATTTACAAAAATATATTATACAAAGTTAATCATCCAATAATACAAAAGTCCTCTCAGGTTGTTTTTTTGATGGAATTTTCCAGAATATGCTTCCGTTTGGATCACACTTCTTCCAAATCAGGACCAATTAAGTTGAGAAATCTCTATTACTGCATAGGCATGTGCATGCCACTACTTCACTATTACAACAACTGATGAAAGTCAGTGGAGACTGAAAGACATCATATGTCCTTGAAGGCTAAGACATTGTTGCAAAATTCCGTCAAAAAAACAACCCGAGAGGACTGTCTATGACCTTTGTATTATTGGATCATTAACTTTGTAAATCACAATATTTTTGTAGGAGTAAATAGTGCTTTCACACAACGTTTGATCATCTTATAGTTTTGCTGAGGTAGATGGACCAGTGGGTTGATATGCTATAAGGAAGTTTTATATGGTCGTTGAGTTCTCAGCTTCTTGTATATTCTGATCTTCATCAGATGGTAAACCAATTGTCAGTGATTAGCTTAGTCCTATTTGCTTAAATAAGTCACTTGCTTAAACAAGATCTAATTCTAGAAGTCCCCAGTCATGCAAGAAGAGTGATGTTGTCTACAAATCTAAGTCCATACCTTGTAAAATGTCGGCTCTCTTCATGTACTTCCATTTCGGTGCTTTTAAATTCATTTAATTCTTTCCGTATTGCTGCCTAATTTAAACCAAACAACATGAGATCAGACAGCTCTTAAATGGAAGTAGTAATAGTATCCCTTTTTCCCACAAAGCAGATGCTGTGAACAGGTTATATTTTATGAGTAGTGTTCTAATTTTTATGGATTTTACTGTAAGACCTCCCAGTTCATGTATGTATGTGTGTGTGTGTGTGTGTGTGTATGCTTAGTCAATATGTAAGCGCTCCCTGATATTGCTTTTGTTCCAACCGTCTCATAATACAAGATACATAATTTCATCTAGAAAATGTGTGGTAGGGTTAACCACAGAGGGGACCTCACAATGTCCACTGACCTGTATCCTCAAAGTGGGTGAATGGCCCAACACTTCCCATCTTCTACTTTGATAAAACATTGGACATGGCACACAAGACCCCCTCCCCCATATTTACTTAAAATGTGGGGAGTAGCCTTCTGTAAGTTGCAATAACACAATAACCCTTGTCATCTTTTTCTTTCAGAGTTCATTTTCTTTCCCCTATTCTAGGAGAATTCTTTTTTCTCATGTCCTTTTCCAAACAGCATTATAAACTATTGCAATAAAGAACAAAACCATAGAAAATGGCACTAGTAGGAGAAGCTGGGGAGGGCAGTTGCAGAAAAATAGCTTTTCACCAGCCCCGAAGCACCTGGCAGTCAAATGGGACTTTGACAAGCCAAAACGAAGAGGGAAGAAAGGGAAATAACGTTTTGTTTAATCTGAAAGTTTAAGAAATTTAAATTAACACTTGTTTGATTTAACCTATGCAATACCAGCTTAAAAGAGAAAGCATAAATATCACACTCCATAACAACAATTCTTAATTTTAAGGGAGCTCTGTTTAATCAATGTAGAAAAGCAAGTTCGTGATCCTTGTGTTGCTATATTTTAGTTTATAGTGTTGTAGTGTATGTAGAAAAGCAATAAAAAAATTTCAGACAAGAAAAATAGCTTTCCACTCAAAGCAGCCACTTGTTTAATATACATTGGCAGAGGAGATTATTGCAGCCTACAGGCCAGGAGGGGTGGATGACTAATGCTTAGCAATTGGGCAAGCTGCAGGATTCCTGCTTCTACTGCCAGAGGACAAACTTTTAGGCATACACAACAAATGATTTTCATCTAGAAATTAGCTCTAATATTAGTTTTATGTAAGAATAGACAAAATGTTTAGACATGACAGGCCTCTGTTCTCAGGTGGTAGATACTAAAGCACTGCAGTAATTTAGAGTACTGTACATGGGTAATGAACACTGAAAATGGAGAAAGACAGAAGTCAATTTCTGCTCTCTTCATTTATTCTACAGTAATTTCTTTAAAAGGCTGTCTGTCTACACACACTCAAGGGTATTAGCGCAAATACTCTTAGTCTAGAATAATCACTGCTTTTAGCTGCTCCTGGGTTATTTTTTAAAATCACTAATATCTCTCAATAATCCGTTATAAAAAACATCTCATTAGAAGCACACATCTTTCAGTTCAGGGCAGAATGATAGCCCAACACAAATATTATGCAATGTTGTGACAATGACATCTCAGACCACAGCCTTCTGTTGTAGCAGATGAGTCTTTTGCTTAGACCTTCGGGTGATCTCTAAGTATGGGGTTGCACTAGTGTGTTACTATCACAGTGGGACCCAGGTTCTTTGACAGAGTGAGTGGTGGGACATAAGATTTAGAAGGTTGAGAACAACTGTTCTAAAGTATCAAAGTTCAGAGAGGGAAGGCAAGTGGAATAATAGTTAATGATTATTGTATGGCATTGTGTGTAGTATAGCCAGGAGATCCTACGATTGCTTGGCAGCCACAAGTTCTAGCTCTTTAGCATTATGCACCACTAGATGGCGAGCTAGATTTGTTTTTAAGGCAAGAGACATTTCAGGGGTGGTTTGCCATTGCTTGCTTCTGCATTACAACCTTGGTATTCCTTGGAGGGAGCCCTTCCAAATACTTACCAAGGCCGACCCTGCTTAGCTTCCAAGATCTGATGAGATTGGGCAAGCCTGGGCCATCCAGGTCAGGAGTTTCTGCTATAAATAAGAGTGACTCTTAGAGATACAACATTGCTCTTAAAACAATATTTGTCTCTTGCCTTGTCTGCAGGTGTCAACCTTGCCCAGGGCTTGTCGGCACGACGGTCATAATCTGGAGAATCTGTCACTCCCACATACTCATTAAAACGTAAGATTCTCCTTGCTTGAAGTTCAGCCACCGTAGGTCTCAGACTCAGCTATAAAAAGGGTAAGTATAAATGTTATAATCCAAAGAAAACCTCAGGGCATGCAGTTACCTTGAATAGAATTTTAAAGAAAGGATGTCACTTGTAAAGGTCTAAAAAAATAAATCAATTTGGGAGTATCAACCAAAAACAGAATATAGCATAACCTGATTTCTCACTAGATTATAAAACTTGACCAGGCATATAGATCTAAAATAACATGTACATGCTGAATTCTTTACTGCGAAGACTTAGGCTTTGGTTCACATGGATCACCTATTGGACATCATGGGAGCAGGACTCGAGCATATATCGTCCCCTCCCCTGCATACACTCTGATTCATTCCCCTTTGCAGCAATTGCTAGCTATGGTTTTTATATGGCACAACTATTATGGATACCTATAGGGCTGAAACTTAATTGAGCTGTCAAGCTAGTCATCAATCCACGGTGGGCCAGGGTTTTGCCAAGGAGGTTCTGCAACCTGCTGGGAATTGTGGAAAACACTCAGGGCAGAAGAAGAGCTGCCACCACTCTGTCTCTTTCCATCTCTTCCCGCTATTATTTTAAACATAACTCATGATGAGACATGCTCACTCTCCAGACCGCCCCCTACTTAATTGGCTATTCACAGCAGGGAAGCAAACAGTGTAGTGACTTCACATCTTGCTGTGAAGCATTATGGAGGAAAGAACAGCAATGTGTTCTCCATCCCCCCCCTCGAGTATCAAAAACACATTTTATGTACTGCCCAGTTGACTGAATGGCCTATTTTAGATATAACAGCCAAACCATGGCTTCAAACCATAGTTTCCAAGGTAATGAAAAAAAGCCCTTACAGAAATAAGAACAAATGTTAATATCTATAGAACAACGAATACCATTTGTTTCCCTGGTCCCAGGAGGGCTAATTTTAGTTCAAGGAAGAAGGAGAAGGAACAAGATAGGAGAGATCAGCAGATACAAAACTGACACCAGAACTTCCAAATGTTAAACACATCTTATAACGGAAGAGAACTGTTGAAAGGTCTTTCTTTCCACAGTTTTCCTCTCCACCATTACTATTCCAGTGGAAAGGGCTCTCTTGATTCCATGTAAATAGCATACTGAGTTCCCTGCAAGTTACTCTCTTGGTCTGAGCTTGGCCAGTTCATTTTTAAACTGGACATTTTGGGCTATTTCTTATGTCTGCTATTTTGCTATTGTGCAAGTTTTCCCTCCGTCCCCTTTCCTTTAATACAGGGGTAGCCAGCCTTTTCGGTGGCAGGGCTATTCCAGAGGGGGTACAGAGCCCAAAACCTATTTAACAGGGAGGTGGTGAGGAGTATCAGCATTGGTGAATTTTCCTTCCCAGTGTCAGGGAGCTGCCACAGTGGGCAGCCATACTTCTGTGTCATCTCCACAAAGCCCCACACTTCTAGCAATGAAAGCCCCACTGTGGGGCTTGGCACAATAGAGCTGTGCAGCAGCACACTCTCCTTCTCCCCGGGTAGAAGGGAGGTGGTGAAAAGCGGGCAGGCACACACACTGGGGTGCCCTGCTCCAGCTCCAAATTCCTAGTTGTGGAACTGGCTGAAACTGTGGAGCTCGGAGGGGGTGCTCCTACTTTGAGCTGGCCCACAGCACAGCCGGGCACCTCCCCTGGTGTGGCTTCAAGACAGGGACTTGCATGGCACCATGCCATCACTCTCCTCCCATGCTGCCTCAGGAGGGCACTGCAAATGGATAAAAATGTGCCCAGAAGAGGACAGCCTATGTGGAGGTTGCCCAGTGCTCATCTGTAGCCTGGCTTTGTGCAGCCTCAGGGCCAAGCTGAGAAACACAAGACACGAGGAAGTGGCTGCCCTTCTGGAGCACATGAGAGGGGGCGGGGGCTCCCACCACGAGCGATTATTAGCCAATGGCAAGCTACCAACCCCCTGCTATCGACCAATCATGAGTGGAGTGCACATAGTCTCTCTGTTCAGCAGCCTGCCTGCTGGTGGTGCCAAGTGTCTTCTTCTTCCTTCTCTGCTATGAAAGAATCCCCTTGGAGGTACAAATGTCTCCCCACAGTTTGCAGTAGTAACCTATGATTTTATTGGATTATGTGTTGTAAGCCGCCCTGAGCCCGCTTGTGGGGTAGGTAGCGTGGGATATACGTCTCAAAAATAAATAAATAAAAATACATACAACTTTTCTGTAGATTATTGAGCCTTTCGGTCAAGTTGTCTACAAAACTAGGGCCTTTTCTGGCATCACTGAAATTTGGTAGGGAAGATTCCTTGGGCGAGAGAGAGGCACAGTCCATCTCGATTGGATAGTAAATGAAGGAATTATTGCAAGATGTGTTTTAAACTGAAACTGGTAGAAGCGAAAACAAATACAAGAACTACACAAACACACATCCTAACGATGACAAATAAAAAACTGAGATTAAAATGGAAAATCACATCCTGGTGTGTGGGTATAAAGAGACTTGAGGTGGCAGCAGCACCGTGTTTCTCACTGTTTTGTCCTCAGGACTCTTCTCCATTTCCATTCTAGTTCTTAATCACTACCATCATCTTAATCACTACCATCATCTTGTACAAGAAAGCACATCTGAATACTTCAAAAATGTCAGTCAACTTCAGAGAAGCTAGCAAGCTGGAGAGTGCATCACCCTTGAAGCTCATACAGACTCTTTGGTTCAGGGAATGGCGGTATACCAGCAGCAGCATGCAGATACATGTTCCAGAATCTGGGGTGACGTGAGCCTGGGCCTTTCTGTTCCTCCGTGCTTTGTAGGTTTTCCTATAACTGACTTTGGTTTCTTGGTTCTGAAGCCTTTTCTCTTTTGCTGGCAGCCTAGGCGTAAAAACTAAAGCCTTGCCCTGTAGATGGTACCTTTGCCTGAATTCACATTTCAGGGCCTTCAAAGCCTAAACATATCTGTCTAGGTCTTTTTGACATTGCAGTTAATAAAATATAGCTAGGCAAAAGTTCATACTAGCAACTTAGGATGGGCTGGTATTTGGCAAATTTGGTATATTTTAATTAACTCCTCCCTTGATTCCTGTTGGCTGAAAGGAGGCTTTGGGCTTTTGGGCTTTGTTCAGGACTGTTTTGGCCAATGCCCCACCTAAGCTTGAGTGAGGTCTTGGTCCACAGTCCAGGAATTCCTTGTTCTTTCTGAAGTGTACACTATATCAGGTATTGGGATTTTTCTACATGCTACTGGGTACTGATATTGAATATATGCTATTGAGTCTGACTTGTGTATGATCTTAGAGTTAAGGCAACTGTTCTTGCTGTGTTTCTCTCCCTCTGGAGGCCAAGAGTTCCCTAGCCAGACTCCACCCACCCATAGAGAAGAACCCTAATGGGGTTGGGGATCCTGAAAGAGGCCTGGACACCTAAAATCCCCTCACAATACACCAGGATGCACTTTCTTCTGGAGCAGTTCCTTTGCCGAAATCTAAGCAAATTCCAACACTCCCCCAAATTTCAGGTGTGTCAATGGAGGTTCCGTGTGGCATGCCATTTTTCTAGGTGAAAAATAATGTGGTCAGCACCTGTGATTGTCAGGGCCAAGCACCAATTCTCACTGAAAGATGGTTCCCTGCAGACACACATGAGGGAGAGCAGCAGCAGAGTAAATCATATCTTTGTTTAAGAAAGGAAAACATACGTTTCCAAGGATGGATAGCTGTGGGTTGACCTGAGCCACCATGTACTGACAGGAAAGTTACATCGAATATATCTCCCGACTAACTCGGGCACTGCTTCTACAAACTGTATGAACAAGATCCTCAGGATGATGTCATATCGACATTGTGTTTACTACGAACGTCACGTTTTATAGTCATACCGCTGCATAGGTCATGTGGCACCTATTCCAATTAATAACTATCATGCACCTAGCAAACTGGATTGTTTACTATTGCCAGATATATGTGGTAAACAGGGAAGAACACAAGCTGAACTCCTCCAAGGGCAAAGTTCCTTGTGATGGCCAACTGCAATGCAATGAAGTTTCAAAAAGCCAGTTTACAGTGATAGAAGGCGGGTGCATGTGTCCAGTTCCTATCTGTATTGTGCTCACACACAGTACAAGTTACATACCTTTCTGCTGAGACTGCGCCTTAGTTCTCTTCTAGCTTCTTGCTCCTCTTCTTCATTCTTTTCTATTTTTAGATGGGTGAAAAGACAGCAGATGTTGTAAAAGGTGTGTTAATTATATGTCAGATGTATGTGGTCAATATAACAGAAATACAGACAATCAGTGGTTGTAATTCTAGCTCACTCCAGTCTATGCTTTTTAAATTTCATCCTCCATTCTTCCTTTTAATCCCTGCAGTATTCCTCAGTCATCCTAACATACAAGGAACAGAGGTAGGATGCTCACGGTCATGTCCGAGCCTCAAAGCCGCGAGCCCAAATATCTGCATTTGCAATCTAATCTTTGACTTTGGGTGAACAGTAGCTTTCTGTTTCTCCCTTTATTTAATCTTACCTTCCCTGATTCCCATGCTGCCCCTGGGCCTGGAATGCTTCTAGCTGAATGCTCTGGTGTGTTTTTGACAGCATCTGTGCTTGCTTTAACACCACTAGGGTAAGACAAGAAAGTGATACATTCAGAAGTCACTATCCTGTCTTAGCTCAATTAATCAGGCAATTGAGGATAGGGCCATGTATGGCTAGCCTGGAAATTGTGCTCATTATCAAAAACTGACTAGGACAACGCAGCTAGGAGGAGCAACAGATTGAGGCAAGCAGGTTTGAGTCAGTCACAATATCAGCTGAATCTGCTGTTGGCTGGGACAAACTGAGTAGGAACTGGAGGAAGGGGAGGCTTTCTGAAATTTCGGGGGGGGGGCTCAGCCTCCCCCGGCAAATTGGAGCGTCCAACAGGCCCGCTCGCTTGCCTGCCTGCCCGCTCGCCCACTGGCCAGCTGCCACCGCCTCTCCCCCCCCGGGCCTGGCCTGGCCACTCCTACCTCCGTGGAGCCAGCTGGGCACGTTGCCAGGGCAACGCTCTAGCAATCGCTTCGAAACTCTATGGCACCATAGATTTCAGGGCAATTGCCAGAGTGTCGCCCCGGCAACGTGCCCAGCTGGCCCCATGGAGCCAGGAGTGGCCAGGCCAGGCCTGGGGGGGGGAGAGGCGGCGGGGACATGGTCCTGGTGTGCGCACGCGCTTTGCACGCGCGCACATAAGAGCCCCCGCCCCCCCGGGATTTCTAAAAGTTGACGCCTCTGCTTTCTGTTACCAGAGACTGAGAACCAAAGAAGTGGGCTGGGGGGGGGGGCTTGGTTGAGGGTGCACTGTATCACCTATGCAACAGCCTCCGGTTCAGATGGTTTGTGACTGTATTAGATACTGCTACACAGGTACAACAACTCTTTCCTTCTTCAGTCACTTTGGCAGCAGAAGGAGCAGGGAAGGCTCCTGTCAGGCATCTGAGGAGGGGGAGGAGGGTTGGACACAATAGCACAGTTCACATGTAACGACAAATCACGGATTGTCACTAGGGGTGTGCATTCGGCTTTCCGAAAAGCCGAAAAAAACCGAAAAAAAACATTTTGGGTTTTTTTGGGATACTGGAAAGGCTCCGATGAGACTCCCCGGTATCCCGAAAATAAAAAACCCGAAAAATCCGGCTTTTTGGCAAACTGAAAATGGCAGCCGCGCGGGGCGGGGGGGGAGTTAACTGCAAAGGGAAGCCCATCACTTACTCTTTCGTTTTCCGGCATTGTGTACCCTCTTTCCTGCCTTTTGCTCATGGTCCCAGGAGGGGGCTGGGGGGGGAGGGACCATGGATGGCCAATCACTGCAATGCATTTGCAAATGCATTGCATCAGGGCAGCTTGCCTTGCAAAGTTTCCAAGTACTGTGGAACTCCTAGGCACTAGGCAGCTTGCACTGGCAGCCAGTAGGATTTTGGTATCCGCTCTCTGGCCAATCACAGAAGGTTGTTTTTGTTTGAAAACCTCTGTGTATGCCCAGAGAGCATAAACGCAGACCTGCACCCCTGACTCCCTGCTGTTCCTGAACGGTTGGTGCTGCTGCTGGACTGGTCAGAGTTGAGAGAGTTTGGCTTGGAGAGTGTGGCTGGCTGCTGCCCCTGCTCTCTCACCACTGTTAAATAGGCTTTAAAAAAAGGTTGTAGGTTTATTTTCCAATAATATCTTGAAATAAATCTCAGTATAGGGCTTTAGTTTTGGTTTGACCTGTGTGAGTCCTGTTGGGTCAAACTTTGGGCACTGACTGGCATGGTGGCCCTGTTTCTGGGGGGCAGATTGCACAGGTTCTGCTGCTGCTAGCCTGGCAAACATGCCCCTCTCACCACCTCACTTACTTTCTTGGAGAGATTTTTCAGGAGACACTGTCTGCTGCCTGCCTGCCTTTTTTCCCATAGGAAACAATGGAGAATGGGGCAACCTCTTTGGATGCCCCTAGAATTGGACCCCTGGTCCAATCTTTTCAAAACTTTGGGGGTCCTTTGGGGAGAGGCTTGAGCAGCTACAGTCCAAATTTGGAGCCTCTACCTCAAACTCCCTCCCGCCCAGCCCCCTGGAAACTTTTCAGACTTTTTTGCCATTGATTACAATGGCCCCATAGGGTATAATAGACCCGAATTTTTCAGGAATCCCAAAAATGTTCAGATATCTACCCTATACCGGTATAGATATTTGGTTTTTTTCAGGAATACCGAAAAATTCAGGTTTAATATACCCGAATCCGAAAAAAAAACCGAATTTTTTTTTTTGCACACCCCTAATTGTCACTGTAGGAGTATGAGACTGGGTAGCTCCTTGGGCTTGCTCACTGCTGGTTTTTGGTTACTTCTGACTACAAATTATGGTTTCTTCCCTACAAATCAAGATTTTAACCCATGTTTGTAGGGAAGAGGGAAAAATAATTATTAATGTTTCAGATGAAACCACAAAATATGGTTTCCAGCAAAAGTGGAAGTCTTTTATTATTGAGGCACATATGAAGGGTGGAGAAAGTAGACATGCATGTCAGAGTAGTAGACATGCATGTCAGAAAATAGACATGCATCCAGACTTATTCCTAACAAGCCATGGTTTGTCATTATATATTAAACTATGCCAATATCACTGGGATATCTGCTCACTGGAAGCCACTGCCACAGGTTTGGCAGTACTCAACCCTCCTTAAATGCTAGAAATGTAAAATAAATCTTCTTCCTTTGGTTGCTACCAGCCAGATACAAAAGATGACACATTTCAGACAGGTGTTTTAAGGTTTTCTGACTCTTAAACTGTGTCCCAATCTATCTCTGTGTTTAAAATCATATCAACAAATGCGCTCCTGAGATTTGTAACATCAAAACTACAACTCATGAAACAAAAACCAGGAGCCAGCAACCCCAAAACATGAGCAGCAACAACAAAGTTCATATAAACTTTGTAAAACCATCTAAAACCCAATCTAGTCTACCTCACTGGAAGGCTGGTTAACAGTTTAAAATCTCTCACAATTGATGCAGTTATTTCATGTTTGTAAAAACATCTTCACACTGGTAATCCAGCACTAATAATTCCCAGTTGCTTCCAACTCTCAATATTCATCATGTGAACTGTTTCGGTTAACTACAGAAGGCCAGGTGCACCTTGTAACTTTGATATTACTGGCTGGATGAAATAATTACACCGCATCCTGGTTCTGGATGGAGGCAAGTGAAGCGATAAAGTAAAACATAAAATAAAATGTTTGGTTTTAGACTAGGGCACTTTTTGTCATCGCTGAGGAACCAGCATCAGAGGATACCTCCTACAATCAACATAGTCTACTGACAATGTGAAAGAGAATCCATCTGGGTTGAGCTGTGCTTTTACTAAAGTGGGCTGGCACTTCCTTCACCACAACCAATAGTTGCAATTCACAAAGATCCCGCGAACAGGTTGGGTGAAGATGTGGAAGCTGCAGACTGAGCCGCAGGTGACACGTGCAGCCACTGCCCCGAGAGCACACGTCAACCCAGATGTCACGAACCCACTCACCCTCCATGGCAGTTTGGCCCTACGACTTGTAACCTTTTCATGCAGTGGCTCTGAAGTATAAAATAACAATGGCATTTTATACAAAGGTACATTCCAGTTAATTAAAATTGACAGGATTTTGTATCTGTCCATTTGTCTCATAAAGACCATGCAGTGTTGTAGTCTAATATAATCAAGGAGCATAAAGCTAAATTTTCCATCATGTCCCTGTGGGGATTAGTTATGTTTAGATTACTTGGTGTGCTTGCTAGGGAAATGGAAAAGGAAAGACAAATAGAGCTCTAGGATACTGGAATGTTGTCGAAAGTCTGCTTGTTTTACATACAAAGATAATGGTTAATATTGCACAGCTGGTACAGTAAGTTTCACCAAGGTTTCTAAAACAGCCAGTTTTGGCAAGAGGGTAAATGCCACAGGCACTAAGACTCCACAGCTGTAATCTTCTAAATGCACAATGATTGTTAACTAAACTCCCTGTAAAGGAATACAGACATTTAACCACCTTATTATAATGCAATCCTGTAGAGTCCCTGCATGAGAAGCATGCTGTGGTCACAAAACATGCTTCATGTCACTGTGCAGGATACTATTATAAACTGTCCACTTTCATCTGTTGTACTTCAGAATTCTAGATGAGTCTCCAAAGTAGCCAAAATTCCTTGGCCTAAACTTCAAGGTGTTGTTGGTATGATCCTGCAGTGTCCAAGTGCCTCCAGTGAAACAAAACAAAAACAGAGACACTTCCTGTATGTTTCTTACAATACCTTTGCATGAAAGAACCAAGCATCCAAGAGGCAATGAAAAGCTGACTGCATTCAAGAGAATGTTGACTTAGACACAGCAAAGTAACAGGAAATACTTTGGCCTATTGCACCTTTGCTTTATTAACAGTGAACATGAAACAATATAATCAGTGTATTAAGAAACTACTCAAGCGTGACCACTCTCATAATGTAAGCTTATTACCTGCCTTATTGAAAAAGCTTATATTTTTCTCAGTTACAAATTAAAATGCTTACGCTTCAGGATGTTTCTTTGTTCTAATTCTTCAGAAGTCGGCCTCTGGCTGAGCCTCCTACAAAAACCAAACAAACAAAAGCCATTAGAGCATAAAATCGCAAGGTTTCATCTCTTCAAGAGGGGCCTGATTTTCAAACTGTCCAGGGCCTCACCCCGGCCCAGACTAGCCCCAGCCCATTCCTGAGCGACAGTGGCACCTGAGAGAGCCAGTCCTGGGAAGGAAGAGAACCCAGGCGGCAGAACCGCCTGTCCCTCCCATTCTGAGGCCTGTGGGAGAATATTCCTGACCCCAGTTGGGATGGTGGAGGGCAGGAAGGCCACACCAGGGTGGGAGGAGGCTCAAACGAAGTAACTGTCAAATGCCCATTTTCAGTTAACAGTTGTGCATACAAGGCTTAGGTGCTAAACTGAGGAAACTGTGTTATCTTTTCACAACTTCAGATATGCAACTATGAATCTGCTTCTGCATAAATCAATAATATGCCCGTTTATAACTCAGTAAAACTGGGCAAACTTTAAAAAGAAAATCAAAAGAACAAATATCAGCATCTGACTTAACTGAAATAGAGTAATCCATTCATTTACAGTAGAAAACTCACTGTTTAATGGGCTCAGCAAATGCAGTCAGGGGACCTATTTAGAAAGTGAATAATTTAAAAAGCCAGATCTCTGCTGTAAGACCAGACAAACCATATGCTCAAGGCAAAATGTTATTTAATTCTCAAGCACTCCATAAGCAGGGCTATTTTTGGGCAGGAACGCACAGGGACGGTGTTCCAGCTGGCTTCTACATCCTCCCCCCCTTCCAGGTTCCCCTGGCACCTCGCTAGCTGTGGGGCACCTGAGGAACCCAAGCCAATCCAGGGAGGAAAGGCAACTGCCTCCCCTCCTCAGGTTCCCCAGGCGCCCCACAGCTGCGGGGTACCTGGGGAAGCTGATCCTGGGAGGGAGCTGTGCTGTCAGGGGTGTGGCCTAATATGCTAATATGTTTCTGCTGTTGGGTGTGGCCTATTATGCTAATGAGTTCCTGCTGGGCTTTTTCTACAAAAAAAGCCCTGTCCATAAGTAACATCAAACTTGAGCAAGTCAATGCAAGTTTTGATTTAACCAAAGAAATGATTCAGTGGTATGTCTGAAGCTTAGAGTTTTCTAGCGAACCAGTGCTTGTCGTGTAACAGAATAAAATTTGAAAAACCTACAGTTAAAACAAAGTGAGCTTCAGCTCACAAACTCTTATACCCTAAAAATTTTTGTTGGTCTCTAAGATGCTACTCAACCTGAATTTTGTGCAGTTAAAATTATTCATCGTCAAAGTCTGAAAAAGGACACGATTGCTCTAGGAAAAGAGTGAGGATATGGGACTGGAAAGTGATGGTGATTGATGAACAGAGGTCTAAATTGTTGAAATCAAAATAATCAGTGAGTTCCTTCTATTTTATTAAAAGCAAAAAAAATCAGCCAGATCTAACTCTAAAATTGTAGGGTTTTTTTCTTTTTGTGCTGTTAGGATGAACCTTCAGCTCCGAAAGTTGGGAAGCAACACCTTATGCCAGACCCCATGCCTTCCCTTCATTCTTCACCCACTTCCCAAACTTGCTCAGGTTACACCCAGATACCTCACTAGCTTTGTGCCAATCTGCTGTCTGATTTCTTGTCTTTCCTCTTCAGATGTTCTCTGCAAGATGTTTTTATCTTCCAGTTCTTTTTTTGATGGTCTGTTGCCAAGTTTGATTGCAAGAGTATCCCTACGACGGATTTTACTTGCTAAAGAGCCTGGAGGCAGGAATGGGGGAGAAGGGGACGAGGGAGAGCAAGAAGTTTCATGAAAGAGGGAGATTTTATTCTTTTATGTTCAGGTTTCACATTCCGGTTCCCAGCAAGGGCCTTTAAACGCAACACATGTACCCCCTTCTACTTTCTTGTCCCTTTCAACAGAGGAATTTTAATTAATATCAGAAGCAGAATAGTTTCAGCCCATTTCATGTCAACAAGAGAGTCTGAATAACTTAGAAAAGAACAACCTGCTAGCTGGTTACAGCTAGAAAGATCACAAGATTTTCTGATGCCTAGCAAAACAATTTGGTATATAACCCTTGCTTTAGTATGTGTGATATACATCCAAATCTTTTTCTCTTATGAGCAGGGAACTTTATACGCACACAAACTAATCCAGCTGGGTCTGGGGAGATAAAGAGGCAGGGCTACAGAGACAGGAGCAGATTTGATTCTCAGTGGCTGGAGTGCTGTATGGTGATTTGATCCCCAGTGGTTCGTCCTCCAACCCAATGCTGTTTCTCAAAACTCCTTTTTAACTTTCCCCATATAAATAAATGCTTGTCATTAAATACCTCTAGAAAAACAAAGTGCTTATTTGGAGAGCCTTGTGAGAACAAACCCTGCTTGCTACTCTTGGCATTGTGTGGTCACGCCCTCCCCAACAAGAATCCCAGTGCTGGAGAGTAAGACCTTAATGAGATGCATTGCAGTCCATGGAAACTTATAATACCCAAACCCACAGTGAATACAAATACCAGCCATAATAATAATGATGATGATGAGACACATTTTGGCTTGGATCCTAAACCCCTTCCCCCCCGTTTCCACAGTTCCTCTGGTGTTAAGTGCTCTGTGCTCAATGCAAGATGCTGAACACAAAGTAGCTAATGAGGGAGGTGTGTACTCTGCAACAGAGCGCCACCTCCACAACAGAGGGCACATTGTGGAAATCGAAGGAAGCAAGGAAGCGTTAGGATCTAAGCCTTTGTTAGTTAAGGAAATAAGAGGTTATATGTATATGGTTGTAGTTATATTCCCACTCTACCACTATTAATAAGTATACTCGATATATTGGAGTAACTTTGCTAACAGTGCTGTTCTACTGGAGAAATAATTACAGTGGTGTACATAAACTACTGCAACTTTTACTATACATCACTCTTTCAACACCAATGAACCCAGTAACCTAGCATTATCTAGTTGTAAATGTACATTTCTTCTGGTAGCAATCTGATTTTCTGTATCAGAAATACATTTGGGAAGATCCAATTTCAAAGCATGCTGGAATGGAATTTCTGCATGTTACATGAATGCAAAACACACAAAACCCCTCCACATATTACAGTTATCCCAATATTACAGCGAGTACCAGACCAGTTGCTCCGTGGCTTCTATGCCAGTCCTCGGGTACAGAGGCCAGGAAAGTATACATCTCTTTGTTTTGCAGTACAGACACACAAGTAATGCTCAACGTAAGGATAAAACCTTAGTTACTTTTGTAACATGGGCTGTCTTTCAGGTCAGCTGCTTAAGATACATTTTAGGCTTGGCTTCTAACACCGGATTATAACATAAATGCATGTTACATAAGCCACAAAGGATACACCTGTGTATATTTTACAGCCTTTTCCTTTCAAAACACAAGCGGTAACCAGAAAAAGACTCCGGTTCCTTGCAGAGAATATTTTGAAAGGGAAAAAAATCATGAAATGTACATCTATGCACAAAAGACCTATTTTTTACTTGGGCATCAGATTTCCAAGTATAAAAACTAGTATAACAAGCTGCCTTAAGACTGTCAGGGACCAGAGTACAGACCCCTCCTCATAAGGGGAAGAGGCTGAAGACTTAGAAGAGGAGGCAGCTAGGCAGCTAACACCACCACAGGAGGAGGCAGCTGAGAAACCTTCGAGAACCTCCTTTGATATGCAGGGGAAGCCTCGTGACTCTGAGTCAGCCTGCTCACTGTGGGATATAGCCCTTTCAATTCAGACTTGGATCCTGAACACTTCATACCCACCCCAAACCTGCTGCTGAACCAGAAGTCTCTCATCCACCTACCTCTCAAGCCTCTTAAAGCCCTGAATCACCCCAGTCTCATCACAGTACTCACTATCATACCCAGGTATGGCACCTTTAACTACTGGTGGTCTGTTCCTGGAGGGGAGGGGCCTGTATCTCCACCTCCTTGAAAGGGCTCATTTCACCTTCAGCCTTTGCTGGAACAACATCCACGCTACACTGTTAGTTCCAGCTGCCATAACTTGATTCTTGCCTTGATTCTTGGACCTCAGCCTCAGGCAGGACACAGCCTTGTATCTTACAGGATGAAGAATGAACAAGCTCCAAGGTCTCTGCCTAGTTTATGTTTCATCTCATGAAAACACAGAGAGAACCTCATGCAGAGAGAACCTCAAATATGTAAGACTGAATTCTACATCCTGCACTTGAAAGAGAGATGGCAAAGCCAAAGTGACAAGTGTACCCAATATCTTCTCTGTGTTCCAGGGCTGTTATCCCTGAGCCATGGTGAAAATGAACAACAAAGTCTGTTTTGTCTGAACAACACAACTGAACTTGAATCTTAATGTTTCCTGGCCATGAATCATTAAAGGCTTTGAACACAACTGCAACCCTGGGATTAATGGCAAGAACTGCACTGAGACTACGTCCACCTCTGATCTAATCTGGATACCGTCTCTTCCACTATGCACTTGTGTGGCAGTGCTGTTCTTTAAACCCAACTTTACTGGCTTTTTCCTGTTGTAAGCAGGCAAGGACAGCCACTGGCCATAGTTAGGCTTTCTCTGAGGTTGTCCCCACATGATGTAATACCCTTCTGAAGCATATTACAAAGGCATCTACTTTGCTGAATTTCTGGAGCCAGTGCCACACAGAACTATTTGGTAAAGCTTTTCCAGCTCATGGCTAAATTGATTGTGTGACTGTGTGATGGACAGGAGGCTGTCCTGCCCCTGAAGGGAAAACAGCCACTCAGCTGTTTCATCCTTGAGCCAATGGGAGTGCTGCAATCAGCCAGTTTGGTATAGTGGTTAGGAGCACGGACTCGGATCTGGGAGAACCAGGTTTGATTCCCCACACCTCCACATGCAGCTGCAGGTGTGACCGTGGGTTAGTTACAAGTTCTTTCAGAGCTGTTCTTTCACAAGCAGTTCTCAAAGAGCTCTCTCAGCCCCACCTACCTCACAGGGTGTCTGTTGTGGGGAGGGGAAGGAGATTGTAAGCTGTTCTGAGACTTCTTCGGATAGAGAAGGGTGGAGTCTAAATCCAATCTCTTCTTTCAAGATGGGGTTGGAATGTTAGAGGGAAGCACAGAGACAGTTCAGGTTTGCCTCAGGGAGAGTACAGTGATTGTCTGGGTCTGCCTCTGGAAGAGGATAGGTTACCTCACTGTTAGGCCAGTCTCTGGTGATCTTGTACCATTTAGTCAGATCTTGCATCATTTAGTCTGACTCTTGGGAAAGGGCAGGCTGATCTGGGTGGAATCCTGTGTATGTGAAAGGATCCAACCTTGTGGCTAATCAGTGAAAGTCTGTTTCTCCCTGAAAGCGTTGAACAGAAATCACACCACACTCTCAAGCCATAACTAGCTTAAATGTTTATGCCTCAGCCAGGTTTCTCCTTTGACTGTCTGGAGACTTGTGCGGCTGATCTATTCTTTAAAGTCAACCTATAAATAAGTCAATCTTCTGTGTTATTTACATACAGCCCCTGCCTCAGTGATCTCTGTGCTCTTCTTGTTCACCACAAAACTTACCCCACGGTGGCAAACCCAAAACCTTTACACTTGCTACCCTAAGAATGTCATGTGACTATGGGAAAGGTTTACAGTGCAAAATAAACCTGATTCTCCAAAGTCATAAGGAGCTGTCCCCTCAGTTGGTAGAGAGAGCCTGTCACTGATTTTGATTTGTGGTTGAATTTGGTTCTAATGAATATCTAAATATATTTTAAAGGTATCAGTTTAAGACACCTTGGGTCCATTGGAAAAGGGCTGGCCAAAAGTGACAGAAGAAGAGGAAGAGGAGGAAGAAGAGTTGGCATTATACCCTGCTCTTCACTACCTAAAGAAGTTTCGGAGTAGCCTTCCCTTCTTCTCACCACAGTAGCCACCCTGTGAGGTAGGTGGGGCCGAGAGAGCTCTGGGAGAACTGTGACTGACCCAAGGTCACCCAGCTGGTTACATGTGGAGGAGTGGGGAATCAATCCCGGTTCTCCAGATTAGTGTCTGCCAGTCTTATTCCTATCAATTAGTGGTATGGCAACAACAAGCCGAAGAGATGCAGAGGCACTGTTAATCTTGAGATACACAGGGTCCTTCTATAGGAAACATCAGCCGTGTTTCCAAAGCATGTGAAATGCTCTACCAGACAAACTAACCAGGCTGTAATTTTTCTACATATAAATCTTCTAAACAGAGTACACCAGTGACTCCAGGGTGCATTCTAAATCGATCAGAAAGCAGTATGAGTACTTAAACAAAAAAAACTCTTACAAGATTATGAGGTTTAACTGTCAGACTTAAAGATCTATCAGATTGCCAAATACTGGCTGAAGGGTCCCAAATCAAAGTTTATTTTTTCCTTTGACAGAGCAGTAAACATCTTCATGATAAGCACTACCAAGTTGTCCTTTTCCATTGCAAAAGTGGCAAACAGCAACTTACTTTCACTGCCCGCATCATCATCTTCATCTTCATCGTCATCATCTGTGTAGAGTATCGGCCCATCTGAATCTGAGTCACTGGTGTGATTCTCTTTGCTGCTTTCACTTTCTGGAGTGTTCAAGGGTTCAGAAGATTCATCAGTCAATTCAGGACTTTCTGGGCCAGGGCTCTCCTTTTCACGGTCTTCATTGGTAACAGAACTGCAGACCCATTTTTTAAACACACAAACAAACTGTAGCATCAATGCAAACTCTATAGAAAAAGGCCAGTGAGGCTGCTGACACATGATAACCAAGTAAGCAGATGAAAGGCACTGTGTCAGGCTATCTTATCCTTACAAAAACTATTAGTAATAAAATAATACATGGAAAGTGAACACTAGAAATCCAGTCATTTGTACAGAAAAAAAAAGACAGAACATATTACAAATATAAGACATTCCTTATTCTAGATTCAGTCACGGATGAGAAGAGTTTTGATTAAAGCTTACTTGCTTGAAATTATGGTTATTCCCCAAGTAGTAAACCAGTTGAGGACTGAGCACAACACTTCCTTAGCATATGTTCTCCCAAATACCAATAATAGAACTATTGGCAAGGTTCTTTACATTTTACAATTCCATGTGCAAAATGTCTCCTCATAGCTCTACAGCACGACCACAAAGGCACTGAGTGAGATGGCACTCAGTGCCATTAGAACTAAAGAATCAATTCCAGGCCCTTGCGGTAGAGGCAGAGATGGAAACCAGTGGAAGTATTATAAGCACATGAAGACAGAGGGAGCAGGACAGGGAGATACGAAGAAATGGCACTGGAAAGAAAAAGATGTTGGTCATAGGTGACTCCCTGCTGTGGCATATGGAACGTCATGTGTCCAGGCCTGACCCCTTGGCCCAAGAGTTGTGTTGCTTGTCAGGAACAAAAATTAAAGATATTACAGATAGGATCCCTAAACTCATCAGACCTACAGAGCATTACCAATTCGTGATGGTCCATGTTGGAACGAACAACACAGCCGTGAACAACATCGAGAGCATTAAGGTTGACTATGAAGCTCTTGGGAGGAAGCTGAAGGGAATGGGGGCCCAGGTTGCGTTCTCTTCAGTCCTTCCTGTCATAGGAAGGGGAATATGATGGAAACAGATGATAATGGAGGTGAACCACTGGCTGTGTTGGTGGTGCCAGCAGGAGCGATTTGTATTCTGGGACCACAGGCTAGGTTTTCTGGATGACAACCTACCGGCACATAATGGACTTCACCTGTCAAGGTCAGGAAAGGATGTGTTTGGTGGAGACCTGGGGAGATTCATCAAGAAGGCTTTAAATGGACACTGCAAGGGGAAGGAAATGACCAACATAGGGATTTAAATGAAGGAGAGCAAATAACAGAGCCCAACCTAGGTTTAATGGAGCCAAAGGTGCACGGCTTCAGGTGTCTATGTACCAATGCCCAAAACTTGGTCAATAAGAAGGAAGAGCTTGAGATTCTAATGCAGACAAAGGGATATTATTTAGCAGGCATTACAGAGACTTGGTGGGATGATTCCCAGGACTGGAACGTAATAGTGGATGGATATGAGTTGTTCAAGAAAAACCGAAAGGGTTGAAGAGGAGGTGAAGTGGCACTGTACATGAGGAGAGGGTTTGCTTGTCAAGAAATACTGGAGGGAGAGGGCGACAACCCAGTAAAAAATATCTGGGTGAGGATAAGGGAAGGAAGGTCAAACAGTATTGTGGTTGGAATCTGCTATAGACCTCCTGACCAGGATGTAGAGGTGGATGCTATCCTCCTTGAACAGCTTGACAGGGTATCCAGACAACATGACCTGGTAGTTATGGGTGACTTCAACTTCCCTGATGTGTGCTGGGAGACAAACCCTGAAAAGCATCCACAGTCGTGCATGTTCCTAATCTGTCTGGCTAACAGCTTCCTTCATCAAATGGTGGAGGAAGCTACGAGGGGCTTGGCCACACATGACTTAATATTGACCAACAGGCAAGAGATGGTAGATGGGGTAAAGGTGATGGGGACCTTAGGGGGAAGTGACCATGTCCTATTAGAATTCCTTTTGTTGTGGGGGACCAAGGAAGTTCATAGCCACACATATATGTTAGACTTCAGTAGAGCAGATTTTAATAAACTCAGGGGCATGATGAGAATCATTCTGTGGGTGAGACTGCTGGAAGGGAAGGGAGCAAGTGAAGGGTAGGCTCTCCTAAAACAAGAGCTCTTACAAGCTCAAGCCATCACTGTTCCTACAAGAAAGAAATATGGTAGGGGATCCAAGAATCCAATGTAGATGAATAGAGAACTACATGATGTGCTAAGGAAGAAAAAGCAAATGTTCAAGAAATGGAGGCAAGGACATCTGCGGGTTGGTAGGCACTGTAGGTCAGCCATCAGAGAGGCCAAAGCTCGCAGTGGGCTAAAGCTGGCCAGGGAGGCTCGCTACAACAAGAAAATCTTCAGATATGTGAAGAGCAAACGCAAGATAAAAGAGGCGATGGGCCCACTGTTGGGTGAAAATGGAGAAATTCTGACAGAGGACAGAGAAGGCAGAAAGGCTTACTGCCTATTTTGCCTCAGTTTTTTCCTGAGGAAGAGAACAGGCTCATCTAGAGATGGTATTAGGCAAGGCACAGTGTCCTGGCTGCTGGTTGACATGGACAGAGAGGTAGTTGAGAAGCACCTGGCTGCATTGAATGAGTACAAATCCCCCGGGCCAGATGGTATGTCCCCAAGAGTGCTCAAAGATTGCAGAGCCTTTGTCCATCATCTTCCAAACCTCTTGAAGGATGGGAGACATGCCACAAGACTGGAGGAGGGCAGACGTTATCTCAGTTTTCAAAAAAGGGAGGACCCAGGAAACTACAGGCCAGTTAGTCTGACCTCTGTCCCAGGGAAGACACTGGAGCAGATTTTAAAGGGATCAATCTGCAAGCATCTAAAGGACAACCTGGTGATCCGGGGAAGTCAGCATAGGTTTGTCCCCAACAGATCCTGCCAGACCAACCTCATTTCCTTCTTTGATTGAGTGATGAGTTTACTGGATTGAGGGAATGCTGTTGATGTTATTTACCCTGGATTTCAGTAAAGCTTTTGACAGAGTTCCCACTGATGTTCTGATGGGTAAACTAGAGGACTGTGGACGGGACTCTAGGATAGTTTGGTGGATAGGAAACTGGTTGGAGAACTGCAATTAAAGAGTAGTTGTCAATGGCATTTCATCTCAATGGAGGGAGGTGTTCAGTGGGGTGCCACCAGAACCCTGGGCCTGGTACTTTTTAATATTTTTATAAATGATCTGAATGAGAGTGTGGAGGGGCTATTCATTAAATTTGCAGATGACACCAAATTGGGAGGAGCAGTGAACACACCAGAAGATATAGAATTCAACGAGATCTGAACACACTGGAAAAGTGGGCATATGTGAACAAGATGCAATTTATCAAGGATAAGTGCTGAGTTCTACATCTGGGTCACAAAAATGAGGAACACGCATACCGCATGGGGGATACACTTTGGAGTAGCAGTACGTGTGAACAAGATCTTGGGGTACAGGTGAACCACAAGTTAAATATGAGCAGCCAGATGCGGCGACAAAAAGGCTAATGCGATCTTGGCATAACAGAGGCATAACATCCAAATCGCAAGAAGTGATAGTCCCCCTGTACACTGCATTGGTCAGGCTGGACCTGGAGTATTGTGTGCAGTTCTGGAGACCTCACTTCAAAAAGGATGTGGACAGAATGGAGCACATGCAGAGGAGAGCGATGAGAATGATTGAGGGCCTGGAGACCAAGCCCTATAAGGAAAGGCTGAGGGATCTGGGAATGTTTAGTCTGGAGAAGATGAGGTTGAGAAGATGATTGCTCTCTTTAAGTATATGAAGGGCTGTCACTTAGAGGAGGGCAGGGAACTGCTCCTGTTAGTAACAGAAGATAGGACTTGCAATAATGGATTTAAATTAAGGGCAGAAAGGTACCGGCTGGATATTAGGGAAAATCTTTTTACAGTAAGAGTTGTGTAACAGTGGAATCAGCTGCCTAGGGAGGTGGTGAGCTCCCCCTCACTGGCAGTCTTTAAACAATAGCTGGACGAACACTTGTCAGGGATGCTCTAGGCCAGGGGTGGCCAAACTTGCTTAACATAAAAGCCACATAGAATAAATTTCAGATGTTTGAGAGCCACAAGACATGAACAAATATTGCACATTTTTACTGGAAAATATGCAAATTTGCTTTTTATTAACAATAAATAAGACTGCCAAAAATAAAAACAAAAGGGGTAAAAACAGATATTGATAATGATATTTATCTGTCCGATCATATTTATTAGTTTGCTAATGATATTTATGTGTCTAAGAGAGAGAAAAAGAGAAAGAGAGAAACAAAGAAAGCAAATAGAGGAGGGGGAAGGAAGGAAGGCAGAGAGGAAGGAAAGAGGGAAACAAGGGAGAAAGAGAGAAAAAGAGAAAGAAGGTGGAAAGAAAGCAAATAGCTGAGGGAGGGAGGAAAGGAGAAAGAGAGAGAAACAAAGAAAGCAAATAGATGGGAGAGGGGGAGGAAGGGAGGGAGAGAGAAAAGAAGGAAGGGAGAAAGAGAATGAAAGGTGAAAAGAAAGAAAGAGGTGGAAAGAAAGCAAATAGATGGGGGAGGGAGGAAGGAAGGGGAAAAGAGAGAGAGAGAGAGAGAGAGGTAGAAAGAAAGCAAATAAATGGGGAGGGAGGGACCTCATTTAGAGTACTGTGTTACAGTTCTTCTCGCCACACCTCAGAAAAGATATTATAGCACTGAAAAAGTGCAGAAAAGGGCAACTAAAATGATAAAAGGGTTGGAACACTTTTCCTATGAAGAAAGGTTGAAGCGCTTGGGGCTCTTTAGCTTGGAGAAACAACAGATGAGGGGTGACATGATCGAGGTTTATAAAATTATGCATGGGATAGAGCAGGTAGAGAAAGAAGTCCTTTTCTCCCTTTCTCACAATAAAAGAACTTGTGGGCACTCGATGAAATTGCTGAGCAGTCGGGTTAGAACAGATAAAAGGAAGTAATTCTTCACCCAAAGAGTGATTAACACATGGAATTCACTGCCACAGGAGGTGGTGGCGGCTACAAGCATGGACGGCTTCAAGAGGGAATTAGATAAACACAAGTGGAGACCTGCAAGAAACTTGCAGGATAGTTATCCCATTCCTCACACCTTTGCTTCCTCCCTTCTCCCCCTACCTCTCTCACACTCTTTCTCCCTTCTGCCCCCCCTTTCTTACTCTCTCGCTCTCCTCCATGTATGTTACTTCCTCTCTCTTTCTAACCTGTCATCATTCCCTTTGTTTTTCTGCCTCCCCACCTCATCACTCTTTCTCTCTCTTTCTGCCTCCCACCTCAAATCCCACCCTCCCCAGGCTCCACCTCTCAAATGTTTGGGAATTTCCCAACCTGGAGTTGGCAACCCTATTTCCTTCCCACCCAACAGCCAACCTACCTTTATCTGTCTTCAGCTTTCTATCTCCACCCCCCTCCCCTGCAGCCTCTACCTAGGAAAATTACAGTATTTCTCCACAATGGGGACTAAAGCAGCTTACATTATTATTTCCTCTTTGTTATCTGCACAACAACCCTGTGAGGTTGGTTAGGCTGAAAGTATGTGACTTGTCCAAAATCTCCCAGTCAGCTTCCACTGCAAGATGGGGATCTGAACCTGGGTCTCGCAGATCCCAGTCTGAAGCTCGAACTGTTGCACCACAATGGCTTTCATACGGTGGCTGCTGATGAACTGTAGCAAAACAGCTGGGCCTAATTAAGTCATGCAAATCAGGTGGTATCAAGTCACACAGAGGGTGCTGCCTAGGGATGCCAGCCTCCAGATGGGACCTGGGGATCCCCTGGAGTTACTGCTCATCTCCAGACTACAGAGATAACTTTCCATGGAGAAAATGGATGCTTTGGAGGGGGGAGTTTATGGCATTGTACCTCACTGAGGTCCCTGTCCTCCCCAGGCTTCACCCCCAAATATCCAGGAGTTTCCCAGCCTGGATCTGGATCTGCTGCTGGTGGCCAGGGGGGATACTTGGCAACCCTAGACTGCTGCCAGTAAAAACCCTGCTTTTTATTGACAAAAACAGTTAGAGCCTCCCCCCCTCCACCGAACATTCTAATCTCCTCACAGTTGATGTCTGGAGTTGGTGCCATTTCAAAAGGTATTTTGGAGGATTCTACGGTCACTGAAGGTTTTTTTTTAACTTTTCGGATTTTTCTGCACACGGGGGGAGTGACCCCCATGTGCAGGAAAACCTCCCTGCCTTCCAGGTGCCCCCCCTGCGTGGATTTAGGTATCCTCACACAGGGGGCACCTTCGGAATTAGATATATAGACAAGGCGGGGACCCGCGATACTCGCGGGGGGGGAGAGAAGGAGCTCACCCCCTTCCCCCCCAAAGAGTCCCGGCGGGCCTCGCCGGGCCTGCCGCTCGCCCCCTCCCACCCCCCCAAAGAGTCCTGGGCGGCCCCCTGAAGTTGGTAATGAGCCAGAGCCACTAAGAGCCTCGTGTGAGCTGACTTCGCGGGGACTAACTTGTCCTTCTGGTTTCAACGAAGCCTGACGACGATCGAGCGATGTGTGTCTTGGAGGGTGGGGAGGGAGAGGCCGGGAGGCTGAGCGCCACAGTCAGCCTGGAACTGGGAAGTGTGCTGGCGGGGAGGTGTGCGTTACGCCGCAATGTCGGCAAGGCGTCTGTGCGAGAGAGCGGCGGGTGGGGTGCCTCTGTGGCTTCCCAGGGTCCGGGCAGTGGCCGCGTGCGCCGGGGGAATCTAGCAATGAGCCGGGCGGTTCGTGAGCTGTCGAGAAGCTGGCAAGTGGCCGCCAGGGGAGCGCGTGGCGACCCAGAGGGGGTGTGCCGGGCTCGGCCGAGCGCCCGAGCGAGCCCCTCTGCCAGGAGAGCTGGGCCAGCGGTGTCCGCGGAGCAGTTGCGTGGCAAAGGCGGGGGGCATCCATCGGTCTCCACGTGTGGTGCTGACGCTGCTGCTCGGCACCGCCGGACGGCTCCTGGGCTATAAAGAGAGCGGGAGCCGGCGAGGCAGCGCTTGAGCAGGTGACTCCTCCACGGGAGGACCGCACGGGCTTGGCGGCCGAGGCGGAGCCTCCCCATCCTTCCTTCGCCGAGCCCGTGAGCGCACGCCCGACCCTCCCCTGGCCGGCAGCTCATCGCCACTCACCGGGATCTGCTTGGCGGGCCGAGGAAGCGCCTGGTGGATGGGGAGGCTCTCCGTCTCCAGGGGCCGAGGTAAGAGGAACTTCGCGCTCCCGCCCCGCCCCATGCCAAAGTCGGGGGAGCCGAGGCGGGCCTGTCGCTCGCCCCCTCCCCCCCTGGCCGCGGCTATTCGTAGAGCGTTCCCTGCGCATGCGCAGGGGACGCTCTTTTACTTTTCGGGGGATTTAAATATCCCCCGAAAAGTTTTTTTAAGTTTTGGGATTTTTCTGCAAGCGGGGGGGGGGGTCACCCCCCACCTGCAGAACCCCCCCTCTGCCCTCCAAGTGCCCCCCCACGCGGATTTAGGTATCCGCACGGGGGTGGGCCACTTGGCTATTAGATATATAGATATGGAGCAGAAGTCTATCGGTGGCTATTAGCCACAAAGTATAGATAGGAACTCTCAGTCTGGGGCAAGTGATGCTCTGTATTCTTGGTGTTTTGGGGGGGGGCAACAGTGGGAGGGCTTCCTGCTCCCACTGCTAGACCTTCTGAGGGCACTGGTGTTTATGGCCACTGTGTGACAGAGTGTTGGACTGGATGGGCCATTGGCCTGATCCAACATTGGCTTCTCTTATGTTCTTAAGTGGAAAGAAAGCAACTTTAACTTTAAATCTGTTCTCCAAAAAAACTCAAAACACCCCCATGCCAGCCAGCTTGGCAAAGGGATTTAAAGAAACAGATGCCTCCTCCAAGCCGGTGGGCAGGGCAAGGGCTTGGAAAATGCCTTTAACTTTAGATGTGTTCTCCAAGGCCCCACTACCACACTGGCTTGGCTTGGAGAATGGATTTAAAGAGACAAATGCCTTCTCCAAGCCAAGCTAGCCAGCCAGTGTGGTGGGGCTTGGAGAACACATTTAACTTTACATGGGGGGGGGGGAGAAAAAGAGAAAGATAGAAAGTGGAAAGAAAGCAAATAGATGGGGGGGGGGAGGAAAGAAAGCAACTATAACTTCAAAAATGTTCTCTAAAACCCCCCCAAAACATGCCCACGCCAGCCAACTTGGCTTGGAGAAGGGATTTAAAGAGACAAATGCCTTCTCTAAGCTAGCTGGCGGGGGGGGGGGGGGCTTTGAGAATGCATTTAAAGTTAAAGTTGCTTTCTTTCTCTGCTTCCCCCCCACACACACCTCAAGCCTACCCAGAGAGGGGAACACTGGTTGGGAAAGGGAAGACCAATCGGGAAGGCATGCCTCCCTTTTGCTTCTCCAGCTGCCCTGCTGGGAGCTGCACAATATGTGTGAAAGAGCTGCAGGTGGCTCTCGAGCTGCAGTTTGGCCACCCCTGCCCTAGGCTGATCCTGCATTGAGCAGGGGGTTGGACTAGATGGCCTGTATGGCCCAACTCTGTGATTCTATGATTCTCACATAATTTGATACAGAGCTTTAAAGTATATGGATACAACCTACAGGAGGCTGTGATATTAAAAGAATTAAACATTTGTGCCTCACACAAGTATCAAATCTGATAACAGAGATTCTGATAACAACTACTTGCCTATATCTTACTGCCTGCCATCATTTAGCATACTATTCCCCACCCCCCAAAAGAACATGGTGCAAAAGTAAAGCAGTAATTCAGAGACTGTATCCAATCTATAGTATGCATACTGAATGAACCTATCCAAGGTGACAACATGGGAATAACTTTTTATTGACCCACATTATGGACAGTCAACACGATGGTTTTAGACACATCCAGCCCACCAAGGCTTTCCCCCAGTCCACAAAACCCGACATAATCATTCCAGGAAATTTTGTTTTCTGGAAGAAATCCTTGAGAAGTCAGAAACAGATGGCTAGCCTTCTGTTGTCAACTATGGAATCAAACAAATAATGCAGGTTTTATGTCTGCAGGACATGGAAAAGTTTTGAGCACAGAATACAGGCTGAACTTCTGATTATCAAAAAATGCAGCAGGCCAAGCCCAAAAGGAATGTTTGCTTTTACTTGATCACACTTACTTTCATATCTCACACTTGAACATATGAAGGTACTTTGTACTGAGTCACACCATTTGTCTATCGAGGTCAGTACTGTCTATTGTGACTGACAGCAACGCTCCAGGCAGAGGACTTTCACATATGTTGCTTTTAACTGGAGATGCCAGTATTGAACTCAGTACCCTCTGCATGGAGAGTAGATGCTCTATCAATAAACTGCAGCCCCAGCAGCATTAAAAAGCACAGGGAAAATACAAAACCTTGTTCTCATGTCAAGGTAAAGAGAAGTAAGAGGCAATGGTGGAAACCCCCCTGCCCAACAAAATTCCTTTGAGTTCTCACTGTCCTTTTGATGACATCCCTTGCTGACTTGTAGCTTGTTTCAGTAAGCCTCCTGGATCCTGCTGCCCACTTCTCTCAAATGAACCACTAAGGACAGGGTAGCATTACCCAGAGCCCTCAGACTCTCTGTTCACTGCCACTGCCTAAAGATCTAAGTGTCCCTGGGTGTCTCCACCCCTTTCCTGCCAGAAAGAACATCATTTTCAGGAAAGGCCCTAGCCATTGGCCTGAGAAGGAACAGCTGCTGGGATCCCATTGCCTTGCTAGAAATACGAGGTCAACAGGCATGTCCTGCTAGAAAGATGAGATCAGTAGCCACTTGCCCAAGGACTGTAGACATGAGATGAAGGACACTCTGGCCTCTGCCACTGTCCAGAAGTTTAAGGGTTACTGGGTAAAAAGGGAGTTGTATTGTATTTAATTTTTTTTTTTTTGCAAGCTGCCTTGAGGATCATCTGAGTGAAAGTTGGAGTACACATTTTAAAAATAACAAATGGGAGTTTCAAGGACATCCTGGCAGTTTGGGATGCCACCAGATCAAACACTTGGTTTTGAAATGGAACTATAACCCCTATCGTGCTTTCTTCACTCAACTTTCACCTTCAGAAAAGTTTCCAGCTCTTATAAATGCTCAGGTCATCTGTATGGCCTTGAATTGTTATCCTGAAGTCTGATACAGATCTGAGAGTCAAGGCAGCTTAAGTTATTTTGAAAGATTTAGGTTAATGCTTATACTTTAAAACAATAATAATTCATCAACTATCTCCCCCTCCCCCAAATCTTACTGTATTGTGTCCCAAATCATCAGAACCAACACAGTACATAGCCTTACCATTCTGTGTCTTCTTCCCCAGTTTCCAGGCTATTGTCTAAAACGGCACGACTCAAGTAGCTTTCGTTGTCTACTTCAGTTTTCATATGAAGAACATTAGACTCTGTGCCAGGAACAGACAGGCCTAGTTCATTGCTAACTGGCACATCTTGTGTGTCTGAGGAACCAGTGGGCTGAGAGCCTGGAGATGAGATGGATGGAGGAAGAGGAGGCGGAACAGCAGGGGGAGGGGGAGGAACAGTAACTGTGTCAGGCTGGTCTGTATCTTCAGTTTCAAGAACAATGCAGGGAATCTCTTCCGGGTTAGAGGCTCCTGCCTTTGTTTCTGAGTCGTCCGTTCTTGACTTTGAAGCCGTAGAAATGTCCCCATCTGCACGTGTTCGCGTAGTCACCTGTTTTCCAACCTTTTTCTTATCCCTGGGAGTTCCTTTGCCTGTTTTGGTTGATGACAGCTCCTTAGAGGTCTTAGGGCGAGATGATGAAGATGAAGGAGATGAAGACGACTTGGAGGCTTGTACTTTTTTTACATGGGACGAACTAGCTGAAACAAGACAACACATATACTTCTTGATCTCAAAAACTTAAAAAAACCCCAGTGTTGAGTGTTAATATATTGTACATCTACAATTCTCAAATGTAACTTCTGGTACTGAAGCTAAAACTGGAAGCTAAATAAGCAGCGTTCACAGCATCTATGTGTAGTAAATAAATATCTCTGAGAGGGCACACATGGGTTTACCCATGATCAACAATAGAAAGCAAGATACTGGATCATGGGCGTCCTCTCTGGAGTGTGAATTGCCCTCTGTCCTTCCTTCAGTATTGACACTAATGTTAGCCATAGTTAAGGATAACCAAGGTTGTTGCTTCCAGGACTTCCAGCCAGTTAACAAACCCTGCTTAAGGTTAATAGTGGGGCTGATGTACCTCTTAACTGTGTTAAAGAGAAGAAAGTGCAATCCCTCAGTTAATTCCCAATTGCTTAACCACAATTAAGAAATCGGAAATGATGTGATCAACAGATTGTATGACAAGACAGGCATAGAGCTGGGGAATTTCATTTCCCACAGTTTGGGAACAAAAATGTTCCCAGCACTATTTTTAGAAATCTGGTTGTTGAAGGATAAAAATAAATTTAAAAAATACCTTTCAAATCTGGTGCACAAAGCGCTGCCCTCCCATGAGGCTGCTGGCACCTCAGTTACTTTAAGCTGCTCAAACGGAGACAAAATACTAACATACGAAGGCTACTGATGTGCCTCTAAAGAAAGTGTAGGCACCTGGATATATCGGAGGTTCACTGATTCATTAAATGAAAACCTGGGATCCCTGAACTCTTAATGAAGGAATAGGATTATCATCACCCTCATTATTCCTAAGGTATTTTGAAAACGGAATGCCGGCCGGGGGGGGGGGGGGGGATCAGAAATAAGGAAGCAAGTATTATTGCCTAGGTCACGTTTTCTAAGTCTTTATATAAAGATTGCACATCTTTATATATCACATTCTCCCATAGTTAAGGCCAACCATTTCAGAACAAGGTGTTGTTTGCTTAAGTATTCACAAACCATATTTTGGCATATTCTGTTTCTGAAAATGACACGTGGGAGACCTGTGAGGACTCATGGGGGAGGGAAAGTCCCATCCTCCCTTGCTGACAGTGTCCTCATTCCCTCCTGCCTCCTCAGTTCTTCTCTGCTTGATTTCACCAGCCATTTTCTGCTGTGTCCATCTTCACCCCACCCCAGTCTACCTGCTGCTACTTGGCCCTTTCCTATCTATTCTCCTGGCTACAAATGGATCAGTTTCCATCACTCCTATTCCTTCCTGTTGCTTGCCCCCTTTCCTGTTCCTGCTCCTGTATATTTCCATAATCCTGCTGTGTTCTGTTCCCTCCCCCCTTCCCTGGTATCTGGACTATTGCTCTAGTACTGGATACCATTTGTGGTTTCTACAGCAACCCAAAACACCAATCAAATTCTTTTTTTGTTATGTCTCTGCAAAAGAAAATACAATATTATTTTTTGTTTTTTTTTGAAAACCCAAATTTTATTCATATTTTATATTTTTCCAGCAGAACTCTACATGATAGCTCGGGGTGGCCCCTTTTTTGTGGATTATTAAATCCACATGGTGAGACCACATGTTGTTATATTAGATATATGTTATGCAGTCAGATATGAATGAATCACATCTCTTGCTCTTATAATATATGTGGTACAACTCTCAAAAGTAAATGATTCTTTTGTGTTTTTTGCTGCTGGGTTTTCAAAGGGACCTCCATGACTACAAAGGCAACAAATGAGCATTATTTTAACCAGCATTTTTAAAGATTCCAGTAAGAGCTTGATAAACAGAAAAACATGCTCTGATTGTACTCCACTGGCCATATGTGGCCTATCCATGCCTTATGAAGGCAGCAGAAAATACAGCAGCCGTAATATTATCACATGCACAGAAAATAAGTGACATCTGTCTTCTTTTACGTAGGCCAGTTCTCATTCAGAACCATGCCTGCTGTTGATAATCAGGCTGTAACACTTAGTATCATGATCCATGAATCAGGATGTGCTAGGAAGCATAGGGAATGACATTTATTAGATGGAAAACTGGCTTTAGGCAGTATTTTCTGAAATGGAGCACAAAGCCAATGGAGGGTTAGTAAATGTTCAGACATGTGCCTTCAGTGTTTTCAATGTTTAATGCAAATACTAAGCACCATGAGTCCAAAGCCACACAACCTAAGCCATATACCATGCATTTTGGAATGACACACGGGTTACTCACCAGCTTCTCGATTCACATTGCGGCTTGTTGGCTTGGGAGGTGGGGCAGAGGCCTGTTTAGCAGGCACCTTGCCTTTTTTTTTAGCATGTGGCACTTCATTAGTCTTATGGCTAGTGGTAGCAGCAGCAGCATTTTTTGGAGGTATGGTGGCTTTTTTAGCTTTAGGCTTAGATTTAGGCGGTGGCAGAGCACGGGGTGCTGATGTTTCAGGATCTTTGGGAAGAGGTTTCTCTACAAATGACAAAGTGAACAGAAAGCAACTGACACAAACAGATGATACCAGGCAACACACAGACACTCTTTTTGGTGCTGCTCTACCCCTTGAGAATGATAATGTGCTTTATGTCAGTTTACTAAACTTCATTCCAAACCAAAGAAAGTAGGGTTACCAGCTGCCTGCTTCTGGTGGAACTCCCCAGACTAGTGGGACAAAGGTCTGTAGGAAAAAAATGATGTGTGATGTCACATCCACCCAAAGCCATGGATGTGATGTAAACCACTGGGAGATGCTCTGGCTGCCCCCCAAAACTCCATAAGGCCCCCCCCTTCCCCACCCTGTAAAGCTCTCAGGAATGCTCGCCAAGCGCCTGGCATCCCTAACAGAGAGCCAGGGCGGTGTAGTGATTAGGCTAGGACTCTAGCTCAGGTTCACACTCTTCCATGAAACTCACTGTGTGTGCCCTTGGGCTGGTTACTATCTTCAACCCACTAGTTAAAACGGAGAGGGGGCATGACACAGATTCTTTACAGAAGGGTTGGATTAAATATTTAATAGGATACCGGGTCTTGCAGTACATCTCCCAGATTCACTTCCTTCAAGTGGGCCAGAGGAGTTCTCAAAATTTTTGAGAGATAAAATTATTTTTCCAAACAACTGTTAGCCTCATCAAAGGAGGACAGTTCCTGCTGAGGGCTGGTGTGATTATAATGACACCAGAGATGTTTCTCAAGAAGTCCTACTTGAATTTCCTCCAATCCTCACTCCTTTGTTATCTCTCTGACCCACTCTCAACAGATAGGCAGCATACTCATTAGTAACAATTAGCATATGAAAAGGAGCATGTTAGGCAATGGAAGACCTGACATACCGGGTTAGTTGAGGTGACATGCAAACATAACTTTTCACAGTTTGACCATCAAGAGATCTCCCTTTCACCATCATTTCTGAGGTTACCAATCAGTTTACTTCAGCTGCCTCTTTGTTAACTGTTCAGGACAAAATGAAGTCTCTGCTAGAGCCTGCCCCCAAATTTACTATCATAATGTGGAATGGCAATAATTGATACACACAATGTTCCTCAATACATGCTGGGTAATAAGAATTGGTTTTTTGTTTGTTTTTCACAGAGGATGCCATTTCACAAAGCTGACAACAGATTTATAAGCAATCTATGGCAAGATCTCTTACTCAGCATACACCCAATAATAATCATTTACCCCAAATGCATGTATATGAAAACCTGTCAGCAGGTTTTCATTATACTGGTACAAGAGAAGAACTTCCTTTCAAACATGCCTGTTGGATAGTTGACACAACATCATTATTACTAACAGCAACGGTTACAAAATGTAAAAAGCGTCTGCAAGATAACAAATATCAGATGGATTTAAAGTTTTTCTAGCATTGTTTAGACAATTTAGAATTTCAATGCATTAAAAACTCCCTTAACTCATTCTTTGCTGTTTGTACAGGCACAGTGAGGTTTAATCACTAAAGCTATCAGGATTTCATTATTATTGTAGGTTTGTTTGCTTTATTGCAATTTGTACACAAGAAAAGGAACCAGGCACACAAAAATAACGTGCCAACACATTTATACGCAAATAATTAAGTACAAGATTGCAGCTGCAGTGTTATGTTTTAGTTCCCCATATTTAGAAAGAAAAGGTCAAAAACCTGAACCCTAAAATCCTAAAACAATAAAGAACACACAAAACTAACTGCTGCAGACTTAACTGAAAAATCTACCCTGTTCTCCATATTCATGTGCACAGCACACCACATCACAGCTCATCTCTCATAGAGAAGATATGCAGATTTCTGTTTGCTATGGTAGCACATGGCCAGAGACAACTCTGGCTCATTCTGGCAGGCTTATTGTTAGGTTCTCATTTTCTTACCAGACACATTTGAGAAAAAATAGAGTGTCTGGATCAGGCCATTTAGTCCAGCATCCTGTTTCACACAATGGCCAACCACATGCCCCTTGGAAAGTCTGTCACCAGGCAATGGAGGCCAAGGCCTCTCCCCTGCTGTCTTAAGCACTTCCATTAAAGGTTTTCTTACTGTGAACGAGCTTTTGAAGGTCCTGTCATTCATTAATGGATCTAATTCCTTTTTAATTCTATCCAAGTTAGTGGCCATCACTACATCCTATGGAAGTAGATTCCCCTAGTTAATTACTCATGGAATGAAACAGTACTTAACTTTCATTATTACAGAAATCAGCCATTAATTTTCTACGCACACTTTCATTCAAATGACATTTCAAGGCACCCCTTTGCATTGATATCATAGTGATTAAAAGCAGACTGTAGAACATTGTAATCTACTGTATATGAAGAATCACACGAACTTGCATTTTGATCTGGAATTGCCAATAACCTCTGATCCTGCACTAATAACTAGGAATTCATCCAATAGTAAGCTGGCTGGCCCCTGTACACAACCCATGTTACCCAAGATTTAGGATCAAAGTAAGGGTCTCTGTTTACTCAGCAGACTTCCTAGATATGCAGGAAAAGATGACTTTGTAAATTAATCAAAAGAAAAGGACAGAAAATGGTCTGAGGACTGAATATGCCCTGGAAGGGACTGATTGTTGAGTGTAGCTGTATGGCAAGTAAGGGGGACAAACCCCCCCCCCCCAACACAGGAAGGTGAAATCAGTCTGTTCAAGTTCCTATGTGTCTAGAGCAATTCTCCCCCTAAGCTGTGGAGTCTTGTGAGAAAAAACTGAACTTTGAGTTCCTGGCATTAAAGTTGTGAGTGAGCGATTTGGCTGCTGCATAAACTAGTTTGCTTTGCAGTCATCCTTCCTGAGGTAAGACAAAAAAGTGTGAGCTGGAGGCTAAAAAACTACGAGCTAGCTCACACTAACTCAGCTTAGAGGGAACATTGGTTTAGAGAATCCTGGTGAGCAAGATTTTTTAAAGTGGGTTTCCAAATTCACTCTCCCTCTCCCCTTGCTGCATTTCTTCACAAGACTCCAAACTGTACCCTTCTAACAAGAACAAATGGAGCCCAAGAAAAACAGAAGTTTTGGCCTGCCAAGGGGAGCCACCAGATATTCAGAAAAATATAACCTTCCCATGGGGCAGCTCCCCAAAAATACAGAAAGAGGACTGTGCATGCATGCTGTTTCATTGTGCTACAGAGTTCTGGTAGCAAGACAACAGAACAAAGCTGCAAGCCCTGACTCTTGGCCATGAAACTGAAGGGAAGTAAGTAGCTTACAAGTGGTTCCTCTTTAGCTATTGGGGGGTGGGACTGAAGTTCCCCACGCATTCCCTTCCCAAGAAGCAGCATTGAGGAATTTCTTCTGAGTGGCAAAAGGCAGGCAGAAGAAAGAGCAGGGCTCCTTTCACAATCACTCTCTTCATGGTTCAGTGTGGTCCCTGGCATGGGCCTTGAGGCTCCTGCTGAAGCAGAAATGCAAAACTGATGGCACAGTGGGAGCAGGTAACTGGGGATTTTCAGTCCCCTGAGATTCCGCATTACCCACGTGTACAGATTACAATGTCAATTTCTCCTATAGATTTGCATGAGTAAATCATAAGCCCTTTCCCTCGCACAAACAACTTTGATAGCAGGTTATGGGCATTAAAGGGTTACTTGTTTAATTACCTATAATACACTGCTACTAAGAGAGAGAACAGTCACAATCCCTAGAGATCTATTGTTAAAACTTTTTTTTTAAAAAACCCCCTTTATTCCTGGATAAGACCAATAATTCCATCTTGTGCAGCTTTCCTTCTCTTATAGTGGCCAGCCAAATGCTTCTGGGAAGCCCGTAAGAAGAACACGAAGACAATGGCCCTCTCCTATTGATTGTTCTCAGCATTTGATATTTAACGGAATACGTCATCTGTGCAACCAAAGTTCCATTAGCTATCGTGGGCAATAGTCATTGATACATCCATTTATATTAATTTGTCTGCTCCTTTTTTAAAAAAAACCAAGACAGTGATCCTCACTGAATCTCGTAGTGCTAGTAGTACCCTTTTCAAGAGCCAGACTACAAAAATGGAATAAATAACGATGGGATCACTATAATTTTAGATCTGGTAAAGAACAGGGTACCAGGGTACCAGTTCTTTACCCATTCTTCTTCTCTAGCAGAAAGCCAGTAATTCCACTTCCCTTTGCAGGTGAATTTACTTGTCCTCAAAGTCTGTTAAATATGTGTAGTTGCCCTGCAGTAATGCAGAATGTGATAAATACATACTCGTCTAAGGCAACACAGAAAATAGGCCCATAAGCCACGATAAAGAAATGGAACACCCACTGGTACTATACCTCTGCAAATACTGCAGGGGCTGCCTTCATGCTTTGTTTGTAGGTTTCCCAGAAGCATTTCGGTTGGCCACTGTGGGAAACAGAATGCTACACTAGATGTATGTTTGGTCTGATCCAGCACAGCCCTTCTTATTTCTTCCAGAGACAGGGAGTCACAGCTTGGCGGCATGCACACGGTTCCAGTCACTAATCACAGAATAGTCAAGTCTTGCATGCATGTAAAGGAACAGTTACTGACTGCAGAAGACAATGGAGAATTTTTGTTCTGGATCGCTGCCAGAATCCATGCACAGCAGACAGAATAATTTAATTTTCTCTTATTCCTTACGCACTGCACCCTCCAGCATACACAGTTGTAACAGAATCTGGCCGATGTATTATTTAAAAATCTGCTGGAGAGGAAGTCGCTTTTCTTACTGTTATCTCCCCCCCCCCCCCCCCCCCACACAGCCACTATTGCATTTGGGTTCTTGTTAAAGACCAGGGTGACTTCATTGTATGTGCTTGTGTCAGATTCTATTCTGGTCTTATTAATGGGAAGCCAATCCAGGCAAGATGCATTTTAAGTACCTTTTTTGTTCTCTTTCTTCTCTTCTAGAGTGGGTGGCTTTGTTGATTTGGAACTTTTGTCTTCGGCGGTCTTTACGTTTTCTTCCTGTATGGCTTCTTCACCAATGACTATTGTGTGTCCATTGGAGATTTCATAATTTACAGTTACATTGCCACCTGAAATCAAAACAGTGTATTTAGACCTTCTCACATGGGGTAGCTTTTTTCCTGAAGTATGATTTCAAAATGCACAACAATAACTAGCATGATTTAATGACATGCACAAAATGTTCTGCAACAATATCTGGCAAAAGAAAGAGGCGCAGGACAGTGATTTCCAATACGCTTAACACTGAAATCAGGATTTTACGGGATCAAAAAACATTAAACATTAATGAGGCAATAATTTATTTTTAGAAATATGTAACCTGGTCTTCAACTGCATCTCAGAGTGGCAAGCAATAATATAAAAACTATAATTGAAGATGTAAATAACCATCAGAACATTGAAAAATATACACAAAAATGTCCGATATCCTTAAAATCTGTAGAAGAGATATTCAACATAAATCCATTTCCCAAAGGGATGAAACACCAACAAAATAATACCATCAGCTGCCTCTCTGGAAAAGTAAAACTTTAGTTTGCTCATTTTCTTAGAACATTCTATAGGTGAAGAGCCACTAAAGAAAAGGCCCTATTTCTGGTAGCTACCCAACTCACTTCCAAAGGAAGGGGGACGACGATACTGAGCAGGACCTTGACAGATTAACTGATTTGAAAGGTAAGCAAGCACATATGGAAGTAGATGGCACTTTAGGTACTGTGGGCCCATCCCCAGCTGTTTAGGGCTTTAAAGGCAATTGCCTACACTTTGAATTGTGACAAAGAACAATATAATGGAAATGTGACCCCAGTAATTAGTCAGTCAGCAGCAGTGTTCCCTCTAAGCTGAGTTAGTGTGAGCTAGCTCACAGTTTTTTAGCCTCTAGCTCACAAATTTTTGTCTCGGCTCAGGAAGGATGGCTCCAGAGCAAACTAATTTAGGCAGTAGCCAAATGGCTTGCTCACAGTTTTAATGCCAGTAGCTCACAAAGTAGAATTTTGCTCATAAGACTCCACAGCTTAGAGGGAGCCTTGGTCAGCAGTCTAGTTTTGCATTCCCAACCAAAGTTTCTGTATTAACTTCAAAACCCATAAACCAACAAAATACTAAAACCAGCCTGCCAAGCTAACTAGTCTCTGTGAAAATGGGTGGAACTGGATGACATCTCACAGGGTGCCAGCATTAGGCTAAGGATCCCAGTGATTGGGGGAAGAGGGAGGTATGGCGGTGGGAGAAGGAATGGAAGAAAGTGGAGATACAGACATGCTCAGTCTTCTTCCAACCTTCGTCCCATCCCAAGACAAGCTGGTGTGAAGACTAGGACTGTAAACCCCTCTCCGACACTGGTGTTGCGCAATGCCAGGTCCATTAATAATAAGACCAGAACACTGTGCAACTATGTTGCAGCTCAGAATGTGGACCACAGGCTTGTATGACCGAGACCTGGGTTAAGGACGGCAAAGAAGCCACCTTACAAGAGCTATCTCCCCCAGGTTTCTCAGTCCTTCACCAGTCTTGAACTCGGGTAGGGGTGGGGTGACTATGCTCTTCAGAGGGTTTCTCCTTCAAACCACTCCCCGTCCCAAAGATCACCGGTATTGATTGTGTTGGCCTAGTGTGGGATGCTGAGGAGAGCCTGGCTGTATGTCTGGGGCACTGACTGCCTAGCACACCAGCAGACAGTCTGCTGGGTCTGTTGGAGATGGTAGTCGGATGGGCCTTGGGAGTTCCCAAGGTTGTTAATCCTTGGGGACATCAACATCCATGCCGATGGGATTGCTGCCTCCACTCAAGCCTCAGACCTGGTGTCTTCCATGGCAGCACTAGGGCTCTCTCAATTTGTATCAGGTCCCACACACCAAGCAGGCCATACACTGTATTTGATCTTTGGTATGGGGCTGGAAGTTGATCTGACTTCAAAGGAGGATGTGCCATGGTCAGATCACTTGGGTTTGAAGGCCCAGCTGGGTGTTTCGGCTCCCCCTTGTCTAAGCGGTGAGCTAATTTATGCTCTGTGGGATCCAATGTTTTCTGGCGACTCATTGGATGAGCTGATAGAAGACTGGAACTCCTGTCTTTCTGAAGCCATCAATGCAATTGCCCCTGACGTCTTCTCCGCTCTTGTCAAACGTCACCCCTCCGTTATATTATGGAGCTCAGGGGGATGAAATGGGAACTCACGACTTGAGCAAGTTTGGTGGCGTGCTTGTGACGAAGCTTCAAGAGTATCTTATAGGATACTTATGAAATCCTATGAGGTGGTGGTGAAGGCTGTAAAGAGGGAATTTTATTCAGCCTCCATCGCGTCCACTAGCTCATGCCCAGCACAATTGTTTAGTATTAGATCTTTGACTTCCCACATGGAGAAGAACCAAAAAACTAGTAATTCGGCCATGAGCTGTGAGGCATTTGCAAGCTTCTTTGCGGACAAAGTCTTGTTGCTCCAACATGATCTACCCGCCAGTGTTGATACAGTAAGTGAACTGGAGGCCGCTTGGCCGCCTTTGGATTTGGTCCTAGACAACTTCAGCCTGCTCCCCTGATGTTGACAGGATTCTGGGTGCTGTCAGGCCAACCACGTGCCTCTTAGATCTGTGTCCCTCTTGGCTGGTAAAAGCCAGCAATGAGAGGATACGGGGTCCACCGATGGACATTCTTAACCTGTCCTTGGAGACAGGGGTCTATCCAGAGAGTCTGAAAGAGGCTGTAGTAGTACTGCTCCTGAAGAAACCATCTTTGGATCCTACTGATCCTGCCAATTACCACCCAGTTTTGAATTTATTGTTCCTGGGTAAGGTGATTGAGAGAGTGGTAGCTAAGCAGCTCCAGAGTTTCCTGGATGTCACATTGGCATTAGATCTATTCCAGTCCAGCTTTTGCCCTGGCCACGGGATGGAGACGGTACTGGTCACCGTCTCCACAAACACCTGGATCAAGATGGGTTGGAACTGCTGCTGTTGTTAGATCTCATGGTGATATTCAATACTGTTGATTTATGACAATCTGATGCACTGCCTAGTTGACATGGGAGTCCATGGGGTAGCCCTGAAGTGGCTTACCTCATTTCTCCATGGTCGGGGACAGAGGGTGGCGCAAGGAGAGAGGGTGTCAGCTTGGTGCCCCCTAATATGTGGGATTTCTTGGAGGGCAGTCATCTCCCAGATGTTATTTAACATCTATATGTGCCCCCTCACTCAGCTGGTGTGGAGTTTCAGGCTGGGGTGTCACCAGTACGCTGATGACACCCAGCTATATGTGCTACTGGATGGCCGCCTGGATGCGCCCCACACCATTTGGCTGCGGGTTTGGAGGTTGTGGTAGAACAGTTAAAAGAGTAGACGGAGACTGAATCTGATAAAGATGGAGGTTCTGTGGCGGAGGAGGGCTCAGGACTGGGGCATAGACTTCCCACTGGGTGCCACTAGTGCCACGCAATTCATTAGGAGTTTGGGCGTGGTCCTGGATGCCTTCTTAACTATGGAGGCCCAAGTCATGAATACTGCCAGGCTGGTGTTCTTCCATCTATGCCAAAGCTCGGCAATTAGCCCCTTTCCTGTCGCGCCCTGACCTAGCCACTGTAATCCATGCAATGGTCACCTCCAGGCTAGACTACTGTAACTCACTGTACACTAGCCTGCCCTTGAGACTGACCTAGAAACTCCAGCTGGTCCAGAATGTGGCAGTGCCACAGATGGCACACATACAACCTGTGCTGCACCAGCTACATTGGCTCCCAGTGGGGTACCGAGTCAGATTCAAGGTTTTGGTATTGACCTTCAAGGCCTTGAGCAGTCTGGGACCAGTGTATCTTCAGGACCACCTCCTCTGGTATGTCCCTGGGAGAGCATTATGCTCCACAGAGAACAATCTACTGGTGATCCCTGGCCTCAAAGATATCTGGATGTTTTTTACTAGAGCCAGGGCTTTTTCAGCCCTGGCTCTGACCTGGTAGAACTCTCTGCCAAATACCACCAGAGCCCTGCGGAACATAGTGAAATTCTGCAGGACCTGTAAGGCAGAGATGTTCCGCCAGTCCTTTGGTTGAGGACAGCAACGGTTCCCATCATGGCTGGCACCCTCCTCTTCATCTCCATCGCTTTGCTTTGGCTCCCTCCCCACTCTGCCCACAAGACGGCAGCACAGTCCGGAGTGGGTACATCATATGAAATTATTAATAGATAGTTGTTTTATTGATTTTAACATTGTTTTTGACTTTGTTGTACATTGCCCAACCCCCCCCATAACAATATCACTATAAAATTACCTTGTGCATAAGCATTAATTGTTTAATACTTCCGTGCAACATGATTAACTGACGTTAAACCGAGATCCATATCTCAAAATACCTTCCTCAAAGTCAGACAGAGAGAGAGAGAGAGAGAAAGAAATAGCCAGAGATCTCAGCTATCCCATGCGTGGATGTGTTCTAATAATCAGACAATATGTGCACAATCCTGCTCTCCGTGGAGAGAGGATTGCAGTGCCCGGAGTCAGTCACTCTCTATGGTTGAGCGTCAGATGACAGGAGAAGGCAGAGAGGACAGAGGAGAAGGCTGATCCAGCACACTTTCCACTTCCTTGTATCTGCCCAGCTCACCAGCACCCCACTGACATTCCAGGCATACTGAGGCCTGGGGGACTCCGGCATACCTGCCATGGCAGACCCCTTTGTACACTCTCTGCACATGAGGAGAGTAGGAGTTCACCTTTTATAATAAGACATGAAAACCTTCGCTAAGAGGAGGGGGAAGTGAGTTTCAGAGTGAGTGTATGTGTGTAGCTAAGAACCAATGTTTTAACGCTTTGGGAACAGCCCAGCTTTAGATGTTCCGTTCTTATACTAAAGCCTTTCTTCTGCCCCATCCACATAGTGGATTTGTTAGATTAGCGCTTCTGAGGTAAACTTAGAAAACTGTAAGAAAAGGTGAACTCAGAGGTAGTTTTTACACAGGAATATTTTTAGTCCTAAAAGCCAGGTTTGATGCCCTCGTCCACAGCTCGCCCTCAACAGTGAAGCACAAAACACAGCATGGCACACTCCCCTCCCCACACATCTAACCCAGCAATCTGACACAAGATGGTCATGTGAAGCTCTGTCCTGAGAATACATCACAGTTTGGTCCCCTCAACCTAAATAACACTAGACTGATTTGTGCTTGTTATGGTGCTCTCAGGTGACTCTTTTGCTGCAACCAATTATGAATCTAAGCTGGAGGGCAACAGTTTATACTTCATGTTATATAGTCCGTATCACCTTGCTCAGTTGTTTCCTTCAGGACACCCCTTCTTATCAGCTCCTCTCTGCTTTGCCTGGTTGATATCTTTCTTTCCAGCACTTAAGAAAAGAAAAGAAAATGGCAAAAGTTAAGACTTCCATTCCATCAAAAAAAAAAATCCAGGGAAAAACTATACAAAATATCATTTATGTACAGTAAAAGCCGCTTTCAAACAAATTCTTAACTAAAGAGAAATGAGGCATCACATAGAACACCAATACTGCTTGATATTCTGTTCATAAATCCAGCTACCGGTAATTGCTTCTGAGGCTACAGAGCATAAAGCTATTGTTAAGCAGCCTTGTGATGGTTGATTCACACCCTCTCTGTTTAGGCACTAGTAGCCTGTGTTTTTGTATGATAGGGATACATTCTATGTAGCCAAGCTGAAAATCTGGGTGTGTATGTGCTTGTGGCTAAGTCATCTAAAAGTTCTATTAAATCTGTATGCCATGATAAACCAGACACCTTGGAAGCAGCGTGCTCCATCCTGTAACAAATAGCTGTCTTCAAGCTTTCCCTAATGTGGTTGAGGTCTCAAGAGCTTTGAGTTTTACTGAGTTTACCATGCAGCTTTCTGTATAGTCTTGTTTTAGTTTCCAAGACCTTAGCCCAAATTTTTATTAACAAACACAAGGCAAACAGAAAAAATGCAGGAACACAAACCAATTATCCTAATCATTTGGCAGCTTGCACCAGCCAGTACCAGTGGTCCCAAGGGAGATATGGCATCTGTATACAAACTACATAAGTGATCCAAGAAAACCACCTGATCAGGAACTTCTAACGTTTCTGAAGCAACAGAAGAACCAATCACAGGGAAGCAGCAGCTACGGGCTTGGATCCTATGATGCTGTCTCATTGGTGCAGCAGCAACTTTTTAACAGAATGGCTTTTCCTTTTGGTGGGAGGGAAAGTGATTTTTGCCAATTCTCTGCACCTGCTGCAGACTCCCACAATGCTCTTACACTATTCCTTTGGATCCACTGACCATCAGGTATGTAATTTCAGAGCTGCTGTCAGAGGCTGTGGTGGGGAAATTCTCTAGGTCTAGCATGACCACTTGAATACAAGTAATATCATTGGTGGCTTGTTGATTCTCCATGTTGACTATCTGGACATTACTCCCCACTTGGGCCTTCCATAAAATAATTGCTAAACTAATACGCTCAATGCAATTATGAAATGTTTGATTCTGTCTTTAATCCTCTCACATTCTCAGCTCTCATTACTGACGATGGTTTGGCTTCTTATTTTCCTTAAGTATTATACAAAGCAAACTCAAGTGGATTTATTTCATGCTGTCTCTTCTACAACTGTTTCTCCATCTCCAATCTATGTTCATAAACCATCCATCTCTCCCACCAGCATTTCTGAGATTTAACTGTGCCACATGTAGACTCTCCATTTCTCATCTCTTAATCTCTGTTCTCGTTCTCACTCAAAAGAGTTACAGGACACCAGTGAGCTGGATATACTTTAAATACTTAAAAATGGCCAAGCAAGCAAGCAGGAGAGCTTTGTATTAGGTTCTGAGCACATGCACATGTTTTCTGGAGTTGCAGCTGTCTCCTTGGTACTGTTTGTTGTTTCATTCATCGTTCTTAAACATCTGTTCTTGATCACTTTCCCTTCATCATTCTTTTTTAGTTTGGCTTTTTAACAAGCTTCTATAAACGCATTCCCCCCCCCCCCCTTTGGTTTATCCTGATCTGTTTATTTTCTCTCTTTTTTTGCATTGTTTTTTTAAAAGAGCTCAAGTGGTAGCTCCCAACCTTTTACAGCACATGGATTTAGGACGTTCCACTTTGTTCTAAGCAAGTGTACACATTTTTTCTCACCCACATAACCTTTTAATGTCCCCCCTTCTCATCCATTGTATGTCTTGTCTGCTTGGACAATGAATCACCTGAAGAAGAACCTACTGTTTTTACTTTTTACACCTGAACTAGAGATCGCTGAGGGGATCAGAATATCATTCTCAAGAACTTAAATCATATAAAACTACGATCACAGTATACGTAGTGAAAATACCCCAAAGATACATATACACAAAAACTTAGTTGCAGATGGTATCTTCAAATTTAAATGTATCAGTATCAGTTTATATATAGTATCTTCAAGCCCAGTGATGCATAAAATAGCAGCATTGTAAAAATACTGTGCACTATAAAGAACCTGGTGTCAGGAAATACAAATTCACAGTGCTGGATCCAGCCCACTGTGACCTGAGCTACTTCCAATATTTATACCCCATACATATTCTCCTGAATCTTCCTTATACCCTTCTCACTGCAAAGCAATATGCCTGCTGTAAAACTATCTGGCAGGCTTGGGGTGATGGAGGAGGGCTGTAACAAAAGGGAATCAGCACAAATAGCCCTTCCGTGTTACTGCTTCTTGTTCTTGCCCTTCATTCTGCAGCTCCCCAGTTCATGTGCCCCTCCCAGTTCTCAGGAGCAGCTTTTCAGGGGCTGAAGGGGAAAGGTATAAACTCATATAAACTTGCTCCATTAGCAGCAGGTTAGAAAAAACTCAGTATATTTATGTTTGTAATAATTCATTACTAGAGTACCATGAGAGGCCCGTCAATTCATCCATTTCATGCATAAATTTATTTCTAAGTGTACATTTTAAGTAGTACATCGTACCGCATTACCTTGCAATAATATTTTCTCATGTTAATATACGTTCCTCTTTAACACTGAGGTATTTCCTCTGTCTTAGGAGAGCATCCCCATCTCACCCCCTTTGAGCTGCACAATAGGCTCTTCCTCATTTCCTGCTCTGAAACAGTTTGGTCAGCTCCAGCAATGGTGATAACATTTATTGGGGAGGAAGGGGTGATTTAACAGTCCCCCCAAACACAAGTAAAACAGATGATTAACACTCTCACAGCAGACTTATGCCAATCATATGTTTGGCGGGTGTGACTGCGGTCCCAGTCTAGCAAGCTCTTGTATGCAGAAACATCTGCTGGAAAAGTGGTTTCTATACCAAGCAAAACCTTTTCCCAGAAGGGACCCATGGACAGGAGCTTGTATTTCTGTACAGATTACTGTGGGTAGACTGAATTATACATCAAATATAATAATACTCAGGGGTCATTTCGTAGAAAAAGAGGTGCAGGAGCTCATTAGCATAACTCATTAGCATAACTTATTTGCATATGCTACACCACCTGACATCACCAGAAGTATATCAGAAGGCAAGCAAGCAAGCAAGCAAGCAAGCAAGCAAGCTAGCTAGCTAGCTGGCAGAGAGGGGACAGCTACTAATCCAAGCCTCAGAAATACCCCTGTTCTGGGAGGATAGCTTCAGTGGTGGCTGAAGCCTTCAGAAGGCTGGTCGGAGGAACAAGGACCTTTCCAGGGGATGGGGTCATTTTGCTGCAGCCATGACACAAGCAGGCATTCCCCCATGGGGGGGGGGGGCTGGCACCAACTCCCGGAGCTGCGTTCCCCCGAGCTCCTAATCGAAATGACCCCGATTAATACTAATGGCAGCCAAGATACCAAACTGTCCACCCATCATAGCTCCATTCCTCATAAAACACTGCACCATAAGGACAGAGAACTTGGGAGTGGCATCTGATATGATCTAAGGTACCTCTAAGTTTTGCAATCCCTACATCATGTCTAGGCACAAAAAGCTTTATTGAAATTATCAAATGGGAAGATCTATACCACCAGCTTGTTTTTCAGGGTCCCAGCTCTTTATGCGCACACATGTGAGACAGGAACAAAGCTGGGGTTTAGTGTTAAAATTCTATACACAACTGTGTATAGCTAGCACCTGTGTTTCATTTCTAAGATTCTCTAGATTAGTATTAAAAACAACACTTCAGGATATTAGTTTTTGCCTTTAAAGCCCTACATGGCTTGGGACTCGGGTACCTGAAGGACTGTCTTCTCCTATATGTTCCTGCATGGGAATTAAGATCACACGGAGAGGCCCTCCTGACTGTTCCATCCATCAAAGAAGCTTGTTTGGTGGGTACATTAGAGAGGGCCTTTTCAGTGGCAGCCCCACAATTATGGAACAACCTCCCCAGGGAGGTACACCTGGCCCTTTCATGTTTGATCTTTACGAGGCAGCTGAAGATGGTTTTATTTATTTTGATTAATTTACCAGCAGTCCTAAACTGTAATTTAAATTTTTAAAATAGATTTTATGTATTTTATTTTATGTATTTTATCCGTATGTAAGCCAACTTGAGCCCTGTATGGAAGAAAGGCAGCTGATCAATGTTTTAAATAAACAAACAATAACAACAGTTAGCCCCTTAACTTAAAGAACAACAACAGATTCTGTGCCCAACATTGCTGGCTTAGACACGAACCCTTCCTTGTGCTTTAAAGGCAGTTATTTATCTTGCTACCATGACATTCCATGCCAAAAGCCCAATTCTGCAAAACATCATGGTTACTTTTATTAAGTTTATATGAAGTTATTATGCTGCCTTTTATTTGATGAATGAATTCGAGGTAGAACAAAGCATCTATGACTGAGCAATAACCTAACTCTACAAGTTCATGAAAAAGCATATTGACATAAATATTACAGACATAAGTTGTTCTCAGTGCAGTTGTATTCCTATTTGGCTGTAATCAGCATTTATGAAACTGGGAGTCCTCAAGGGTACTTCAGGCTCTCGGTGAGTCTCTTGCCTTTAGGACACAAGAAGATGAAGGCATCCATAGGGCATGCATGGCTTGCCACAAGCACTCTGAAAAGAGCTGCATCCTTACCCCAGCATGTTAACATACCCCTGTTAAGTCATAAGTAACAGAATAAACAGTGGTACATTAGTTTATAAGTTAAATCAATAGCGCTCTCCATGAGTATGGAATTTCTCTTTAAATTTAAATAATCATCAGTAGGTTCTTGGGGGGGCGGGTTGTTGTACAAAAACCTCTACATTAAAATAGGGGCAATTCATTTACTAAAGTTTGGAACTACTGTTCTAAAAACATTCTATTTCAGCCAATGAACATCACTTCATATTCTAGTAGTGTTTTAAATCAATCGGCTTAGAAGGGTGTAGTCAGTTTATGCTATGCTAATTTTCCCCTTCCCATTTTATCATGCACACCCATCCACTGAAAGTCTCCAAAAACAACACAAGCTTTTTAGAAACTGTACGGACCTCCTACACAGAAATCGGGCAGTTTACGTTTATTACTGTCTCCAGATAACGTGAAAGAGATGAAATCCAGCACAAGAAAAGAAGAATATGTTGAAGAAGGTCATTTATTGGAGAAATGTAGTGCCTGAAAATTTGTCAAAGTGCTATATGTATTATAAAATATTTGCTTCTAGAGACACACATTTTTGTATGAAGTGGGTTTTTTAATTGTTGTGGTATTGAAACTTAGAATAAGGGACATAAAAACAAATGTTTCGACAACACATTCTGAGACAAGCCGCTTTAAACTGGCATTTGGGAATTGATATAACTGGAAAATGTCATTCTCTCTCATTTTAAGTAAATACCATGTTTAAAATAAAAAATTCTGCAAGATTTAATATTGGAGTATCCAAGCTTTAGTTCATGGGGAACACATTTGGAGACAACAGGAAAACAGCAGTGTCTGTGAAAGTCTGGCAGACCCAAACAGAAGACGTCTTACCACATATTACTATTTTGATCTAAATGTATGCACCCCTCCCCCAAGTGTATTAGTGCTTTAGTGGACCTATAACTTTAGTTAATCATTTTGATATCTTTGTTAACACGCATGTCCTCACACAGTTGCAATGGTAAGTTGTGTCTAGGTGACAGCTGGGATGGAAAGGCCCCACTGCAGACCTATACACAAATGCAGGCCTTTCCAAAGGATAAGAATCATCTTGAGGAGTCATACCCATTTTATTTTTAGCTTCCTTGCAATTAACTTGCAGGTGGCATTGGTCGGGTGATCCTTTTTTAATGGAATGCATTATTACTGTTCCATTTTTTCTTTAAAAGCCCCCATCTTGGGCTCAAAGCTGCTTAAACCTCAGGCCCCCTGAATGATACATTCTTGTTCTTAAATGGTAGTCCACGATGCTGGACAACTTCCAGAAGTTTGGCTTTGGTCTTCCCAAGACCCAGAGAATCTTCACATAGTTGTGTGTTTTTTTTGTCCTCTGAGATTTCAATGTTTGACATAACTAGGGCCAGAAATGGTTTCTGTTCTGATCCTCTCATCCCACACAGTTTCTTTCTAAAGATCTTTGAAGGGGCATCTGTTTTATTCCAAGAGATAAACTAGCAATTCCTTTTTTGAAAGCAGAAAATGATAGTAAAAAAGCTCAAGATAGTTCCATAACTTTGGGGGAGGGAAGAGAGTTTTGCTTGCTTTATTTTGAATGCTTGGGTACTCTGAAACATGAATTTCAAGATCTACAGCATGGGAAATATGTCACGTAAGGGAAAAATTCTGGTAATAATTCCCAAACCCGCACAAGTTATTTCTATATCTTAAGTCCTCAGCTTTTTAACTGTTTGTAATGTGCCATTTACTTATTTTTCTCTAAGAGATTTCTACCCAAGCCTCTGTAATGTTTTACAGCACATAGTTTGCTTCAGAAGCCAAATACAGAAGTGTCAGACCCCCCCCCCCCTTAACCTATAGCTAAGGACCAAAACTAGACATTACAAACAGACACATGCAACATTCACCCACGTCTTTAAAAAAACTCCCAGGCTTGGACACATGAATCCATGAAGCTGCCTTATACTGAATCAGACCATTAAAGTCAGTATTGTCTACTCAGACTGACAGTGGCTCTCCAGGGTCTCAGGCAGAGGTCTTTCGTATTAACTGTTGCCTGGTCCTTTAACGGGAGATGCTGGGAACTGGACCTGGGACCTTCTACATGCCAAGCAGGTACTGTGTCCCTCCCGTCAACTGGAACCATAAGAGCAGCAGGGGGAGAGGTATTTAAACCCCTTTTCACCCAGACTCTCTTCCCTAACTGAGTATCTATTCTTTATGCAGGGAAAGAAATGATTTCAAGCAGGAGAACCCTGCTAGCAAGGAAAGGGTTAAATATGCCCCCACAGGTGAAGTTCTGCTTTCCCAAGTTGCTTTTATTTCTTAAAAAATAGGGGAAATGTTACATTCCTCTATTTGAAAAAACAGGTCCATAGCAAAATCCAAAACCAAAACCTTTTATTAAGACCCATAAAAATAACAGAAGCTTGCAAATTCTCCACAACTCTTCATCAGGCTGATTGTCAGAAGAGTGCTAGCAAACTCAAAAGCTTTTGGTATTTTGGTTTGTCTTAATAAAAGGTGTTACATTGGTTTTGTTTTTGGATTCCTCTGTATACAACAGCTAACTGGACGCATCCCAAATATCCTTAGTAAAATATGATATATCAATACATCTCAAATATCTTTTTCTCCAGCCAAGAAAAAAAAGGCTAAATAAAAGTAGCTCTGCCCTTAAGACCTACACTTTGTGTCAGGTGCTTATCTTCAGAATTATGAGACCCCTGAAGTATAACAGGGATTCATGTGAACAGTTAAGAGATTCTCTAAGGAAAAAATCCTGAAAATTTCTAAAATGTTTTCTTGGGAACATCTTCCATTTACATTTTTGCCCTGAGATTTCTACAGTCAAACAGAGTGTGAAAGCAATCTACTGAAAGATGAGGCATCTAGTTTTCACATTATGGAAAAATACCATGTAAGTAGATTCTGAAAATGACTTTTAGGGAAACAGCCAATGACCATCAATGGTGCAAAAAACAAAACAATTAATGCCTCCCTACTTTAAAGAGATGTTTCCAGGAATTGTGATGCTTCTATCATGATTTACCATCTAGGCAGAATTATTTTAAGAGCTTCAAAAGTTATTCATATTGATTTTACTATTATTAGGAACTAAGGAGACTATAATGGAAAAAGATAGATCCATACATTTTTTTTAAAATTCCACTTAGAAATAAAATGTTCCTGGCCACAGTACAATAGTTTTACATTACCACAGAGTTGGATTATTTTTATTTTTTTGTCAAAATCCTTTTCTCATTTAACTGTTTGTCCTAGCTTGGGTAAATGTCCTACCCTGATTGCATTTTTCACGGTAAAATGCATAGAGAAGAAGTTATACAACTTCATCCTCATGGGAAAGTGTCATCTGTATAATAATAAACAATGGGTTTAATAATAATAAAGTGTCATCTGTATAATAATAAACAATGGGTTTAATAATAATAAAGTGTCATCTGTATAATAATAAACAATGGGTTGGATGCAAGAGCAAAATTTCCACTTGTGCTAGAGCTCTCGCACAAGTGAGAATACAACAAAAAGACCATGGTTGCTGCTTGTGTTAAGTCAATTGTGTTTCTGCTTGTGCATAATCTCTCCTTTTTATATACGGTAATTGAGTTTTCGTGTGACAGTTTCCTCAACGTTCCACACGCTCCCACAGCCTTTGGCTCCCTGACCTGTCACTCAAGCTGTCCCTATCCATTGGCTGTGTTGCCTGAGTCTTGCCTCCCCTCCATTGCCAGTCGGAACACAGAGGTCATTTGCATATGCAGCCTGATTGGCCTTTGCATCTAACATTCTAAGCAGTTTGCTGTTGCTGTTCAATTAATGAGTCCTGAGGTAAAATACATCCCTTAAATGGTCTCTGGAGTCAGCCCCGTAGCTAGGGATATTTTTGGGAGGGGGCCTGGGGGGGGGGGCACCAGCTAATTAGTGAAACTCCTTAGAAGCCAGCCTTCTTCTAAGGCAGCCCTGCACCCCCACCAGACTCCAGGGCAAGTGAGAGGGGAAATGTCCAGCAACCGCAGCTTCCTTTCTCCTCTGGGGCACTGCATACCTGCTCAAGTTGTGAAGCTAGGCAGGGAGAAGCAGGCAGTGGGCAGCATCAGCATCCAGGAGGGGGATTGGGAGGGGTGGGGGGAGAAAGAGGTCTGGTGGTGGGAGTGGGAAGAGGCAGCAGGACGCTCTCCCGAGGCCATTCACTCGGGCTAGCCCAGCAAGCCCACCTGCCCACACACCACACCACCAACCAAGCCAGGCACCTCCTGCTGCTGGAACTGCCACCACTGTTCTGGATGTTGTAGGCTGGGAGTGGAGCGAGGCCAGTAGGGAAGCAGCCAAGGTGCTCAGTTGTCTGGCAGCCAGGTTGGAGGCAGCACGGCACTGGCAGCAAGCTGAGGTACTTTGGTGCTAGCCTGGGAGGGAGGGGCCCAGAAGAAATGCTAGGGGGCTGGGCCCTGTGGGCCCCATGTTAGACATGGGCCTGACTGGAGTTGTCAATCTCCCTGTGGGACCTGGAGATCTCCCAGAAATCACTGTGTTCCCCAGTCACAGCACATCATTTCCCCTACAGAAAATTTCCCAGCTGTTACAACTGATCTCCAAATGACCAAGATCAGTTCTCCTGGAGACAATGGCTGCTTTGGGCAGTGGACTCTATGGCATTATACCCTGCTGAAGTCCCTCCGCACCCCAAACCCGGCCCTCCCCAGGCTTTACCCCTCAAATCTACAGGTATTTCCCAACCCAGAGTTGGCAACCCTGTAACTGGCTATGGAACTGCTTTCCAGACCGTTGGAACCCAGAAGACATGGCATAGGGGGAGGTGCTTTTCTACCTTAGCTGTCACTGCATAGCCCCAAATCAACATAAGTCAGGGGTGGAGGGAACCATACCTGTTACCATGAGGCTGTCCTCCCATACTACCCACTGGGGGCAGCAAAAGGACTTGAGACAGCCCTGCCTTATAGCTAAACAGAAGGAAATAAACATGGCTTGCCTCCCTCTATTTCCCCCTTCCCTCTGCCACTCCACCAGCCACAGCTGGGACACTCAGCTGGAGCTTCCTTCCAAAGCCTATTATATTTCTTCCCACAACGGGCCTTACTCCTAGTGTTGTATAATGCAATTTCTGGGCATTGTAATATACAAGGGGGAACCACAGTTCCCTTCCCCCTATTAGCTTTCTTTCTCCCCTGACACTGCTGCCAGGCCTGCTGTAGCTCCTCCCCTCCCCTCCCCTCCATTGCTTCAGGGCCCAGCACAGCTCCCAGCCTCTGCCACTGGGCCCACCATGGCTCCTGCCCCCCAACTCCATCACAGATCCCACCCACCCCTTGCTGCTGCTGCTCCACTAACAGACCCACTGCAGATCCCTGCCCCACAACCTTCTCTGCCACCATCAACTTTGGACTTTGACGACAGAGGAGGAGATAGGCGCACATGCACAGACAATGCTTTTGTTCTGGGGAGGATTTAACTCACCCCAATGAGTTTTTTTAATGTTTTCAGATTTTTCTGCAAACTCGGGCAGTCCTCCAAGTTTGCAGAACTCTTTGTTTTCTGTCAGTGTGACTTACTGGGAGGCCCATCTAACATACTGTGACATGTCCACATCACTGTCCACATGACCTGGAAGTTACATAACCACATTCAGGACATCGCTCTGGTATTTGGGCAAAATCTCCCTGGTAAATTTGACTTCTACCATACAGTTTTGGCCCAAATATCAGTGTTGCCTGACGTCCCAGATGTGATGACATCACTTCCCAGTCATGTGAGCAGTGACGTGGACATTTCACTGCATGTCAGATGGATCTCTCTTTTTTGGGGTGATTGGTGGCGGGGAGGTGGGGCCTGGCAGTGGGGAACCCCGCCTCCACCAGGGGTCTGGCAACCCTAGCCCACAATTGACTATGAGATATATGATAGGGAGGAAAGTACTAGGTGTCGCACAAGATAAGGCAAAGAAGCACCTGGGGTCTAAAACAACTCCAGAAATCAAAGTTCCACTGGAATATTTTTAACCTAAGCCCACTTAAAATATCAGGGTAAAAAAATCACTGCATGAGTTTATTAAGAAAACACTGATCCAGGGAACCATTTCTAAGTGCCCTGGAGCCCTTCCTGACAATCTGATAACCCTTCCTGATAACCCGGAGAACATTTACCTCACCAGAGAGAGAGAGAGAAAGAGACAGTGACAAAGAAATATCCCAAGATACAAAAATGCTACACGGAAGTTTATGTTAGTTGTCTAATATCTTTGGTTCTAACTATAGGTTTTGAGGTTTCAATTCTCTAAAATATAGCTTGGTAAAGCAATCATACTGGCGTGATTTATGCAATATGCACAGGGGGAGGAGTGTATCTTCACAAGAGAAACATTCTGCCTCATGTCCAAGTGTGTTTTATTTAATTGCTTCTACAACCACGAACATTTTTGCGGGAACTTTTCTACTCCAATGCAGTGGAATTTGGCCTTGAAGTATATCCTGGAAAAAAATATGTGTACATTTTTAACAGGGTTGTCAGAGGGTTAAATTTCACTTGCTCTCTGTATCCATGTTTAATAAGGAATCATAAATCAAGGTCCTTTGTTGAAATCCTTGTAATCTGAGTAATAATATATGTGCTTCTTCTGCTTGAGTAATATCTGTTTTGTTAGGCCTACCCCAGTTGATTTGTCACTGCAATGGGAAAGCTGGGTAACTCTTGTAGAATCCTCACCAAAATTCTGAACCACATCAAAGCCTTAGAAGCCACATGTTCAATGTAACAGAGCAACAAGACTAACTATGCCATCCTAAGCCTACTCAATGGGACCTATTAAAGGAAAGCGCTATTAGGAGTGCACTGTAAAAGAGTCTGCAAAAGTTCTGCAGTGTCCTTGGGGTTGGTTGATAGAAGGAGGGGTGGAGAGGTCAAAGACTGCAAGAATGGGCTACAAAAAATTGGTGAAGAGTAAATAGGCAACAGAGACTGGAGAAGAACAGAAGACCATGGGTGGGGTAAGGATTGCAGAATGAGACTCGCAGGAGCCAGAAACATCCCAAATGTTGTTATAAGGACTAGTGTTTCTTCGGCATGAAAACAGGCCCATCAAAAGGCCCATCAGTAGGTTGCCAGATGGAAATCCCTCCCCTAACAGCAACATGGGGCAACATACCTATGTTACCTGGAAGTGACATAGGCATGTCAGTGATATTGGGGGGGGGATGGACCACACTGTTTTTTGGGCAAAATTCTAAGGTTTGAGGGCGATTTTACCATGAATTTTGCCCGCAAACCAGAGTATTGCTCCCCAACGTGCCTACATCACTTCTGGTGATGTTGGCTTAAGAGGGGTGACACTTCTGGCTCCTGGAGCATCCCCCCCCCCCCCCCCCCCGTCGGCGTCTCAAAGGGATCTGGCAACCCTGCCCATTAGTGGTTTTAAACAATGTAAAATATATTAGTAAAACAGAAGTTGGATATAAAGATAGCGTGCATAAGAGCATCAACATGAATACTGGTAGTCTAAAGTGCAGTAGCCACAATTAAGAGAATTCCAATTGGTCAGTCCAGAGGTTTGCACTTGCCCTGGCTGTCACACTGCAGACTGTAAACCTGAGGTGTAAGGCCTCAATAGTCATCTAATTATTTTTAACATATGGCATATTTTTCTTGTTTCCCTATGAGCAAAGGACCACGAAAGAAGTGACACAGTGGTGGAGCCACAATGTTGAAACGGGGAGGTTGCTGGCTGCTTCATAAGGAAATGAGGTTCAACAACAGAGTTTCTCCAGCTGCTGTTACCAGCCCATATTGACTACTGTTACTACTGACTTCCTCTGTTACTCCACATACTTGATATGAATGAGGAAATCAGCTGGAAAAAGAAGTGTCCGTTTCTAGTTTGCTTGTTACCACCTCAATCTCTCTACTTTGATTAAATACTGTTTCAGGCAAATTTTGACAAAACAGGTTAGGAGAAACCTGATGAAACCAACAACTTCCCAAAGGATAATCAGGGAAAAGGTTTGAATCAGAGAGAAAAATCACGAACACTTGAGATATTTGGCATGAAGAGCTAACTGCATGGTTGTTTGGACTGGGGCCAATGCTCTTAACATCTGAGCAATGGTAATACTTTCCAGGCATAACTGAGTCATATTTGTTAGTTTGAATAACCATACCTGCTGATGTTTCCCTAAATGTTTCACTTGTCTTTTTCTTCCGCCATTTCCAAGGTTTGAAGATTTTGCCAATGCTGGAAAGTTTGCCCTTTCTCTTGAAAGGAGGAGTTCGGGATCCGGAGGTTGGCCCATCAGAATTTGCAATCGATGCTTTATCTATCCCATCAACTATACAAAGAAGAAAAAGCAACGGGGGGGGAAAAAACACTTTTAAAAATTATGTTACTGAAATCTGTAGGACAGTGGTCTCAGATTAAAATTCAATACACTTTCTAAATTTTGTTCGATCTTTTTTAAAAAATCACAGCCACAATGCATGAAAAACACAAATGAAAGCACCGCACTAAGAGTAAGCCCAGGCGGCATGTTCTGCCCCAGAAAGCTCTGAAATACAGTCCTATAAACTTTCTAAATACGAGAATATCTAATACATTTTTTTAATCCCATCTTTCCTCCTAGGAGCTCAGAGTAGCATCACTATGCTGCCAGTTAGTCCTTTTAAACAAAACAGCTGTTCTCAGGACTCTAAAACACTCAGCCTTTCCCCCTCAAGGTTGCACAAAAATGCCTTGGTGCCATAAGTGTCACAGGCAATGCCTCTTGACCTGCCTTTTCAGTTTGGCAATAAGAAGCCGCAAAGAAATCTGAAGTTGCTTTTTTTTTTCAGCCTTGCTGAGAGCCCACATGCATACAAACAAAAGCAAAGGGTGAATCTGTAGATGGGCTTTTAAATAGATGCCATTTCAAAATTGGAATTTAAACACGATAGTTCTTTCTATTAGAAATTCACACATTCCAATAATCCACACCAAATTTTCTAGATTTAAAATGTAATCTTAATGGGATCCATGGAAAAGACTGTTAACTACTTTATTTATTTATTTGTTAGATTTTACTTTGCCCTTCGAGCCTAGCTGGTCAGGGCGGCTTGGTGGTGGAGAAAAGCAATATCAAGTTGCAGCCAATTTATGGGTTATCAAGGCAGGAGACATTCAGAGGTGGTTTGCCATTGCCAGCTTCTGCGTTCTGACCCTGGACTTCCTTGATGGTTTCCCATCCAAATACCAACCAGGGCTGACCCTGCGTAGCTGACAAGATTGGGTTAGCCTGGGCCATTCAGATCAAGTTAAATATTTAAGAGTGTTTAATTTTCTCTGCATTACATCCACTGAGAATAGTACAATGATTTTCATTACTTGCACTATTGAATAGCCGGTGAATGAGTGCTGCTATAGTTTCCTATTGTTTGCAGTTAACAAGACTATTTACTATCCCAATCTCATCAGTTTTTAAACTCCTTCCTTTCAGTTCAATGCTTGCTTCCCTTTGCTATAACTATCAAAAGAGACTATGACTCACAGGCAATTTTATCTAACAACAACAAAAAACCCCTGTCATATTGCTACGCAGGCCCTTAATACAGAAATCCATCATGTGTATTTACTGTATTCTCTTTATTTTGAAATAAGGTTGTGTAGTTATCTGAAAACTTTACTAACCTGATGCAAAAAATAGCCATACCAGTTTGGCAAAGGAATGAAAAAGGTGGGTCAACTGCTAGATGGATCATTCTTTGGTTCTGTGTCATCATTGGTTAATGCAGCTCTTAACATGCTAAGTATTTGACAGAGCCATTTTAATGCAGCAGAAGCAGCAAAAAAAAGAAGTTGTCACGCTCGTGCATGCCCCCTGGTGGCGACGCCCATTCTGCTGTGGTCCCGAGCCACCCACGAGGTGGGGGTTGGGTCTGGAGGAAGAAGTTAGGACCTCAGAATGGGGAGAGGCCGGGTTGCTTCACCAGACGGCCTCAGCCCCTGCGTGGCTAGTGACAGCCTGGAGTGCCTGGTTGCTCTCTCTTTCGTCAGTACTGCAGCTCCCTAGTCCCTCTTGCACACGCCACTTCCTCCCCGGTCCTCCTTGTCCTTCTTCCTTTTATTCCCTCCTCCACCTCTTGTGGCTCCACCCTGTTTCCCCTTCCCTCCCTTTGGTGTGTTCCCTTGTCAATTCCCCATTTTTCGCTTGCTATTGGCTTCTCCACCTCCCTTCCTCCTAGTTGTCTCCCACCCCTTGTTGTCTCCTCCCTTGTTGTCTTCCACCCTTTCCCTTCCTGTGTGTCCTGCCCGGCCCCACCCCTTTCAGACGGCAGCTCCGTCGAGCCACCTGGGTTTGAGCGTCCCTTCCTGGCCCTTTCTGGGAGCTGCAGATGGGAACCAGCGAGTTCTGGCCAGCCTGGGGTCCTTGCAGCCCCTTCCCCGCAGGCATGGCCCAGCCAGCCCCAGGTCCTCATGGCCCCCTTGGCCGGGCCCTGGTGCGTCCTGGCTGTGCCTTCTTTGGGCCCGGGCCTTTCTTGGCTGATGGGCCTTGTTCAGGCGGCTCCCCCATTGCTTCCCTCCTCAGCCGCCCCATTGCCGGTGCTGGGAACAGGCTGCCAGCCACCTCCTGCAACCCCAGGTGAGTGGGGAAATATTCCGCCGCAGCTGGGGCTCCTGGGACGCCGGGAGGCCCTGCAGCGGGACAGAAGTTAAGAAATGCAGGCTACTTCCACACAGCAACAATTCTCTGGCTAGCTCTTGCAGTGACAACAACACACCTAACAGCAAGTTCTCCTGCACTTGCCTGCCTCAGCCCCCTGGGCATTATCTCCCACCACACACCATCAGAGGGATTTTGATTATATATTTTTAAAAATCAGTAATTGCTAGATCACTACAGCACAATACTGAGAGCTACAGGGGTCCCCAAACTTTTCGAGCCAGCAGTCACCTTTGGAATTCAAACAAATCACAAAAATGGCTGCTGCTGGAGGCAGAGTCAACCACAAAAAGTCAGGGATCAAGGATATATACAAGTCTTAACAGTAACTCTTCAACATTTCAGGCAGAAGCTCTGTTTAACAGGATGCACAGCCAGTCAGGAGCCCTGTTGGGGAAAAAAGCTGCACCTAGCCTTGCCCACTTTCTAAAAGCACTTGGCGGGCATCAGGAAAGGTACTGTTGGGGGTCATGGCACCCACGGACACCATGCTGGGGACCCCTGGCCTACTAGCTCAAGCAAGTCCCTATTCCTTCTTGTCGTCTAAAATTTTCCTGGATTACATTTTGTAAAAGCCTGAGAAAACCCTCCAGTGTCAAGTGGACTGGAAGTCATGGGGGGCTGAAGCAAGAAAAATGGTGCCGATGTTAGTTTGGTGCCAATGCACCTTCCTATCCACACTGCATGGGAAAGGCACTTCAGTTGCAATCTTTTGAAAAACACCGTCTCAGACCGGGTTTGGGAGAGACTGCATCAATTAGTGGAAAATCCAGAAGGTAAATGTTATGTGGATGCTCTGAAAAAAAAACAAAGCACTGTTGTGCAGATATCAAACCGGAGCAAAATGTTTGTGTGGAAGCAGTCATAGTCAAAGGAGCGAAGCATCTTAAGGACTATTCCTTGTTCAGTAGCTTGCTTCCCTACACTTTAGATTTCTGCTGTGCCCTACAAGGATCCTCTGCATGCAGCTACTATACCTACACTGGGCTGGATCAAGGCCCTGATGACTGCTGCTGAACGTATGAGGTGACTCCATTAAAAAGCATGGCATTTGCGGCAACGTGAAGGAAGATGAAATGCACAGATAAAAATTCATCTCCTGATTTATAGTTATCGGGATGAATTTTCAGGAGTGAAACAGCCCTGGGTTAGTGGGATTAGAGAGTTAATAAAGCTCCATTCTACCAAGGGCTGCCAACTCTGATCTGGGGAATGCCCAGAGATTCGGGGTCAGTGCCTGTGGAGTGGGAATTGGGGAGGCATTTCACCCAGAATCTATGGTAGACCATAGATTTTGCCCTCTGAAGTTGCCATTTTCTCCAGGGGAACTGATGAGTTGTAATTTTTCCAGGGGGACTGTCTGGAGGTCAGATGTACTTAAGAGTTGCCAGGTCTGGGTTGGAAAATACCTGGAGACTTTGGGGGTGGACTCAGGAGTGGGTGGGGTCTTGGGAGGGGAGGGACCTCAGCATAGTACAATGCTATAGAGTCCACCCTTCAAAGCAGCCATTTTCTCCAGGGGAGCTGATATCTGTCAGCTGGAGATGAGTTGTAAAAGTGGGAGATCTCCAGGCTCCACCTGGAGGCTGGCAACACTGGCTGTACTTCCAGGAGAACTCCCCCCTCATGGAGACTGGCAACCCTAGATCTAACCCAGTTCAACAAGAAGAAAAACTTACAGACTGTTCCACAGAGCAAACTGTGAATGCTTGTATCCCTGATTAGAATTCATTTTTGATGCTACCAGACTCCATAGAGCAAACTTTTGCACAGGTAAATTAGAAATGCTCCAGTATAATAATTTCTTAGAATTTCCATGCCCACTTTTTTTTCTTTTTTGACCAGAAAAAACACACAACTGATTTCACCTGTCTAAACCTGAGGGGGGAAAAAACAAAAGCCGCACTTCCCTGCAGAACAGCACAACTGGTTTCCGTGCATTTTTCTTTACCTTGCTATAAAACCGTTAACTTCAGGAAGTTCTTTCATGAGCAAAGTGTTCTGACAGCATTTTAATTAAGGGAAAAGGAAAAGCTCGGGTATTAACGTGGGTGGTTGAATAGTAGTTTCCAGATGGGGCTGCCAATGTGGCAAAATGTTAATTAGACCGCCTGCTACAGAAGAGATTAAGAGTGTAGGTAGTGGTGCTTGCAAGTGAATCCTGACTTTTGCCTTATTACAGAGAAATTAGTAGAGAGGTCTCTTTCTCTCACTTTACTTGAAATTACAACAAGGATAGAGAGGGCGCATACTCTCCTCTCTATTTCAGGTTTTCACAGTAGAATAAATTCTTTTAAAAAAGAGTTTTCCCTGCCCAGACAGCATACGGCACCCAATAACCAATGCAATAGGACTAGGACTGCAGAACTAAAAACAGTGTAAACAGAAAATGAAGATGCACACAGATATTAATTCCCATGACTGTGATGGCAGAAATTCATGCCATCATGAAGCATTTCCCCCCAGAATGGGAGGTATGATTATAACTGTTGGTAAACATCTACCTTCCTCCTAAAACGTCAAAAACAGACATTGATACCCAGTGGTTGATCCCAGAAGAATATCTTCTAGATCAACAAAGTAGCCACCCACAAGCTGTTATGATAATAGGGGGAGACTTCAATGCAAGAATTGGCTCAAATGATAATGAACTGCTCCACTCCAAGTTCTGGAAAGAAAACTTCCTCTATCTTAACACCACAGAAGGAACACGCCATTCTAAAAATAAAGGAGTACTTAGAACACTAAGAGCATTTACTATGCAAATGTATAGTGTGTTGGGACACTTTGTGTGGAGGAAGATTTTGATCTGATGAATGATATTCTGCCGAAATCCTTTCAGCCTCTCCTTTTATAAATTGTTTTTAAGCACCGATACTTTTACTTAGATATGAGGAACATCCTAACAGATCAGTGCCACACATATCTAGAATGGATAAGTATTTATACTTCATTCCATCACCAGATTGTTTTTCATATACATTTTCTTAGAATATAATACTAATCAAAATGTAGAGGGAAGGATCCAGAAATGACACAGTGCTATACTCGTTTTAAAAGCAAAATCTGAAAGCCATTTTTCTTAAAAAAACAAACAAACAAACCCCAAAGTCAGATCTCACTGACTGGAGAACTGAACGGTTGCATTGGTTCAGTCAAGCTCCTTTCCAAGTCCTTTCATTTCCTAGTTTTCAAGTATTTGAACAGGATAGAAGATCACTTACAACCAGCTACTTTCTCAACGAGATTGCCATTTCCACATGGGTTATTCACCCTAAGTTTGATGCTGCTGGGAAGTAGGTTTTTCCTGTTTCCTCTGTGGCCTCAGCCCTTGTTCACTGGAACAGCGGAAGCCATTGTGCAATGTCATGATGTCACTTCCAAGTACCCAGAAGTGACGTCATGGCCTCATGCAGCACTCTAGGAATTCTCCTAATCTCTAAGGTTTTTACCATAGCCATTGGGGAAATTCCCAGAACATTGCACAACACTGTTTTCCCACGGTCCATTATCCACACACCCTCAAATGCTCCCAAAGGCATCTCTGGCTTTCTCACACCACTGTGGTGTGTTAATGCCCCTCCCACCGTTTCCAATTTTTCTCAATCCTGCTTTTCTGTGAAGTTTGGGAAAGACTGCAGTTCAGTATGGACAGCTGCCATGTGGGTGGGGCAGCTTGGTGGCCATTTCCTTCCCCTACCACTGGGGGCTTTAAAAAAAATGGCAATTGAATATTGTAATGGTGATATAAAATTATAACACTCTCTGTAAATGGCTCTCTAAATTCTCAGCTTTCATTTTCTTTTTAAAAGTCTCTAGCCTCTTTTATTGCAGAGATATAACAGGAAAGGCACCCAATGAAAGGGGCTGAAGAAGCACTAAAACTGAAAGCTAGGAGTTCAATGAACTTGATACACAGATTTCTCCTTGCAGTTGTGTGTCTGAGCGCATAGCCATATATAGTCAAACTAGAGGAGAAAGCAGCAGAGATTGACCCCATGTGGAAACCAACTCCTATGGGTCTCTGTCTAGCCACTGCTGGAATCCTCCTTCAACGTAATACAGGCCACAGGCATTCTGAAACCCATGGCAGCCATGTACAAGGAAAGATACTGGGCCCTGTGGCCAGCCACTTTCACAAAGACAACTTACGCTACAGCACTAGATACAGCTCAAGCTCCTGCTCTGTTTGGATCTACCTTCTGAACTGAAGAGGAAGGCAGCCAAACAGAGAAGTTTGGGGTTTTTTTAAAGCATCTTTTCCCCTGCTATGGGACACTTCCCCACAGACACTCATCTGGTGCCTACTCTTTTAAGCTTTAGATGGTATTGGTATGTGAAAATAATTTCTTAATTTTTTTGTGAAGTTTTGTGGTATTCAGTGGCTGTGGTATGCAGTGGCTAGGGCTAGGAAATATTTGAGGGCGGAGCCTGAGGAGAATGGGGTCTGGGAAGGTGAGGGACTTCAATGGGGTATAATACCTAGAGTCCATCTTCCAAACTGGCCATTTTCCCCAGGTGAACTGATCTGTCACCTCACCTGGATATCAAGTATAATCCCATGATCTCCAACCATCACCCGGAGGTCGGCAACCCTATCAGTAGCCTTCCCAAAAATGTTTCAGGGATGCAACTATTTTATTGCCCTTTTAATTTGCTAAAATTATTTTACTGCTCGCTGTGGATGGTCCTTGCACCTTTACTACTATTTTAACCATGTTGCTGCTACTTTGCTGATAGCATAGTTTTTATGCATACATTTAATTTCTTTTGTTTGCCTTGGTCATGATTGCGGAGGTGGCAAATAATGTAAATAAATAAACATTCTTAAACTGGTACATTCTTTAAAATTACTTTGTAATTACTTGATAAATAACATGCATGCTGTATGGCAGTTTAGTAACATAATGTCCTTTTATTTTGATCACTGAACTCCTTTTTCAAACATCTGTCAGCAATATCACACACTGAACTCTCTAATTCATTATCAGCCTAGCCTATAATCCACGTTTTCCAGGGGACACCAAGGCATTCATGTCCAGAAAAAAAGGTCAACAGTAGCATTAATTCAAATAACCTCTGCTTCATTTCTTAACACTGTTGTTTGCTTAACAAAACCACACAGAGATTTTTCTTCAAATCAGCTTAGCATATTATTCAGCTTGATTATGCCATATAATCCAACATTGCTTGCTCTTCAATGGCAATCATGCCTAAAATGCTCTTTGAGTCATATATCCTTGGTTAAAGTGAGTTCTAGGTGACAGATTGTTTTAAACAAGTCAATGTATTTTGAATATTCAAAAACACCCTCCAAAAAAGGTACATTTTTTAAAAATCTGGGACCTGAGTAAAATACCAGCATATTCTCCCTTTGCCATCCCAAATTGTGAGCAATGCTCACAGAAAAAGAAGAAGAAGAAGAAGAGGAGGAGATTGGATTTATATCCCGCCCTTCACTCACTTGGAGTCTCAGAGCGGTTTACAAACTCCTTTCCCTTCCCCTCCCCACAACAGGCACCCTTGTGAGGTAGGTGGGGCTGAGAGAGCTCTTTCCCAAGCTGTCCTGGAGAGAACAGCTGGTACAGAGCTATGGCTTGCCCAAGGTCATCCAGCCAGGTGCAAGTGGAGGAGTGGGGAATCAAACCCAGTTCTCCCAGATTAGAGTCCGTGCACTTAACCACTACACCAAACTGGCTCTCAGAAGAGGTGCCGCTTAACTTTTTACCTAGTGTAGGGAGTCGTGTATGGGGAAAGTGAGGTGCCCCAAAGAAGTCATATTTCCTGTGTTTAATAATTTCAAAAGAACAGTTATTGTTCTGTTCATAATCCAATATGGTATAGAACGTATAGATTATGAACAGAACAATACATTCAGGCTTTCTGTTTAAGAACAATTGGGATCTTGTCAAAGTCAATGATGGCTTCTTTGCTACACACCACAAAAATCAAATCTGTTCCAAATATTTTTTATTTGGCACCACATTTCAGAGCAAACAGCTGTTTCATTTAATGTTTCACATTCTCTGTTAAGGAAGGAGAGTGACAGGTAGGTTGGCGGGGGGGGGGGGGGAATCTACTCAGTGCTTCTTTTTGTTCAACTTCTTTACCTAACACATGGACTGATTCCAAAGAGGGGGAAAACAGGATCACTAACTGTAAAGAGATTCAGCAGTATTTTAAAACACTTAAAAATAAAAGGACTATATTCCCCACTTAAGCCACCATAATAAAGAAACAATAATTCCAGCACTGACATCATAAACTGTAATTGCAAAAATCAAAATTATAGAAGGGTTTACTTTATAGAGATTTAAGGACATTAATTTTATATGATCTGTGTTTTTAATTTTTTAATGGAATGTAGCCAAGGAACAACTACGCAGAACTCTATTTCCCTCCCCCACCCCAGCTGTCAGCACATCACAGTACCATTCAACTTTCTCCCCACTGCAGAGATTTGCTGACTTTATTAGGATTTCATGGATATCCCTATTTTTCCCATCATGGGAGTTTTAATGTGCAAACTCACCTTAATTACCTTTCCATTCCGCCCCATATAAATAAGGGTGGCTGAGACAAGCAAATGACCAAACTAGACATCGCAAATCTATGTATTTAAGCCCAAATGACACAGAAAACAAGGTGGTGGCTGTGATTTAAATGGGTGTTTAAACAAGTGGGTTTAAACGGCAGGCATCTTTTAAGGAAAAGGTGGGGGAGAGATTTGGGTGGGGGGTTTTTTAACAGAAAATGTTTTTAAGTATTATTGTAAGCTGTACCAAACCACAAGGAAAGGTGATATATAAACGTTTTAATAAGCTAATATTTAAAGAAAAGAGACATGTGAGAAGAATACCAACCTCTCCCCCCCCCCCCCCCCCCCCGGCAACTGGTGCTTGCTTGTCTTAGGGCTGTACTTCTCATCTGACAGCCCACTCAACTCTCAAAATCAGCCACCCTCTATTCCAGTGGTGGCAAACCTATGGCACGCGTGCCAGAGGCGGCACTCAGAGCCCTCTGTGTGGGCACGCACGCAGTTTGGGCACTCAGTCTCTAAAAGGAAAAAGATGACACAGACTCGAGGCTGGGCTGCTCTCAAACTTACAAAGTATGAGCCAAGGTTAGACAAATTATCAGCATGCATACAACAGCAAAAATCACATTAATTGTTCAAAAGCATGCCAAATGCAAACTTTTACCTTTCAATAAAAAGTTGTTTGTATAATTGAAAGCTCTGTTATTGTGTTTTTCTTTTAAGACAAAAGATGTTAATGTAGGAGTTCTTTTTTCTAAACTAAAACCTCAGTATTCAGGTTAAATTGTTGTGCTGGCACTTTGCGATGAATAAGTGGGTTCTGGGTTGCAGTTTGGGCACTTGGTCTCTAAAAGGTTCGCCATCACTGCTCTATTCTCTTTCTATGTGACTGAAGGTGATATCGATGGCTTGAACACATGGGTCTGCTGCTTTCATCTCTAATTTGACGTTACATGTCTGTCTGTTCATCTCCCATGACCTGGATGGCCCAGGCTGGCCTGATCTTGTTAGATCTCGGAGGCTGGGCAGGGTCGGCCCTGGTTAGTGCTCAGATGGGAGACCACCCAAGAAGTCCAGGTCCCTACGCAGAGGCAGGCAGTGATGGAACACCTCTGAATGTCTCTTGCCTTGGGGATCGCCATAAATTGGCCGCAACGTGAGGGCACTTTCCAACATCACCATGCTAAATAGCAGCCTGTTCAAATGTTTTCACGTCCACCTCCTTAGGGACCCTATTTTGGGTGGGAAGTTGGTGGTGTAAAAATCCTTTCCATGAATAAATTTAAAAAGCATCTGAGGCAGGGCATATTTTGCAGTGGATCCTCAACTAGGTGGCCATCTGACAGCAATGCTGATTCTGTGAACTTAGGCAGACCATGAAAGGGAGGGCAGGAAAGGTTGCATCAGTGCTTAGTTCTTGTGGGGAACTTTCTTACACACCCAGGGAAATGCTGATCGCCACTTTGGGGTTGGGAAGCAATTGTTCTTCAGGCCAGTTTGACCAGGGATCCTGGAGGTTTTCTGTAATCTTCTGTGTGTGGAACAGTGGTCACTGGGGTGTGTGTGGGGGGGAGGTATTTGTGAATTTCCTGCATTGTGCAGAGGGTTGGACTAGATGACCCTGGAGGTTCCTTCCAACTCTATGATTCTGTATACTCAGGCACACAACTGCAAAAAGAGGGGCCTGCCCCCTCTTAGCAAAGAGGTATGTTTAACTTTGGCTGAATACTTAAGAAAATCATCTTGGAACAGTAGCTGCCTTATACTTAAGAAAATCATCTTGGAACAGTAGCTGCAGGCCAGACGCTGCAATCTTATGCATAATTACCATGCATATTATTGTTTCGGCAACCACCTAAACATCTCCTCTCCTATTTATCAACAAAACACATAAATTCTACTAAACAATAAATTTCTTCATATTGAATTAAGAAATATTAATTATTAATGTTTTAATGTATGTCAGGGCCTGACTATATGTTATGTTTCCCTCATGTCCTCCCCAGGGCTACCAAAAGAACTTTCAACTGGACACGTGCTACAAGTTTCATGCTCAAAAACTCAGTTCCCAGGCATGCAGGGGGGCGAACTGCACTGGGACCAGAGTGCAGAGAGAAGGGCTTAAGCCTTCCCCAGCGTCATTTTCCTGACCTTACATAACCCTAGAAAGCAGATATTTACCTTACTGGGAAAACCTATGCGCAGCCATCAGTATCTGTAAGTTTCTGCAGCAGGGCAAACCAGCACCACACCTAGGACCATTTCAGGTTGGGAACACAGCACAGGAGGAAAGAGTTAAACCTCCTCTCTCCACAGTGCTGATACAAATCAAGTCCCTGCGTGCCTGAGAACTGAGTTCCACATGATCAAAAGTACTTGTAGTGGACCTGGGAAGGAAGCAAAAAAAGTTAAACCCTCAGAAGATCTAAATTATGCCAAGATTACTTTTAAATCTATAAGCAAAGTAGGACAACAGGGGTATATGTTACTCTACATTTGCATGTTTTCTGTTGACACCTATGTGACATGCTGGGGGATGTCCACGGGTGCCTTGGGGCCCTCTGCTGTGGTGCTGCCCCCTTGCGCTGGCAGGGCTCCCCTTTTGGGAGGGAAGCAAGAGCCTCAGAAAGGGAGGGACCTGGGGTTACATCACCACATGAACCAGCCTCCCTGCAGAGTCAGGGGCTCCTGTCCATCTGTCTGGGTGTCTGCAGCCTCTTCGTCCCCTGTCTGCTCCTCCCCAATTCTCTCTGGCTTCCCTCCCTTTATTCTCCTCCCACTCCCATGTGACTCCCCTCCTTCCTGTTCCCGTGTCCCATAGCTCCCTCCTTGTGTCTGTTAACTGGCCAGTGCTCCCATTGGTGTGGGGTCCCCAAGACCCTCCCTTGACTCCTCCCCTAAGCCTCTCCCCTCTGGCCCCTCCCTCCTGGCCTGTCCTCAGCGTGGGTGCAGTCGGGGCCTGGTGGTCATGTCGGCGTGGGCTCCCTCCCAAGTGTGGCAAGTCTCCTGTGGGTTGGGTCTGGTGGCAGAGGAGTGGACCACGGGGTCCGCGGTTCTGGGCCTGGGCACATCCGAGCATTGTCGTTGGGGGGAGTGGGATGGGTGAGCTTCACTGGGTGGGTCCTGGTGGCCCCGCCAGCTCTGGCTCTCTCATTGCAGCCATTCACTTCCGCGTTTGAGCCCTCCTCTGGGCCTCTGGCCATGGGGCCTGTTCCAGCCTCCAGGCCCCTGATGCGGAGGTCCACTGAGGTGGGCTGCTCTGTCGCAAGAGGGATCTGGGAGTTGGGGCTTCTTTTGGCGTCGGCCCTGGGGCTAAATTCCCCCGGGTGCCAAGGTCGACGCCTCTTCTGTCTTCGGCTCTGGGCATCTCCTGCTCTGCCGCCAGGGCTGCCAAGCCCGTGGTGGGACACTAAGAATACACAAATGTCTAAATGCTAAAAGGGGATTTATATTGGTATTTTAGTGAAATCAATATTTCTAATTCTCAACATGGCCCCATGTGTGGAATAAGCTGTGGAGTCGTGAGCAAAAATCCTATTTTGTGAGTTACTGGCTTTAAAGTTGTGAGCGAGCAATTTGGCTACTGCATAAATTAGTCTGCTCTGGAGCCATCCTTCCTGAGCTAAGACAAAAATGTGTGAGTCAGAGGCTAAAAAACTGTGAGCTAGCTCACTAACTCAGCTTAGAGGGAACACTGGTGTGGATAATTAAATCTGGAGAACTGGGCCATGAACTGACATGGCAGATCTTCCTACAAACCTAAGAAAAGCCGCAAGTTTGCAGAAAACCCTGAAATCATAAAAAAACATATGGGGGTTTAACCCCTCCAAAAATAACAGAAGCAGTGCCTGTACCTTTAAGAAATGAATGCCCCCTCAGTGGCCATTGCTAGGCCAACCAGAACAGTATTACCAGCCTTTAAGCCTGGGTTTATGTTAGTAAATGGTGGGGGAAGGCCCTTTTCAGGGCTCTTTGTGGGAGGACTCATCAGGGCCAGGCCTACCAGCAACTTTAGGGTTCTCCACTGTGCAACTGGACCCAGCTCAGTAGCTGGCAACTGGCACTATGCAACTGGGCCAGAAAGAGGGAATAAGAAAATGCTGAAGATGGGGGGAGGGCAGATAAAGGTAGGTTTGCTAGTGGGTGGGGAGATGGAAAAGGGGAGAAGCTACAAGGGCTTTCAGGGAAGGGGAAAGGAAATAGTGGGGAGGAAAAATTAGATTCCCTCACAAGTCCTTGCAGGCCCTCCCTCCTGTCTTATGTAAGAATGATTCTCAAAATATATTTATTAGGCTATGTTAGCTTAATTGCTTCAGCATTTCCAGTACTCAGCAGGCAAGGTATGTGCTGATGAGATAAAACAGATAGATTTAAATAGAACCCAAAAGCAGATAATAGGTTTCTAGATGGCTGCAAAAGAAGAGCCATCTATATTTCTCCTTGTTCTCATTTAGTGGATTACCTTCCTGTGCAGAACAGGCCATGAACAGAAATGCTAGACTGTGTTACCATTTCTGCTAAATGCTCTCAGAAACCGCTACTCCTGGCAGCTGAATTCTTAGGTAGCATGGAAAAATTACATCTAACACATGTAAATCTTTCTGGATACTTTAGAATCCATTCATTTGATAAAACAAAATATATCTTCTCCCTCCTCCACCAATTTCTAGTTCCCTTCACCAAACAACTAAGAACACAGTATACAGAGTTCAGGAGACAGCGAAATGGCTATCTTCTTTCTTTCTTTAAGTATGTCTTTAGCACACTGACGCATAAGAGGAAGTAAAATATTTAAAACATATAGGGAAAACAATTGTAATTTAAAATTACATAATTATACATTTTAACAACTATATAAACTCGGGGTAACTAGAATTTCAAAATATGATTGAAAATATTCATATTTTCATATTCATAAGTGATAACCCTAATTTCCAGTGTCTTCAGAACAAATCATGGGTTAGAACAGGGCAGTCTGGCCATTATGGCCTCTGGGCAAAGTCCTAGTGGGCTGAGAGCTTGGGACAGTCCTTCACAAGACAAGGAAAGGAGAGTTTTGTCGCACATGCAGTGGCCCTGGTCATGTCACCAGTCCGTGTTCCCTCCAAGGGGAGGGACCTTTTTCCTTAACCAGCTGCAGTCTCTGCCTCAGTTGTGAATGGTGCATGAAGGTTCCAAAGGTATTATTGACACCACTGGTAAAACCACTTTTAGCCTCTGAATTTAGCAATTAAATATTAAATACAGAACTCTGTTTTTCTTTGTCTTATCATAACTGATACTTTCTGGAATCTTGGACTGTGTGAAACAGACGCACAAAACTTTGCCAGCATTACAGATATGTAGTTTCTAGAAGTAAAGGTGAATACTCAGGAACGCATACTAGGTTTTGAAGGTACACGGAGCCAGTTAGCACAAGAAAGTTCAAGACTGAACCCTTAGCTTTTACATGACGAATCAGGCACCAAAGAGTACTATAATAGGGCTAGAACACATGGTATTTTCACACACACAAACATACAGGGAGAAAAAATCCATCTGTGAATATACATCTTCTTAACCTGAGACTGCCAGCAGGTTTTCAACACAGTAAAACAGATACATGCATAATCTTTATATATGAAAGAGTACATATTTCGTTCTGTACTCACGTACACTCACATTAAGAAAATATTATGTTTTCAGCAGTCCCAGCATTGATATTTAAGCCTTGGCTGGGATCATTAGAATCTTTATAAAGCCAAAATAAAACACATCACATTAAGAAGACAGAGTATACGGTTTTCAGTGCACTAATTAGTTCAGTCAGCCATGTCAGAGATTCACAACAAAAGACTCCATAAAACTGCAAACATCACTTTCCCTTTTGGACACACTGAGGCACCAAAGGCCACACACCTACTTGTTCAGTCCTACTATCTCAAGTAGTAGTGATTACAGAAGCGGTAGGGCCGCCCACATGATCTTTGAAATATCTGGTCAGTGAGAAGAGCTAAAAGTCAGTATCAGTGGGAGGAACCAGTCACAACTTGTAGGTCATTCTGGCAAGTCGGGGGTGGAACCTGTTTTGTGTGGGCAAGCAGTGGAATCCAGTACATTTTGGTGGGTCAGAGGGCAAAGTTTAATGGATCAAGCAATGGGGTCAGCAGAAAAAATATAACAAAACACTGTCTCGGATTGCCTAGCCTTGTGCATGTAGTGTATTTTAGAAAGGAGCCTCTACTTTAGTATCCTTTCATAACAGAAAACCTCTGACAGGCTAGAAGCTGGCAACCTGAAACTCTAGACCAGTGGTCCCTAGCATTTTTTGGTATGGAGACCCACGAGTCCAAACTTACTTAGTGTGAGGATCCACTTTAAGAAATGCAGTATGAACAAATCAATAAAACTGGGAAAACCTGGGACACACTTGCACAAGCCTTGTGACCCACAGGTTAGAGAACACTGCTCTAGACTATGCCTGTATCTAGGATGCCCAGCCACTTCTTCTCCACTGCACATTTGCTGTTGAGGGGAAGAAGAAGAGATTGGATTTATACCCACCCTTCACTACCCAAAGGAGTCTCAAAGCAGCTTACAAACTCCTTTCCCTTCCCCTCCCCACAACAGACACCCTGTGAGGTAGGTGGGGCTGCAAGAGCTCTTTCAAGGACTGCTCTGACAGAGCTATGGCTTGCCCAAGGTCATCCAGCAGGTGCAAGTGGAGGAAGGGGGAATCAAACCCAGTTCTTCCAGATTAGAATCCACACACTGAACCACTACACCAAACTGGCTCTCAAGTGGGCTGATGATAGTATTTTTAACCCCTTCTCCCAACACAGCTTTTCCCTGTCACATCCCCTTAAGTCACTTCTCCCCTTTGGACACAAAAAGACACGTATCTGGGTTGTGGGAAAAACAACAGGACAATGATTAATTAAGGCTTCTGCCCTGCCCTTTGCTCCTCTGGGGAAACAACCCTATTCCTTCACTGTGTCGCAGTGGTGCCCACACCTATGTTTGCTACCAACTGTAGTTCTGTCTCAGAAGAGGCCACTGCATGGTACCATCAGTTTCTCTGCTTATCCAAAGGGCTCAAAAGGCTGAGAGGATATTACAGCCTGAAAGGCTGTCAGGACACCTGCCCTCCTTCTCCCAGCCAGTGTTATAAAAGTGTCTTTGAACTGAACCACAAGCAGCAGGTCTTGCCATCACAGCAATATTTATGGTTGTGGAAGCAGAGGAAAGAGCCAGTGAAAAAACAAACTTGGGCTGTATCACTCCAGAAATAGCTAACCAGCCACATGGATAGTCATACCCTCTCCTCTCATAATGTACTCTCATCATTAATCTCTGACTTTATGACTACAAATGGGAAAGTTATTTACTGGTTCTTCCACTAATATGAGCTTTATTTATAACTGAGAAAACGGCAGAATTGCAGAAGCTCTGTTCTCCCTTAAAATGTCAGGTCAGATAAGATCACAATTGCAGGCTAACACATGTAGGAGTAAGCCAAAATCTAAGCTAAACCGAAAAAGAAGTTTTATGTTCCAGGGATTTATTTGTGTGTGTGTGTGCGTGTGCGTGTGCGTGTGTGTGTGTGTGTGTGTGTGTGTGTGTGTAATGTTTGGTTGCAGTTGTTTACTATACCAGCCACACATTCACAAAGACTGTGCTCATATTTGTGTGATGGTGCACAATTGTTGCCATTCTGGTTTGTTCGAACCTGTCCAGATTGCCTTTGCTAGATCCAAAACGGTCTGCCAGATTTTACAAAAATGTCTAGGTGAAAATGAGAGGTGGATTGGTAAAAGGAACGTGAGGCTGGGACTAGCCACTCAGCATGACTGAACTGGAGCCCCATGAAACTGTGTGGTTCACTGAGGCAACAAGGCTATTGGATATTTTGACTTAAGTAATTAAGGTTGTAGTATAGGCAACAGCTGCCTTCATAGCAAATATTTCTTTATACCATCTTTCATTGAAAGTGGCCAATCCAGCCTCTTTCTCATCTTCAACTCCTTCTCCCATCTCCAACCCCTTCTCCCACAGGAAAAGCTGTTGCTCTTCCTTGCATTCCCTTTTGCACAATATTTTGTCTTCCTTTCTAAGCTTGCCCCAAAATTCTCTGTTTCCATTTTGATCCCAAGTCTTTGGGTAGATAGTATACATAGTGTACATTCTCTTTCATTTCAGCCTGGACCAGAGTCCTGTTCATATAGGCTACAAAGCAACCAAACTCTGGCAATAGTTGCTCATTACAGGCACATACATACATACATACATTTATTTTTCACACTTTTACCCTGCCCTCCCTGCAAGTGGGCTCAGGGCGGCTTACAATGTGGCACAATGCCAAGACAAGATAAAACAGTTAAAACAATTTAAAACAACATTATAACAATTCTGCAATAAAAGTTTGCAATAAAGTGCTCGCAAATATGGTAATCATCACAAATTGAGATGGCATCCTGCAAGTTCTCTTAATGGCATGGTGTGACTTCCTTCAGACCAACCCTCATCCCTGATGTTAATGGGGGTATATTCCATATACTGAGGAATTATCCAAACAGGGATATGTGTGTACAGTTTTCCCCACTGCCACTGTAGCTGCTGATGCAGTACACCAGAAACAGGGCTTCCCCAAGACAGTCCCCACAGCAGCAGCTCTACTCAAAAGTAAGCCCCATTTTTATTCAATAGGATTTTCTCCCAGGAAAGTATTCTTAGGATTACAATATGGACTGGAACCCCACACAGTGTATGTACTCTGGTTTGCTTTTTGTAGCGAGGTTGCATCATAACAATTCTACAATTCTGAGCTTTTTGTGTCCTGTGTGCGTTCCCTGTGTGTGTTTCACTGTCATCCACTCAGACAACTTCCTGGGCTGCCAAACACTGTCCTTGACTCCATTCTGTGAAATGCACAGAAATGTCACCATTTTTATCTGTGAACCACTGGAAGATATGCTGTTACCCATACAGAATCACAGACGACATGTACAAGATATCCACTTGTTCACTGGTACTTGGCGTTATTCTTAAACCATTCCAATAGACGCTCACTAGCCGCTCCAAAAATATTATTTTACAGAAAATAAAGACTACCTTTGCATCTTATCTGTAAGGAGCTACTAGTGACACGGTTGCCCGGTCAGCACAAGACCAACTTCCTCTGTGTGCACATAGGAAAAATGATTTTGCTGCCTTCATAAACAGGAAGTTCCCCACCCCAGGAGAACTAAAGCTGAACTGGCTGAGAAGCAAACTAACTTTTGACCTAAGATATAATGCCTTCATTGACTGCCAAATGAAACAAATAGCAGGAGTCCGTGGAGTAATAACCGTTTGACTGCAGCAGAGAAGAAACAGAATTTTAGCTCTGTCTTCTTGAAGCAAGAAAATGCCCTAACAAAACAGAAAGTCTTGCTTACAATAGGACAAACACCAAGGAACCCAAACATTACTGTGTCAACAAGTGCTATGTAGCTTTGCTCTCTTCTTGTGCGCATAAAAGGTGCTTTGGATCTAAGTAAGTGAGAAAAGCTTTTAAATGTAATTTGGCAGCCAGACACAAGAGGAAATAAATGTTATGTGATGAGTCAGCTCTCTGTTTTTGATTTACCTTGAATTAGTATCCCATTTTATACTGGCAACTCTCAAAAGAGCTTACAGAGAATCACCATCTCCAGACCACATAAAAATGCAATTCAGGCTGCTTCCACACGGATGCTTTTGCTTCAGTTGTGCATCTAACTGGAGAATCCACACAATGTTGGCTTCTAACCATCCACTATATTTTCTCCCACTTTGCTGCAAGCTTGCCCAAAACTGGTTTGGTACAAACTTTTGGAAATCCTGCTGTCAAAGTGCCTTTGTACGCTGTTTGGATGGTATAAAGATATGCATTTTTGCAGGTCCCATCCATATTGGTGCCATTTTCCTTGGCTCAGTCCCTAGTATCAACAGAGGGCTTTTCCAGGCTTTTCTAAAATGCCAACTGCCAATTTTAAACTTTAGCGATATGTCAATTACAGTTTATAAATTAAATTTATAGCTTAATAACTGACATATTGCTATAGTTTAATGGTGTGTCTGTTATCATTTTTTAAAATGTTGCTGATGTAAGTGCCTTTTTATGAGGCACATAGAACATAAGAACATAACAGAAGCCAATGTTGGATCAGGCGAATAGCCCATCCAGTCCAACACTCTGTCACACAGCGGCCAAAAACACCAGGCGCCATCAGAAGGTCCAGCAGTGGGGGCAGGACATTAGAAGCCCTCCCACTGTTTCCTCCCGCCATCAAGCACCAAGAATACAGTGTATCACTTGCCCCAGACTGAGAGTTCCTATCTATACTTTGTGGCTAATAGCCACTGATGGACTTCTGCTCCATATGTTTAACTAATTCCCTCTTGAAGCTGTCGCCACCGCCTGTGGCAGTGAATTCCACATGTTAATCACTCTTTGGGTGAAGAAGTATTTCCTTTTATCTGTTCTAACCCGACTGCTACCTTTGCATCTTAGTTGCAATTGCAATTGCAATCAGCAATTTCATGGAGTGGCCCCGAGTTCTTGTATTGTGAGAAAGGGAGAAAAGTACTTCTTTCTCTACCTGCTCTATCCCATGCATAATCTTATAAACCTCGATCATGTCACCCCTCAGCCGTCGTCTCTCCAAGCTAAAGAGCGCCTCAACCTTTCTTCATAGGGAAAGTGTTCCAACCCTTATATCATTCTAGTTGCCCTTTTCTGCACTTTCTCCAATGCTATAATATCTTTTTTGAGATGTGGCGACCAGAACTGTACACAGTACTCCAAATGAGGTTGCACCATTGATTTATACAGGCTGATTTGTTTTCAGTTCCCTTCCTAATAACCCCAGCATAGTGTTGGCCTTTTTCATTGCAGCCACACACTGTCTCGACATTTTCATTGAGTTATCTACTACGACTCCAAGATCTCTCTCTTGGTCAGTCTCCGCCACTTCGGACCCCATCAACATGTATTTATAGTTAGCATTTTTGGCTCCAATGTGCATCACTTTGCACTTGACCACATTAAGCTCCATTTGCCATGTTGATGCCCACTTGCCCATCCTCAACAGATCCCTTTGGAGTGCCTCACAATCTTCCCTGGTTCTCACCAACCTGAACAACTTCGTGTCATCTGCAAATTTAGCCACTTCACTGCTTACTCCCAACTCCAAATCATTAATAAACAAGTTAAAAAGCATCGGGCAGAGTACTGATCCCTGCGGGACCCCACTGCTTACCTCCCTCCACTGAGAAAATTGCCCATTTATACTCACTTTCTGTTTCCTTTTAATTAGCCAGTTTTTGATCCACAAAAGGACTTGTCCTTTTATCCCATGACTATTGAGCTTACTTAGGAGCCTCTGATGAGGAACTTTGTCAAAAGCTTTCTGGAAGTCAAGGTAAACAACATCTATTGGGTCTGCCTTGTCCACATGTTTGTTTACTCCTTCAAAGAACACTAACAGGTTAGTAAGACAAGATCTTCCCTTACAGAACCCATACTGAGTCTTCCTCAATAGATTTTTTTCATCAATGTGCCTACTAATTTTTTCTTTAATAACAGTTTACACCAACTTATCCGATATCGACGTCAGACTGACTGGCCTGTAATTTCCCAGATCTCCACTGGAACCCTTTTTAAAGATGGGAGTGACATTCACTACCTTCCAATCCTCAGGAATGGAGGTAGATTTTAAGGAAAGATTACATATTTTTGTCAGGAGATCCACAAGTTCACATTTGAGTTGTTTCAGAACTCTCAGATGTATACCATCCGGGCCCGGTGATTTATTTGTTTTTAAGTTGTCTATCAGTTGTAGGACCTCCTCTCTCGTCACCTCAATCTGACTCAGTTCTTTCAACCCCCCTTCCGAAATCAGTGGTTCTGGAGTGGGCAGGCACTTCTCATCTTCCACAGTGAAGACAGAGGCAAAAAATGCATTCAGCTTCTCAGCCATTTCCCTATCATCCTTCAGTACACCTTTTAACCCTTGCTCATCCAAGGGCCCCACTGCTTCCCTGGCTGGTTTTCTACTTCTTATGTATTTGAAGAAAGTTTTATTATGGGTCTTTATGTTTTTTGCGATATGCTCCTCATATTCCCTTTTTGCCTGCCTGATCACAGACTTGCATTTTATTTGCCACAGCGTGTTCCCTTTTATCAGCCTCACTGAGACTAGCTTTCCATTGCTTAAAGGAATCCTTCTTACCTTTTACAGCTTCCATTACTTTGTTTGTTAACCATGCGGGCTCTTTTCTATACCTATTTGTGCCTTTCCTAACCCATGGTATATATTTCCTCTGAGCCTCTAGGATTGTAATTTTAAATAGTCTCAAAGCTTCCCCAATGGTTTTGACCCTTTCTACTTTTCTTTTCAGTTTTCTCCTCACATATCCCCTCATATCAGAGAAGTTACCCTTTTTAAAGTTAATCACTGATAATAGAATCACTGATGTACCCTGAGACACAAACAATCCCATAGTAGTTAAGACAGTCTGTGGGGAAAAATATTAAAAGATAATACTAATTTAGGGAAGTCCTACCTTAAGAACCAGTGTGGTTTAGTGTTCAAGTACTCGACTACAACCAGGGAGATCTGTGTTCAAATAATCACTTTGCAAAAATAAGGTACTGAAGTACAAAAAGGGCTATCTAAAATAGTAGCGTATTGTAAACTACAAATTGATAACAAACACTTAAATCCACAGTATGAGAAAAATGCGTAACAAGCATACAATTACAAACAATATACCAATAAAATACAAAACAACTGACTATAAATGTATAATGCATCAAAAATGTGTAAAAGGAGTTAACAAATTGCCAGCCAAACTCCATTTTACATGGATCTTCATCAGAACGTTTCTGTATTGTCCTGTTTATCTAGACTGAGATTTTAAAGAATGCATAGTTCTGCTCACACACAAAACAAAATGCCATCAAAACACAAATGACCGGAGCAAAACTACGATTGGAAAAATGCCTCAATTCAAATGAACACCCAGTCACAGAGTACACAAAAGTATGGAGTTGAATTGACTGGGGACAATATACCTTGATATACCTTCTTGTACTTTTGTTTTTCATTTTTGCATTTCTTGAGGGTATTTCTCTTGGGACGGGGGGGGAAAACCCACTCACCCCAAAGCCTCTGGGGATAAATATTTACCTCGGACTGGTGACATGACAAATCTGAAACAAGTTGAACCCAATTTTGGTGCACCACAACTGAAAAGCTACTGTGCTTAGCTGTGCTCTGATAAAGGCGGGAGGAGGACCAAGGCCTTAGATGCCTATCTCAAAGTGTGGGGAAGATTATACGGAAGAGGTTGGTTCCAAACTATTATGGCTTTAAATATATAAAGGACTTTGAATTTGGTCTGGAAACAAACAAGAAGCCAAAGCAGTTGTGCTAACATGTGCTTGACATGCCACATGTTCACTGTAGCTGAAACCAGTCAACACTGCTGCAGCAGCACTCTGCACTAACTGTAGCTTCAGAGTCAATCTCACAGAAAGCATATTACAGCAATCCACTATGGGTATGATCAAAACATGGATAATCATGACCAAATCTTGCCTCTTAAGGGCTGCAGCTGATTGTGGCACTGTGTGCCACAAAGGAAATCTATCTATATATCTAATTCCCAAGTGCCCCCATCTAAATCCGCACATCGGGGGCACTTGGGGGCAGAGAGATTTTCCTGCACAGTTGGGGGACTCCCCAGGTTTGCAGAAAAATCCTAAAAGTTTAAAAAAACTATACAGGGGATATTCAAATCCCCCCCCAAAAAAGTTAAAGAGCATTCCCTGCGCATGCATAGAGAACACTCTGGGAACTTACCTGAAGCTGCTTCCTCCTCGATGTGGAGCTGCAGCCTTTAGGAATCCTCCCCCCCCCCACGAGCATTGTGGGTCCCGCCTCTTGTTATGTCTAAATCTGAAGATCTGGATCCAACAGCAATCTCAATATGCTGGGCCTTCAGAGAAAATACGGTCCTACCCAGAACTCTCAATCCTGGATTGGCACCATTACTAGCCAACAACACTCCCATCTTACCTGGCCTGAGCTGGCCTGAAAAACTGAATCCATATCAGCACCCCTCTCCCACAGCTACATGGTTTGGCTCTTTATACTTTTAAACTATGGGGTAGTGTAAACAGGAGAGGGCACGTTGAAAGCATGTCCAGTAGCCAACATAAGACTAAATGCAGGAAAGAAAGCAGTGATAAATGTTAGATTTGGGTAGACCAGCCACATCCACAGAGATTTAAACATGTAACATAATAGTCAGAATGCAACCCTAGGATCTGGGAGACCTGCATTAGAGCCTCCAGTCAGCCATTATTTATTTGTTTACTAAATTAGATTTCTTGGTCACCTTTCCCTGCAAGCAGGGAGGTCATGGGTGACCTGTAGGCAGTCTCACTTCCTCAGCCTAGCCTGCCTCACGTAGATGTTCTGAACATAAGGAAGAGCCATGGATGCTGCTCTGAGTTCCTTGAAGGAAGAGCAGGATATAAGTGTAGTAGCTACATTAGTCCATTTTTAAAAAAATTAAAAGAACTCTTCCAAGTTGTCCATGGTTAAACCTCCTTAAAAAAAATCTCTATCACCCCACCTCTCCTTAAAACTGTTGCTGCATTTAACAATGAACATGTTCCCTCTGCATAGTCAGATCTCAGGTCCCCGAAATGTAATTTGTGGTTAATATAGTTCTATACCCATATGGCTGATCCTTGGCTCCACATGGGCACCCAGGTACTCTCACAGGAGAATCTAATTATACAACCCCAACCACTGGCATGTGTGGAAAAGGGACTCGGTCACCAAGCAAGCTGTGTGTTCACTCAGAAAGCTGCTTTTGCTTGGCCGCCTCCGAACATCTTAATCTAATATTGACACTTCCACCCTAAAAAAAGATCTGTTGCCCCTGCTGCAAGAGATAAATGTTCCCTTCAGTCCTCTAAACCGCCACAGGTATCAGAAGCACCACAATCTTTTAGACATCTGGAATGCCAAATTCAAGTTTGCTGGAGTAGTCTTTAGCCTACTGGTCTAAAGAATGCTATCATTTAGATAAAGTATTTGAAATATGCTTGCTAGAGAGATAACAGTAGGTCACAAGCATCTTTTCAGATGGGTGAACAGAATGGGTTGTAGAGAGAAGTCTGTGAAGAGTATACGGAACAGGCCCATGGACCACCAAATCTGCAAAAGACACCCCCACCCTTAACTAAGGATGCCAAGGATATTTTTAATATGCTAGGCATATTGCAAATATATATCCTTTCAAAGGGCAATGACTGCATCCTCCACATGCTCCCAAACATGTCTTTACTTCCATAAATCTGCCACCTCTGTGAAAGTCTAGAAAGCAGATATTTATGCTTCCCCAACAGATACTGAAGCCATCCTTGAGGTCTGCTTTCAGGACCTTAAATCTGAACAGTCTATAAGTGTAGAACCTGATTTTCCTCTGGTTTGAGTTTTGGAAGCCTTAATTCACTTGAAGAGGTGTTTTCCAGCAAAGGTTCTTGGGGGTAAAAAGTTAGCGTGATCATTTTTACCAAGTTTGGTTTTTAGGATGAAACTGCCTGTACCCAAAGCATAACTGTAGACTAGGACTGCTTCTACATGAAGGTTTCGCTCAGATTTGGCATCCAAAATAGAGGAGAGGGTTTTTTTAGAGCATTCACACAACATTTGCTCCCCAATCACCCACTTCCTAAATGTGGCTTAGTTCGATCTAGGAAAGACCACAAAGAGTTTGTATGCCCTGTAAATGGGAAGCTTGCAATTTTGCAGGTCTTACCCACGTATCAGCGCCATTTTCCTTGTCACGGCCTTGCCTGCCTGCAGTTGCCCTTCCCCCCCACTACTGGAGGACTTTTCCTTAAAATTAGCCATTGGCATATTGAGGGAGAGGGGAACTGTAGAGGGCAGAGGCAAGGAAAGTGCAGCAGAAACTCCCATGTGAATGTTCCACTGCGACATGCAGAACCACTGCATTGTGGTGGATGTAGTCTAGGTAGGTAACTGGTGCCTTTTGAGACAACTACACACGCTCAGGAGAGTGCTTCCTTGATATCCACCCACCAACTGCCTGTCCTGCCCCCCCCCCATTTCTTGAATCAAAGATCAAATGCTTAGCACGCTGCTAATCATCATCTCACTGAAGTATTCCTGTTTCCCCCCCTTCCTGCCTAGTCTCCTGGGAAGAAACCTGCAGAGGAAGCGAGATCCTGATCAGACTGCACAAGAAGAAATCTCTCTCATTGTGGCATACCCTGCCCTGTTCCCTACCTTTCCTCCAGGTGTGCAGTCAGATTGGACCAGTAGGGTGGGCAAATGGGGGGAGGGGGAGACGTACTCTTGTTGTGCTGGTCTTACATGAAGTGATGGAGTAGAGGTTGCTCAAACTGGTCACAACTCCGAAGAATACATAATTATTATGTACAAACACAACTAAAACTGCCAAGCTTTGTATAATAACCAACATCACACAGCACCACAAAATCCCCATCATCACAAGTTAGAATTATAGTTTCTAGTCTTCTGTGGTCACAACAGACCTCTGCTTTAGGGGCACCCAAAGGCATTTTGACATAAAAACAAACAAACAAACAAGCAGCTCCCCAAACTAAACCACATTAGGAAACTGATCCATAGTTTCAAAGGCAGGCTGCCATGTGGTTCACTGTTCTAAAATGGATAATGAAGAACCACTAGGCATATGGAGCTAGACTGATTTATACCACTCAAGATTTATATTAAGAGTTCAGAGCTGTTTGACATGACACAAGCAGAGGAAACAGAAAACACAAGTGCATTACATTTCCTATGCATCCATACCTTAACTCACACACACCGTGTAGTGGCTAATCATGGACACTTCATGTATCTGCTGAAGTAAACTCTGATTTGCAAAGGTTTATGGTGGAATAACTTTTGTTAATTTACTACAACAGGAGTCCAGCAGCACCTTTAAATACTAACGGAAGAGCCAAACTCTGTTTCGGATAGCACTAGTCAACTGAAATTGATGGAGTTCCGGTGATTAACTCTGCTTAGGATTTTAGTTTCACAGTTATCCCTCTATAACTGTCACACAATCGTCCTCTCTGAAGCTGAATTAATCCAAGGGCTATTTATGTATGTTTTGGGCAAAGGAGGTAGGAAATCGTAACTACACACTAACAAGAGAATACCATAGGGTTGTATCACCCGTGCACCCACAGAAATTGTGTGTTTCAATTCGCATTCTAACATGGTGAGTGTCTTCAGTTGTAGCTTTATTCTAGGAAAAGCTGATAAAATCACCTGGGTGGTTTTAATTTAAAAATGAGCATTGTGATTTTAATGGACATTTTGGTTTTCTGGTATTTATATTTTATATGCTTTTTCCAAGACAGGGACCACTGATATTTCAAAATATCAAATAATAAATAGTAATTTGAATCACAGTCTTCAAAAAAATATTTTTGATAATTAATTTATTTTTAGAACTCCCAAAGTGAAATAACTCTAAAAATCATTTTGTTTTTACCATTTTCATTTTACCATGTCAGACGGAAGGGGAAAGGGAGAGAGTAAAACAATGCATTGCAGGATTATTACTGATCAGTTACATGTTATATAAATAAAATTAACAGGGGCTGTGTGAAACAGAATTATTTCCGATCTAGAACATGTCTGAATACTTTTGTGCGGTGAGAGGAAGGGGGCTTGTGAAAAAGCAGATGAGCACTCACTAAGCCTCCACCAACAATGCAAACACATGATAGGAAACCACGCTGGTAGTTAAGTAATAAAATAAAAGCATGTAAAAGGAGAAGTTGGGCGTAGACGGCGACGCGGCACTCGCTTCAAATCTCAGCAACAAAGCATGAGGGGTTTTTCGTTACTTCTCAAACAGCCCTTGATTTTACTAATACAATGAGGTGTGCCTCTGCTCAAGTCCCATTTGCGCTTTCTTCCCGCTTTAGCTCTCCTAAGAAGCAAAAAATGGAATCCAAAATGACAGAGAGCCATCCTTTGAGAGAGAAAGCAAGCGGGCTGCTCCTTTAAGAGAAACTCTCGCTCTAATCCCGGAGGCATTCTACTTTTTGTTTGACAAAGAAACCAGTATATAATCCTAGTGGCCAATTTGGCCATCACACGCAGGGATCTAACGAGACTTTGTTTAAACGAATGCCGCTGGCTCCTCTTAAAGCCCCAAAATCACCACCCATACACGTTCTTTTTTGGGTGGAGGGGGGGGGGGAATCACCCAGGCAAAGTCCGAGCCCTACTCACCACTTGCATGCTCCGAGAGAGTGGAGACTGACGTCTGGCCCATCCCTTGCCCTGCCCGAGGGCCGGGGGTCCAACAATCAGGCAGCTCGTTTGGTCCTTTGGTCACGTTTCCTCTCCCGCCGAAGTTTCCGAGGGCTCATTTCACCTTTTCCCTGCGCTTGCCGTTGTAAGACCAGCCTCCTCCTTGCAACTTCTGCCTCCTCTTGCTCGCTAGTTGTAAGCCCTCCTCCTCCTCCTGCTGCTGCTGCTGCAGCCCAACTCAGACTGTTCCTGTTTAGCTGAATGCCTGTCATTCCTCTATGCAGATTACTAGGGACAAAGGTCATGGGGAGGGAGTCCCCAGCTGGTACCGCCACACCAAGCTCCCCCTCACCACCCAACAACAGTAGCAGTTTGTCGTTTAAGCCACTCTCCCCTCCCACACAAAGGACTCAGTGTTAAATGATCCCGTAGGGCTTGAATGAGAAAGAATATAGTACTTAGTCATGGTATTTAAACTTAACAAGGTCCTGTTTTCTTTAAGGTGCTTATCCCTATTTAGTTTCCCAACCTCAAGGGGTTGAGCTCTCTCTTTTTCTGATGGGGTTAGTTACAGTATGGAGATGTTCATTCCTTCTCTCTTTTGCCCCCTCTCACCCATACCTAGTATAACTGTTGGAACTTGCTGTTCTCTCCATATATTATGGACATTTTCATTGCTTAGAGCATGCACCTTTTTATGAATGGCTGTTAATCAAAAACATCTGAAGACACTTGCAAAAAGGGCAGTTCTATTTTTAAGCCTACAAGTTTGCCAAGCCTGTTCCCTGAAGAGGTAAACATCTATTCATCCTGTTGCCTAACAGACTGGTAGCCAGAAACACTGGATTTAAAGACTGAAGACTAGAGAATGCTCTAAAGAATTTGTATTGTACCTATGTTACCTAAGAGGATTTATTGAATATAGATTCCTGTTTTTACCTATGGCTGAAAGTTAATAATAAAAATAAATAAAAGAGCAGACAAAATCTGAAATTAAGCGTACCACTATTTTCAGAGACACAGACAAGAAAAATCTGATGGTAACCTCAGAATGGATTTGTCCCTTAACAAAATCTAATATGAATCATTGTTTGTCTTGTATAAGTTTACTTCTGGATTTCCTTGCTTACTGCTACTAGACAGGTGTCAGTGAATAGAGGAAGTATCAGTTCAGTTTCCTATACAATCTGTTTACAAAATCGGAGAGGAAATATGATAGATTTTTTTCCTGCCTCTTCAAGTTATTTTTATAAATTTTGCTATTTGAATTGTGCAGTGTCCTCAACCCTCTTCGTACAAGTGTTACTGAAAATAATTTTAATAGCCAAACAATGGTATTTAGAGTTTCTGTATGTCCCTTCTTCATAAGAGATGCTCTTCATTTTAGAAAGTCAGTGCTACAGAAGACTTGTAGAAGTCCCTAATAAACTACATCACTATTATTAGTTGGAAATTAATTTCCATTACAAAATATTATTTCAATCTTGTCCCACGATTTTCAGTTTAAAGTATTACCTCTTTGGCATGTGAAGGCCAGCCGGACATTATGCTAAGCACATGACTTCCAGCGAAAATGGCAACCACATATCTATTTCTCCCTTTCCTCTGCATACCTGATAGCACAATTTACTCATTCAGTGTTTTCCTACTATCTACATCATCAGCAAGGGTGAGATGAAGAAAAATGGAACATGGTGATATTAGGGCTCAGACAAAATTATACTAGAGATTACAGAGGGAGAAGGGAACTGACCACAACATTTTTGGTGAAAATTCTGTGTTTATGAAATATCTGTTTTGTAAATGGTTTGCCTGAACAGAAGGTAAATGCCCTAACTGAATAAATATGGGTAGACTGCAAGACTGACCATCTGGCACTGTTTTCTGGACGCTCCCACCAAGTTTACAAGATGAAAATAGCCCATATATGATCATGTATCTGGGCCTTATTGCATCCCCTTTACTTGGGCAGATGCTTTATCTACAATAGTTGCCCTGAATTACAGGATGATTTTGACAAACTGGAAAACTGGGCTAAAACAAAATATATTTCAATGGGGATAAATGTAAAGTTCTGCATTTAGGTAGGAAAAATCAAATGCATAATTATAGGATGGGGGAGACTTGTCTTGGCAGTAGTATGCATGAAAAGGATCTAAGGGTCTTAGTAGGCCATACACTAAAAGTGAGTCAGCAATGTGATGCAGTCAGGGCTCATTTTGTAGCAGGAGCTCCTTTGCATATTAGGCCACACACCCCTAATGTAGCCAATCTTCCAAGAGCTTACAGACCTCTTCTTACGGGGCTACTGTAAGCTCTTGGAGGATTGGCTACATCAGAGGTGTGTGGCCTAATTACAAAGGAGCTCCTGCGATGAAATGAGCCCTGGATGCAGTAGCTAAAAAGGCAAATGCGATTTTGGGCTATATCAACAGAAGTATAGTGTCCAGATCATGCAAAGTGATGGTATTGCTATACTCTGCTCTGGTTAGACCTCACTTAGAGTATTGTGTTCAGTTTTGGGCACCACAATTTAAGAAGAATATAGACAAGCTGGAATGTGTCCAGAGGAGGGCAATGAAGATGGTGAAGGGTCTGGAGATCAAGTCCTATGAGGAAAGGTTAAAGGAGCTGGTTATGTTTTGCCTGGAGAGGAGATGACAGAGAGGTGATATGATAACCATCTTCAAGTACTTTGAAGGGTTGTCATATAGAGGATGGTACGTAGTTGTTTTCTGTTTCCCCAGAAGGTTGGACCAGAACCAATGGGTTGAAATTAAATCAGAAGGGTTTTGGGGTAAACATTAGGAAGAATTTCCTGTCAGAGCGATTCCTCAGTGGAACAGGCTTCCTCAAGATGTGGTAGGCTCTCCTTCTTCAGAGGTTTTCAAACAGAGGCTAGATGGCCATCTGACAGCAATGCTGATTCTGTGAATGTAGGCAGATCATGAGAGGGCGGCAGGAAGGGTTTCATCAGTGCTTAGTTCTTGTGGCCCTTTCTTACATGCCCAGGGAAATGCTGATCATCACTTTGGGGTCAAGAAGCAATTTTTCTTCAGGCCAGTTTAGCTGGAGATCCTGGAGATTTTTTGTCATCTTCTGGGCATGGAACAGCGGTCACTTGGGTGTGTGTGTGTGGAGGAGGTATTTGTGAATTTCCTGCATTGTGGAGGGGGTTGGACTCGAATGACACCAGAGGTTCTTTCCAACTCTATGATTCTATGAATTCTTGCATTCATAATAATGTTTTCACAAATATTTTCTAAGACAACTAAATACAAACTATGCATATCTTTGAGACAGATAAACATAAATGTTATTTCTCTTTATGTTAATCTCCATTGCGTTTTAGGTCGCACATAGGAAAGAAAAGCGTCAGTGTTCATGTGCTTATGTGTGTGATACAGTAAAACTCTAACTGAAATTATTGGTTTTCCTGGAACCCTTCTAAGGTTTCATGAGCAGTTTAACAGTTTCTATTCACATTAAAAAAAAAAAGCCTCACAAGATCTGAAACTCTGGGGAATTTTTTAAAAGCAGTTTTATCCCACCCTTCCTCCAAGAAGTTCTGGCGGTACGTATGACTCTTCCACCAATTTATTCTGACAGGCTCAGAGGTAACGAACGAAGGGCTCAGTGTCACCCAATGAGCTTCGATGAATGGGGATATGGACCAAAGCCTCTTCACTTCTAATGTGACACCAACCACTATGATGAGGGCCACAATATTTGAAAGAATTAATATTAAACGCCTTAGTGATCCTGTTGGCCCAGCCTCCACAGTGGCTTCTAATACTCCTCCCCCTCCCCCTCCTACACTGGATAGGCAGCTGCCTGTCAGGTGTAGGAGGGGAGGGGGGATGCTTACAGCTGCCAGGGAGGTTTCTCAGCAGGATTGCCTTAGCCCTGCTGCTGGCCTAGCCTCCCTGATGCCTTTAAACATAATCCCCCCCCAACACCAGACAGGTGGGTACTGGCAGGCTGCTGCCTCTTTGTCCCCCCCTTGAATGGTCAACTATGGGTGCGTTCAGATGACAACATTAAAGAGCAAGGAGCCCAGTTATATTTAAATCAAATGAAATTATATTGGAGAATGTCATGAAATTATATCGGAGACGTCAATCCACTCACTTGCTTCAGCACACAGTTGTTCCATGACTGAATGTCCAGACCTTCCCCTGCTCTAACTGCAGAGCCCGCGCGATCGCCATTTTTTTTAAAAAAAAATTAAATCGCTGCATGTGCATAAGTAAACGAGCAAACCCCCACTCAGACACGCATGTGCATTGGACACGCATAGAAACACCAGAGATACACATGTGCACATGCACAGATGGACTCCCCAGAGATGCACACGTGTGCATGCAAACAATGTGTTTTTTTTTAAAAAAGGCGGCGGTTGCAGTCTTGGCGTGCAAGATCACGACCAGACCTTTGGGAAATGCACACCAAGACTGCACCGATCATCTGCCACCGGACTTTCTCAGGTGTCAAAAAAACACGGAGAATAGTGGGGGGGGGGGGGATGAGAGGCAGACGACTGGGGCACGACAGACATATGTTGCTGTCTGATTGTGCTCTTTAAATCCGTAATGGAAGAGGAAGGGGAGCAGATAAAACTGTGCGTCTGAACGCACCCTATATAGCTCAGAGTTCTGAGGTAAAACCTGCCTGATTGCACCCACCTCCCTCTGATTGTTTAGCTGTGGATCTCAACGTTCTGAGGTAAAAACACTGCAGACAGTTGAAGACCGTTACAGAAATCAGCAATTCAAGACTCCTGAATAGACATTTATCATACCAGCCAGCATGGCAATCACAGAGAGGTCCTTTAGTGGGGGGGGGGGGGGGAGTATGTATGTCTCACTTTGTTTTTTACACTACAATCTTCTCCAGAATTTTTACAACAAATGTTACATTTCAAACTTCACATCATAAGTATTATAACTGGATTTACGGAACTTAAATACCATTTATTTTTATCTATTTATTTATTCAACTTGTATGCCACTCTCCCCGCCAGGGGGGCATGGGTATCAAGGCTAGTCCTTTTATAAATTCTAGTGGGATAGCTATATTACTCTGTTGCAGCAAAAACAGAAAGCAGTCCTTAAAGACTAACAGATACAATAAATCCATTGGTGTTTCTGGATTCCACAAGATTCCGTTTTGTTTTCAATTACAAAAGGAAACAGAAGACAAAGCATTGCACTTCACATGGCCTTAAAGGGAAACAAAGAGATTACTAAGAATACTGTTCAAATAAGAAAGGAACATTCAAATTCCTTTGGCTCAGTATGGGCTCTAATAAAGTCAGGTTTTTCTATGCATATAATCCATTCATGCTTTCTGATTTTTCTTTCTTTCGGCACCTGTGCATTTTACTTTTGTTTAATCAGTTTTCTGCCAGTTTGCTAATCCTCAGTTACTAACTCCACCACAAGTGCTTGAATATAATTATTTTGGATATGTTCAACTTCACAACTGATTTTTAAAAGGCAAAGAGGTCTACTTCAGAAGAGACAATCAAGGGTTGATACCAATGTGAATTTCTCCAGCATACATTTTAAAGAGGTAGAACAGGGAAGTGAAGATGGCACAGACACACACATAGAAAAAAGGTAAGCATAAGGTAGAAAAAGAGGACTGTGCAAAGACAGCCTTCTCCATCACTCTGGACTAGGTGCATTTTCTAGAAGATATACATGGAGTACAGATGTATCGAGTAGTCCTTGTACACACCTGATAACACACAACATTTACCCAACTCCCTACACAGAGTTTTATTTATTCATTTTAAATTTTTGTATCCCGTGTTTCCTATTTCTTCCAAGATGGTTTACCGATACTACTACTAGGCCAAACAACACAATTAACATAAAATATATAATTACTATATAAAAATCATTCACAGAGCAAAAAGAACAACCACATAGAAGATAATTATTCCACAGCTCCCATGACTATATCCAAGTACATTGGCTTTCTAGGGCTTTTTAAAAATTCAAGATCCATGTCTATATGAAAATATTCATTGCTGAGGAATAAACTCACACTATCTAAATCCATACTGACAGTACACAAGAATTAGGAAAATGTAAAAAAAAAATCCCAGTACAATCAATATTATATAAAAAGAGCACAATATACTTACTGTATCAGCTATTCTGGAAGCACATAGCAGATGCTACTGAAAATGAATGCTGAAATAATATGCAGCAAGTCTGTTCTACGTTTGAGAAAAATTACATGTAAAGCTCTCCATAATGGCACGGCATGAGAATCATTCATCATTAAAAAAAAAAAAGTTGGATGATTTCCAGGACTATTTTTGGGCAGGAACACACAGGAACGGAGTTCCAGCTGGCTTCCAAACTGGCCACGCCTCCAGCCTCCCCCCCCCTCAGGTTCTCCAGGTGCCTCATAAGCCGCAGGGTGCCTGGGCAAGCCAATCCAACCCAGGGAGGGGAGGCAGTTTAAACTGCCTCCCCTCCCTGGGTTCCCCATGTACCCCGCAAGCCATGGGGCACCTGGGGAAGCGCATCCTGGGAGGGAGCTGCGCTGTCAGGGGTGTGGCCTAATATGCTAATACATTTCTGCTGCTGGGTGTGGCCTGTTATGCTAATGAGTTCCTGCTGGGCTTCTTCTACAAAAAAAGCCCTGATAATTTCTATTTGAGTATGTACTACATGCGTACATTTTCTCTCCTGAGTGGTAAAAAGCCCCAAGGGTTACACCACAGGTTTTAATTTCCTTTGGATGAAAAAGCTCCAGTGAGACCTGGTATGTGTCTTTGTAATATTTATTTTATTTACAAAAATATACAAGCAGACACAGTGGAAGTTTAGCTCCTTTCTGAAGCTTTTAGGAGGAAGAAATCCTATAACCACTGGGCAGTTCAATTGCTCTTAGGGTGTTTCAGATCAAAGATGCACTTGTTGTATGGGATCCAGAAGTCTTCTCTTAGTGCTCCTCTTTCAAGGAAAATGCACTTTCCCAGGAGCCAAATTAATTGTGGCATATTGCATACAATAGGGCTAAGTTCCATTAAGTGGAAATGAGGCAAAGTGAAGGGGCTCTCGATCTCTGATAGCTCTCCCAGTGTATCTTTTTCACTTGAGTGTGAGTCCATACTTCTCTGCATATATTCAACTTTTAAATTTCAGTTCAAAAATGTTAACATAAAAATGGTACTATTCTACTTTGTTAAGAGACTAGGAATCTTTTAGTGCAGTTTCAAAGTTTACCTGCAGAGAAAATTACAGAATGGAAACATTCCGCCTCCACTTTCCTCTACCCATATTTTGTCCTTACAAGTTAATAACAAGCCTGTAAAAACAGGTGGTCTTAGCAGAAATTATTGTATAAGATGCATTAGAAGTAGGCTACTGATAGGAAGTTACACAGCAGCCCTAATTTCTGTGAACAGCTTGCAAGAAATGCTATATGGGCTATGCCAATTTCAGAATGTGTCACATATATGGAAATATTATTATCTATCTATAGCTGCTTCAGTTGTGAGGACCATACAATAGTCCATGCAAAATAACCATTCTACAACTACTGCAATTTCTCACAGCATCTGCCCACAGGGAAAAAAACAGATGCAAAGAACTCCATACAATTTTATTTTATATGTGGATTTATAAATGCAGCCTGGGCAACAGGATCTACATACTCCAGGTTATAATTCCTACTGCATTTGGTTTTCAAGTCTAAGCATACTTACTTTGAAGCAAGTTCCACTGCTTTGCAGTCATTTTAAAAATCATAGCAAAATTTAGGGGCAAGGCAAATTCAAGCACGTGCTTTCCTCCAACCCAAGTCTGCTATTTTGCTGGACCATAAGCTCACTGGAAACAGTATTCGAAATACAAAGGAAGTCTGCACTTATAGTTTAGAATTCCAAGTAAGATCTTCTGAAAAGAAACTGGCAGTATACATAGCTGAAGCTTAAATTTTAAAAAATCAGAGTTTTTCAAAGTGTCATTCACTTTTATGACAACTAGGTTATTGTTTTTGCAACTGAATATGGGTAGAGCTATTTGCATTTATAAACACTGCACACCAGTGCTTTTGCTTGGTCAGCAGCTTGACTTGAGAATTTTTAAAAGGGTGTTTTCTAATACCATGTCAAGAATGCCTCGCCACTTAATTTCATATCGAGATGCTGGAGTTAGAGATTTCATTTTCGTCTCTGCTATTTAATTTCTTAGTATCTAGAAGTCCTTATGTTGGCAACAATTGGAATCATTGCATTTCTCACCTTTGCTGGGCTTATTCCCCCCCCCCCTTTTAAATAACCATAAAAGGAAAAAAGGAACAATAGAAAAATAATTTAGAAGTGAATTTGAGTAAGCATATATAGAGCAGAATACTCACTGGCCGTCTATTTTTTTGTTTTTTTTTAAAAAAAGATCAGTGTTATAAGGTATCGTGATATTATTTAGGGAGTTTTTCCCATACGTTTTTAATATATATATATCTGTCTTCAATAGTATAGTGTTTACAGTAAGTCCTCACACAAATCAATTCATTCTGCATTATTAAGCATCAGTGCAGCAGCCATTTTTAAAGTTAAAGAAAGAACCCTGACTATTTAATGCTGTATGCAGGGCTTTTTTTGTAGAAAAAGCCCAGCAGGAACTCATTAGCATAATAGGCCACACCCAACAGCAGAAACTCATTAGCATATTAGGCCACACCACCAACAGCACAGCTTATTAGCATGTTAGGTCATGCCCCCATGTTACCAGAGGTGTGGTCATCCAGCCACACCCACCTTTTGCTTCTTATTCTGTTTATCTTGTTTGTTGTCAAAACCCAGGGCTTTTTTTGTAGCAGGAATTAATATGCATGTTAGGCAACATACCCCTAATGTAGCCAATCCAAATGAGTTTCTGCTATTCGGTGTGGCCTATTATGCTAATGAGTTCCTGCTGGGTGTGGCCAACTCAGGAGCCAGCCGGAACTCCGTTCCTGTGAGTTCCTGCCCAAAAATAGCCCTGGCTGTATGTAATTCAACTGATGGAAGTCAGACTATTTAAGTCCCATCTGACCTTAAATCAAGACATTGTAGAATAACTGAAGCAAGGTACTCAGGACCAAATGCCTAATATCGTTTTCAAAGTTTCTGTTTTACATCACAGTTACATCACAGTTAGATTGCAAGTTAACCATGATGGTTGACTGTTCTCCAAAAATATTTGCTCTTGTCATCAAAGCTAGGAAGATTTTGTATTGTCCCTTCATCTAGATTATGATTGATCATGCCGTTATCAGTGACATATATGGAGCTAGCCAGTGCCCTACTTTATAATTAAAATTATTTTGTGAACAGAACATTGAAAGCCAACGTGGTGTTCCAGTTAGGCCTGAAGGGACCAGGTTTTGAATCCCCACTTGACTATGAAAGCTCACTCACTGAACCTGAGAGCCAGATGTGACAGACGACAGAAAAGGCACTTTAAAAAAAACAAAGAAAGAAGCAGAGAATGGAATAAAAAAAAGGACAGAAGCAAATAGTAAACAAAACAGAAAGAGAATCAAGACATTTGAAGACTGAACGGCAATAATAAGCTGAATAATATTTTAACATTTAACATCCTGTATACTGGTTCAGATTATCTTTAACCTCTACAGACCTATGACTTTCTGGCATACGTGAACTGGAACCATGTAATATCAGAGCTCCATGACATCAGATTCATGTGACAGGAATAGCAATAGTCAGAGTTGTGTCTTCATGGTGTCATAGGATTATGAGTAGCAGGCCAAGAGAGCCAGAGACAGGAAACACAGCTGAACATCTGGAGGTATAATACAGTGAGGAACAAGCAAAGCCTCAGAACAATGGAGGAACCACAGAGTGACCTTGCCTCATCATCCTGTTACTCCTCTTATCATGGATGCTCAGAGAGACTATGAGTGTAGCATCACTGCTCTCTATGCATACGCACTAGCTGCAAGTCTTTTCAAATGGCATCTTTGAATGGGCTTTCGACCCAGAAGATGGTGCAACATGAGTAGAGGCTGTGGCTCAGTGGTACAGTATACACTGGGCATGCAGAAGGTCCCAGGGCCAATCCCCAGCATCTCCAGTTAAAAGGATCAGGTGGCAAGTGATGAGAAAGACTCTGACCTGAGACCCTGGAGCACCACTGCCAGTCTGAGTAGACATACTAAGGGCACAATCATACGCACGCATTTGCGACACAAGAAGGACGATTCCCCGCCGGCTCAAAGTGGCGCGATCACACAAGCACATCTGGGAAGCGTCCTGCAGCTGGTGTCAAAGTGTCACAAACCGCTTTGAGCCGGTGGGGAATCGGCTTATTTAGCTACCAGTGAAAAGGCAGTCTCAAATGGTTTGCGACAGCCCAGAACTGACCTTTCCTGGTGTGATCGCGCCAGCGCAAACAAGTGGCTTTGGGGAGTGGCCTTTTTGGTTTTTTTCCCCTCCCATCCCGGTATGCGCATCATCAGATGACCCCAAGGGTGGAGAGGCAAGTCATCGATCCCTTGTAGAAGCAGATAAGCGCACTGAAAACAGCCGGAAAAAAAACCCCAACTCGCCCGTGGCTGCGTGTGATCACGCAGCGGCGGTTCGCCCTCACAGGTCCATGGATTGTGTGATCCCGCAAAAGCGGCACAAATTGCGCCGGCACAAATTTGTGTCACTTCCCATCCGGCTTATCTCGCTCGTGTGGACGGGGCCTAACTGTAATGGGCCAGGAGTCTGATTCAGTATAAGGCAGCTTTGTGATGCACAGGGCCATAAGATATTTAAGAAAAGTATCCCTAGCAGGGATTGGATACCATAGTTTCTGCAATGGTTCAAGCAACCTGTTGTGGCTTAGTAGGACTGAACTTTCAGAAATAACATACCACAAGGTACAGACAATTTTCTGGTTCTAATAATCAGGAAAAAGAACCCCTCCCCACCAAAACCAAAGATTGCTGCTCAGATTATACCAATTTTCCTAAAACAGACAGAATTAATCACAAGCAAAAAAACAAATTATCAGTATTTTAAATACATAATATGTAGTATTATCTTTTAACAATCGGTGATCTTACTAAACATGATGTACTTACACATCCATTGCATCTTTTTACAATACACAAATGACACAAAGTTCTGATACTGAAACAGACCAGTCATAGGCATCAACTACGGGGAGGCTCGAGCCACCCCCGAAATTTCCTGGGGGGGACTGAGCCCCCCCGGGAAAATGGTGCACCCTCTGCCGTGCCTCCCTCGGCCCTTCCTAGGGCCGCCACCGCCGCCGTCTCTCTCTCCCCCCGGCCTGGCCACTCCGACCCTCCCTCTGTCCGTCCAGGGGCCAGCTAAGCAAATGCCCAGCTGGCCCCTGGACGGACGGAAGGACGGAAGCAGGAGTGGTCAGGCGGGGGGGAGGCGGCCCCCTGGGAGTTTTTAAACTCTACGCCCCTGGGACCAGTCATCTAGTCTACCCTTCTGTTCTAAGGTAGGATCCTTCACACAAGCCACATCTGCTCCATACATTAAGACACATTACACATGCTATAATATGTTGCAAAGACAGAACAATAATGAGCATGATGCCCCACCCAACAGGCGCCTGCAAAGTCTTAAAAATGTTCAATTCCCTTTAACATCCATATTTGGCTTCTTTCCATGTGTATAAAATTTCATTCACCTGTGTACCTAAGGAGGAAGCTGAGCAATTTGCATTACAAAGACGATTCTAGGTAAACCATTTTAAAATACATTCGGAACATTAAGTGCATAATGAACTGTAGACAGCATGCAATGCCTATGGAACACAAACTCAGCTGTTGTACTGTGGCATTTAATGTTCAATAAAATATAGCCTTTCCCCCTCCAAAAACATGCTTTTCCCATTGTGAAACGCCTCTTCTGTACTCAGAGTTTCTGGTTCCTTTCTATTTTATTGTCCCTTCTACAAGATTATGAACCACTGCTCTATTAATGTGTGTGTTTCTATCGCACTGCAGGAGGAAATGTTAATGATGAAGTTGCAGAATGCTGATTTGTAATTTTATGAAAAGCAGTGTGTTTGTAGAACTGAAATGCGTAATGGACAAAGCAGCTACAAGCTGCAGCAGCTTTGAAAAGTGTTATTCTGAGGGTCCAAGAGATGGAAGGAAACATTTGGTAACCGCTTACTCTAGCATTGCCCCTTTGAGGCCAACAGGATAGTGCCACTGTAGGTAGTCTGTGAATTATCTCCAAAATTCAAGCAGTTTCATTATTATCTGAGTACCTTTCATGACTATTGTTTTTCATTTTTCTTCATTTTCTTTCTGACTGAAAATCAACACGAGGAAAATATAGCTGTTTATTGCCCACTATGATATAACTATTATGCAGCACAGCTTCACCTCAGGTGGGTAGTTGAGAACAAGCAAGTGCAGAGCAGCTGTAGAATTCTGCCTAATACAAGTGCTACACAAGGGAAGGCCTTTTAGTTCTACACATTTCTATTCAAATCAGTATGGGCTTCAAGTGGGTAATTAGGTCCCTGATGGGAGCGCAACATCACCACAATGTCAGTGCAATGCTGTATTGGCATAACCTGATGCCAGTGCAACTCTGGTGTAGCGGCCACACTGGGACATCAGCAGAAGTGCAACATAGTTGGGACTGTAATGTTTATCAGCTCCAGATCCCGTATACCATCTAGAGGGTATAATTTGAAATATTCCCACTTACTTCAATGGGAGAGGGGGAAAACTGCCCCCGCATAGCTCTCCACACCAGGCCTGTAGCTATAGTGGGGCATTTCGGGGCCTGCCACCCACTTCTTAACAAGCCCCCCACTTCCATCTAGCCCAGGCCCGCCAGCGCTGCCCCTTCCCCAATCACAGCTTGCTTCCCCGCCATCACTGCCCCTTCCCCAAGCACGGCTTGCAAAGTTTTTCTAGTAGTTGTGGGTAAGTGTTCACCATTGTGAATGGAAACCTTTCATCCCCTCTGCTCTTCCTGCAAGGCTAGGATGAGGAGCCCTCTAGCCCCAAGCGACACCAAATGTGACTTTCCTCTTTCCACAGAAGCTGAACCACCACTGCTGCTGCCCCTTCCCCAAGCACACTGCTCCAGCTTCAGTGTTTGATGTGAAACTAACTTTGTTGAACTCTCTGGATTTGTGAATATTATGTTCCTGCATTCTCTTCTGAAGAAGTGTTTTGCGAAACGATTTCCAAGTTGACGTTATCATTAAAGGAAGAAAGGAAAAAGAAACATTCATATCTTATTGATAAGAATTACATGCGCACAAAGACTTTATTTCTACAAACAACTTTATTTCATGTTGATTTTTATGGCTTGCTTTGACATGGACTTGGACTTTTACATTCAATATGCACTTTGAATATTGATATTGTTTCTGAATGCTGAAAGTTATGACTCTATTATTGTTAATGCATTTGAATTCACACACACACAAACACATTTTGCCTACTTGTTTTCGTTATTCTTCATGGTATTTTTGTTTGTTGTGTAACCTTTCACAAGCACGGCTTGCTTCCCCACCACCACTGCCCCTTCCCGAGTAGGAAGCAGCGTGAGGCAGCCAGGCGGGTGGGCCAGCAAGCGAGGTGTTCTCCAGTTCATGCACCGGTGATCAACAGGCTGGAGGTGAAGCCAGTGACCGATGGAGACCAATTCTATACTACCCAGATATGGCTCATCCCCCCTCTCCCCCCAATAGATCACAGTTAATAAAAACTTCTATCCTAGCATACCCTGAATGCGTGAAAAGCATTTGGCTGTCTGCTGTAGCACGGGTGCTTCCACACGCTGCTGAACGTGGAGGAAGACATGGTGGCTAATGTGTGAGAGTATTCTGCATCCAGCAAAATATCTGCAGGTTAAGAGGATACATGCTTCTTAAGGAACAACTGTAATTTCCATTGTTGTGTGCACACAAAGTACAGAGTTGGTTTACTATAGCAGCTTCTCCATCCTGGACAGCTTTCACTCTACCCTCTCAGGTTGTTATAGAGCTGCCAAGTCAGCCCGGGGGCGGGGGATCCCCTGCTCCAGGGGTTCCTGATCCACTGGCCAGCATTCAGCCGGCGGGGGAAACCCTGCCCCCGAAGTCGTCCAGCCTGGACGACTTCTCTCACGTAATGATGTCACCCGGAAGTGACGTCAGCACGTTGGGGGCGTTGCCAGGGTGACGCTCTGGCAATCGCCCCAAAACTCTATGATACCATAGAGGGGCCCTGGCAACGCCCCCAACGTGCTGACGTCACTTCTGGTGACATCAGCCAGCGTGCGCGCTTTGCGCGCGCACCAATGAAGCTCCCGGCTGGCAAAGGACTCCCCCCCGCCGGTAAGCTCGAGGGACTTGGCAACCCTAGGTTGTTAGCTCATGAGCTATGAAGGCTGTCAAGCAAAGCTATCAACTTGGATATTTGGGACCCATGATACTAAGGGCCCCTGAAAATCCACATCTGCCTTAAGATTTCTTACTAACCACAGAATTTTCTACAGGCAAGGCCCCTTTCCATTTACATTAAAACTATCCAAATTAATGCTGTGACTATTCCTTGTCTTTTGCTTTCCCCATTTAGTAAAATTCACTTAACACAAATCATCAGAGTGTTTATTGTGTGAGTTTAGCTGCTTGCCGTTCTAAGAGGCTAAAAATTCCTGAGTTCAGTTTCCTTCCCTCCTTGCATTACTTTTGACCAATGGCAAGTTGGTGACATAACAACAGTTTGCCTTCATGTGCCACAAAGCAGTTCACTGTTGGGGAGCTGGGAGAAAGAGCAGCAGGGATGAAACCAGGAATTGATGAGGCAAGACAGGAATTATTGGTCATCTATGATGAGCCAATTCCTGGTTTCACAAACAAACCACATCAAAAACAAACCACGGCTTTACATAATGTCTGAACCAAGCCCATATCTTTTTTCTGGCAACATTCATAAAAGCTGACTGGCATGATGCAGTGAGACTGTAGAAACTGCTTCCATTCCAGGAGATTCTGGATTATATAGACTCACTTCAATCCAGTTTCTGGTCCAGTTCTGGGAGTCAAAGTACCTTGGCTTCCTGCTAGACCAAGGGTGATCAGGCCCCTGGAGGGCTTCTATCAGGCCCGCACTAGAACTGGCCATCTCCTGCTTCCAGTTCTGTTGCTGCTGCTGCATCATAGCTTGCTTCGCCAGACTCTCTCAATTGCTCAGCCATTTCATGTTTTCCCCTGGGTCCTAGACTCAGAACTCTGAGCATGAGATTTCTGTGGTGAATGTCAATAAATCAAAAGTAGGTTTGCAGCTTACAGATACACACCTGAACAACATACTCAAGATTGCAACAGCACAGACATTTTGATGCAATAATTCAGAGCAAGAGGTGTCAGTTATGAGAGACTGTTAAATAAACAAAATATTGAAAGTGTGCTAATGTTTTAAACATATTTTTATTTTAAGTAAAAAAAAACCCTTTGTGTTTGTGTCCTTTATAAAGTATATATCTCTGCTACCAGGCACTACATTTTATGACTCACATGGCCTGGCCCAACAAGGTCTCATTTATGTCAGATCCGCCCCCCAGAACAAATGAGTTCGAAACCCCTGTACTGTTTGTGCTAGTAGGTAGATCAACAACAGTCATGTTGATCTTCCTGGATCTCTTGGTGACTTTCAAAATAATCAACCACAGAATCTTGTGGGGTGCCATCCATGTGGGAGTCAGGTACACTACTTTGTTGTGTATCAATCAATCAGCTTGAAGAATCCTGATAATTAGCAGAGCTGGCTAACTTTTATCACCCTCTACAAATGCTGAACTATTGTCCCCTAGATTAATATTAGCAGCACACTTCACTGTCACACACAAAGGTTCGTGTATCTGGTGTCAAACACTGTTAAAGTAATAGCAGCAAAGTTTGGCTCTAGTCCAGCCAAGCAGTTTAGACATTATGACTTTATATTAGTGTTTACATGGAATTGAAAAATGGATGGGAAAGAGATTAAAACTAAACAAAAAATCCCTTACAGATTATAGAGTTTTTACAGGACCCTTGCCCACAATGCTTCTTGAGAGGATAACATCTAATAATACTCCAGGTTTATCAACACATGAAAAGACAACAAACATTGCTATAACTTATAATACTGCATGGTTTAATGAATATTTCATTATTCCAGGAAACGCTTTTAGAAGGCCACACAAAACAATTTCATAAAATTGCTTCTTTTACCCACAGAAGGAAGAATTTATGCATTTTAATCTCCAGACAGAAGGCAGACACGATCCACAAAGAAATAAATTCTTCACCATAAAAGTGGACTATGCCAGAAAGAAATGCGTCCAGGTGATCATATTAGGGGAATCCTGGCTACCTGAAAATGATTGCCATGCAAAGGGTCTCACTCAGATATGACTCCTGGGAGATTTGTGGGTGGCTCAGAAGCTGCCAGTAGGTGATGAGATGGCTTGTCAAGAACATAAAGAGAGGATGGTGGAAAAGATTTCACATCAGAATTTGTTTAGAAGGATCCATACTAAAGCAGAATTCCATCTGTGAGCACTAGTAGCAAAAAAAAAAAGAAAGCCCAATGAATTGCAGAGAGACACTGGAGGTTAAAGAGGAATTTCTCATTCTGCTTACCAATTATCCTTTAGCTGACTCATGATCCGCCAGGACAAAAGCCTGAATCACCGATGTTGCTATACCCCAAATGCTATTTCTAGCATTCTACAGCCAGAGCCAGCACAGGACTGTTGTCCTCTATGTCAGAAATAGTAGCTACGCAGGAAGCCTTGTCAGGTATACAACCAGTCAGATTTTTTAACAACTAGTTTAGTTTCATTAGAAAAACCTTGGGGAAAGGAATGGGGCTTCTTATAGAAAACCTTCATATCGTATGACGTTACTCTGGATTTCCCCCCATTCTTCTGCCTATTTTGTTTAACTGTAATAAAATATTTGGACAGGTGAAATAACTCCACTAGCTGTAAAGGTTCACAGTCCTGGTAACAACTCCTGGTCAAACCAAACCATGTTATGAAGAAACAATGATGTTCAGTCTATAAAGTCTTTAGTCATCCTAGAAAGAACTAAATGATTCGATGACACTCCAGTCATCTTTGAAGGCCCTGCTTCGGCTACCTCCACCAGCTATGGTGGGGCTTTGGGGGACTCTGCCCCCCTTCTTAAAGGCACAACCCCACAAGAATTTCTCCTGTAGATGCTTTTTCCAGTCATTTAAAAACATTTGTTAAGGCGTACACTCCTTTTAGCAGAGTGGGGTGCTTTAGTTGACTAATTCCCACACTGAGCAAGGGGGTTGAAGTAGGTGACCTCTAAGATCCCTTCTAACTCTGTGTGAAGAAACTGGTCTCCTTTAAGAGAATTTTTCTGCCTAAGTATTAGCTTTCTTGACTATAGAAGTCATCACTCCCACCCGCTGGCTTGTTATCAGAATTGTTGCTTAGGCTGGCAGAAGTGATTAACTTGCAGCAGAGAGAACTGGCATCTAAAGTGGTTGATAGGTTGTAATTTAGAGACCTAACCTGGTAACAGCTTTCTACTGGCTAAATGGATTTTCATTATACAGTGAGAACTTCAGCCCCACCAAAAAAAAATTTACCCCTCAAGCCACAAAATCCTGGCTATGGGCTTGCTCCACCATCTGAATGGGTGGCAACCCAAGAAAAGATCTTCTTAGTTGTAGCCAAAGTTCCTTCTAAGCTGCGCTTGGGGGTGCTGGCGCACAACATTTTAGCTGACAACACAGGGAACTTGGCTGATAGCTCAGCCTACACGTGAACTAAGAACATTTCCCCCTCAATTTGAAACAATGGAGGATGGGGGCACCTCCTTCTGGGGCTCACAGAATTGGACCCCCTGGTCCAGTCTTTTTGCAACTTGGGGCTTTTCTTGAGGAGAGGCACCAGCAGCTATTCTGCAAATTAAATGCCTTTAACTAAAAAAATAAGCCCCCCCCAGAGCCCCAGATCAATTCTCCATTATAGCCTATGGGGTCCACTGACAATAATGTTCCTCATAGGCTATAATGGAAAAGGAGAAAAAAAAAATCAATATTTTTTGCACACCCCTATTATGCTTTTCAGTATAAACTGTAAACTACCTTGAGTCACAGGGAAAAGTGGGATATAAATAATCTGGGCAGATTGATAATGTTTAAGCATCTTCCTGTTTGTTAGGTTAGTCAAGGTTCAGTCATTGTTCCACCTTTGTTATATAGTGGACTGAAGCACGTAGACCGGTTATCCGGAGGCCAGGTCGACCAATATAGTGGACTGGGGCGGGTAGACCTGTTCTCTGGAGGACAGGTCTACCAATATAGTGGAAAGGGGTGGGTGAAATTTGACTTGATTCTGTTTTCTTTTATAATGTTTAAATTATTCCAAAATATAGTTTAAACATAATTTAAAAGAACTGATTCTGAGATTTTTACAAAGTTAAAGAAATAATCTTATAAAACACTAAGTTACGGTATGTGATAGTCAAATGTAGACTTGCTCACAACTTTAATGGCACTAGCTTTTTTTTGCTCACAAGGTAGAATTTCTGCTCACGGTACTGTGGAACTTAGAGGGAACATTGGCATGGCACCAAAACTTTGGAACTCCTTCCCTGGGAAGTTTTGTCTGTCTCCCCCTATTGGTGTCTTTCACCAGTAGGTAGACACTTTTGGTTTGTCTGGCATACCCAAGAATAGTTACTGGTCCTCCTTCTGGGGTTGTTTGTTTATGAGTTTTTAAATGAATTGTTTTATAGTTTTAAATGTTTTTAATGGCTCAAATGTTTTAATTTTTTTTAATGTTCATACCCTTGTGGACCCCGATGAGTTGGAAAGCTGGGATAAAAATGTTTTAAATGAATGAACCGATGAATATTCAAAGGGCGCCCTTATAATTGAAACACAGTTATGGAGGAGGGGATACAATCCTAAAACAAGTCATTCCTTTATAAATCTATTGCCTTCAATGGACTTAAAAAGATGAAACTCTGCTTAGGATTGCACTGCAGGTCATCTTGTTCTGCTTCTTCCACTTACCTGTCACACTGTTGTGTCGTATATTTTTCTGTCTCCTCTGCCAGCAGCTGCAGATGATGTAGTCCAGGATCAGTGCAATGCCTGAAAGTGCAAGTGCACATTACAGGGAGAGATGGAAGAATGCAGTACAAGGAGGCCCTTTTCATTTGGAGGTCACTCTGCCTAGTGTAATGTGTAGTTTGGCCCTCACAGTCTGTTTGTGTTGTTTGCCTTCTCCACACAATCTGCTGTAGTTATTGGGATCGAGATCAGGACATGCCGTTAGTCAGGGCTCTTTTTTTGTAGAAAAAGCCCACCAGGAATTCATTAGCACATTAGGCCACAGTCCTGACTGCACAGCTCCCTCCCAGGATCGGCTTCCCCAGGTGCCCTGCAACTTGCGGGGCATATGGGGAACCTGAGGGAAGGAAGGCAGTTTCTGGATCGGCTTTTCCAGAGGAGGGAACCTGAGGAGGGGAGGCAGTTTAAGCTGCCTTCCGTCCCTGGATTAGCCTGGTTTACCAAGGTGTCCCACGGCTTGCGAGGCACCTGGGGAACCCGAGGGGGGGCAGTTTAAACTGCCTTCCCTCCCTGGATCGGCTTAACTTCCCCAGGCACCCCGCAGCTTGTGAGGCGCCTGGGGAACCTGAGTGGGGAGAGGCTGTAGGCATGGCCAACTCGGAAGCCAGCCGGAACTCTGGTCCTGTGCGTTCCTGCCCAAAAATAGTCCTGCTGTTAGTCCTACAACTGCCTAGCTCCTGCCTTCTTCGTTTTCTCTCACAATTTCTTGCTCTTCATTAAAACAGATGTAGCCAATTTTTGGTTTCTGCTGCAATAAACATTATACATGTGGATAGAATGTAAAATACTTCCTAGGGAGAAATCACTAAAAAAATCTTTGTTGTGTCACAGACTGTGGTGCAGTTGTGAGAGCACTGGACAAGGTTGGGGAGACCCAAGTTCAAAATCCGACTGACGTGAATTTCACTGGGTGAACTTGGTCCAGTCATTCTCTCTCAGCCTAATTTACCTCACAGTGCTCTTGTGAGGATAAAATGGAAAGATCTATGTATGCTGTCTTCAGAAAAAGTGCAGGATAAAATAATCTAATAACAAAGAAAAGACTATAGAATAAATCTGTATCTGTCAACTACTGCAACTTGAAAGACTAAATTTCTGTAAGTTCCCCATGAAAGAAACAGTTCTGAAAGTCAGCAAATTATTTTCACCTGCACTACTACTTTTCCACAGGTTTATATGGCATTCTGGTTGTGCACTGCCAACAGAAAGCTCTCCTTCTATAGACTTCACTGGCATCTAAAGGGTATCGGGGTAGAGTTTTCCATTCAGCTACACACTTCTTCAATGAGTTGTATTTATTTTGTGTCTCATTCCCCACTTTTAACACACACATAAATGGGGAAAGCTGATCTTTCATAAGAGTTATAATGTGTGGTAATGCCTGCCTGCACACGACCAAGCAGCTAGCCAGTGACAGACCCATTCAGCAATACAGGAACAAATTTCTCTCCAACCTTACCTAATTTTAGATCTGCACCTTAAGTGGCTTCTTACTTGGCCTACTGCAAATGAGACAGAACAACTACAATGCAGTTCAAGATATGCTAAACTGATGTGAACTAGCCAACACCAACATCTACATGTGGCTGTGATTAATTCCTATTTTATCATTCTGATATATCTCTTCACTAAGGCATAATCAGAAATCTGGAAAAAGTACTTTCTGCAGTTTCCACATGTTTCTTCTCTTATTATTATACCTAGCAATAGCACGTGACACTTCAACACCAGTTAAATATAGCAATTTATATAGAAATGTAGTTTTTGAAATAGAAAGGAATTACGTGTTCTAACCAAACATAGGTAATTCGGGACATGTAAGCTTCCTCAGACAAAATATGCAAACAATACAGAAAAATTGGTTTCTATGGTTTTCAAATATTAGCTTCCCTTCCTTCTCCAAAAAGCTTTGAGTCATAGTTATTTTTATTCTCACAAAGAGTGGTATAACTGGATTAAAGTGATATCGATGCCATGACTTCAGCCCATTATAATGAACTGCAATATGACATTTAAAAATCAGGAATGATACATCTGCCTTTTCATTGTCATCCTGCTGATGCTGAGCTAAGTGATGCTATAGAAAATTTTTGCCTAGTCACAGAATATCACTCATGTCTTTGTGTTATAATCCAGAACTAACCAGTGCACAAGGGAAAACACTGCAGTTTAACCATTTTTATAATTTTGACTGCTGGTTTGTTTCATCAGCATCACTTGTTTATTTTAAAATTTGGGCCACTGAAGATTTGTGCCACTGTTGACATATGTAAATATACAATTGTTGTGGTCCCCATTACAGTATGTTTGAATGTCTGTTAATGTAAGTGTATAACGTAAGTTGAAGAAATTATGATCAGCTGAAATTCACAGATCAAACAAGAAGCCAATACACATCTGTTTTAAAAAAAGATACAAAGGCATATTGCCGTAAGTATTTTTGTTCTGCTTAGGAGTATGCAGTGGGCATTAGATTTAATATAAACATCACCTCCCAAAGTAAAGCAGACACGCAAACAACAATACAAGAAATGTGCTCGTATGGGCTAAGCATTAATCAAAAATTTAAATGCAAATAGTTTACTTTCTAGTCTTCTCAGTTCTCATTGTATAATCTTCATTCAAGACTTTAGATTTGTTATTTAGAAATGAAATCTATTTGTATTTAGCCACAGGCCATTGCAACCCAAGGATAACAACAGAAAGAAATGCTATAACTATGAATATTGGTAGAAAAAAGTGAATAAAATTAAAAGAAAAAACTACATTGCATTTAGAGTTGGACCTTTACAAATGCATGCATGTACACACAGAGAGAGGGAACACACACACACACACACACACACTTCAATAGTTAAGGCATATTCAGGTTGTCCCTGCCAATCCAAAGTATTTGATAATTATGTGTCAGATCCTCTCCCACCTTCAACCTGAACTATCATTTCTGTTATCCTTGTTCTTTTAAAATGAAAAAGTAGCCTTGAAAAGTGAATTTAACGAAGACCAGTTCTGAAACAACAGATACACCAAACCCCTAATGAACACACTGAAAAACTACAAATGAATCTTGCACAGTCAAAATTTAAGGTCTGATTTAGTTAACTTACTGTTGTTATCCATTGCCTCTTTCTTGCCACAGAACTGGGGGGGGGGGACCCACAAAGTGCTCCTCTTCCTCTCTTTCCTTCAGCTCCTTGCCCTTCTCTGACTATCAGACCTTGCTGGCAGTTTGTATATCCACTGACTGCTGCTGACATCGCCAGGGAAATTTATATCTCTTAAGGATGACAAACGGCCATTAGCTCCATTATCGGCAGATGATGCAAGCCTATCAAAGAGATAGTTGGATCCTCCAAGGTATTCACTTTGGGAGGGGAGGGAAGGGAACTCAAACCCTGCATAACCACACAGGCACTCACTGCCCAAATGCTGTACTAATGAAAGAGTTGTCAGTCTGACAGAACTTTCCCTCTATTCAGAGAGAGAAAGTAATTTCAGTTTTTCAGAGAGTGAAACTTTAAGAAACAAAAAGTCAATGGGCCTAAAAATGCAAACATTTTTTTGTTGTTGCATGTGTGTGGCTGCACCCTAGGTCACTGCGTATTCATGGGAGCAATCCTAAGCATGACTATGCAGAAGTAAGTCCCACTGTATTCAGTGGGGCTTACTCCTAGTGAAGTAGTCGTAGGACTACAGCCTTTGTTATTTAAGGTTTTGGAAGGCTTTCCTCAGGCAGCCAAAATATAAGACAAACCAGGCAGCATAATTCACTTTTCTCCTTAGCAAGGGATAAGCCTTTCAGTTCTCATGTTTTTCCTGAAAAAGGCTCTGTGTTGTAAGAAGTTTCATGGCAGGCAGAACTGCAGCATGTGCACCATTTTTCTGCAAACAATTCAACAAGGCATATTTAGAGAAAATAAAGGATCTCACTCACATGGTGAACCACTGAACATGATTACTACTGCACAGAGATTTCAAGTGGTGCAGGATATGCTGCAGCCTCGAATACCATTAAGAGAAACAGAGAAATTCTCTGATTTGACAACAGCCTCCATTGGAAAAATATCTTAAATAGGTTACATATATGCAATATGTTTAAGCTACTTCCATTATGTATACAAACCGAAAAATAGATACTACAGGAAACATCTTCGCTCTGCTACATAAATATTAATACAATGTAAGGAGCCAACTCTCTGACATAACTGGACAGATGATGTAAAGGTACAAATTAATTTCCCCATACCATACCATATACTTGACCAGGGAATCTGCCAGAGTCTTAAATTAATGTGCTTAAATTCAAGGTATGGTGAGAGGGGATATCTGGACACAAAACATTAAAAAAAACTGCACCCACTGCTGAGCTGAGCTGCCATTTTCTGGCCCTATGCAGAGTATATCACATGGGAGCTGAAGATCTTCCCCTCCAAATGAACAGCACCATGTTCAATGATAAAGCCACATTTGTTATAAGAAAGTGCTGCAGGGTCCACCTGCCAGGAAGGGGCAAGATGGATGGCTATTTGGATATCCTGAGCTGAGCCATAAAGGTTTTGGGATGTGCATCTTAATTTGATTGGAGAAAAAACACACATGGTGATCTGCTCCCAGTTTCATGACTGGTTAAAGTGAAACACTTCCAACTGGGATAGGAAAAGTTAACAGATCTAGACACTTTGTCAGAGGCATGCAAGCCAAGGTCTATGGAACAAGGGTGCAATGCACAGAAATCTGTCTTGACAAGCCTCTATTTTTAAAGCTCCAGCAGTTTTGCATCCATTCCAAGAAGGGGAATGTCAAGGTAAGTGTACAATTTAGTTATTCTCTTAAGTTTTCATTTCTTTTCTTAGTTCTGTATCACCCTGTAGTGTTTCATTCAACATAGTTTTCCAACATCATCATGCTCTCATGACTTAATTATATTTTCCTTTTAAAGATCTCAAACTGTGCTCAAAGATCTCACCCAGGATGCCTGACTGCTCATATATGCAACAGACCAGAAATTCCTGACTGGGGTACAGACAGTCAGCTGCCAGGGAGGAGGGGTGCGTGTGAAGCACATGCACATAGCTGCTATCTGTGCCTCAAGCTGCAGGTGGAATAAGGAAGGACAAACCTTGGATAATGGTGGCTCCTGAAGAAATCAGAGAGAGGGAGGGCTGGGGGGAAAGCCAGAACCCTCTCTTGTGCATACAGGTCTCTGGCAAAGACAGCAGGAAGGAATCTTTCAACAACAACCTATCTGTTTCCCCAAGACCTAACATCTTACTGCAACCCAAGACTGCACATCAACCAGGGCCGCCAAGTGGGAGGGACCAAGGGGACAAAATTCAGGGGGCCCAAGTGAGCTGGAGGGCCCCTGAAGCCAGTTTCGTACTGTATTCACAGAACACAGTTACATTTTTTTCTAATGCAGTTGTGACTGCAGCCAGTAGGGGCAAAGGGAAGTCAGAGCATAGTTAAAAGCAGTCAGACGCTGCAGGCTGGGCCTTTAAGCAAAGGTGGTGGTGGTGGGGGGTTACTGTAATTTTCATTTTGTTAACAAAGATTTACAGAAACAATAATATAAAAATTGAACTATAGCTATATTAACTAGAATGACTATTATCACACAATTTTTGGTATAAATTGTCCACCTGTTAGTAATGCTAATAAAAAGCTATAAACAATTGTTAATGCAATGCCAACAATGAATAGTAACTGACCGGCAACAAAGTGGTATTATGACCATGAATGTTAACTATTATTTCCATAAAGGGGAGCCATTTTTCCAATAGATTAGGCTGGTAAGCGGAGACATCTGTTTTAGCTATAGTGTCTGAAATCTTGTCTAAGATGAAACAGTCCCATTACTTAACATACTAATGTTGCACCATTTAAGCAAAGTTTACTAGGAGGCTGAGGGAAAAGGTTTGCTGATCAGATCCTGCTAAACCCATCAGCCAAGCCAGCAATGGAGCAAGGCATGACCAGCCAGGACAAGCTGAAGTCCTTGCCTGGATGCAGCCTCCTAATAAAGTCATTATCTTTCCCAGTCGATGGTTTGTTTTTTCCTTTAGTTCTACCCAACACCTGCACAGCCATTATTGCAAAGTGGCAGCCCTGTTAGTGCACAGTAGCAAAATGTTAAAAAACACTTTTGTTGTCTTTCCCTACATTTCTCTAACTTTTCCCCATTATTTTCTCCTCCTTCATTTTGCTTGCTTTCTTTCATGATGTGCCATTTGTCTGTCCCAACTCCTAATTCCCCCCCAGCGACTTACATTGTTCTCCTCTCCTCCATTTTATCCTCACAACAAGTAGGCTGAAACTGTGTCATGTGCCCACAGTCAAACCTCCAAGCATCTATGGCAGAGTGGGGATTCAAACCTGAGTTTCCTGGTTCCCAGTCTGATACCTTTACCGCTACACAATTTTAGCTTCCACTGCAAATTGCATGTGTGGGTATCTGGGCCACACCAGGGCTGGCCCTGAAGGAGGGGAACCAACCCACCAGAGAAGCCCCAGAGGAAATCCCGGGACCTCCTGGAGCCCTGCTGCCACCATGGTAGGGCAGTGAGGGGGCATGGGAGAACAGACATGGGGTGCCTACCTGGGGTGAGAGGCAAGCTGTGACCACTCATGCTGGGGAAGAGGACGGGTTGTGGGGCTCCACCACAAACCAACATAAGGGCAACAAATGAAGCGGCTTGGCTGAAGGAAGCCCCAGGAAAGGCAGCTAAGCAGGGTTGGTTGATGCGGTCCTGCCCCCAGGGCGAGCTCAGATGTGGTGTCGTGGGGAAAGGAGGCCAGAAGGGAGTGATGCTGAGCTGGACGAGCCTTGCCCCAGTGTTGGAGGCTTTAGGCAGGGGTGGTGCCAGCAGAAAGGGGTGGAGACCAGGGGGAATGTGTATAAAGGAAGGGCGGAGGTGCCTGTCAAGAGGGAGAAAGCTTGATACTCTGCAGATGGCAGAGAGAGAAGGACAAGCGTGGAGAGCAGGCAAGCTGGACACAAGGTGGTGATATAACCTCCTTCTCCCAGCTCATATCTGAGATGACTGCCAATCCCCAGGGGGAGGAGAAAGCCAAGACCAGAGGGCAGTGTGCTGTGGCGGCGGGAGGCAGACCTGCCGGGGGCACCTAGGTTCTTGACAGGGGGATCTGGAGATAACCTAAGCCACAATATTCCAGTTCCTTTCATTTTTGGCCCTAGAACTTCCATAACCATCCTGAAGCTGGTGGACAATTTTGAGATTCCTAATTTTTTTTTTCTGATGAGTTATGCCTGCCACAAATGGACAGAACGATCTACACATGGATCCTTTTATTATTATAGATGTGTGGTAACAGACAGCCAAGTGATCTGCTTTGTTATAATGTAGTTTGGTGTAGTGGTGTAGTGGTTAAGTGCGTGGACTCTAATCTGGAAGAACGGGGTTTGATTTCCCCACTCCTCCACTTGCACCTGCTGGATGACCTTGGGCAAGCCATAGCTCTGTACCAGCTGTTCTCTCAAGGACAGCTTGGGAAAAAGCTCTCTCGGCCCCACCTACCTCACAGGGTGTCTGTTGTGGGGAGGGGAAGGGAAAGGAATTTGTAAGCCACTCTGAGACTCCAAGTGAGTGAAGGGTGGGATATAAATCTCTTCTTATATTTGGTTTGGATCAGAGTCATATGGGGGGGGGGAGATGAAATCTTTGTCTGGGGTGCCCATGGTGGCTCTGGGCTATCCTCCCATCAACTTTTAATAGCCAAAAGAAGCAAGACATTATGTCAAATGCTAGTCTACCTTTCAAACACCCTGGATTTGGGGTGTCAAACATGCAGCCCGTGGGACAGATTTGGCCCCTGCAGGGCTGGTAGCTGGCTCACGAGCAACTGCTTCCTTCTCCCTGTTTCTCACTAGTGCTGTTGCAAAGGGGGAAGCAAAAGTGTGCATGAGTGTGTACCAGATAAAAGTTCCCTCTGCCCTCTCCTGCTTCCTTCTCTGGGGCTGCTGCAGCATTTCCAAGCCTCTCTTCCTCTTTTAGAGAAGAAGTGAGGGGAGAAGGGGAAAAAGCACATACATGTGCACCAGAGAAAAGCTCCCTTCACTTTCACCTGCTTCCTCCTCTGGGGCTGCTGCTGTGTTCCCAAGCCTCTCTTCCCTTGTTTGTTTGTTTGTTTATTTATTTATTTGAATTTATATCCCGCCTAGCCAGCACAAAGCGGCTCTAGGCGGCTCACAACATTTAAAATCAGTATACAAATTCAATCAATAAATTGTTTGGAGAGGGAGTCTTATGGCACCTTCAACGAAGTTTTATTCCAGGTAGAAGTTTTCCTGTGCATGTACACTTCTTTAGAGAGAGGGAGGGAGATTTTTCTGACAAGTCCTGCTCTGCTGTTTACTTTGAGGTCTGATCACACACACACTCAGGTTACAAAAGGTAGGGGGACAGAAAAGAGATGCATCTGGGATAAGGGGAATTAAAGCAAAATTATTTTGGCTTATTCTGAAAAGTTTTTCCCCCCTCTTTGCCTATCTGGTATTTTCTTTCAAAAAGACCCTGATTAGGAATTACAACACTTGGATTGGATTCCATGGTTTAATGACTAGAAGTAGGTGGCTAAGTATTTAAAAATACATGTATAGTTCCATATATTCCAGTTCGACATGTGGTCTCCCTCTCTCCTCACTGGTTGCCTTTCTTCACATTAACCCTCCCTTGCTTTCTAAACTTTTTATCATCATCACTAGCGGTGAGTAAATTTTGTCCAGTCTGAAAGCAGCACATTATTTTATTTGGAGAATAAAAGGGTTGAGAATACCTCCTTTTCCTGTGTCAGTCTTTCCATTCACATCAAAACCTCACCAACTACACTGTATGAAACAAAACAAATATCCTTTAAAGTATCCCTGAATGGCACAGGACGTTCTATTCTATCCTTAGACTGTTGAAGAAGTACGTTTTAATAGAGCCAGTCTGGTGTAGTGGTTAAGTGCGCGGACTCTAATCTGGGAGAACCGGGTTTGATTCCCCACTCCTCCACTTGCACCTGGCTGGATGACCTTGGGCAAGCCATAGCTCTGTACCAGCTGTTCCCTCAAGGACAGCTTGGGAAAGAACTCTCTCAGCCCCACCTACCTCACAGGGTGTCTGTTGTGGGGAGGGGAAGGGAAAGGAGTTTGTAAGCCGCTCTGAGACTCTTAAGTGAGTGAAGGGCGGGATATAAATCCAATCTCTTCTTTTCTTCTTCTTCTTCTTAATAGAGAGAAGGATTTTTTTTAATGATATGGTGAAAACTCTATAAACTATCAATAGAAGGCACTTACAGACATTTCTGCCTTCCCCCTCCCCTCCCATTTGATCTTAAAAAGAAACGTTGATGTTGAGGGTTGTGATCCTGACTGACAACATGCCATGGGACACGACGGGGAGAGTGCAGTGAGGAGGCCAACGTAAGGCTAAACTGTCCTCACTTCCCATCACTGGAGAAGCAATTAGATGTTTTGGAAATACGTTTTTGAATGTTGCAGAAGCTTTATATGCAGTATGTATATTCTGTAGAAGGGGCTGCGGTGGCTCAGGGGTTAAGACGCTGAGCTGCAGACCAGAAGGTCGGTAGTTCAGCAGTTCAAAACCCGAGTGCTGAGTGACGGAGTGAGCTCCCATCTCTGGCCCCAGCTCCTGCCAACCTAGCAGTTCGAAAGCAAGAAACTGCAAGTAGATAAATATGTACTGCTTTGGTGGGAAGGTAACAGCGTTCCATGCACTTTGGCTTTTAGTCATGCCGGCCACATGACCACGGAAGTCTTCGGACAGCGCTGGCTCTTCGGCTTGGAAACAGAGATGAGCACCGTGCCCTAAAGTCGGATTCGACTGGCTTTTGTGCAAGGGAAACCTTTACCTTTATATTCTGTAGTCCTGGGACATAACTCTTCAGAGGTGTTGAATTACTTACATATTATACTGCTATGTTTTCTTTTTGAGGATGTTTAAACATCATATCACACACCTAGAGTTGCCAGCTCCCAGTTATCAAATTCCTGGGGGGCAGGTTTTGGGAGGGGAGGGACCTCAGCATGGTATAATGCCATAGACTAGGGTTACCATATTTTGAAAAGCAAAAAAGAGGACATATTTCCTGACTGACTACTTCAAAAAAGTGATCACTATGACAAATCTCATTTTAAAATACCCCTACTATTTAAGCTGTGATCATTGCTTTTAACTAGGAATATTCCTAACCTTCCAACCCCAAAAGAGGACATTTTCATCAGTTTTTTTTAAAAGAGCCCAAAAGAAGACAGACACATACAAAAAAAGGGCATGTCCTCCAAAAAGAGGACATCTGGTGACCCTACCATAGATTCCACCTTTCAAAGCAGCCCTTTTCTCCTGGGGACCTGATTTCTGTTGTCTGGAGGTCAGTTGTAATTCCAGGAGATCTCAAACCCCATCTGGGGGCTGGCAACCCTATACACACCATTACTTCAGTAACAGGTATAAAGAAATATTGATGCATCTTGCTTTTGTTATTTGGAGGAAAGCTATGGATTAATTCTTTATCCTATTCTTAAATATGGGAAGCATCTTTTCCCTTAAGACTGGTAAGACACTTCCCCCCACAACTGTTAGATTCTTTTTATTGCTTCTGAGGAAGTGAAGAGCAGGTATCTCCCTCGTCTGGAAAAGCGGGCAGGCATGAGAGCCAGTTTGGTGCAGTGGTTAAGTGTGCAGACTCTAACCTGGGAGAACTGGGTTTGATTCCTCACTCCTCCACTTGCAGCTGCTGGATGACCTTGGGCAAGCCATAGTTCTGTCAGAGCTATTCTTGAAAGCACATTTCTTGAAAGAGCTCTGTCAGCCCCACCTACCTTAGAGGGTGTCTGTTGTGGGGAGGGGAGGGGAAGGGAAAGGAGTTTGTAAGCCACTCTAAGACTCCAAGTGAAGGGTGGAGTATAAATCCAATCTCCTCCTCCTCCTCTTCTTGTACTAATTAATTCATTTCGTTATCATTATTAAGCCAAGATGCAATGATCTCATGTCAAACATAACAAATCTAAACTCTCATTTCTTAGGAGGCCCTGACTGCCTTCCTTGTATTATTTGGCAGCTGGGCAGTAGTGTGCATCCACTAATAAAATAGGGTGTCCAGAATGGATGAATGATGTGTCTAGAAGCACCATACATCTTCAACAATATGAGAGTATGCCAAGAAATGATTAAACAGGATTGGGATCTCTTTCAGGCTGTCTTCAGCATTTCTACAAAATGCCAGAGATTGATTTAAAGCTGTTCCTATTCATTTTTATTCAGAAGTAAATTCTCCCAACCGATATGACATTTCCAAATTTCTGGACACACGATTGCAGCTTAGTCATTTACAGTCTGACCTCATTCCACTTAAATCTTCATGACTGCTCATAGCAGCAGGTTCAGAGGATGAACACAAAAACAATGGATTGGATCCATCCAGCTTTTTCACTCAATTTTGCTCAATGCTCCTCCTTACTAACACCACCATTCCTCATGGTTTTCACATATGCAAGTTTCATGATTCCTCACAGTGATCATAGTGGATCCCTCCTTTCCCTTTCAGATGCAGAAAGCTGGATGGATCAACCTATTACAACATGTACATTTAAATGCTTCAAAATGTTAAATTTTAATATCTCTAAGCACCGCAGTCACAATTGACTAAGATTAAACCTTGAAGAACCATAAATGATGGGCAGTACCAACATAAAGACTAACTGTATGATTTGCCTCCACCCCAGGCTGCGGTCAGACTACAGGCTTGGTGTGGTCTGGCTGCACTTCTAAGTGCTCTGGAACTATTTGTTCTGGAGCATATCCACCAGACACCCCACCCTCACCCCAAACTCACCGCATGGTCCACTGATCAGGCGTCAGCTGTGTGGTTGCCAGGGTGGGTGGGTTGGGCAGCTTCATCATCTGTAAAGGTCTTCATGCACATGTGCAGAACTGCTCAATTGCCAGGGGCGAATATGCAGTTAAGCACACATCACTTCATAGAAGAAAAAAATGGTGGCCAGAAACCAGAAGCCTCACTTCCTGACTGGCTGGAGCATGCAATGGTGTGATCAGATATCTGGAATTATGGGGTGACAACACTGACATCCGTTAAGACCAAACTTTCCCTGGTGGCTAAATACTCCAGCTCCAAGATGGGTGAGTATGGGGTGCGAAGGACTGGGGGAACAAGAGGCAGATGTTGTTGTCTGAACCTGCATTTTAAATCCACAGGGCAACAGCAATGAAGGCGGTTCTAACCTCCCATCTGACTGCAGCCACAGACAATCTAGAAGAGCCGGGTTTTATATCCCGCTTTTCTCTACCTTGAAGAGTCTCAAAGTGGCTTATTATCTCCTTCCCATCTTCTCCTTGGCACTTTGTGTGGTAGGTGGGGCTGACAGAGTTCTGAAAGACTGGTGACTGGCCCAAGGTCACCCAGAAAGCTTCATGTGGAGGAATGGGGAATCAAATCTGGTTCTCTAGATTAGAGTCTGCCTTTCTTAACCACCACACCACAATAGTTCTCTAAAAAGGGAGACAATTGACATCTTCCTTCTGAAGTAAAACTGTTCCCAAGTATAAAATGAAAAATGTAGCTTTAGTAATAGAATATTCTATAATAAACTAAATGTTATCAAGGTTTCGGGTTTTTTAAAATTGATGTTTCTCTACTTAAGCAAAAATAGCACATAGTTAGTGGAATAATATAATTTTTAAGCCTCAGAAAAAGCATAACAACTTATCACGTTGATTCTTCCCAAACAAACAAAACAAAGAGAGAGTTTTCATTCTTTTTTTAAAAAAAATTAACATAGTAATGTTTTTGTACTGTCCCAAATCTCTCATAGTAAACCCTCACAGCCATCTACATGCCAGCAATTTGGAAGTGGCAGTGTCATGGTTCAGATGCTACAACAAACCACGGCTCATTGTCATAGGAACAGTCCTGGAGTATCCTGATATTTTGAAGAGACCAAGTGATAAGGCATGCAAGATATGATAATGCCATGGTAACTTCCTGCAGGATTGCATTTTCGCCTGGCTCTGCAAGGGGGCAGTGGTGGCAAACATGCATTGCAGAATGCTCCAGAGCTCCTTGAAAAGGATACTGAACTACTACTGTGGCCATTTCTCCCAGCCTTAAGCCCTAAGACATATCCTAACTTGCTTGCTCCTTTAGCACATGTGCTCTGATGGCCCCAGCTCCTGGCTCGATACGTTTGCAAGGCAAAATGAATAATGTCCTTCAGTTTAAAGAGATATTTTAATTTAAGGTAGATTGCTTGGGGGGGGGGGGGGGGAGAACATCTAAAAACTTACCATTCTTATCTTTGCTGCTAGTTCTCCCCATCACCAACACTTCCCCCCCCCCCCCCAAATGTACTAATAAGAAATAAAACTGGCAAAAAAGGTTCCACCGATATTATTGTAACTGTTAATATTTTATTCATCCTATTCCAAAAACTAGGAGATCCTGGACACCAAAGTGAGAACAGCTTGCAGGGAAAACACACTTCTGGAAAACTAGAGGAAGAGGCACAGAAAGTTGCAGCTCAGGAAAAGTTATAATTAGTGTCGCCGTGGGCACACACAATACAGTAGGGCCAGGTGAGGCCACAAAAGAATGTAAAAAAAAACCCCGCTCGTTTGCTGCAGGAAGAAGTATCAACAATGCAATAGTTGGCAGTGATGCCTCTGAGTCAGCCCCACATGCCATTGTTTTTCCATAACACCAGGGGGTAACATACTGTTAGGCCGTGCCATGCGAATACTTCTGCCTTGGCAAAGTGTTCTGAAATTGTGATTAACTCAACGGCAAGCTGCAATTCAGATACTATTATTACTTGAAGCCCTTAGCAGTGATGCAAAATATAGAACCACCATACATTTTATGGAGGAGTTGGAGGCATTTCCCAGCTCCCCAAATGATGCAAAGCATAGCATCAAGTTTATTATGTGTTTTCTTCCACCAGGTTACCCATTGCAGGGTGTCGCAGGAGGCTGCCTGTTCCTGTGACAGAACACAAGTAATTGCTGTTGGGAAGGATGTGTTCCTGGGGTGGTAAACCAGACTAAAAAGCATCCACTGTATTCCTTTTCTTTCCCCTTCACAATAGCACTTCAGGTGCTTGTTCGGTGCGCAGTTGAGGATGCTGTAATTAGCCTTCTAACACCCAAGTTTATATTAAGGCACAAAATGAGGTGGGGGAAGGAAAGTGATACAACTTCTTTAATTTATATCCAAGACTCTAACAATTTCCAGCTGGATCACATGGCTTTAAGCAGCAAAATTAGGCATTCTGAGACAGAAGAGCTGATGCTAAGAGGGACCAAAAGAGACTGTTATGAAATCATTTAAAACAGAAATAAAAGCTAGAAGCAACCTGTCTGGTTTATTATACTAGAGAAAAAGCTTCATTGATTCAGAAATATAACTGCAGTCTCAAATATTATTATTTGAAGATTAATCCAATCCCATGGATGGTGTGTGGGCGACAGCATAACTAAAAGCACTTTAAAAATACCCAGTCAAGAACCTTTATTTTGCACAACAAATGCAGGAAGAGTGATTCCTGCGTCATGGGCGTGTGGGGTTGCAGCAGCACATCCTGCCCACACTGACCTTTGTGTATTTAGGCAACTGTGAACATCTACAAACGTATGCATCTACAAACCGTATACATGATTAGGTACACAGTCACACAATCAGCAACCCAGTATGCCCATTCATACACACAGCTAGTACGTGAGTATGGTTTTCAAAGAAAGTTCTAGAGATTCCCAGTAACATTTTAAAACTCTGACTCTCTCACAACCCAACCTATCAATACTTCTTCCTTCACAATATCTCCAGGGTTGGCAAGCACCCAAAGAGAGGGGGTTCAAGAATTTTACAGCAGTCTCTGACAACCTCCCTTCTTAATATGCATCCTTTTCCTAGCCACATTTAAACAGAAATAAGTCCCACTGATTTCAGTGACATATTGGTCCCAATCCAAAGAATACCTGAGTCCCACTGAAATCAAAAGTCTAGCTAGCCTTCTTTAGGCTGGGACATTGTTTTCAATTAAGTGTTTTTAAGACTGGAGACTTTATATACATCATGGTTTGCTGTGGCCACAGATCAAGAGACCCTCTGTGTTGGCGGCTCTCCCAGGTTCCTCCTATGCGACTTGATTTATATTCAGTCACTAGTACACTGCTTATAGTGCTTGAACTCCACACCCACCTAGATCTCCATGGCTTCCTACAATCAGTAGTACTTTCCTTTGTTGTAATTCCTTGCCCCTGCCAGCCCACTGGGCTCTTCATTTGACCATTGGGCATGCTCTCCCAGTCCTAGCTGGTTCTGGGTCCTCAGGCCCCTCCAGCAAGTCTTTTCCTTGGTCTTTTGGAGCCAGAGCTTGCTTGCCACCCTGTTGGGTCCGCTGACCACCACATGGCACCAGCGATTAACAGACCTGAGTTTGGCACCTAGGACAATAGGGGCCAAGGATCCTAGGATCCGTGGAACCCACCAATGAGATCTAGGTGGGAAATTCAACCCCCCCCCAATAGGACTATAGGTGGGACCGGGGCGTGTCCGGGGCGTGTATATAGTTGGCTGGTTAAGCCATGCTTGTTGTAACCCAATAAACCTAAGAGCTGATCACTAAGCTGTCTCACTCATCCACGGCATTGAGAACTCAGTACTTTTCACACCCTGTAGCCTTCCCCCTTCCTAGTCCCTCCTGCCCAGTCCGGCTGCTGCTTCTCCACCCATATTGGCATTGCCCTGGACTCTTCCAGCCTCTTGCCCCCACTTCTGGTCTGAAAAGCGCTTCTAATCTGCTTCACTGATCCTCCCCAGCTTTGGCAACCTGCAGCTCCCTCTGCCTTCCCATTGCCACTGGCCTCTGCAGCACACATCCCAGCCCTTGTGCCAGCCTCTCCCTCCTCTCTCCAGCTGCCAGCTTTTAAATATCCTGTCAGGCTGGTTGGGCCCCACTCTCCCAACAGCAGCAGTGCATCACTTCCGACCCAGTTGTTTTTTTCTTCTGACTGGGCTACAGGGGGCATCTTCCCATGGCTCAGGGTTTGCAGGGCTCGTTTGCTGCGCACAATGCTGTACTGTTCTATAATTAGGTGGAAGTCATTTACCTTCAGAATCGCAACAGGACTAGAAGACTGAAGCCCTGTTCACAAGTGAAAGTGAATGCGCATAAAATTGTGTACAGTGTATGTGTGATTATACAAGCAAAGAAAAAAATGAAGAAGAGGAGTTGGTTTTTATACCCCGCCCTTCACTACCCGAGGGAGTCTCAGAGTGGCTTCCCTTTCTCTCCCCACAACAGACACCCTGTGAGGTAGGTGGGGCTGAGAGAGCTCTGAGAAAACTGCTCTTGAGAGAACAGCTCTGAGATAACTGTGACTGACCTAAGCTTACCCAGCTGGCTACATGTAGAGAGTGGGGAATCAGCCCCTGTTTTCCAGATTAGAATCCACTGCTCTTAACCAGTACACCAAACTCATGTTACCACATGAACAACTGAACATGTCATTTGAAACCCCACATTCATCCAGGTACTTGTCCCTGGTTTCCCTGTTACTGCCAATATTATACATTACTTTATAATAGCTTCTATTTAGGTTCTATAAATGCCCAGACACCACTTCATATGTAATTGAAACTTTGCTTCAGTTTTACAGAACTGCAGTGTCTAAATTCCGCTTTTTAAGTTATGTTTCCTAGCAGAAAAGGATTGTTTGGAGCATTTCTTAAACCATAATCTTCATACATTGGTGTGATGTAGATGGTCCAGACTAGCCCAATCTAGTCAGATGTTGGTGGCTAAAGGGGTCAGCCCTGGTTAGGATTTGGATGGGAGACCACCAAGAAAATCCAGAGTCACGAGGCAGAGGCAGGTAATGACAAACCACCTCTGTTCATCTCTTGCCTTGAAAACCCTATGGCACTTTCCACCAAGATGTTGTATTTGTGTGTGTGTGTGTAAAATGGGAGGGAGCAATAAATGAAATTCTTCCAGAGTAAATGGAGTCAAATGTTCGTTTACTGCCAAATTAAAAATATGCCTGATGAGTACAACCATACCTTTGGGATACACTGAATTACAGAACAACAATTGCAAAGTCAACACACATTCATTTACAAGAGCCACTGTAGCATAGTGGATAGAATGTTGGGCTAGGTTTGAATCTTCACTTCCACCACTGAAGCTTCCTGGGTGACCTTGGGCATGTCACAGACTCTCAGCCTGGTCTATCTCACAGGACTGTTGTTATGAGAAAGAGCAGGAGGGGTGAATGATCTCTAAACCACTTTCAGTTCCCATTGGGGATAAAAGCAGGATATAAATAATAAATAAATAAATAAATGCAAATGCTACACTGAAGTGAGATTCAAAACATTATGACTGATTCTCCACAAGCAGCTGTGCCACCCTTGCTCTTCCGTTTGCCCCGATTACATGGGTCAATTTCACATTATTCACTGCACGGCCACCTTTTGACCCGCATCGCCCCTCGATTTCCCCCACGTCTTCTCAGTCCTTGTTTCTTGAGATCATGCAGCCTTTTGAGACCCAAGTTTATATTACGGCACAAAATGAGGTGAGGGAAGGAAAGTGATACGACTCCTGCAGAAGTGTAAATTACAAGCAGAAATACTCCTAGCCATTGGTCATTTTTTCCTTCTCAATTCATTCTCATGGCAGCCAGCAGTGGTTTGTTTGACATCAGTGTGTGCAACATGGATAATGTCAGCACCACAACCTCTCCTCCCAGTATCTGAAAAGCTAGTGTTTGAACATAGCTCAGCTTGTGCCTTGACCCCTCATCCATCTTATGCTCACTTCTTGTTGACCTTTTTCGTGGTTTTCTCAACCAGATGATATAGATAAACCTTTCAGTGACAGATGGAAGCTCTCCAAATAATTTGCTTAATTTAACCCTCCATAAACTCTTTGGGCAATTTCACACTTGCCGTTTGCCTCTCATTCTCTCCAGGGTTTTTTCCTCCAGAGTATATTTTTCATGTTCACACTTGGAGCCGAAGCCCCTAATCTGCCCCACAGTGTCCATTTTGCACATACCGACTGCCGCATGGCTTCCATTCCCCCCTCCCATTCCCCTCCCATCTCCCCACTCGTTCCTCCCCCCTTCCCTCCTCCCTAATTTTTTTTTTAAAAAATGCATGCACGATTGCGTTATTTTGTTATGATGAAATGAGGCTTCCAGTCCCACCTCCCATCATCCCACTTGCTCCTCCCCCCTACCTTCCTCCCTTGATTTTTTTTTTAAAACACAGGCATGATTGTGTTATTTCGTTATAATGCAATGACGGTGGACATGGATAGTGTGAGCAATGGTCATGTGAATTGTAGAGGGAACGCTATTTGCTACTGAAATTTAAACTATTTTGCTGTTGCGAGCTGATATGCACCTAATGGTGTCTGGGTTAAGATGTCTGTAGTTGCCTTCCTCTTCCCAGAATTCAATACTTCCCTCCTTCCTATTCAAATTTTTCCACCGCTGTTGCTTGCCGCACAATGATTAGTCGACTGTACGGCCTGGAGCTGTGATTGGTGGCATGTCTACTCTATCATCAAAATGTCGGGCGCGTTGCCAGTGGGATCTCAGGCACAAAATGGTGGATAAAGCCTTTACAGCCATGGTGCCCTATATGCATTGCAATTTCATTATAATGAAATGTGGCCCATTTGAAAGATAAAATACTGGCGCCAATAAAACAGTTTTCCCTTGTTTATTTGTATGCATTACTGCTTTACCTTACGGATCAAAAAAACTTTCACCATGCCACTTGAAGCGACCCATTCGTGCACCTCCACCCTCCACCGAGGATACTTTCTCTGCAATTTTATTTTAAAATTGTGTTATGAAACTTATGAAGGATTTTTTTGCTGGAAAAACTTCCTCGGTGGAGCTCCCCAGCCGCGGAGCAGCATGTGGACTGGCCTCCCATCTCCCTCCCACATGCTCTGGCTGCCGTCCTCCATCCATCCTGCTGCCAGCTGCAAGAGCAGCAGCACTCGGGGCGCTGGATGCTGAATGCGAGCGCGAGCCGGGGGGGGGAGTCGTGATTCCTTCAGGACTTCTTCTCCAGTGGTGGTGGTGGCGGCAGTGGCAGCAGCTGAGGAGGAGCAGCAGCAATGGCAGCCCACTCTCCCCGCTCTGCACGCTGAATTGGAGCCCTGAGGAAAAAGTTCCCCCATAATAAATAAATGTGAGCGTGTGTGAATTATACAAAGAAAACAATGGTGCGGTCTTCCCTTGCTGCATCACTACTTCATCATTTCGATATAATGAAATAAGGGGTTCTTTTTTTAAAAAGTGGGGGGGACAGTCTAGCCTCAGGCCCGGAGGAGATCACCCAGAGAGCGGGGTGGAAGAGTCGTGTCCCTGGCCCGCTCGCTCGCTGCCGCTACTCTGCGGGTTTCTGGAGGGAAGCACCCCCCACCTGCTCTGCAGAGGCTGTGGCCGGGGCACCCCAGGCACAGGGCAGCAGTCATCTGCAAGCCCGGGGGCTCTCAGGCCAATGGCGCCCGGCTTCTGCTACCGAAAAGTCCAGCAAATCCTCCTCGCCAACGCAGTCCCTGTGGTGCGTTCTTGTCTCACTGCCTCATCATTTTGATATTACGTTAGGAGGGCTAATTTAAAAAAAAAATTGAAGAAACGCCCACCACAGGGTGGGCAGATGGAGGACGGGCGAGTGGGCGTGTTTTCGTCTCGGCTTCTCCACCAGAGCAAACAGGAAAATCCTCTAAAAACAGGATTTTCTTGCTCCGGGGAAGCTCCGGAGCAGTGTCGCGATACTCCTGATCAAACCGTGAGCCTGGAGCAACTGGTGGGAAATTGACCAGAAGCTCCTGAGCAAGCATCAGGGCAAACCCAGGGCAAACGCTAGTGCGAAATCGCCCTTTGTGTTTCAGAGAGCCATGTGCCCTGCTCTGGCTGGCATGCGATATACTGACTTGGCATAACAACAAAAGGAAAAGGCTGATTCAAGATGGATACAAGTCTGTGTTTCTGTGCACTATCAAAAGCAAAATTGTAAAAAAACTCTTCCAACTTAAAAGTGGAAATACTGACCCCAGTATTCACCAGGCTATAGCCAACAAAAAAGGAGCCTGAATACCAGCAGAAATTACAGAGTTTTATTAAATTAGTTTACAAACTCTTTTTTCCACTATGTATGGGATTTATTTCATTTGAAACATTTCTATGCAACCTTTCCACCCAACTCAGGGTCTCCAAGGTGGCAAACAAACATTAAAAAGCATTTAAAGTACATATATATATATATATATATATATATAATGCAAAGAGGGCTGCCCCTGAGAAACTTTAATTGCAACAGAATGATGCTACTAGGATGTTGACTGGAGTAGGTCACGGGAACCATATGACCCACCTATCTACACTGGCTCCTAATTTGCTCTGGACACAATCCAAGGTGCTGGTGTTGACCTTTAAAGCCTTATGTAGTTTAGGACCAACATACCATAACCAAAGGCTCACCTATCCCTTTATGAAACCACTCAACCACTATGGTCATCTTTGGAGGCCTTGCTTCAGGTGTCCCCGTCTTCTGAGATAAGATGGAAGGCAACTTGGGACTTCTCAGTCATGGCATGAAAATTCTGGAACTCTCTCCACAGGGAGATTTGCCTGTCCTATTCTGTTGCTGTCTTCTGCCAGCAGGTGAAGACTTGTTTAATTTGGCTTTCCCTCAGTGATCCTTTCTTCCTGTCCAGTGTTATAACTCCTTTTTTTATATATCTTTGTTTTAGCTCGGTTTTTAACTGTTTTAATGATGTGGGGGGTGATAGTGGTTGGTTTTAATTGTATTAAAATTTGATTTTATTATGGATGTCTTAATCTGTTAGTCACTTTGGTGGTGTGAGGGCAGAAAAGTGGGCCATAAATTTTGTCAAATAAAAATAAATAAATAATCTGAATGAAAGCCACTGTTGTTTGCTATGTAAGGTATGTAAAATAGATGATTTGGAAGAAGGGATAGAAGGGATACTTATTAAATTTGCAGATACTACTAAATTGGAAGGGGTAGCAAATATGGTAGAAGAGAGTCAGGATACAGGATGATCTTGACAGCCTGGAAAACTGGGCTAAAACAAATTTAGTGAATTTCAGTGGGGATAAGTGTAAAGTTCTGCATTTAGGTAGGAAAAGTCAAATGTATAATTGTTGTGTACTAAGACCACGATCACATGGTCTCCCATAATGGTGACCGCCACATGGTCAGCACACATGGTCAGAATCTACCTGAGCTTCAGCCAGGTAGAACAATAGCCAGTTGGATCCTGAGTGACCACCAATTACGTGCCTAGGTCTCCCGCTGGGGGACCTATGAACTACAACCACGGACTTAAGGTCCTATCAGGACCTGGGGGCGAGGTCGGAGCGTTGTCTCTGGCCAGTATAAAAGAGGGCTCTAAGCCTGGGGTTCCCCATGTTCCATCTGACCCTCAATAAAGAGCTTCACTATGAAATCACTACCTCTCGCCTCCCGACTCCAATACATTCCAATAATTATAGTTTGGGGAGACTTGTCTTGGCAGTAGTATGTGCGAAAAGGATCTAGGGGTCTAAGTAGACCATACACTGAACATGAGTCAGCAGTGTGATGTGGTTGCTAAAAAGGCAAATCTTGCAAAGTGATGGTACCACTTTACTCTGCTCGGGTTAGACCTCACCTAGAGTATTGTGTTCAGTTTTGGGCACCACAATTTAAGAAAGATATAGGCCGATTCCACACAAGTGCTTTGCTTCCCTTTCCTCCCGGTTTAATTGGTCCAAATCAGTGTGCGTGTTTCCGCATTACATGAATCTGACCCGGGTTGATGCCAGTTCTTCATTTCCGCATCTGTCCCTGCCCCGAATCTTGAGCCCCCGCCCATCTCCCCCCCTTTTCAAATGTAGGTGGAGTTGTGTTATGACATCGTGACGCAACAAAGCCGTGATTGGCCATCTGAGCTTCCAAGCCCGCGAAAATCATCCATGTAAGAAAAAAAAAGCTTGCACCAGAGTTGGAAGGGAAATGGAGGGTGGGAAAGGGATGGGAAATGGAGGGGGAACATGCAACACTAACACATGTAACCCCTGCAAAAATTGTGTCCACGCCACCATGCCACCTGCAATACATTGGCCCCGCAAAAAATGTTAACCACACAATGATGGATCAATGTTGTGTCTTGTTGTTGTAATGCAATTTGGGGGGGGGGAACAGTTCACACTGTGCCTCAAAGCCATCAATACATATTTTTATAGTGGCATGACTCAGGCATGACTTTTGTGCAAAAGATGCAACACAGAAATGTGCAGACATCAACAACAAAAGTACATTTTTAAAAAGACATTTAAATGCCAGTCAACGGTGGATCAATGTCGTGTTGTGTTGTTGTAACGCAACGAAGTGGGGAACAAAAAAAACCCTGCTCGCACCAGGGCGGGAAAGGGGAGGGAAAGGGGAGAGAAAGAAGAAGAGGGGCATTAAAGGGGTGGAGCAAGAAACCCCGATTCCGGAGTTCCCCAATTGAATGCCCCGACTTCACTCCCGTGGGAAAAAAACCCCCTGAAAATCTATGATTCTATAATCTATTGTTTTAGGACTGAAGTTTCAAAAACCTAGCTGCCACAACAAAAAAGTTGTGGCAAAATATGTCACCTGCATTCATTCATTACTAGACAAACTGTCAGAAAAACATTATGGGAACTAAAAAAAAGACTGGTCACTGGTGATATATTGTTTATTAATTTGTTATGCACTCCACTTCTTCTCAGATCAAAGGCACTCCCACGAGCAGGTTTAAACATTTAGTAGAGGTGAGCAAAATAGCCATGGTATATAAAAGTGAGTCAATTCAGATATCATGCTAGACCATAATGCATGCTAACCTTAGTCTGAAAGCTCAAACCGCAGCTTGGGTTCTAAACATACAACAGGCAAGCCATGGCTTAGAGCAGCCTGCTTGCTTTCATTTTCTGAATTAGCGTTCATCTTCATAAATTCACTCCCATTTCCACGGTGCAGCAGCCTTCTGAGGTAGAGCAATAACTGTAACTATGGTTTGCTGATTTAGACATCATGCCAAATCATAGCCCTCAATTGTGCTTTTAGGTAATGCCTGAACTGAGGCACTATAAACATGCTGCTGTCAGGGCATCCCTCTGGAAAACAAGAAAAGACTTAGACTTTGAATATTTGTAATCTGCAGTATAAACACAGAGGAATGAGTGATCTTATATTTAAGGCCTGTTGTGGAAATAAATACAACGAGCTCTAGAAAGAGGCTCTGGACGAGTTCCTTGGCCTTGGGCACTCAGCGTCAATTTGCTGTGGCGACCTCAGCAGGGTATAATGACACAGAATCCATCAATTCCTCCAGAGGAACTAATCTCTGCTACCTGAAGAGGAGTTGTAATTCTGAGTGATCTCTAGTCCTCCCCTGGAGATTGGCAACAATGGTTCCCCAGGAGGAAATGGCTGGTTTGGAGGCTGGCGTCTATGGCATTGTCCCTGACTGAGGACCCACCCCTCCTCAAACCCCACCCTCTCCAGGCTCCACCCCTCAAATCTCCAGGAATTTCCCAACCTGGAGCTGGCAACCCTAGTCAGGACTAGCCCCAATGAGTTTTCTCCCAAAGGCCAAAATAGGCATGGAGAGGGCCTCCCCTTGCCTTTTACTGACAGAACCAAGCTTGGTTGCTTAGCAACAGGCACTGAGGGGAAAGAAGGGTTGCCAGCTCTGAGTAGGGAAATACCTACTGAAGATCTGGGGGGTGGATTTGTGGAGGGCAGCCTTTGGGGAGGGAAAGGACTCAGCAGGGTGTAATGCCATAGGGTTTACTCTCCAAAGCAGCCATTTTCTCCAGGGGAACTGATCTCTGTCATCTGGAGATCAATTGTAACAGCGGGAGATCTCTAGGTCCCACCTGGAGACAGCTGGTTTGGCAGTTAATTCTGAGGGAAGAGTGCCCAGGCTGGCAGTGGGCAGAGGAGAGGAGCAGACCCAACACCCAGTCAATGGCACACAAATACTCTTAAGTGGTGGTTGATGGGCCAATGGCTGATGGAGCACAGAGCACAGCCAATGGGAGAGCTGGAAATGTCCAATACATAAGGGAATTATATATATAGGAGGATACTGCCAATGCTCCATCAATCTACGATTCACAGCAGAGTCTTCTTAAGAAATACAGAATCCTTATCAGAGTTTATGAAGGGACAGAAGAGTACACAAGATTGTTTTCACACAGATGCTGCATGATAACAGCTCAAGCAAGAAACGGAGGGCACTTTGTAATTACCACAGTGGTGGGATTACATCAGCGTTGGTAGCTTGTGAATCATTCACTCTACAGGCACAAGGTCTTTAGTTAAAGGTCACTGTCTGATTTCATGGGAAAAGTTGATGGAAACCATGATTCACTTCTAGGTAGCCTTTTGTCCACTATAGTTAATCAATTAGAACCATATTTATGTGACACCCTATAAATCCAGGCAGTGAATTTCAAAGGAAGAACAGCATAAACATGCATAACAAAAATGACATAATCCTTAGTGGCGTCTAGTTTCTCTGAGAGATCAATAGAAAGAGGCAAACACTGGTCCAAACAGCAGAACTGAAAAAAGTTCTGATAGCACGTTTTATTGTATAAGCACACATACACCTGATCAGCAACTGTTTTACAACTCCCAGGTACCGGGTCTCCATGATACCTAGAAATTCCATCATGGCACCTAGTACTTCCAGCAATTAATTTATTGAAGCATTTCAATACCCCATCAGTAGAAGTAAAAAGGATTGGATCCACCCAATTTTTCCATGAAAAAGGGAGGATGGGGTTCCCCTCCGACCACCAAAAAAGTTTGGGATCGTGGGGCTTGCATGGACAGAAGCCTTGTGGAATCGGAATGCTGTAATAAAGAGGGGAATTGGCTGAGATAGAGTGTAAAAGCTTGATCCATCCTGTAGTTTATCATTTCACATTAGAATATTTTGTACTATGACAAAAAAAATGTGCATGCAGTTCTTCTCATTACTCTTTTACATGTAAACTTAACTTTACGGAATTCAAATCTTAACCAGTGCGTTTCTATACTGGGTTCAATAGTCATTTATTCAAATTATGCTTTCATATTATAGCAGAAAATGCAGAAAAAAGCAACTAGAATGGTAAAAGCATTGGAACACTTTCCCTATAAAGAAAGGTTAAAGCGCTTGGGGCTCTTTAGCTTGGAGAAATAATGACTGAGGGGTGACATGATCAAGGTTTACAAGACTAGGCATGGGATAGAACAGGTCAAGAAAGAAGTACTTTTCTCCTTTCTCACAATACACTTGTGGGCACTCAATGAAATTGCTGAGCAGTCGGGTTAGAACGGATAAAAGCAAGTATTTCTTCACCCCAAAAGTGATTAACACATGGAATTCACTGTCACAGGAGGTGGTGGTGGTGGCTACAAGCATGGATGGCTTCAAGAGGGAATTGGATAAACACATGGAGCAGAGGTCCATCAGTGGCTATTAGCCACAAGGTATAGATAGGGACTCTCAGTCTGGGGCAAGTGATGCTCTGTGTGCTTAGTGCTGGGGGGGGGGGGGGCAACAGTGGGAGTGCATCTAGTGTCCTGGCCCCACTGGTGGACCTCCTGATGGAACCCGGTATTTTGGGCCACTGTGTGACAGAGTGTTGGACTGGATGGGCCACTGACCTGATCCAACATTTGCTTCTCTTATGTTCTTAAAAGTAATAATGGAATCGAGAGAAACTGGGAAGAAATGAGGCTGGTGTTAGAAGTTAGCTTTTTGTTGTGGAGATGACTATCGTGGTTCCCATATATTCATTTATATGTTACAACACTTTGGCCATAGCTTTTAATAAAATTATGAAAAATTGTGTAGATGCTTGGATTAGGTTTTATGGTAGCAATAATTAGAAATGTGGCCATTAAAATACAAAACTCAGAAGACTAAGAAAGGAGCAACCCCTGAATTTTTGGGCTGGTTCCATTCTCTCACTCCCCATCTGTCATTTCCTAACTGCCAGTCCTGCTGCTTCTCCTGCATTCTGCCAAGCATTTCTCTTGCAGGTGAAATACCCACTCAGTCTATAGCCACAGCCATTCAAGAAAATTACTTCCTTTTGTCAAAGGCTCCGATTCTTACCTGGTGCCAATTTATTTTATTTTATTATTTTATTAAAATATTTTTACCCTGCCTTTCTTGGTTCAAAACAGCTTACTTTAGCCAAAACTATACTCATTGACTGTAGTCAGATTCACTTCATGCACTTTGGCAACACAGCCCTAATCCACAATAGTTATACTGAGTAAATCTGTCACCCTTTACGGTGCAACAAGACGCTTACGGTGCAACAAGACGCTAATCCACAAAAGTTATACTGAGTAAATCTGTCACCCTTTACGGTGCAACAAGACGCTTCCTTTGTTTTGTTTTTTTCTGCAACAGACTAACATGGCTGCCCCACTTGAACAAGCAGTCAAATTGCAAAGACAATATGTTTGGTTGTAGAGATCTCTTCCTCTAGAAATTAAAGAGTTATGCAGACATTTAGTATAAAGCCCACAGCTGATCAGCGTAGCAAATGCCCCATCTAGTGAGTCCATTCTGCACAGCACCCTTCCAATGTGATTGCACAGAAGCATCTACAGTATGCAAGTTGTTGTTAATCTGTTTACATTCATAAACCCACGTTCTCTTCCAGAGCCTGGGAAAGCACCAACCTTTACAAAACTCTGTCCTACAAAAACGGAAAATATATGTAATGTAACCAAGTAAAGTGTGTGTAACCCAAGGCAGATTTCTTCTTAAATGATAACTGTGAAACATTATACCCAAGAAATTCCACAGATGAGCAGGGTTGAGCAAAATGATCACAGCAGGCCATGTGGAACAGAACATTGTATGGAGCTGGGGACATGGGCATTCCCATCCATATTGTAAAGTAGGTATGTACTGAGAGATGTGAAGGCTCAGAGTGGGGGGAATAAAGGAAAAATCTGGAGAAAAAATGAGTTTTTTTCTTGTTTTATTTCTTTGAAGACTTTACAGATGGAAGAGCTGGGAAATCTGGAGGAATACTTAAAAATTAAAAACCTCCCATGAAATATTTGCTTCTTGGAAAAAGAAACAAATAGACCAATTAAATTGCAATATAGTATGTGGAGGTTCCGTGCGGTTCCCACTACTTGATGCATATAGTAAAACTTAAGGTCTATTGGAAAATAATGCAAGAATACAGGATCTTGTAAAAAGGATAACTGTCGGAGCGGATGTACAAATAATGTTCCGTAGTTCGGCAGTATCGAAGGTTGAAATGAATGTATATCTGTGAAAATGAAATAAAAAACTTATATAAAAAAAAAAGAAATATTTGCTTCTTACATTAAAGCAGCAAAATAAATTTATGTTTGATAGTAAAGTAAGTATTGTATATATTTTAATTTGTTCCCAAATTTCTGGGCTCCCTCCGTGACGCACAGGTTAGGTTCCGCCTCTCCCTAAGAGTGACCAATGAAAGCTGATGGAATGTTAGACAGAGGCAGTTGGAACACAGCAGTTAGGAGAGAAGTTAAGGGTTGGCAGTGAAGGAATTGGGTAGGAACTAGGATTAATCTGACTGAGTGAAGCTGAGGCAAAAAGCTACTTAAAGATAAATACAAATTATTTTTCTATCTAATGGGAGATGCTCAAATGCTGTAACAGGGAAACCATTCAAAAGTTCAATGGAAAAGAAACATTGTATAATTTACAGGGCAAATTTCAATACAAATGGAAGCACTCTGCGTGGAGATGTTTAGGGGTAATGATTCCTGAAAATTTAAATGACTTAGTAAAATGCGATTTCTCCGAGTTAATCAAAGATACTAGAAAGCGATTGAAACAATGGCATAAGCAAGGCTATTCATGGGCAGACAAGTTAAATATAATTAAGAGTTTTATTTTACCAAAATTTCTTTTTTTATTTAGAGCAATTCCTGCTTTTATTCCTACTAAGGAATTGTTAAGGTGGCAAAAGATCATTAATGAGTTTTTTTGGGATTATAAAAAACCCAGAATCTGTTTTTCTACTTTAAGACGTATAACAAAACAAGGAGGACTAAATTTTCCAGACCTAAAATTTTATTATGAGGCTGCCCGTCTATCACAAATATTAAGGATACTTTATAGATCAGAGAAAATTATATGGAGCTCTATAGAAGAAACAGAAACTAAGGGGCTTTCCCTTATTGAGCTTTATTGGAACCCTCCTAATTTGCCTTTGATTGAGAATATTAAAAATGATTTTTTGAAGACCTCTTTGATTCTCTGGGCAAAACATAGAAATGTTCTTTTACCAACAGTTTCCCAATTTTCTATAATCACCAATCAAGATTGGTTTATGCCAGGGAAAGAAACAAATTATTATAAGGCTTGGGAATTGGCTGGCATATATCGACTCAGAGACCTGGTATTTAATGGCAAAAATTATACTAAAGAACAATTAGAGGACAAATTGGGTAATGCAATCCCTTGGTTTCGATATTTTCAAATTAATAATTTGATACAAAAATTAATCTCCCAGGAGATATTCTCAAGGCCATTAATGGAATTTGAACTTATTTTTAAAAATTTTGATGGAGAATTAAAAGGTATACTTTCAAAACTATATACATTACTTATAGTTTGTAACAAAGAAAAAAGAGACCGGTTGCATAATCAATGGTTTCGAGATGGTATTTTATTTCCCCCAGCTACAGTGAGGGAGGAAATTTGGTCACAACCTAATTTTAACTCAAAAATTTTTAATATTCGCTTTAATACATTTAAAGTAATAAACAGATGGTATTTTACTCCCCAACAGTTTCATAAAATAAATCCCACGTATCCAGCAGAGTGTTGGAAAAAATGCAATCAGGTGGGCACATATGCTCATTGTTGGTGGTCATGCCCAAAGGTTGGAAGCTTTTGGAGTGAAATTGTGACTCAAATTTTTCTTATTACTGGCTGTAAATTAGAATTTTCTCTTGAGGCTATACTTTTGGAAACTGGATTTTCTTCCATTGAGTCTAAAAACACAAAGTGTCAAGTGTCCTTGCTTGTAGCTGTAGCCCGAATAACTCTTGCCCAATTCTGGAAAAATGAAAAAATTCCAACTCTATATGAATGGCAAAATAAGCTTTGGGAATATTTTGTATACAGTCGCACTACTGACCATTTGACAGAATCTTTACAAAAACAATTCCAGGCAATTTGGTTTCCTATTGTAAACTACCTGACAAATTGCAAAATTGTTCCAAAAAATCCGTTTTATGAAAAGTTATTGTTTTTTTAATATGAAAGTATATATTGCAACTTTCCCATTATGGCAATGTTTTTGTATTAGAAACCTCTCCTTATATAGTGATCGCTGTATTCTTTTCTGCATTTCAATGGTTAATGATATGCTGTTAGTTTGTTTGTTCTCTGTGTGTTTGTTAAAAATTTAATAAAAATTTACTGGAAAAAAAAAGAAAAGAAACATTGTAATCTTTGAAGGGTGGACTCTATGGCATTGTATCATGCTGAGGCCCCTCCCCTCCCCTCCTCAAACCCTACCCTCTCCTAGATTTACCCCCAAAGTCTCCTGGTATGTTCCAACCCAGAGCTGGCAACCCTAATTTTGTGTTTATTTAACCCTGTGGGAAAGAAACACACACACAAAGGTGAAGATCTCAGTCTACAGACATTTTAAAGATATGAATAAATGGTGGCAGCATGTAAATATAACAGTGTATGAGCCCCCATCCCTATTAACCCAGTGAAGTATTTGAGTGAGGGCATGTTAGTAAAGGGGCTGGGCTACCTGGTCTGCTAATGTCTCTGTGAGTGAGAGAAAGGTCCTGAAGTATGAAATGGTCATGCACTGTCTTGATTTCTTGATTTCAACATTCCTGACGCGATGACGTCACCTCCGGGTGATGTCATCAACCGGGCATGTCTCCACGATCTTGGCAATTTGGGGGTAGAGTTCCCCCCAGCAGCCCAATCTGGGCTGGTGGGTAACAGACCCATCAAGCGGGGTTTCCCCACCCCCTGGGGGGACCTGGCAACCCTAATGTAGTAAGTAAATAATGAATAAATTAAAAACAAAACTGTTTTATGGATTTGCTTTCTGCTTGCTGTGAGGAGGTCTTTCACTGTGGTTTGTCCTAAAGGGACATATTTGATGAGGCCTATGACAAAGATTGTTAATGGTTGTAAATGTTTCCTTAGTGGGAACCAACTATCAGGGGATGGTCTCCTGTCAGGTTTCTTGTTCAGGTAAAGGTAAAGGTTTCCCTTGCTTGAAAGCCAATTAAATCTGACTCTAGGGTTGCAGTGCTCATCTCCGTTTCCAAGCTGAAGAGCCAGCACTGTCCAAAGACGTCTCCATGGTCATGTGGCTGGCATGACTATAGACACCGAGGTGCACAGAACACTGTTACCGTCCCACCAAAGCGGTACCTATTTATCTACTTGCAATTTCTTGCTTTCAAACTGCTAGGTTGGCAGGAGCTGGGACCAGAGATGGGACCTCACTCTGTCACACAGCACTCGGGTCTCGAACTGCCGAACTACCAACCATCTGGTCTGCAGTTCAGTGTCAAGCATCCATCAAAGCATGGAGAAGATGTTCTCACTCTAGCTGAGGAAGACAGGACAGGAGTGCAAACATATGGAAAAGCAGAAGTTTGGAAGAAAGTATCAGGTGCTAGGGCAGGTCGTTCAGAGCCTAGGTCAGAGAGCCAGGAGTTCAGAGCAGAAGCGGAGTTGTTCATAGCCGGGGTCAGAGAGCCGAGAGTTCAAAGCCAGAGAGAAGTTGTCCAGAGCCGGAGTCAATCAGCCGGGGAGTCAGAACAGGAGTGGAGTCGTCAAAGCTGAGGTCAGAGAGCCGAGAGTTCAGAACCAGAACAAAGTTGTGCGGAGACGGAGTGGCTGCAAGGGCATCGGAAGTTTGACTAGTTGCTTCCACAAGAAGCCAGCCTAGAATGGGGAACTAAATATCCCTCTGCTGCCGCTTTCAATTAGTGATCAGTGCACGTGCCCGTTTCTGCTAAAACTCAGGACTGAAGGACCACCTGCTCCTCAAACATGCCTCATGCCGCCGGGATGCCAGATCCTGGTAGAGGCGGTCCCTTAATTGTGCAACCCTTGGAGGCGAGTCAGGAGGGCTGTCTGCTGACAGCTGTCCCTCCTCAGCCATTGCTGAAGCGGGCGGCAACGGCAAACTGTCAGTTTCAGATGCTTCAGTAGGGCCAGGTGTGGATTCTGCTGCCGCCATCAGCTCCCCATCGCCAACGCCCATGACAGAAAGGGAGAGAGAACTTGAAGTGGCTGAAAATGAAGGCACTTCCCCCACCCCCGCCTTCTCCCTTCCTCTCCAGAGATTTGATGTTAGGTAGTGGATCAGCTACCCTCCAAAAGCATCACTTTGTCTCTACCTATCCTCTACTTGCAATTTATAAATAAAGCAAATATTACAAAGACACCCTTTGTCTTCAGAGCTCTCTTATCCAGAGGAAATCAAGCCTGAAAGTAATGTCCTGCAACTTCTCACCACCCAGGGAAGTATATACCTTCCCTTAACAAGAAATTGCCACTGGTGCACAAACAACACTCTCTCTTTTAAATTGCCCTGGACTGAAAGCCTGGGATTAAATCTAAGGTATGTTCTGCATGTTTATTAAAGTACAGTTCCTTCCTTCCTAAAACGACTTAAAATACCTGAGACAGATGAGATTAAACAGCAAAGGAATATTAGCATCCGGTTTAGGCTTAGGAAGTTATTCTAGTTGCTTATCATAGCTCATTTTCACTCAAACAGGAAATTTAAAACAAAGACATGTTTGATAACAAACAAATTGCTTCTGTAACAAGACATGCAGGATTAGTGAAAATTCTCCTTTTCCTCTAGTTTGTGTATAATGATTTTAATGTAGATACATTTGCCCTTAAGATACTGGTTGATTTGGAAATTTGTCTCAAAGTATTAGTGCCCAGAACTTTTTTTTTTTTTTTTAAATAATTTTAGCTTATGTTTTGGCTTGCATTTGCTAATGTACAAATAACTATCAGTCACAGATTTTTGAAGGCCACATGAAAAATTCATCACTACATATGCATGAAGAAATTATTTAGTAATGATGATGCATTAATTCTGTAGAGTGCTGAACATTCTTGCCCTATTAAACATATGAAAGCAACTATCTGCAAACATCATGCCATTTTACTTGCAGAAGTCACAACCCCAAAACTGCTTTGAATCCTACTGACAGTGAAAAAAGGATATAAATAAGTTAAATAAATACATAAAAACCATGTAGAAGGGCTGCGAAGACAAAAGAACACAGGTTTCTCATACCAACTGTATGAGCCAGTTTTAAACATGATGCCAGTGAACTCTTGTTCTTTTTTTCAAAACTTGACGCTCCTGAGAAGACATTCAAGTCCCAGCATACGGAGGCAAAAACATGTGTGTAGCAACGTCTGAGGCCTATGTGTTATGAAGTGATATATAAAACATCTACAACAGATTCTGCCCACAGAAATTAATCTTCCTGTAAAAATCTGTTTCATGGGACAGGGAATACAATTCTCAATACATTTATTTTGTACATTTCTTAACAATTTATAACATCCTATCTTTAAGGACTCCATTGCTTTAGAATTAAAGGTGTGTGTCAAATACTGTCAGTCATATTTACTGCTTATAAGCCACAGGTAATCACAAAACATGCCACAAAACCAGTAATGCAAAATCAGATCAGGTATTTCAACATGGACAACAACAATGTTGTCACAGCAAGATTCAATTATTTTCAGTTTGCTCTGCAAAATGGACCCTATATAAAACAATCTCTATGGCAGGGAATGTACTCAGTAGATAATTTTATAGCAAATTTTACAGGCTACCAAAATATACCCTATCTACTGAGATCATGGAGCAAAAAGGCCAACTTTATGTATTTAAAACTCTGCGAGCTTTGTATAAAGGTAAAGAAAGAAAAAGTTCAAGAGAATGTGAACTTGAAGAACTATGAACTGAAACCAGAGATACTATCAAGGAAGAATGCACAAAAACTTTTCCCGTCGCCAAAAAAAATGAAAAGTCGATGGATGACTGATGAAACTCTTAAAATTGCAAAGGATAGATGAGAAGCAAAAGTAAAAACTGACAGAAATAGAATCAGGTCTAAATGCAACATTCCAGTGACTTGCACATAGAGACAAAGAGAACTATTATAATAACCAGTGTAAACAAATAGACAAGAACAACAAAAAAGGGAAAACAAGAGGTCTGTTCTACAAAATCCAAGAAACCAAAGGGATCCATCTAGTTTGACTAGTAGCACCTCTCCAAGGTCTCAGGCTGAGCTCTTTGCTAGCCTTAGTACCTTTTATGTCCAAAGCATTTACTCAGTCACAGAGCTACAGTGCCTGCCCATATAATAATCTCACCACACTTCATTCAGCACCCAGCAACTTAGGTTCATGCCAAAACCACACAATTTATTTGATTAACCTGTGTAACATGGTTTAGTATGTAGTTTAGTTCCCAGTATGTGATACTTTCAGCAGCATTTCAGTGTGAAAATCTCTAGCAGAAGCCTGTGGATCTCAGTATAGCAAGAAAGACCCCTGATCACAAAGCCTGCAAGTTACTTTGCTTTATCAATCAACTTTCTGAAGCCTCAATGAAAAATAAATAAATAAATACAGCAGCAAAATGCTAAACAGATCACACAGCTAAAAGTCAAATTATTGTGACAATAAGCACAAGTTAATTTAACTTTATTTTTATTTGTCTATATTTGGAGATCATTATGTGAAGATAATGCATTCCATCTAGGTTTACAACTAGGATTGCCAACAGCCTGAAGAAAATATGTCCTGTCTCTTTAAAAGAACCTTAATGAGATGTTATTTACCAGGTGAGATTGTTTACCTCCAGTGCCATGAAAAGCTTCAGTCACCTATTTCCATACATTAATCATTTATTAAAGAGGCAGGACATTTTTTTCTCCAGGCTACTGGCAACCCTTCTTGAATCCTGAATTAATTTCTAAGTGTGTATATATGTATGTATGTATGTATGTACGGTATGTGTATATATGTGTGTGTGTGTGTGTGTGTGTGTATGAGAGAGAGATAACATGTCTGTCTGTGAAAAATCATGCTGTTTACAGCATTCATATATTGAACATTCACACAAGGCTTGCTTAAAAATGTCCACTACTGAGGTTAGTTGGACAATTGGGTAGATTCTGAAGGTCAAGATACTCTCCCCTGAAAGATAAAAGCACATCAAACATTCTACTAGGGTGGAAAAATAAATTAAAAAGCAGTAATCTGGAAACTGGTTCCTTTGCCAAAGAGAAGCTATAATGCAGATTAGGACTGATTCAATTATTTACTCGGATACCAGAGTACTTCCACAATCCAGAAAAAATAATTTTGGAACACCCACAGTCCAGTGTACTTTGATCACTAGAAAACTATGAAGAAACATGTACTTCTCCTGTTCTAACCAGGAAACTCAAATTGCAAAATAACTTTGAGACTAGCAAGATAAATTTTGATACACACAATCTAGAAGTTTATAAGAATTTAAAAACAGGACATTTATGCATTATGTTTATTTATCTCATAATAAAATCAAGTGTGGATCATACTACTGCCTACTTTCAGTAGCATCAAGAAATGTGCAGAATGGAAGTTTAATTTAGGGCAAAGCCAAATGTAAAATGCAGGTGCATGTAACTTAGCCTCCTTGACCACTAAAAAGAAGCAGCTTTGAGAAGGGGCATTTAGAGCAAAGAACTGATGGGGGTTGCTCATTTCTTCCTATGACTTCTGCTTCTCCATCTCAAGATGTCCTCCAAGTTGCTTTCCTTTTAAATTGATCCAAATGTACGTTCACCCTCACAGAAGCATCTGAAGCCCTACAAGATGTGGTAACTTAAAGGTTAACATTCTGGTCTGCAAGATATGCAAGAGATCGTTGTGGGAAGAATTACTCATAATTAAAAATGTATTTCTCAACAAAAAACTGACCCCAATTCAATCACCACAAGGAAGCTATTTCAAAAATATATACACATACACACACTTATCTCAAATTAGCTATTTTAACACCAGTACTGTGAGACATGCCTAAGAAATAGCAGATACCATATCTTTGCAAAATTATCTTGGGAAATATGGAATACAATTTTGAAATCTTTTCCTTTTTAAAAAAATATCTGTTCAACTTGAACAAACCTGCTTAAAATCATATACTAATGGCACCTTGTAGAAGTTATGATCAGTCACAATTTTAAATCCACCTCCCCCATGATCCTTGAAAGGGTGTTATGTGAAGGGTACCTATTTTCACATGTGTTGGAACTGTAAACTGATAAACACTTTCTGGCATTTTGTAATTTTTTAAAAAAAATGTTTTTTAAAAAATTAACAAAAGTAACCCAGTCCCAGAATCTAAATCATCACTTTTTAATTTAATGGAAGACAACTTCCAAAAGTGCCACTCTTGGAACCTCCTATTACTTTCCACTTTCTGTATTACAAATATGCATTATAATCTGATAACTGTATGTACCTTATTGGGTTTTCAGCCCTATGTTTTCGCACTAGTGTTTTTTTTTTAAATACTTACTGGAAAAGGTTAATGGAATTTTTTGACATTTCAAATGACAATTCTGTTCTGCCTACATGTTTAAAAGGGGGCGGAGAATAATAATAATAAAAAGAATATGAGATGTATATGTACATGCTAGAGAAACACTGTCTCTTACAATGGACTGGTCTTATGGCACATTTGCTAGACAGACTGACTGACCGCTGTTGGTACAATGTCTCTTATTAACACACTTGAAAATCATGTCAACAGTTACAAAAATTTCTTGCTCACATGGCTGCAGAGATAAGAATGACAATGGAGGGGGGACAAACAAGGAAGTGAATTATGTTGCAAAGTTTTGCTCAACAGTTGCTTTTTAGATAAATGGGAGTAATAATAGGAAGACAGTTCTCTCTCTCTTAGGCAATAACTTAACCGCAGACCATTATTTTGGAGGTTTCCATTTCCTCAGGACTGAGACTATATCCTTAATTTTTTATATTTGAATCTGAAAGCTGTGCTAGGAATGCCAAGATATGAAAGATCTCAATTATACACCTATCCTATGCTTATTTGCTCAGAAGTAAGTCCCACTGTTCTCAAGGGCTTAGCCAGGGCTCATTTCGTAGAAAAAGAGGTGCAGGGGCTCATTAGCATAACTCATTAGCATAACTTATTTGCATATGCTACACCATCTGACATCACCGGAAGTATGGCAGAAGGCAAGAAAGAAAGGAGAGAGAGAGAGAGAGAGAGAGAGAGAGAGAGAGAGAGAGAGAGAGAAAGAAAGAAAGAAAGAAAGAAAGAAAGAAAGAAAGAAAGAAAGGAAGGAAGAAAGAAAGAAAGAAAAGAAAGAAAGAAAAGAAAGAAAGAAAAGAAAGAAAAGAAAGAAAGAGCGAGCTGGCAGAGAGGGGACAGCTACTAATCCAAGCCTCAGAAATACCACTATTCTGGGAGGATAGCTTCAGTGGTGGCTGAAGCCTGAATGCTGGTTGGAGGAACAAGGACCTTTCAGAATGCTGGTTGGAGGAACATGGACCTTTCCAGGGGACGGGATCATTTTGCTGCAGCCATGACACAAGCAGGCATTCCCCCATGGGGGGGTGGGCTGGAATCAACTCCCGGAGCTGAGCTCCCCTGAGCTCCTGCTCGAAATGACCCCTGGGCTTAACCCATGTGAGTGTAGATAGTGTTGCAGCATCCCACTACATCACAGCCTATCTAAACCAAACGATTCTAAAGCAAGCCACTAAACAAGCCAGGATAGTTATAGTGCAATCCTACTTTCTTAGCAGTAAGCACCATTACTTTCTTAATTCCTCTCTTAATCAGGTCTACAGTTTAAAAAAAATTGCTGGCAGGAAATGGCAGCAAATGGTTACTTCCACCATACCAAGCAATTTGTTTAGAGGTGAAGAGATTGTCTGGAATAACAGAAGGATTGATTCTGTGAACCACTGCCAAAACTGCTTTTAGAAAGTAATATCACTAACTAGAAAATTCTCATTAACTTCTTCTTGCAGTAGTAGATGCATTTAGCAGTCTTCTTACATACGTGAATAGCATGCTGATGTACAATTCTGCTCATACACTTCCCCCAGGGCTTTGATTTAAGGCTGCAAAACTAATCACATTTCTCCCACATAAGCAAACGCAGGTATGAAAATCTGAAAAGTAACATAGGATGCAGTCTTATGAGAACTGAAACACACATTTTCACTCCTGTAGGGTAGCGCTTATGTGTCTCTGGAGCTTGCAACTGGTACTTGAACCTTATGAATAGAACATATTCAATTTGCCAACTGAACTCTTATATCTATACGAGTCTCTTACGTTGGAAGCACCTGTCATCTGATTCTCTACAGTTTTTTTGCTCTGATATTGTTTTGTTTCCCTGCTCCGTACCACACCCTATGTAACCCAAACACAGAGAAACAAACTCTAGGCTAGCTGGTGCAACAGGCTGAATAAATATCAGCATCCTTAATGTCTGCATAAAGGTTAGGCACAATCTGGATGAACTCAAAATCCATGAAGTCTATTGACAAACACAAAGATCCTCCATACCTCCGAATTAAATCTGTTGTCCTAAAGCAGGCTACAGATGTTATAAACAATATACAGATGCATTCTGGTCCTGAAGAATGTCTAGTACAAAGCACAGTACCTCTATAGAGGTTTTCTGAGCTTGGAACAATGCGTCTTCCCAGCAATGTTACTTAAACAAGTCTTGAAATAAACCTATGAACCTGGAAAACAACAAATCATTGCACCTGCTTCCTTAAAAAGCATTTAGATATTCTAGTAACCAACTACAATCTGTACTTTTTCAAGCTGATTCCCACACTACTCAATTCCAGGTATGAAAATCAGTTCTCTCAAAACCCACATGGGAGCTCACAAGTGGATTCCTAGCCCTTTACCCAGGAGCTTATAGCAAGAGAAGTACTTGTTGCAATGAATCAAGCTACAAGCCTCAGACAATTGCTGGGCATAGCCAAACACATACCTTTGTCACATGTTATAAGTGATGATAGGACTGGTATTTCCAAAATAAGTACATTAGATTGTAAATTATTTGAAGCCGGGACTAGTCTTCTTGCATTCTGTAAAGTGTTATGCATAGTGATGGCCCTAGATCAGTGGTGGCAAACCTATGGCACGCATGCCAGAGGTGGCACTCAGAGCCCTCTCTGTGGGCACGCACAGCATCGCCCCAGCACAGAGTTCGCAAGATTGGACAGCAAAAATCACATTAATTGTTCAAAAGCATGCCAAATGCAAACTTTTACCTTTCAATAAAAAGTTGTTTGTATCATTGAAAGCTCTGTTATTGTGTTTTTCTTTTAAGACAAAAGATGTTAATGTATGAGTTGTTTTTTCTAAAACGAAAACCTCAGTATTCAGGTTAAATTGCCGTGTTGGCACTTTGCAATAAATAAGTGGGTTTTGGGTTGCAGTTTGGGCACTCGGTCTCTAAAAGGTTCACCATCACTGCCCTAGATTAATAATGATTTAGAAAAAGCTACCACATAATTATTTTCTACACCTCCATATAGCACAAGAGTATTCCAGCTGAAATGACATGCAGCCGGCTTTAAAAAAGGACAACTTTTTCACAAGGTAGAATTTGTGGTTGCCAGAAATATCCATGACAAACCAGCAAGAAAGTGGAATTATCAGCTGTCAATATGGATGGGCAACTGCTTAAAGCCCATACCTAGCACAGGACCCATCAGTGGTCAGAGCCATCAAAAGCCACTCTACTAGATTTCTTTAGAACATGCAGGCTGCTTAGAGCAAACCAGGGGGCAGTAAAGTGGGAAGCCTGGCTGTAAGGTGGAAACGTGAAAGGATGGGTGGCTTGCCCAGAACTGAAGCGCTTAATACTAAGGTGAACACCCACTTTTACTAAGGTGAAAGGTCCCACTTTTCAAGCCTAGCTCTTCCCTCCCTCCTCTTCTTCAGCCCACTGAGGCTGGGCGCTCATCTTTCCAAGCCCCCCGTGACAACCTTGGGCCTTCTCTCCTTGTTGCTCACCCTCAGGATGTCGAAGGAAAGGAAGAATATCACAGCAGCAACAGCTACACTCCTGCCTGAAGGGAAGAGACTCTGTTATTCCATCCCTCATGAAGTCTCACAAAGGATACCTCATCTAAGTGGCCCCCAAATTCATCAGCACTGGTAACAGGTTTTAGTTTTTTTAAAAAAGAGGAACACCTGAAGTTCCCGAGCTTCAGATGTTATTATTGTTCTCCCCAGGACCCCACCAGAACCTACAAAGGTTCCCTACCCATCACTGCCCCCCCCCCCCCCCCCCAATCTAGGCAATCCATATGGCATGCAGCCACCTGCAGTTTCCCCCAAGCTGTCCGCAGGACTCAGTCCCTGTCGAGCCTCTGTAACTCCATCTTTGTTGCAGGCTGGTGCTCCCAAGAGAATAGGCTGCTCTCTCATGCTTGTTAGCAGCTCTTATCTAGGCCAATTTCTGCTTATCAGACAGCAGCTAACTACAGGCTCATGAGCACATGGGCGGCGGCAGCAGCTCTTTGCGAGGGCAAAGCAGGCAGCGGCTCCCCCGCTCCTTTCTTACCTGAACCCGTGAGGTTGGCGTGGAGCAGGTGGCTTTTCCGGAGCGCGCAGAAAGAAGAGATGTCGCTCTGGGTGCGGCCCCTGTGTCCGGGTTCTGTGGGGAGCAACCACCAGCGGGACGGAGGAGAAGCCGCCCCGGCTTGAGGGCTCCCCTTGCTCCCCTCCATCCCCTCCTCCTGGGCGGCCGCTGACTGCCGCGGGGCGAGCGAGGGGCTGAGATCGAGCCTTTCTTCCTGCCCCCCTGAAAGAAACCGGCGTCCTCCGCCCAAGGGCGAGGCAGCAGGAGCAGCCGGCAAAACGGCGCTGAGCACAGCACGGTCTGAGGTCCACAGCGAGGAAGAGCAGCAGCAGCAGCAACAGAAAAAGTTTTTACAGGAAGGATCCGCCCACAGTCGGGCCGGCGGCCGTCGCTTCTAGCTGCCTGTTTTGCTTGCTTTGTGAGCTACCAGAAGAAGAGGAGGAAGAAGAGGTTGGATTTATACCCCGCCCTTCACTACGCGAAGGAGTCTCAGAGCCGCTAACAAACTCCTTTCCCTTCCCGTCCCCACAACAGACACCGTGTGAGGTAGGTGGGGCTGAGAGAGCTCTGACAGAAACTGCTCTCTTTCAAGAGCAGCTGTGCCAGAGCTATAACTTGGCCAAGGTCATCCAGCAGGTGCAAGTGGAGGAGTGGGGAATCAAACCCGGTTCTCCCAGAGTAGAGTCCGCACACTTAACCACTACACCAAACTGGCTCTCCAAGTGCTGGCCTAATCAGTCCGGCCAGAATAACTTGTTGCAATGGACTGTTCGGCTAGGGCTGGCAACTCCCGGTTGGACAGACAATTACTGGAGTTGGGGGGGCGGGAAGCCTGGGGAGAGTGAGGTCTGGGGCAGACAGGGACTTCAGTGGTGGGTAATACCCAAAAGGCTACCTTCCAAAGCAACTGTTGTCTTCAGGGGAACTGATCTCTGTAGTCTGGCGTTCCGTTGTAATTAGGGTTGCCAGCTCTGGGTTGAGAACTACCTGGAGATTTGGGGAATAGAGCCTGAGAAGGGCAGGGTTTCAGGGGCAGGGACTTCAGTGCTGCATAGTGCCATAAAGTCCACTTTCCAAAGTGGCCACTTTCACCAGGTGAGCTGATCTCTGTTGCCTGGAGATCAATTGGAATAGTGGGAGCTCTCCAGCCACCACCTGGAAGTTGGCAATCCTAGTTGTGATTCCAGGAGCTCCCCAACTCCTCCCTGGAGGCTGGCAACCCTAACTGCTCCATTTCAGACTCCACTAGGTGAAGGATTACATTTGTCTAATGTTCTCTGTACTAGTTATTCCTGGAAAATGGTATATTGGCTCAGAGGGGTAAGCTAGAACCTCTCCCTAATGTATTAATTTTTTTTTCTGCAGAAAGTCTTTACATGGAGAAACATTAAGAATATGACTCCCCCCCCCCACAGGTTAAAGCAGTAGCCCATCCAACCACCTCACAATTCTATTTCTATTTCTTTATTTTCTTGCAGTATTGATCAGTCTTAATTTTGCAGGGATCCACTTGGCAAGTTGCTAATACTTTGCCAAACACAGGAGGACAATCCTTTTCTTTTTCATATCAGGAATCTCTAGAAACAAGATAATAGTGCAGTTCTACACCCACTCTCTCTCATGCTCTCCCTCTGTGTGTATGTGAGTGTGTGTATTTCATGGATTCCACATGGCAGGACAATGGGTTTGATGGCTGGCTTGACACATGGTTACCTTCAAACCATTATACATTACTTTTTGGTAAACGGTTGTGTACATTTGGAAAAGAAATGTATTTGCACCTTCCAAGTAAGATGCAACAGCTGCCATATTTTGTGTCAGGAAGCTGATCACAAAATAGTTCGTAAGATGTTTCATGGAAGATATGAATGTGATAAAGTTCTTAAACTAAAAGCACTTCTATGGAAAAAAGCAGCTTGCATATCGAATTGTCTCATGACATACTGAATGTCTATGTATTTAGCTACAGTAAAATAGGCCATGATTTCCCACTGACAATCCATATGCATTTTTCACAGTGGAGGTGGATTTCATTTCGTTATTCTGTACACCATAGGCGTCAACTACAGGGGGGCTCAAGGACTCGAGCCACCCTCGAAAACGGAGCGCCCTCCGCCGGCCTCCCTGGGCCCTTCCTAGGGCCGCCGTCTCTCTCCCCCCCCCCTGGACTGGGCACTCCGTCCCTTCCTCCGTCCGTCCAGGGGCCACCCTGGCAGACAGAGGAGGGACGGAAGCAGGAGTGGTCAGGTGGGGGGGGAGGCGGTGGCGGGACATGGTCCCAGCGGGTGCGCACGCTTTGCGCGTGCGCATGGAAGAGCCCCCCCCCCCCCCAGGATTTTAAAAACTCGACATCCCTGCTGTACACACAGCTGAATAATACATTGAAGCCTGTCAGGCTTCAGGCAGTGTGTAGAGAAGCATCTTACTGCTTTTTCAGATACATTTTTATCACACATTATACAAATTTGCTGTCTTTCTCTATGGATATTTGGAATATGCTCAGTCCCCCTAGAATTGAAGCAAACTACCCATTTACTGTCTAAAACCAGGCCAATGTAAGGGGGGGAGAGACATGATAGGGGTTTATAACATTATGCATGGGATGGAGAGAGTTGACAAAGAAATTTTTCTCCCTCTCCCAAAATACTTGAACTCAAGGACATCCAGTGAAGTTCTGGTCACCACACCTCAAAAAGGATATTATCGCATTGGGAAAAGTGCAGGAAAAGGCAACTAGAATGATAAAAGGGTTGGAATACTTTCCCTATGAAGAAAGGTTGAAGTGCTTGGGGCTCTTTAGCTTGGAGAAACAACAACTGAGGGGTGACATGATTGAGGTTTACAAGATTAGGCATGGGATAGAGCAGGTCGAGAAAGAAGTACTTTTCTCCCTTTCTCACAATACAAGAACTCATGGGCACTCAATGAAATTGCTGAGCAGTTGGGTTAGAATGGATAACAGGAGGAATTCACCCAATGAGTGATTAACACATGGAATTCACTGCCACAGGAGGTGGTGGTGGTGGTGGTGGCTATGAGCATGGATGGCTTCAAGAGGGAATTGGATAAACATATGGAGCAGAGGTCCATCAGTGGCTATTAGCCACAAGGTATAGATAGGAACTCTCAGTCTGGGGCAAGTGATGCTCTGTATTCTTGGTGTTCGGGGGAAGCAAAAGTGGGAGTGCATCTAGTGTCCTGGCCCCATTGGTGGACCTCCAGATGGCACCTAGTGTTTTTGGCCACTGTGTGACAGAGTGTTGGACTGGATGGGCTATTGGCCTGATCCAACATTGGCTTCTCTTGTGTTCTTATGTTCTTATGGGCAGTAAATTCAGGACGAACAAAAGGAAATACTTCTTTACACAGAAAGTGATTAAAATGTGGGGTTTGCTGCCAGATGATGTAGTTATGGCCGCAGGAAATATCAGCTTTAAAAGGGGATTAGATATTCATCGAGGATAGGTCTATCAGTGGCTACTAGCCATGGTGACTGAGGGAAACCTTCACACTGAGAGACACTAAACCTCTGAATCCCAGACCCAGGAGGCAACATCAGAGGAAGATCTTGGCCTCTACACCCTGCTGTTGACCCTCCAGAGGGAACTGGTTGGCTGCTGCATAAGACACGATGCTGGACTAGATGGACCATTGGTCTGATCCCAGCAGGGCTCTTCTTACATTCTTTTATTCATATGCTACTATTAAGAGCCCTAGACTTGCTCTGTCAGGCTTAGGATGGTGTACACAAGGTCTTTCAGACCCTTATTCTATCTGCCTTTCCACAAACATGCAAAGTCCACTATTAGATGAAGTGGACTTTGTACCAAAGCAGAAGACAAAACACAGGGACAGGCTGTACAAGTGGCACAACCAACATACTTGATATTAATAGAACTAGGGTTGCTAGCTCCAGATTGGGAAATTCCTGCAGAGTTGAGGCTGGAGCTTGAAGAGGGACATTACTGGGATATAATGCCATAGCGTCCTCCCTCCAAAGCAGCCGTTTTCTCAAAAGGAATGACCTTCATAATCTAGAGAGCAATTGTGATTCTAGGGGATCTCCAGGCCCAATCCAGAGGCAACCCTAAACAGAACACTTCCAAAATACCTCTGTTTAAGATTAATAAATCTGTGTTCTTCCCCCACAATATAACTTAGCATGTTTCAATGTACGGTGTTTCCATAAGTGTGTTTGACAAAACTGCATTCCTGTCCATACTTGCAAACTCTGGGTCCCCGATTTTAACTTTCCCCCTAATTACAGCCTTTTACAAAGCATGGGCCATTAGAAGTTTCCATAATGACAGATATGTCAATGTTTTAATTGTCTTGGTATGCTTATTAATAATTCTACTTGTAAGCCAAACATTTTCCTCTGTACATATTTGGTGTGCTGTATGTGTTCTGGTTGGCGAAAGCATATTTAAGCAATGTTTTGGCTTTGCTACCGGCTCTGAGTGTGTCAAAAGCAAAAAAAAATAAGCATACTCCATATGACATTATAATGTCTCTCTTATGTATTACTAATGTATCCAATACGACAGACTCTAGATGGCCAACTTAAAATCAATATCTACATTAAAATTGCATGGTAAGTAGTCTATCCATTTCCCGAATCAGCAGTTACAGTATACAACATTTTATTCCTTTTCCTCAATCCCTCCATCCCATTGGCAGATAACAAGTGTCCCTACAACCTATGTACTACGAAGGCCTAGGAATTCAGGCCCTAGATTTTTAAACTCTCCCCTAGGTTCGCTGGTTTTATCGACATTACATAGGGCTGCCTATTACATGGGTCTCAAGCTCAGAGACTCAGTTTAGAGAGATGATTCTCAGGATGTTAAGGTGAAATTTCAGGGCTGGCAGCTAGCCGCACACACGTCATGGCTTCTTTTAAGGTTGCTATGTATGCCTACTTATGGTAAGTACTAAACATATAAATGGAGATGGGAGGCAACAGTAAACTGGCACTAAAAGCTCAGCTACATTTTTCATTTAGTACACAGTTAAATTTTGTAGTCAAAGACACATGGCTGTGATTCACAGGTTTTATATGGTATACTTTCTAGTGATGTGTGGAAATACTACCATTGGTACTGTAAAAAAGACAACTATGGGTGGGAACATGACATTTAACATTTGAACTCTTCTTTTCACCCCGGTGGGGATCCAAAGCAGCTCACATCATCATTCTTCCCTCCTCTGTTTTATCCTCACACCAATAACCCTGTGAGGTAGGCAAGGCTGACAATGACAGGCTCATCACCCAGCAGGCTTCCATGACAAGGTGGGGATTTGAACTTGCCTTTTCAAGATCCTGATCTGACACTCTAGCCACTACACCATGCTGGATAAAAATGTATAAATCATAAATGATTGGAGAGAGTATGCAGAGAGGAATTTTTCTCACTCAGCAAAATAAAATCTGTTGAAAGTGATGCAGAATGGGACAAAAAAAATCTCAACTTCAAGTATAGGCTAATAGATTCTGAACTTGCTGAGACTGAGAGAGAAAAAAGATCTTGGGGTTGTAGTGGATAGCTCAGTGAAAGTGTCAATCCAGTGTGCTGTAGCAGTGGGAAAAAAGGGCAAACTCTATGTTAGGGATTATTAGGAAAGGGATGGAGAATAAAATGGCTGATATTGTAATGCCCCTGTATAGATCTATAGTGCAACCTCATTTGGAATACTGTCTACAGTTCTGGTCACAGTTTCTCAAAAAAGGACATGGCAGAGCTGAAGAAAGTACAGAGGAAAGCAACCAACTAGAGGGTAGGAGCACCTTCCCTATGAGGAAAGGCTGAAGAGTCTTGGACTTTTCAGTTTAGAAAAGAGACAACTGAAGGGGGACATGATAGAGGACACTGGACTAGATGACCATTGGTCTGATCCAGCAGTGCTGTTCCTAATGTTCTTATGTAACTGCATATTTGCATTGACTGGATGAGGAAGGCTGGTAGTCTACTTCATTGCCTCCCCCAGAGTAATTAGTGTGCCTCCCAGTGATAAATTCTACCTATCTAGTGAAAGATTATCTTTTCTGAACCTTCATGATGTTAAGAACTGGAAGCTACTTTTGACATAAATGATACGGCTAGTTGACTAAAATAGGAGATTGCGGGCACTGTGAATAGGTGCCACTCCCCATTTCAAATATCTGGAGGATAATTTTACAAGAAATGGACTATAAAAAAATTTGACTTCATTTTTGTTGGAGTGATGTAACATAACAGTGAAACCCAAAGCACATGATTACTGCGGTCTATGCAAAGCCAACAAATTCCGTCATCACTGGCTCACTGTCGAGTGACTGAACTACACTTTGTGGCCTAGTGCCAGTGCTCAGAACCTTCTCCAAATCCCATTGGAGCCCATGAGAGTTTGCACATTAACATTACTGAATTTTAGACAAGGCTAATTGTCTTAATGGAACATGTTCCAGTCAAGTGAACTCAAAATATTTTTGTCAATGGAATACTCAGTGAAGTTTCATGCTGGAGAAATTGCTGCAAGTGCTGGGCCAACAGTATAAAGGAAGATAGAAAACTGAGGCATATTTTTGTCGTCTCTTGCGACCTATTGCTTGGTTCATTCATACGCTTTGCGGGTATCTTTCTGGTTCATCTCTTCTTAATCTGAATTAGGTAGGTCTAGTTTGAATAGTTGACAGGGCCTGCAGCGCCAAGTAGTTTGGTATAGTTTTCTTTTAGTTCCTTTCAGTTTGGTGGCCTGTAAAATTAAAGAATGAGGTGTATATTTATATTTAGAGACCTACCAACTTTAAACGTGACTGTGAGCCCAGGTGTACATCCTTATAAGAAGATTTGATATACTCCATGTTTTCAGAATGGAAGTCAAACCTCCCTATGGAGGTGAGGATGTAAGCAATCGTTAGTCAAAGGATATGAAGACTCTTACTGAACTTCCCCTCCCCACAACCCAATTTGACTGTGTGACTGTCTCTTGATTGGAAGAGGAGAGAACTTACTGAACCCATTTTATTAGTGAAATGTTGGCAGTAATATGCCGCCTTCTCCTTTTAAAGCTGGTCAGTAGTGCTGAGAACCCATGACAAATTCCATTGATTTTCACAGGGTATTTTAATTTGCTTCTTAAACAAAGTTGTCATTTTGCAATCCCAAGATTCCAGCTGTACCTTTAGAATGCAACAGGAGAGGATACGACAGCTGTGCCTCTTACACTGTTCTTTCTTTGGTGTCTCCAACTGACTACAGCAAGTAGGACTCCAGTAGGACACAAACACAACAATATGAGGAAGTGAGAAAATATTTATAGAAAATAAAAGTAACTGCAGTGCTTACGAACATAGAACAGTGTGATTAATGTACTTTCCAACTGGTCATCTATTAAATTATCTAATAGATTAATCAAAATCTTATATTTTTGAATCTTAGCCCATCTACAAGGACATCAGATGGTATACATTGTTATGCCATCTTCCATTTGATCATGGCACCCCTGTGAAGCTTAAGGTTAAGAGAGAGTGAATGGCCCAAGTTTGCCCAGCAAGCTTCATGGCTAAGTGGAGATTTGAATCCAGGTCTTCACAATCCTCATCTGATACTCTTGACACTACATTGGTTTTCACTAGCAATCCTGTGCTTACATGGAATGGCAATATTTGTACAGATACGAATGAAGCCATGTAAAATCCAAGCTACGTATCCCAAGGATTCTGTACTACTCTATGTACCATGGGCTGCTGTGATGAACTGACCTCCAAAACCAGGATGCATAGTGCATCAAAAACAGAGAGGGATTAATGCCTCACTGTAAAGCTCAGTTTGATTGACAGGCTGATGCTTGCCTACACCTCCTGCTCTTTGACTGGTCAGCACCAGCTGAGGAGAGCTTTCAAAAGTTGTCTGTCTAGTCAGAGGGAGTCAGTCATCATTTGGATTTTGACCTGGCAGTTGCCAGTCAGGAGGAATGTGTGTGTCGGTCTGAGGGAAACAGACAAGTCACTTGAGAAGTGAAAGGACACAACTCCTTGCCCTTACTGTATACCAGCACAATTGAGGGAAAGTTCAAAAATCAGAACTAAAAGTCTAAGTGTCGGCCCTAGATGAATTCCATTTATTCACAGTCTCCAGAACTGTGAATTTAGGTTTGACAGAAGGGACTGGACAGGAGGATGGAAACTGCCAGTCTAGCCAAACAGAAAAGGATTATTGCTTCTAGAAAGAGGAGGATATTTCTTACCCAGTTGTTCAGAGGGTTCAACTCAGAAGGGACCCCTGGTTTTGTGTGAAAAGGGAAACAGTGTTAAACTCAAGAGAAAAAAAAGAAAAAGTTATCATCCCTCAAGCGAAGTATTCAAATACAGGAAAAAAGTACTAATTTCCAAGAAACTAAAATAGTTTTATTAAACTTTATTAAGATACATTGTTGCTGAAAGGAATCTCCAAGACAAACAAACCTTTTACAGTTAAGTCTCTAAGAATATAAGCTTCAGTTATACTCTGCTATCTGTTCAAAATATTCTAATTTGTATAATCAACAAGTTAGCTCAACTTCTCGTCCCCTGCCCTATTCCTGATCCAACTGTGCCTGTTCAATAAAATCAAACTTTTTGTTTCAACTTTATTTCATGTCAAGTGCCATTTCCAAAGGGTTTTATAAAAGGGCTCCCGCTGGCCTGGGCAAAAGCCAAATAACTTCTTTAACACAGGGTAAGACAGGCAGAACGTAATAATTCTATGATTCAAATATGCTACTAAGAGGCTGCTCAGTCAGAGTGGGGAACAGTGTTTTGGCATGAAAATCTGCCTTACAGAGAAGAAGCAGGGGTTCATCATACCCACATCTTTCAAATCACATAAGCCGGTCATTTGGGGGCACTGCCCCACTCCACAGATAATATGGATGGTTCTGATGATCTGATTTCTTTCTCTGGTGTGAACTGCCAAGGTCAGGTAATTCCAAATCCTTTTAAAAAGCAACATGCAGATATTTCTTTAGGCAGACCAGCAGTTGCCAACATTAGAAAGCACAGGCTGCATATCTACCGGACTGCTGGTGACAGCAATCAAAAGAATGATGAATTAAACACATATTATGATAAATAAGGCAACTAAAATAAATCTTGTGATTCAACCTGTGGATGCCAAGTGCTTGCAAAGGCACAAAGTAAAGAGTAGAACAAGGATACACCATAAATGGAACTAGTTTGCTCAAAATAATTTTCCTTCTTTGAGGTTCTTCCATACTTAACCTTGTATTGACAGCTTGGCACTGATTAATTAGCATGGAACATTTCTTACAGAGAAATAGACAGCATGGACATAAGCATAGCAGAATGTGTTTGTATGTTAGTTAAGTGCCATCAAATAGCTTCTGACTTATAGTGACCCTATGAATTAACATTCTCCAAAATGTCCTATAATTAGCAGTCATTCTCAGCTCTTGTAAATGAGGGCTGTGGCTTCTTTTAGAGAGTCAATCCATCGCTTGTTGGGTCTTCCTTATTTCCTGCTGCCTTCAACTTTTCCTAGCATGATTGTCTTTTCTAGTGACTCTTGTCTTCTCATAATATGACCAAAGTACGATAGCCTCAGTTTAGCCATTTTAGGGAGAGTTCAGGTTTGATTTGGTCTGGGTCCTGGGACCCACTTATTTGTCTTTTTGCCAGTCCATGGTATCCTCCAACACCACATTTCAAAGGAATTTACTTTCTTCCTGTTAGTTTTCGTCATTGTCCAATTTTCACACCCACACACAGTAATGGGGAATGCTATGGCATGAATTAACTTGATCTTGGTTGCAAGCAATACATCTTTTCAAGCTCCTTCATAGCTGCCCTTCCCAGTCTCAATCTCCTGAATTTTTGGATACAGCCTCCCTTTTGGTTGATGATGGAGCCAAGCGACAGAATATCTTGAACAATTTCAACTTCTTCATCATCCACCTTAAAGTTTTGTAATTCCCCAGTAGTCATTACTTTTGACTTCTTGATGTTCAACTTTAATCCTGCTTTGGCACTTTTTGCTTTAACCTTCATCAGTAGTCATTTCAAGTCTTCACTGCTTTCTGCCAATAATGTGGTATGCTGTAATGTATGAAACAAGCTGATTTTCTTCTGAACAAAGTTTGAATACAGTGACACCTTTAAGACCAACAAAGTTTAATTCTGGGTATAAGCTTTCGTGTGCATGCACACTTCTTCACATGAAAGCTTATACCCAGAAGAAAAACTTTGTTCTGCTGCTTCAGACCAACACGGCTACCCATTTTAATTGCTTTTCTTCTGAGATTCTCTCATATGCTGCAGTAAACAATGTAAATTTGCAATATGATCTCTAGTGCCTCTTCCTTTTCTGAATCCAGCTTGAACATCTGGCATTTCTTGTTCCATATATGGTAGCAATCTTTGTTGTAAGATTTTGAACATCAGTTTACTTGCGTGAGAAATTAATGCAATGATCTGATAGTTGCTGCTGTCTTTGACATCTCCCTTTTCAGAACTGGGATGTAAATTCAGCATTTCCAGTCTGTGGGCCACTGTTTTGTTTTCCATATTGGCACAATCTCATTAAGATTTTGATGGACTCAGTTTCTGTGGCTTTGAATAGCTCTATTGATATCTCATCTACTCCTGGTGACGTTTCTCCCAGTTGCTCTCAGTTTAGCTCTTTACTTCACTTTCTAAAACTATAGGTTCTTTTACAAAAGATGCTTCTTGGAAGGAATCTGTCATCCTTTTGTCTCTTTTGTACAGTTTTTCAGTGCATTGTTCCCATCTTTTCTTTATTTTTGTCCCATTCATAGCAATATGAATGCTGTAATCCTAAGAACACCTACCTGGGAGTAAGCCCCACTGAATAACACTTCCAAATAGACCTGTTTAGGATGACTCCCTTAGTTTAACATTGTTGGTGTTCAGAAAGAAAGGTTTTGTATTTTCCTACCTGCTGAGGTTGACAGCTATTATTATGCTTTATTGTTGTATTGTTCTTTCTAAATAGACACTTTAAACCAGAAGTGTCAAACTCATTTGTGATGAGGGCCAGATCTGACATAATTGTCACTTTGTTGGGCTGGACCATGTGTGCCATAAAATGTAACACCAGGTACCGGAGATATAAACTTTATACACAGGCAAACCCAATTAACAATATTATTTTTTACTTAAAATACAAACAAAAGCAATTGATTCCTAGCAGTGAACCCACAAAAGCCTCAATAAATGTATTTAATCATATGCAAGACGAGGGTTTTTTTTTACAAGGAATACCATAAAAGGGGGAGTACCTTACATTTCCATACATACCAGTTGCTTGTGGGCCAGTTAAGAGCCCTGGAGGAGCCGGTTCTGGCCCCTGGGCCTTATGTTTGACACCCCTGCTTTAAACTTTTTATTGTTATTTTCTGCTTTGAGAATTAAACTGAACTGAAAAGTAGATTCTAAATTTCTCAATAAATTAATAATGTATCTTCCTGCCAAACAATGTAGGTAGGGTCACATTAACTGACCTATTGGTAGAACAGTCCGCTTTAATCAGTGGCTGCTGGTGTCTATAAAATATGCTATAGGTCATCCTGTCATCCTCTGAACAATTGCCATTGGGAACGCGGTGCATCACTCACAGGGTCAGGGTGCCCTTTCGATACTGAATAATCAAATAGGAGTCAATGCCAAATAAGGTCAAGACGGTAAAGTTACTGTAGTCCATTAAGAAGTGCTCTTCCTCTCAGTTGGTGGGAGTCTGCCAAATGTGCCTATAGCTCTGTACAAGGAAAACCTCTTCAAACCACTAAGCGCAGACATTTCAACTTTTGATAGATGACACTAATGTTGCATTCAATGTGAGCAGCTCATAATTCAAAGGTAATTGAATGAGCAAGTGAATGAGCAAAGTAAGCCAACTCCTTCAAGGGAGCTTTAGAAGCACTGGCAAATGTTAAAAAGTGTGCTCTGGATTTTTCTGATTGTGGAACATATGTAGATACTTGGTCAACTATACATTGTTTCATTATAACAAAGTCTCAGTCCCAGTGGCACCTTTAATACCAACAAAATTTAATTATGAGTGTAAGCTTATACCCAGAATTAAACTTTGTTGGTCTTAAAGGTGCCACTGGACTAAAAAAACCCTTTGTTCTATTGCTTCAGACCAACATTTATTTATTTATTTATTTATTTATTTATTTATTTATTTATTTCGATTTATATCCCGCCTAGCCAGCAACATAGCTACTCACCTGAATCTATTGTTTCATTATGTCCTTAGATCCTTAGATATCCTTAGATATAAAGATTGCATAAAAGAGTGGTACAGATGTGCAATGTCTGATTCATTTTGGGGTAGAAGTTTTAAAAGTAGTCCAGCAAATGGCCACTAACTATTGTGACACAACAATGATCTATCACCACCTATGCATATAATCCCTCTCTATCACAGTGGCAGCGAAGACCAGGTGCAGCAGATGAATGCAGGACAGAGTTGATTTGACATTATACTATGAAGGGGCATCTTTGCAACACTCTCTATAACTTACTTAGCAATGGTTACCACATCCATTATTATTAGTATTAATGCCATTCTGCTTTCAGGCTTACTTCCTGTATTTTGTATAGATCTACACACTTTAAAACAAACAGGGATTTTAGAGTGTAGGTCTATTCAGAATCCTGCTCAGGTTGATTCAAAGGGGGCTTACTTCCAGGAAAATGTTAAGTCTCTTCCTTGCAATTGCCGCCAATAAGCAAGAATTTATAAACAGGATTCACAGTTAAAAATCTCAGGACAGAACACCTGGTAAAGCCAGGAACAGTTGCAGCACAGAACAAATTATCCATCTATCATGATGCTTGGCTGCAGCAGACAGACACAGGGCAAGGACATGGAGGAGCCTATCAACACTTTTCTTGGCGCCCACCAAGTGTGTTTAGAAAGTGGGCGGGATCAGGTGCGGCTCCTGCCCATCGGGCTTTTGATTTGCCAGGGAAAACCTGCTTGGCTATGCAGTTTAAAATAACATTGTTTCAGTGGCACCTGCATCCACAGTGTTTGTTTTATTATTTCACTGCTCTTTCCCAATGTATTTTTATTACCGCTCTGGACTTGGGCTTCCAGTGTGCGGCTCCCCCTCCTGTAGCAGCCCTTTTGTGCTTGTGTGCAAATCTGCGAGCTATGACACCGTTTGGAGAAGCATGTATAGTGTGTGGGTCCAACATCAATAACGAAGAAGACGGTCCTGATAAAAGCCACCATTCGGTCCCGCTTTTCTGAAGCTGCAAAAATGCCTTTTCGTGGACTATTTTCTTCCCCCGTATTCTGTTATATTCCAGTGTGTCGGAGATGTGCAAGATCTGATTGTTCCAACAAACCGCTCCGCAATTAGCCGTTCAGTGTCGTGACGCAAAAAACAGTCTCTGGTCGACTCCTCTACTGCATACAATTTCAGCACAGATCAGGAACAAAAGATTTTTTTTTTTGAAGTTACTCAGTCCGATAGAATGCCTGAACGGTCGAGGCTGCAGTTCCGCATCCTAATTTTTTTTTTTTAATTTGGATTTGATTTTAACGGGGCTTGTTTCGTCCTGAGGATTGCAGACAGTCGCCAGCATTTGTCCCCCTCATAAACCACCATGCCCAAATCTCCCTTGAGGGCCTCCACAGACCGCTCTCAATAAAGCTACGCACAGCAACCAGGAAGAGAAAGCAAAATCACAGGGGCGGGATCGTCCCTTCCTCGTCTCGGCTTCGTCAGCTGAGCTGACTGCTGTCATGTGAAACACCAGCGCGAAGAGGAAGAGAGAACTGTCGAGCGGATCTACAGCAATGGCTCAACTGATCGGGTTGCCACTGGTCCTGCTCCTTCTGTGCCTCCTTCCCCCGCGGGGTGACGCCGCTCCCTATGAGCCTACCTGGGAGTCCTTGGATTCCAGGCCGCTTCCCACGTGGTTTGATGAAGTCAAGTTTGGGATTTTTATCCACTGGGGTTTGTTCTCCGTACCCAGCTTCGGCAGCGAGTGGTTTTGGTGAGATTCGCAAACACAAGCTCTGCCTTGCATTGCCCTTTCCCTTACAGGGAAACACGCCCATGCATGTTTACTCAGAAGCAATGCTCCCGCTAAGCTGTGGAGTCTTGTGAGCAAAAATCCTACTTTGTGAGTGACTGGCATGAAAGTTGAAAGCGAACGATTTGGCTGCTGTATAAATTAGTTTGCTCTGGGGCCATCCTTCCTGAGCTGAGACAAAAATGTGTGAGCCGGAGGTTAAAAAACTGTGAGCTAGCTCACACTAACTCAGCTTAGAGGGAATACTGCTCAGAAGTAAGTCTCATCGAGTTCAGTGGGACTGATTTTCAAGAAAGGTGTTTTGCTTTCCTTGGAAGTTAAAACCCCATTGACAGCACTGGGTTTAGCATCATGTATAGATGTTAGACGATTTGGTAGTTCTATATCTGGGACTCTAGGTATATTATTTTGACTTTAAATGCTTCACAGGATTGAGCTACTAATATCTTCCTGCTGTGCTGCCTCTTTCCAGAAAGCAATGTATTAGTCTCATTTGCATTTGTCCTTCTTCGATAAAAGTGGCAAGGATTCTCTCTTCTTGGAACACATTGTGGCCAGTTGTAATTTCTGATAGGTATAAAATTTTCTTGGAAATCCTGCAAGTTAATCCTTCAGGTCTGTGGCTGCTCACAAGTATGTAGAAGTTTCTCTGTAGAAGATTATTGCTTGTGCACTCCTCCACTTGCACCTGGCTGGATGACCTTGGGCAAGCCATAGCTGGGTACCGGCTGTTCTCTCAAGGACAATTGTCTCAGAGCTCTCTCAGCCCCACCTACCTCACAGGGTGTCTGTTGTGGGGAGGGGAAGGGAAAGGAGTTTGTAAGCCACTCTGCGACTACAAGTGAAGGGCGAGGTATAAATCCAATCTCTTCTTCTTCTTCTTGTTTCATGTGATATAAAAGTGAGCCCTAACTGTGACAAAGGTATTTTTCATGCGTCTCTTTGGGCTTAAATTGGTTTATAATATGAATTAAAAATCTATCGGATCCTATACAAATGTATAGCATGAGAGAGGCTCAAATTTTTGTTCAAGTTGATTGTGAATATGACCCAAGCACTAATGAATTCAGTGAACTGACTGGTTGTGGCTGAACCTGAATACATGATGCCATAATATGATATTTGTCTTATGTCTTCTGGAAAGTTTTCTTTAAGGTCACCCTAAAAAGCCATTCCAGTCCACTTTGGCATCCCCCTTTCCCACACCGACTCGTAAAAGGGATGGTTTGATCAGCCCCCAAGTTATTGCCTAAATAGGATTTTGAAATGTAAGCATAACAAACAGGTGTAAGGATTTGTTTATCAAAGTAATTTAGGCCGTCCATCAGAAGTGAAATATGACGAGTTCTGAATAGAAGTATTTTACTGCTTGAAGTAATTGCTGGAGTAAATTAGAGTGCAACCCTATGCACACTTGCCTGAGAGTAAGCGCCATTGATCACTGTGGGACTTATTTCTCAGCAGAGATATATAGGATTGGCTACAGTGACATTTTAAAGCATAGTTCTGTACTTCTATTTGTGCAGATTGCTTCCAGCCCTGAACTGGATAGCCCAGACTAGCCTCCATAAGTCTCCAGGAATTTACCAAAATGGGATTGGCAAACCTACCTCCAGACCAAGTTGGAATCTGACAGTTTTTATCTGTGGAAATTATGAGATGTCTTTCTTTGCAGGTGGTATTGGAAGAAACAAAAGAATGAAGCTTACATAAAATTTATGGAGAGGAACTACCCTCCTGGATTCAGTTATGAAGATTTTGGGACCTTGTTTACAGCAGAGTTTTTTGATGCTGACCAGTGGGCAGACATTTTGAAATCTTCAGGTGCCAAATATGTAGTCTTGACTTCGAAACACCATGAAGGTAATCTGAATATACTTCTTTCAGAATTCAGTAGATACATTTGTTAATTTAAGCAGAAGCATAGATGTTTTAAATGTTTTAATGACTTGATGTTCACCCCCCTGGAGACCCTGTTTAGGTGGAAAGGTGGCATAGAAATGTTTTAAATAAATAAATGTGAGCAGAAGTCCAAATAAGCTTTTTAGGCCTGTGAATGGTAACTTCATGTACTGGCGTCATTTTATTTGAAGTTTTGCTGCAGTTTGTCTTAGTTTGATACTGGAATTCAACGTTTCCCTGTTTTAATTCATTGAGTATATCAAGAAAAGTACTAAGCTTGGTTTTATTTATTTGCTGTCAACTCACAGCTGACTCCATGAAGTTTTCAAGGCAAGAGACGTTCAGAGGTGGCCTGCCTCTGCATAGCAACCCTGGACTTCCTTGGTGGTCTCCCATAGAAATACTAACCAGGGCTGACCCTGCTTGACTTCCAAAATCTGATGAGATTGGGGTAGCATAGGCTATCCAGGTCAGGATTATTTTTGTGTCAGAAGCTGAAGGTCTGCTTCTTCTTTAAACAAGATGCATTGCATTACTTACCATTCTCGATGGTAGCTAGGGCTTACAGCTGAAGATATCTTCTTGCTAGGTAAGGCAAAGGCCTTTTTACTTCTCCATAGGGTTGCCAGGTCTTGCCTCCTTTCCAGCGGGGGACTTTGAGGGACATTCTTGGAGGGGGTGGGGATGTTCCCAATGCGATGACATCATGCAGAAGTGATGTCATCACATTAGGGACACAGCCCAAAGGAAGGTACCCTCAGTGTCAGCTTGCAAGAACCTTTTAAAGGGAACCTTCCCTTTAAATGGTTTTTGCAAGTGGGGGTGCTGGTGCCCCACATGCTTGAACTCCAAGCGTTGAATTTGCCACTTGGAATTCAGGTGTGCATGGCCCCTGCTTGCAAAAAGCATTTAAAAGTTCCCTTTAATGCTTTTTGAAAATGGGGACCGTACGTGCCTGAACTCCAAGTGTCAAGTTCACCACTTGTAGTTCAGGCTTGCGGCCAGTGGCCACCCCTCTCCCTCTCCTCCTGCAAGATTTAAAGGGCCTTCCAGCTGATTGGCGGGCCATGTGTTCCGGCTGATCAGCTGGAGAGCCCTTTAAATCTCACAGGAGGGGAGGGAGAGGGGTGGCCACAGATGGTCATTGTCGGGGGCAGGGATTGGGGTGGAGCTTACCCCGCTGGCCAGTGGCAGGCAGGAACCCATAAAATCGGGGGATCCCCATCCGCACCTGGGGACTGGCATCCCTACTTGTCCAGCATTACCTTATGGAGTTGGTTTACAACAGTACAGTGATTCGTTCTCGCAGAGTCTTCTTGAGTCAATTCTTTGATATTTTACCTCCTCAGACTCTGCCATTATACATGAGACACCTAACGTCCCCCTACCTTCTTAGGGCATTCACTTTAGCTTGCCTTAATGCCATCCCATCGAAAGTATTATAGGGGAGATTTCATTTTATTCCATATTGAGATAGTCTTTGCCCTTGTAGTCAGGGTAAAATAGATACTGTGTCTCACAAAATATTGGAATGTTGGTTTTTTACTGTTTTTAGGAATTACTGGATCTCATCGCTCTCTGTTTAATAAACTTCAAGGGGATAATATTTCCTATCTGTGACCCGAACATAGCCTATTCGATTGCCAAATTTCTGTCTAACGTATTTTCCTCTAGTAAATAATGTATTATTCTTTTAGTCATTGCTCAAGATCATCTGATCATAGGAGCGCTGAAAAGAAAGTACTAAGTTTACATAAATTCTTTTAGCTATCAGTTACTCACAAATGTTACTGCTACTCCATATCAGGTGTCAAATATTACAAAAAAATCATTGTATGTGAAATACAGGTGTCAAATATTTATTGGATAGGTGGTAAATACACACCAGAAAATATTCAGACACTATTCACCACCATAATCCATGGAGAAATTTGGTGGTCAAGTATGGTGCACTTATTACAAACTTTTTTTGAAAGCCTATTTAGTTCCTAAAACAGCTTGCCAAGTGGTATGGGAAGTGGATTACACTTCAGCCAGCACACCCTGAAAAGACTTTGGACATGGAGAACTAGCATATATTTGTAAATACTAGAGAAATCTCATTTACGAGTAATGCAAAGTAAAAGCACACAAAATATTTACTTGCTTGGTCTTAAAACAAATCTGTACTTTCCTTGTTTAGGTTTTACCCTATGGGGATCTAAATATTCTTGGTCTTGGAATGCTGTTGATGTTGGACCAAAGCGGGACATTGTGGCCGAGTTGGCATCGTCCATTAGAAACAGGACCAAACTACGCTTTGGGTTGTACCACTCACTATTTGAATGGTTCAATCCTCTCTTTCTCAGTGATGCCTCCAATGTATTCACAACCAAACAATTTCCAAATGCCAAGTCACTCCCAGAGCTGTATGAGATTGTGAATCAGTACCACCCAGAGGTTCTGTGGTCAGATGGAGATGGGGATGCCCCAGACACTTATTGGAACAGCACTGGATTCCTAGCTTGGCTTTATAATGAGAGGTATGGCTACACAGGCTTGGTGATCAATATTGCATAAAGAATCATTGTTCCATGTTGGCTCTTTTGAGAGACCTTGTTCTTTAATTCCAAGGATTAGGGTTCATGGACTAGTTGAACTCTTACATTTCTGAAATGGGATACTGGAAGCCATTATGACATTTTAGGGATTGTCTCTATGACTACTGGAAAATTTTCTATAAATGCCCCCTAATGGGGCGTACCAATCCCCTCTGGCATTTTCTGCCTCCCCACCCCCTTATTGCATGTTACAACTGATTTTTCTTTTCCCCTCCCATTAGCACAAGGGAGGCCTTTTATCTCAAATGGTACCTGTAGAAGGAAAGCTCTATCAGGCCCCTACTTATTATATAAATAGCAGTATCGTCTGCCAAAGGCTTCACAGATGACTGTATGTCTTTTTATTGTTTGAAGAATTTTTGATGTATTTCTGCTCAATAACTGTAACATGGAGATGAAGAATTAAGTATTTAAATTAATCTTAGCTTCTTCACACCAATAACTGAGCAAGACACGAGTCCCTGGTTCTATTTACCTGTATTTGAATTTAATAAATTAGCTCAAAGGCCAGTGATCAACAATTTTTACTTACGAATATGTTAAGTTTGTTTTTCTCCCAACATAGTTGAGGCCCAAGGGGGCAAACATAAAAATAAAGCAACAATGGAATAATTAAAACAACAACCGAAATCAACAGGGTTACCAAGAAAAATAAGCCAGATCATTTCTGCCTTGGGTGGAGTGCAGCACTAGTTTAAATGTCTATGATCAAAAAATCAATTCTTAACTAGACCCAAAAGCCCTCCTAAAAATCTGTTTAGGAAGGCTGGCAAGATAGACACACTTCCCACTTCCTCTAGAAGGCTGTTACAAAGGGTGGGGGCAGTGCTTCCAGGAAACTGCTGATTGCACTCTGGCCAAGGGTGGAATGGGAAAGATGGTGAAGGGATGAGCAGAGTTGCCACATGGATACAGTGAGGTCCTGTGCAGTTTTCCCATCTAAACCCAATGAATTCAAATAAACTGCAGTAATGCTTTATTGGATTGTGCAGCAAAAGCGTGTTTTATCAGCTGTTGGTTCCAGTATATTCACCCACTTCCATGAAAATGTATGTGTGTGTGTATATATATATCTATATATATTATATATATCTGTATATATAATTCCCAAGTGACCACGCCTGTGCAGATACCTAAATCCATGCGGGGGGGCACCTGGGGGGCAGGGAGATTTTTCTTCACACATTCTGCACTAAAATCAAGTTCAGCCTTCTTTTTATTCCGGGTTTCCCCCCCATTCTGCATTACATTACCTCCCTTCAGCGCTCAGCCCGGTTTCAGCCTGCCGTTGCCCCAGGTTATTTGGATGCTGCTTTGCCGTGGACTTAAATTGCCTCACCTCGAACACTGAGAAAATCTGGAGTGGCAGGCAAATGCAGAAAGGACCTTATAAACACAATTAAGACCCTTAAAATCAATGGGTCTCTTAGAGTGCTTAATTTTATGCAACAGGGGCGCTGCTATTGGCAGCTGTCATGGAAAGGACCGAGATCTATGTGCATACAAATCTTTATTTAATATGGCCAGTAATGGAAGGCATTTTGAACTACAGGTGTCACATACTAATAATCTTTTTGAAATTTTCAGCCCAGTTCGGGATACAGTTGTAACAAATGATCGCTGGGGAGCTGGCAGTATCTGTAAACATGGAGGATATTACACTTGTTCAGATCGCTATAACCCAGGACATCTTTTGCCTCATAAGTGGGAAAACTGCATGACAATTGACAAAAAGTCATGGGGATACAGGAGGAATGCACAGTTGAGTGATTACCTCACAATTCAAGAGCTTGTAAAGGTAAAATTATACGAAGTCATAACCTGGCAATTGAATGAGGGCCATTAATTCTTGCATTCCCCCCCCTCCAATGACCAAAAATCCTCATCTTTTAAAAATGAGAGGAGAAATGCCTTTCTCATCACCTCCCCATCCATATCCCTACCTCCAAATTCCTCTTCTTATATCTTCTCTGTCCCCTTAAATTTCAGATATAGCATTTACTGAGAGCCAGTTTGGTGTAGTAGTTAGGAGCACGGACTCTAATGTGGGAGAACCGGGTTTGATTCCTCACTGCTCCATATGCAACTGCTGGTGTGACCTCGGGTCAGTTACAAGTTCTCTCAGAGCTGTTCTCTCAAGAGCAGTCCTTGAAAGAGCTCTCTCAGCCCCACCTACCTCACAGGGTGTCTGTTGTGGGGAGGGAAACGAGATTGTAAGCCACTCAGATTCCTTCGGGTAGTGAAGGACAGGGTATAAATCCAATCTCTTCTTCTTCTCTTCATGAAGCATGGGAAGGAAATTTCAAGGGAGGGATAAGAATTGCGACCGTGTCAATGAATGTAGCGGAGCGAGAAAATGATGCGATAGAAACCAGAGGTGATGATAGTACAGACTGTAACACTTCATATGCCTTTTGGAGGGACCACATATTTAGATGTTACCCTATGGCAAACCCCCCCCCCCCAAAAAAAACAATTCCAAGTAGAGAACTGGTACTGTGGGTTATAACTCCCTTCCTCATTATGCTATTTTGAAGCAGGGTGTAGGGTTTTTTTTGCTTGGGAAGCATTCAAAATGGCATCCCTCATCTTAAGTTTAAATTGGCACAGTGGACTTTTATCGCCTTTGGGATTCTAGTACCTCATTTTGCTGCACATATATAGATCAGTCCATTGAGCTTGCTTTAAGTAGAAAATGAACATACCAGTATCAATTTGACACTGCGATAGGTACTTTACACCCTGCTCTCACAAAAACTAGTATGGAGACGGTATTGGTAAGTCCATAGCAGAGGAGTCTGTGGTGATTCACAGAAGCTGCAGCTCCAACTGACTAGCTAGACTTTGTTTGAACATACAGAAAAGTACTATTGATGTTATAATGGAAATGGGAATTTGGGCCTAACAAACAATGTAACTGACACCTTTAGAACACTTCAGCCTGAAGCAGTGTGTCCATTAATACCACAAATCAGCTCTTATCCCTTCCAAATAATTTCAGCAACTTGTAGAAACTGTGTCCTGTGGAGGAAATCTCTTGATGAACATTGGACCTACCCATGATGGTCGCATTCCTGTTATTTTTGAAGAGCGCCTGACACAAATGGGGAAATGGCTGTCAGTGAACGGGGAAGCCATTTTCAGTACGAAACCTTGGAGAGCTCAGAACGATAGTGTTACACCAGAAGTATGGTAAGTTCACCAAAGGGAGGATGAGGTCCGACATGCCTTGCAAAGAAAAACTAACTTGGGTTTTTCAGCTGCAGGGTAATCTCTGGAAACTCTGCCTTTGCTCTTTGACAGATGTTTTTCAGTGTTTTGTTACAGAAATAAACTTTGTCAAGTCCTTTAATGCAGATTTAGCAAATTCCATTCAGAAGCTTAATACCTGTGTGAAGTACAGCTTTTGTTACTGTCTCGCAGTTGATGTTCTAGTCTAGAAACTCAGAGAAGTATCTGGGGAAAGCAGGAGGATAGCCTTTTTCTACAGTATTTCTTGCTGTGTCTTCAAAACGCTCTTCTGAGGTGGACTATTAGAGGCTGTCTTCCCCCCTTCAGATCAACTGATGTTTCTGGTTTATAACTTCAACCTTGTCTTAAACTAAATCCATTCAACTGTTCTTTCTTCACTTAACTGTAACTCCCTGATTTTTAAAATTTCTTCCAGGTACACTTTCAAACCGAAAGAAAGTATCTTGTATGCAATTTTCCTTAACTGGCCATCTTCTGGATTTCTTGTGCTTGGTGAACCGAAAGGTATTGCTGAGATGACAGAGGTAAGAAGTATTTGCCAATTTTACTACTTTTGTGCAGTTCATGTTGAAGTTGAAGGACTAGCCAGAGTCAAAAACCTATTTCAGCCCCCTATTTCCAACACCTTCACAAGAATAGAATTGGCAAGGAATGAGTACCTGGATATGCTAGGAAGAAACAATAAAGTTTCCAGAACTATGCTGGTACAGCACCAAATAACATTGTAAAAGATGAACTATGAAAAATACTTTCACATCCACTTCATATAGTTCTAGAAGTGTAGTATAAATCCAAATTGTACCTAGTGCATATTAACAATGGATATTTAGTGACTATCCTGGCTGATTGCTTGTGGCTGAAGAGAATAGGCAGCAGCAAGAAGAGGGAGGAATTGAATTGAAACATGTAAACTCCTAGGTGATTGCAGAATTCTGCTGTTCATCTATAACTCTCTTGTCTCCTGTTTCATCCACCTTAATCCAGCAAGGGAGATTCAGTCTGTTGTATAGCTGAGGGAAGATATGTATCCATGGACACATTGTAGATCTTACCTAAAAACCCATTAAAATTAATTGATGTAGCTGGTGTATCCCTGTTCCTGGCCAACACAACACAACTGAACTAGGTGTGTGTGTTTAAATAACTCTTGCCAACTCTAAATGGTGTCCCGGGGAACTTAATTTACTAGCCACGGTAAATTACATGCTTGGATTTAACTCGTTTCTTTGATGTTCTAGTTGAAGTGGTAGAATGCTGTTCAAGTAGAACTGATTTTATTCGCTGAAATATTCATTTAAGTTTCTTAGGGTGTGTGTGAGAATTGACAGTTTATTTGAACATCACATATCATCAGTCTTTCTGTTTCAGGTAAAAATGATTGGATATGGAGAGCCACTGAAATGGAGTTCTAGAGGAGAAAAGGGAATGATAGTGGTTATACCTCAATTACCCTTTAGTAAATTGCCCTGTGAATGGGGTTGGACACTACAGCTGACCAAAGTAAATTAGTGGCGAACATCCCTTACTTTTGAATTGTCATGACAGTACTTTGATAATCAGGTATCAGTCAACATGTAGCTATTTTTGGGAGGGATGTGGGCAGCCACACACTGATCCTGTTTGCTATTCAGTTTCTCGCCGTATGATATAGGGCCCTATCAACAGGGGTCCATGTCAGAAAAAGACATTTATAAAATTTGAAGTGATCTCAGAAGTTTATAAAAGAGAAGTTCAAAACCTCACATTTTCTGCTTCTAAAAGGTGTTAACCTACCACACAAAAGTCTACCGTAAGTCATAGAGAGGCTGAGAGAATCCTTCAGAGATAATCTGAAGTACAGCCACTCTGGCCTTTTAAGCCTGGCGTTTATTGTACTGAATCTGAACAATAGCTTTTCTTTTTAAAGCAGCAAGCCTTTATCCAGCTAAAGATAACCACAACTGTACCTTTACAAGTAAAGAGACATTCTCACTAGTTGTTTCACTGAGACTGGAGGGCAAACTAGACATGATGTCCACAGGTCTGACCGGTGTACACCACCAGTATGTTAAAGAAATGTTAAAATGTCACAGGGGCTTGATACTGATCAAGGCCTGCAGCACAGTGGGAGGAGATGCTCTTGTATTGAAACAGCTGCTGGGTGGTGTGGGGACACACACAAGACTGCCACTGCCCGCCATGCTGCAGGCGCTTACTGGCAGTGGCTGCCATGTCTAGCCTCACCCTGTGTCATTATGAATTTCAGAAAGGACGCTGCACAGCAGGGCTAGGATCCTAACTGTAAATGGTCTGCAGGTATACATTAATGCTTTTGTAACGGGCAGTTGACTATTAGGATTGTTAAGGTGCTACTGTCTCGGGGGGATGTTTATTGATTTTTAAATAACGTGATAATCTTATCTATAATGTTGGTGATACATTTATATCTACCTGGAACACTTTTCCACAGCTGTTTTATCTATAAACAGCTACAGGGTAATTCTGTGATAAGTCAGTGCTGGCATCCAGCAAGGGTTACCTTTTGCCCTTTATTCAAACCTGTACAGCTGTGTGTTGAGGACATAACAGAACATAACAGAACAAAGTCTAGTTCAGAAACAGGCACAGGAAAAGGAGGTTATTCTTTCTTTTGCTATGGGGATATTATCAGCAGCAAGAAGACAAAAATATATTGACTGTCTCGTGTTACATATTGAATAGATTTAATTTTCCTTTTGTTAAAAAAAACCTTTTTAAAACCAAATGCAAAGCTGATTATTTTTCCCTTATCAAAACTGTATGAACAACATTGACATATGGACATTTTCTTGTATTTTGACAGTTACTGCACACAGTCTTTGTTAACAGGTATTTTATAGGGTTTCCATTAATACAAATTAAAAATATTTACAAATGAATGTATACAGCAGTAGCTGTTTACCAGCAGTTGTAAACAGTATTTTCTAATACGAAACTATTCCCAAGTCTGAAACATTTGAGCAAGAACTTAGCATGGCATCGTTAAGAGATTAGTAGGCCCCCACCAGATGCTCTTGTACACAGCCTCCAAGCTAGAGAACCTTAAAGCACAGAAACTGAAACTTCTCTCCTGTGTTTGCATTCTCAGACTGAGCAGGGAGATCAGCGGAGCTAAAATAGCCTTCTTGTAGCCCTTCTAGCAGAGATCATCACAGTAATGAGCTTCCTCTTGCTGGGGGAGGGAAAGAAACACAGGAAAGGGTGGCCTTCTTTAACAGCTGCTTGGTGCTGAGAGATGCTTCACCTAGAAAGCACTTAAAGCATTCATCTGCCATTGAGAGGAGAGAGGCAGAGAGTGTGCAGGCAAAGCAGTTGGATACAGTTATCCCCTTCTTTCTCTTCCCCCTTCCTTGCTGTCCAGCTGTGCCTCAGCAAATCCATGAACAGAAAACTTCGCCCCCAAGCCGAATGATCTCACTGCATTAGGATACCATTGGAAAAAAATATTATCCCAATTGCATTCTATTAAGAAATAAAACAGCAAATTCTGCCTTTTATCTATGTTGCAGCCTGCACAATTTTAAGAGCAGAGGTACACCTCTCAGGATGTGTGATTGCACTGAGTTTTTCTGTAAACAAGTTATTCATAGCTAGGACTGCCTCAGCACAAAGGCTTATACAGCACAGTGATTTTTTCTCTCCACTACTTTAAATCAGGGTTTGAAATCTGTTCCAATATAAAAACTGAAAGTTGTATTTCTGTATGTTGTCTTGTGGTCTATGATCCTCCACCATTGTTACATTCACGAGATTCCTTATTAACGACACTTTCATGTGGAGCAGACACCAAGAATATATCATGTATTCCTCTTGATGCACAGTTCATTTCTCTAGTTGCTGAGGAGTACTGAAGGCTTCATACACATTAGCAGCAAAGTCTTTCACTTGTTCCATTGTTAACAGATCCTGGAATGAGAGTACAAATGAACCCAGTGCTACAGCAAGCAAAAAGTTCCTCAGGACTAGCAGCATCGTAGAAGATATTACACCCATGCTGTGAGGTAGACCATACATGAAGTTGGTTTGAGGCTTCTCGACAATTGCCTCTCCTTTTCCCTTTACTCACACCAATTTACTCTTTAAGAAGGGGTAAAGAGTATGAAATCAACATTAGGGAGATAAAAGCAATGAGTACAATGGGGGGGGGGAAGAGAGGGCAAGGAAATAAAAGTGCAGTGAGAAGCATGGGTAAGAGTGTTAATTGGGAGCTAGTACACACCACCGGTAAAACAGGTTGGATGCATTCCTGCACTTGCCTCTGGAGACAAGCAATGGCTTTCTGTACTACTGAGTCATCTCCAAGAGTAAAGCTATATAATGTGCATTAGTCATTTCTTAAAGATTACAAAAACATGAATGAGCATGCCCAGCCAAGACAGCTGCACCTGAACTAAGCTCTGGGTGATCTTTCCCAGACATGTTCAAATGCAGACCTCTTCTACTTCTTCTGCTGGTAGAGGCAGGAAGGGCCATTTCACCCCTTCCCCCATGTGGCCATTACTCCATGTGGGTTCCACGACCCTCTGAACCAGCTTTCCTGGGTTTGGAAATGGCTGGGGGGGGGGCGGGGGAGATGTATGACAATCTGCAACTTCTGCTGACAGACTGTGGATCCAACCCCGTGGACTTATGTTGTGGTCCCATTCCACAGACACCATAGCCACCGGCGAAGGAAGATTGCTAGCAGAATGGAATCACATGGAGACCAACCTCAGCAAGGATGAGTAAATTCCAGCAGAAGACTGGGACCACTCAGCTGCCAAGCCTGACATCCCTGCTAGCTATTTAAGACAGGTTAACAATTACAGCATCCATCATATCAAAAGCCAAAGCAGCTCAGAGTATGCAGACGAAAGACACTAGTCATCCACCAAGGTCACTAATGCTCTCTCAATCTCTTAACATGGCCAGGAACCCAAGTAAAGAGGTCAGGGATGAAGAGTTAAGAATTCCTACTTAATAGCCACAGAATAGAGATGTCCAGCAGTTCCCATCTGTCTTACTGTTTGTATCCATATACAAAATGAGGGTTCTTCACCATTCCACACTCCCTCTTTCCCCCACCCCGCCCTTTTTGAGTAGCATATTTTAAAGCATAAGCCATTCTGGCAGCAACCTTTTTATTCTTAGTAGAATATTAGTGCAATTTCTGACAATAGTACTGCACAGGCTGATTGTTTGTGCTCATAAACACCAATTGTTTTAACAGACTAAGGCAGCAAACCCACAACTCTTCCTTACCTGAACAAAATGACTAGGTGTTTCACTGCAGACTGAATGGATCTGCCCATTTATTATTGGAATTATCTTGGCTAACGGAAGACTGACACTAGAAAGGCTAGGAAAAAGAAGAACCAGTGAGAAGTAGTCACAGCACAAAAACCAGTCTTGTGAGTCATTTCTGCAATATGCAGGTTGCCCCTCTTCTTCTCAAAATGACTGTGAAAATATAGAATACCTGCACCACATGCCTGCCAGGCAATCTCCCCCAGGTTATTAATACTCCTTCCAAGCCTCAGCCCTTGTACAGGCTATTTGTGATAACTAATGAGAATTCAAATAAAACAAACATCTATGTATGCAGCATCTCTCTATTTATACTGGTAAATGTTATCTGACCAGACACTATTACAGTAGGGCCCCTTTCCATAGTCAGGTGATTATTCATTGACCTATGTCTTGCAGATGCATGACTAGTAGTCTCTCCTATGGCTCAATTCGTGTGAAACTTTGCAAACCAGCATCACTTGCCCTTTTATCCCATGACTATTGAGCTTCCTTAGGAGCCTCTGATGAGGAACTTTATCAAAAGCTTTCTGGAAATCAAGGTAAACAACATCTATTGGGTCCCCCTTGTCCACATGTTTGTTCACTCCCTCAAAGAACACTTAATGGGTTAGTGAGACAAGATCTTCCCTTACAGAACCCACGCTGAGTCTGCCTCAATAGTTTTTGTTTGTCAATGTGCATACTAATTCTTCTCTTAATAAGAGTTTCCACCAACTTACCCAGTACTGACATCAGACTGACTGGCCGGTAATTTCCTGGATCTCGTCTGGAACTCTTTTTAAGATAGGCGTGGCATTAGCTACCTTCCAGTCCTCAGGAATGGAGGCAGATTTTAAGGAAAGATTACATATTTTTGTCAGGAGATCCACAAGTTCACATTTGAGTTCTTTCAGAACTCTTGGATGGATGCCATCTGGGCCTGGTGATTTATCAGTTTTTAAGTTGTAATCAATCGTAGGACCTCCTCTCGTCACCTCAATCTGACTCAGGTTATCATGTAGAAAATTTTTAATAAATCAAAATTATTAAGAAATACAGCCTGAACTAAGAGGAGCAGAGCTAGAGATAACTTTACCAAGGTTTATCTTTATCTTTGGAATTAACATGCTGCATGCTGTCAAGTGAAATCCCAACCTATCCCTTAGTTTCTCCACCAAAACATCACTACATCATCTATTGTCTTTAATCAGATCCTGTTACATCAAGAATTGACTTTACCTTTTAAAACAGATCAAAGCTTTTTACCTGTTCACAGAGCCACTGTCACTGATGTCCTGTTCAGTGGGTCTGAAGAATTCTGCCATATTGTCCAATAATTGACTGAATCCTCTATTTAAGCACGAGCTCAAAACTCTGTTAAAATCTGGACTGGAAACACACACAACCCCCCCCCCCCCACAATATATTATTAACCAGTCTTGGATAGAACCTATTTCTTAAAAACTGAGTTGTAACACATTCTTCTAATAGGGGGATGGGGCACAAGAACCACAAGTCAGGCAGAAGGACAAGCCTGCTCATCAGTTCATATACTGGGGTCACATCACCCCCGTTTTGTCATCATCCACAGATATCTTTAAGTTGAGGGGAAAACGGCACTTGTTTTTGGCAGAATGCGTACAGAAGTCTACAACTTCCTCCCTTTGGGACACTGTCACTTGCACAGAATCCCAAGTAATTCATTAATTGTACATTTTTTACTGTGCTCAAGGATTAATGTGATATTTTCAGCATACAGCAACAAATCTGAGACCACCAAATTTTTAACAATTTGAATTAACAGAAAGAATATTAAAAATCAGAAGTATCAAAGTCTATTCTGTTTCTGACATAAATCCACTTAAAAAGACACAGTGGAACTCGCTTGTTACTATAGCACAGAACTCACAATGTTTTTCCATAGTGCTTTACAGTGCAATGTTATTTCTTTAGATAAATGTGATTGCCTAGAGGAAGCCTGTACAACTTGTTACAAAGTAAACAATGTACCTCATCAAAAACTCAGCAGAACTACTGTTTTTGTTAAACAGAATTGTCAAACATCAGGCAAACCACAACACCTGGCAGGTCACAAGGTGTGCAGATATGCAGTAGGAAATTATTCACAGGCCCATCATACCAATGACTGTGTGGGGACTGAGCCGCATAGCACATGTGAGGCCGTACCACATAGTAAGCTGATTAGGTATAACTGCTCACTAGTCAGAAAATTCCATTTCTATCCTCCCATTTCAAGAAACGACAACAAAAGAACAGGTGAAATCACAAAAAAGTAGAAGTCCTCTAAAGCGAGAAACGAACAGCTACCATTCAAAGTCAACTCCGAAATGTTTAAATTGAAAAGAACCAATACTGAGACTCTTCACTATATAAATAAGACTGTTGTATAAATCTTTTCAACAACTAAATATGCATGGTTTTTACAGAAAGCTGTATAAAGTACTCCAGAACTTGAACATTCAAACACAGGGCTTCAAATTATGTTATCCGCCAAATTTAAATCAAACTGCGTGTCCACCTTTTCTTCCTTAATCCAGTGGACATGGTTTCAATGCTAACACCAATGATCATCAACAAGAGCCAGTGTGGAATAGTGGTTAAAGTGGCTGACTAGGATGTGGGAGGCCTGGGTTCAAATCCCATTCTGCCATAGTTGCTCACTGGGTGACCTGGGCCAGTCATGCTTGCTCAGCCTAATTTACCTCACAGGGTTGTTGTGAAGATAAAACAAGAATGGGAGAACACTGTATAAGCCACTTTGGGTCCCCACTGGGGAGAAAAGTAGAACATAAACGAAGTAAATAAATCAGCAAAACATTTTTCTGCATACCTTTCCAACATGTCTCTTGTTTCATTAAGCAGTTTAATAGTTGCAATATCTTTTTCTGTAAGACCACAGGCCTAGGAAAACAGAAAAGTATCAAAAGAATGTGCACATAATGGAAGATTTAGCAACTGCTCTTGAAGACTATAACAGTTTCCAAAGTGCCCTTCAAGAACTGTACTGATAGCAAACTAAAACAGCACAACAATGTAAATAACTCTCATTGACTTCTGTAAATGCATTTACTGAAATCAGTTTAACTTGAAAATAAAGCCTTTAAAACCCTATTGGCTGGTGTCCCAGCAGCCATGCAGGTGACTTCCACTTCAGTACCAGTTCTTTTCAAGTTGTCTTCCTAGGGTCCTAATGAACAGGATAGAAGGGCTCTTCACAACAGCATTTCACACAGAAAGGGAAACCATTGAAGTCATGTTTCTTGCATGGGTATCTCTGAAGAAGGGAACAACATAACGCATATGGGCCTTTGCTTTGAGCATGTGCTTGCATGGGTATGCTTGTGCTTGGTGCAGAAACTTCTTTGTCCCCTGACTTTGGATGAACTACTAATGACAGAAATCTCTTATCTGCCCCTTTGTTACTTTTTGCCAGTAACTCCCCTGGAAAAATTCTAAACAGAGAGGCCTTCGTTTTTTAAACACCACCAACACACACACCCCAACTCCAGATTAGTGAATTACTTTGTTTGAACTAATTATTGTTTTTTGGTTTGCAGAGATTCAGTTCTGGCTCAACAACAAAGAGGCTATTGGTTTAAGATTATGTTCTGATTCAGTTCCCCTCCACCCCCCCAGGGTAACAAACAACTCTGAACAGCTTTCAGGTTTCGATTCAGTATTATCCCTCCTGAGAAAATATGTAAATACCTGGGTAGCTAAAGGGTTTTCCTCATCTGGCATCATGTAACGGCAAAGCAGAGACTGAGATCCATTTTCTTTGGACTTGGTAGCTTCAGTGGGCTGTTCTATTACTGTTCTAATCTCTCTTAGCTTCTGGTCCAAATCCAAGAGAGAAAGAGTGTGTTTCAGAGACATACTGCACGAGGAAGAGAAACCAAACTGCTGTATCAGTGGCACATCTCCGAATTAGTTATTTTGAGTGTGTGTGCAAATTTTAAAAAATGATATAAAAACAAACATACAGCCACTTTTACCTTTCAAATATTTTCTGCACAGCTTTTTTAACCACAGTAATTAATTCGATCAGACCTAGGACAGAAGAAAAAAGTTTCTGAAAACTACAATTTCTTCAAATTTTGCAAAAATTGGCATGATGTGGAGGGGGGAAAAGTTTACAGATGTCATACCCTCTCCTAGAAGGTGCTGAATACTTGATAAATATTGCTGTTGGACTTCAGGGGGAGCTAGAAGTATCTATAAGGAGAAAAATATTCTGTAATATTCTTTTAGCATTTTGCGGAGCAGGATGTAAGTTCCCCAAGTGTCTACCTACAGATTTCTCCTCCCCTTGCCTTATTGTTTCTCACCTACAGCTGGGATCATTTTCAAGGTTCACTGCTCTTAACAACCTTAGTATCTTTCATCATGCACTACTGAGAGGGCAAATGAATTGTGACAATTAAGATCACATTAAAATAATCCTTACAGAGCTTCTCTCTCAATGAAAATTTCACTTTTTCAGCTTTATGTTTGTCTTGCTTTAGAGCTGAGTAGGTAACCCTGTCAACACCAAACAAACGGAAGAGATCATTCCTTTCTCTTCACATTTACCATTTAAAAAACATTCAAGACTTATGTTCCTTATTTCTTAGCATCCTTCTGTTTAATCTTTCTCTTGTAGAAATTTCTTTTAAATATATTCAGTAGGTTAGATCCTAGGGCTGCATAAAGCATTTGTAGTGGTGGATGTTGCCCCGCCCCATCCCCCTTGGACAGCAGCTCTTTGATACACCAAAGACGTATTTGCTTAGGGTCTCAAAGGAGAGCTTGCTGTGCTGTGCTTTGTCCACCCATACAGAAGCAAGGTAGCCTTCCATGCCTGTTGGCTTTTCATCCACAAGGGCTACCTTCTCCTATGCCTTTTCAGAAGTTGCAAAGGACTGTTGCAGGAAGGGGAAGATCTTCTGCTCATGCAGCTAAAGGATACAACCCGTTATGTGGATCATTTCTGTGCGATTTAAGCATATATAATTCATTTTCATCACCCTTACTGCTTTTTCAATTCTTTACATTTGTATTCTTCAAAACATTTACTTACTGTGCCATTTTTGCAAACTGCTGCATTATCCAAGTAAATGTATCCACCAATGATGTTTAACTGGACACGCAGAAGAACAACAAGCATACATGTGCTGTACACGGCTACAATGCTTCTTGTAAAACCTTTAATAAAGCAAGAATTGCGTTGGCTTGACACTGCGCAAAATGAATGAGCATTTAATGCCCTACAAAACATTGCATTGAAATTAATAAAAAAGGTACTACCTTCCAATTTGTTACCTATTATGTTTGGGACAGAATGACTATAACTACTGTGCTTCTTTAAAATCTGAAACGAGGACTAAGCTGCTGGTGTTAATTTGAAAGGGGGGGGTCTCTGTTTTTGAAAATCTAAAACTGGGATATCTTTTGTATGATAAAACAACACATGAGTACAAAAGGAAGGTAATTTTGAATTAGCAGCAACAAATGCAGAAGGAACTAAGGTGGTATGAGACGAAATAATTTTGATATCTGAGAAGGGTCCAGTAACATCTGACTTGATGTTCACTCAGTCTGAGTCATGCTGAACTGAAGCATCCTTTACAATTCTGTAACACTTTATATTGCATGTAAAAAGTGCTTTAGTCATTTTAATGTATATTCACTACGACCTGAAGTTTTGCTATGGATTCAGCCTTAGTTGTAGTGAAGAAAGGCTGAAGCAACTCACTGCCATCATTTATCAGTACTATGTTTGCTACCACTGTTTGCATATGTTCTGGTTTTAACCTTATTATTGTTTTAATGTATCTCGTTGTTTTAATATATTTATATATATGCTGTAAGCTGCCCTGAGCCAGCCGGGCAGGGAGGGCGGCATACAAATTAAATGAATAAATAACAACAACAAGTGTATAGATCACAGGCAATAAAATAATATTTGGGGGTAATAAATTGTAAAAACAAAAACAAAACCAGGTTTTAAAGCAGTTTTTAAAAAGATACAAAATGTTTAGACTACAAAATGTTTAGACTCGTCGCCTCGGTCTGCTGGGAAAATCTCTGAAGTCGCCATCTTTTATAACTTTTATAACTTTTGTAACTTTTGCAAATTTGGTAATTTTGTAATGTTGTAATTTTAACTTATGGTTTTATTGTGAACCTTTATGGTATCTTGTATTGTTAGCTGCCTTGAGCCGGCCTTGCTGGCAAGGCGGGATATAAATAAAATAAAATAAATAAAATAAAAAACTTTCCCCCCCTGTACTAACAGCACTCGAGAAAAGTAGCATTTCTTCAATCCAAAATTTGTACAAGCAAATCCATGGGCCAAGGAACAAAAAATGTAACTTTTTTTACCCCAACACCAAAACAAAATGATTTTCTTTCTCTCCTCTCCTCCAAGCAGCTGAATGTCGTTCCTTATTATCAATAATACAAGTGCAAATAGTGATTATTGGACAATTTCAAATGAGGAAAAAGACATACTCCTTAAAAGACTTCTATGAAAAACATAATACTAGCTGTAAAGCTGTTCTTTAGACTAGGAATCATTTACCCAACAGTATTTAATATGTTGGTAAAACATATCTTTGAAAACAACCAAAAGTTTTGCTGTGCTTCTACAGTTCTCATGCATACATAAAGGGCCTCACTCAATCATCTTGAGTTATTCTGACTTACTTATAATCTTCAAATCTTCCCATATTTCTAACTTGTTGGATGGTCTATGAGCGGGAAGAAAAACAAAGAAACATACATTTAAAACTGAGTTGCCCAATTTAAGTGAATGTCAATATGAAAAAGAATGCCTTTATCAAATGCTAAAGGTGATGAAAACATTAGAACAGTGACTGAGGAAGCAGCATGCTTTGGACAGGAAGTTATGCTGAAAACCAGTCTGCTATATTACAGAATTACCTGTTTCCGCATGACCTTTGTTGATGTGAACACCTGATACTTGATAAGAATCTAAGAATCATACATTTTGGAGTCATTGAGTCAGCATGACTGTTGCAAGGTAGCTCCAGGTAAACCAGGTTTTACACTTTATGACCTCTGAAACAAACTATTACAGAGCTGAAAAACTTATCAGTGGTATTATGGTGTATATACATCTATTAGAAATAACTGATCTTTTCTTAATTTCTAATCTCCAGAGTCCTCTGAATAAAGGACACCACTTTCTGTTAATAAAACATATTGGGCTGGACTCAAACTCCCATAACTAGCCATTTGCAAAACCAAACTGCTCTGCTGCTCCCTCCCAAAATCCAAAACATAAGACACAAAGGAAACTGTATACAGTGCACTTCAAAATTCTATTGTACAGTGTTCTGTAGTAAGAGTTTAAATAAGTAGAAACAAGTAACAAATCCGGTTATTCCATAGTATTTGAAATTGTTAATGATGTTCTCCGGAATGACATATCATTTTGATGAAACTTCTTCTAAACAGAACGTTGCAGCAAAACATTGTCTTGTTGTCCTTCACTACATCTGGTCAAATACATTGGCTAGCCTTTGCATGTTTTACCCATTTGGAAAGTTAAGACCAGCAATGTAAAGACATAGTGAAAATTTCATAAGATGTTCCTTTGATATTGACCAGTTGTAGTGAAGGACAACAAGACAATGTTTTGTTGCAACATTTTGAGAACATTGTTAACAACTTCAAATACTATGGAATAACCGGATTTGTTACTTGTTTGTACTTATTTAAACTCTTACTACAGAACACTGTACAATAGAATTTTGAAGTGTGCTGTATACAGTTTCCTTTGTGTCTTATGTTTTGGATGTAGTGTGGCTCCCTCCCAAAAAGCCACTACTGAATGTTGGGAGGATCCTCCTGAATAAAATCCTATTCTTTCGTTTATTAGCTTCTATGACCAAAGGTCTTAAGCTCAGCCACAACAAGTCAACCATCAAACATGGGCACAAAGCATCAGCCCCAATCAAAATTTACAATCAAAACAATCAAATCTAAAAGATCTAAAATGTTAAAACAGAAGTTGCTGATAAAAACTATAATTCATTTAAATAGATCATATTATTTAAGTGTTACAGATTCTGTTACAATCAGGTCAGGCCAGATTTTTGTTGTTTTAGAGATAAAACCATCATTAAAAACTTGTAACAAAATAAGTAGTTTCAGAATTAATATCTGCCAACAAGTAGAGGACCACCCAAAGTTCAGTAGGTAATTGGTGTTTGGTAAGAACTGGAGTGATCCAAATCGATCTAGGAATCGACCATTGGTGACAAAATAATAGAAGACGGCCAAGTGTTTCCACAACTCCAGTCTCACAATTACATAAATGATCCGAGTATGGAACTTTAGAAAAGTGACTTGTTAACTCAGCAGTGGGAAAAGCCTAGCAAGAGTGAAAACACATCTGTAACTAGGTATTTTTAACGATCTAGTATATGAAGGAAGAGACTCTGGAAGAGGAATACCTAAGGCAAGAGTGGAACATGCACGTCTTGCTCGAGCTAAGGTACTAGCCCAGTCAAGATTAATCAGCTTTATTCTAGTCTGCTTTAAAGCTTCCTGGTAAGTTAAATTATTCCATACTGTTGGGGGAAAGCCCAATAACTCAAGTCTAGCATCTAGATATCTTTCCCAGCTGCTTTTGTGATTGTCCTCCTTTATCAAGCAAAGAAGGCCACCTTGGGCATATGGTACTGAATAGAGGACTTTGAGTCTCACTTTGAAAGCTGAAATCCAGGCTCTAGACTCCAAGGAATGTTGGACAAATTCCACCCTAAGAGCAGTTCCAGTCACACATCTAGGAACCCCTGCCATTCTACGCAAAAAATAAAGAAGTATACGATCAAGAGATTCAGAAACTGCGTAAATCCCAACAGCCACCCCGAATAGAATCTGAGAAGTTACTTTAGCATTAAAGGCTGCAATGGCCATTGGTACATACTGATCCCCCCTAGAAAAAAATATCTAAGGATTGCATTTGAGTTTGTTTTAGCAATCTCTGATGCTGCACTAATATGAGGCTTCCAAGATAGATTATGACCAAATGTCACTCTCAAATATTTAAATTGGGTCACCTGTTCTAGTTTTTCGCCCATGACAGACCAGGAATTCTTTCTACAATAGGAATGGTTTGAAAAAACCATTATTTTTGACTTATTATAGTTACTGTTAACCCCTCTTGAGTACAGTATTCTGTAAATGATTTTAGAATTTTCTGGAGTCCTACTTCTGATCTCAACAAAAGAACCGTATCGCCTGCGTAAAGCAACAATTTCCTGGCCAGCCAGTATTGGAGCATGACGTGCTGTCTCCTTGATATATGGGATCATATCGCTGATATAAAGATTAAAAAGGGTAGGTGCTAATAAACAACCTTGCTTAACACCCTTTAACAGGGGAATAGTGTTGGTAAGCTGGCCCTCCAACCCATAACAGATTTGAGCAGTAGGACTCTCATATAGTTTGGAGATCAACCAAAGCAATCTTTTATCAACGGAGGTTTTTGCTAGTTTGAGCCAAAGCCGAGACCTAGAGACTGAGTCAAAGGCAGCTTTCAGATCCATAAAGGTGACATATAAGCGGCCTCCAGTGTAAGATGAATATCTGTCAGCCAAATGACTCAATACAAGACAGTGGTCCATGGTTGAGACACCCTTTCTAAATCCAGCTTGCTTGGGATATAAAATACCTTCTTATGTGCCATAGAGATCTGCCGGAATGAGCTTGAGATGCGTTAGTGCAAGATCTTTTCTTAAAGCATTTTTTTCTTAATGCATATGAGATTTTACACATGCTGTGAAATTTTTAATTCTTATCTGTCAGGATTAAAGGGCTTTAAAAGCTTTACCAGGCTGCTGAAAAATAACTCTCCCTCAGCATTGCAACATAAGTGCACATCACATAGTCCTAGTCTAGAGGAAAGGCATCCATAGAACATCTTCTGACTCTATGAATAAATTGACAGGTTATACTTACTTGCTTTTCAGCAGAGAAGTGAGGCTCTCAGAATTCAACTGATACATCAAAGCATCCCTCAGGGTTGGAAGCATTGAAAGAACTATCGACAGAAAGCAAATGATCAGCAAACTACAGTTTGAGAAATGTCCTGAACAAATTTTAAACGGGTGATCTTCAACTTGTATGTCAATGAAGGGTCACAACAGTCTAGGCAGCAAGAAGTGAAAATCTCTACTGAAACAAAACATCAGTATGACATTACCACTGTATTTTGGACAAATTACAATAAAGCAAAAAGCCACTTCTTTTGCCTCTTGTTTAAAAAAATAAAAACTCTGAAAGAATTAGTGATAAGTATACAGTTGCTATTTCTATCTTTGGTCACCACACTTACTAAAAAGGATGAACTCAAAGCAAAACAAGGGCTAAGAGCAACCACAAAACTCAAGCTATTTTGTGACTAAACATATCTGAGCTAGCTTGACTTAGAATAAAGAAACCCCTGCCTGAACGTACTTAGGTTTTTAAATCTATAAGGTTATACAAGAATAGACAATGGGTCATAAAAAGTATATAGTGTTTTTCCCCTTCAGCTTAGAATAATGAACCAAAACAGACAAATCAGCTCAAAACTGCCACATTCTTCAGGGCTTTTAGCCTCAAGACCAGTAGGCCATGTAGCTATTGGGCTGCTGCTCAAGAAAAACAGAATTAGAAGTGCAGTTATTTAAATCTCACCAATCATGTGCACTTGCCTATGTTAAGCTTGATCTAAGTGACAAAACCAATTCAGATTTTATGGCAAATCTTTTTTTTTGACAATTTGTATTTAGTACAAACAGCAAATACACAAGCATGAAACATTACAAAAAATAACATAACAAACAACAACGACTGTTGTTAGAAACCATGACTTTAGCTTGATCAGAATCACAGATGACGATGATGATGATGATATGGCATTGTGTGTAGAATAGCCAGGAGATCCTAAGATTGTTTAGCACCCAAAAGTTCTAGCTCTTTAGTGTTATAGATCTGTTTTTTAAGACAAGAGATGTTTCAGAGGTGGTTGCAATTGCCTGCCTTTGTGTAATGACCCTGGTATTCCTTGGAAGTTGCCCTTCCAAATACTAGCCAAGGCTGATCCTGCTTAGCTTCTGAGTTCTGATGGCATCAGGCCAGCTTGTGCCTAAGAACCAGTGTGGTGTAGTGGACAGAGTGCCAGACTAGGACCCAACCCAGGTTCAAATCCCCACTTCTACCATGGACCTTGGGCCCATCCTAGTTTCTCAGCTTGGCCTATCTCATAGGGTTGTTGTCAGAAAACAGAGGAAGGGAGAATGATGTTTTAAGCTGCTTTGAGACAAAAGCACGATATAAATAAATGCAAATGCAACTGACAAGCCATAGTTTACAGCCGTTGCTCAACCTCCTGAATTAATGAAACTGAATTCTAAAGCAACAGAAAACAAAAGCAGACCCGTCTGTCTACACCATCGTTTGCCTAAGTATTGTTAGTGTAAACCATGGTTTACTATGAAGTCACTGAACCACTACCATGGTTTGCTATTATATGGACCAGCTTTCTTATGCTTTGAAGGCTTTTCATGCTGGGTCACACAAACTCAGCTCTCACTTCCCCTCCCAGAAAGTAGTCTGATTATGGTTTGCATTTTTCCTGCAGACAATAGATCAGACAAAACGGAAAGTAACAAAAGCAGAACTATCGGGGTAAGAGCAGAGTTTGTGTGAGCAAGCCAAATATTCTTTCAAGGTCCATTCATATTATGACAAACCATGGTTTGTTTATGTGTCTGAATAATTATCTATTTAGTTCATTTCTACAACAAGCTTTCTGCCCACTAAAGGCACCCAAGAGAGTTTACAAAAAGAAAATCAACCAAAGTACATAATAAAATACAGTTAAAAAACCCAGAGGAAATATCTCCTTATACATAATTGAGTAGTGGGGTGGCACTTTCTGAACATTCCACATGCTCCTAAATCAGTTGGCTCCATGATGTGTCACTCAGAAGCTGTCCCTATCCACTGGCTGTGTTGCCTGAGTCTCACCTCCAACATTTTAAACAGTTTGCTGTTCCTCTCCCCCCCATAGCCAGTCGGAACACAGAGGGTATTTACATATGCGGCTTGATTGGCCTTTGCCTCTAACATTTTAAACAATTTGCTGTTGGGAGTAATTGAATGTGTCCTGAGGTAAAATACATATCCCAATCTTCCTTTAAATGGTCACTGGGGTTGCCAATCTCCCTGTGGGGCCTGGAGATCTCCCAGAGATCACCATGTTTCCCATACAGCACATCATTTCCCCTACAGAAAATTTCCCAGCTACTACAACTGATCTCCAGATGACCAAGATCAGTTCTCCTGGAGACAATGGCTGCTTTGGGCAGCAGATTCTATGGCATTATACCCTGCTGAAGTCCCTCTGCACCCCAAACCCAGGCCTTCCCAGGCTCTACCCCTCAAATCTACAGGTATTTCCCAACCCCGAGTTGGCATCCCTGTAACTGGCTATGGAACCGCTTTCCAGACCCATGGAACCCAGAAGACATGGCATAGGAGGAGGTGCTTTTCTACCTTAGCTGCCACTGCATAGCCTTAAATCAACATAAGTCAGGGGTGAAGGGAGCCATACCTGTTACCATGAGGCTGTCCTCCCATACTACCCACTTGGGGCAGCAAAATGACTTGAGACAGCCCTGCCTTATAGCTATGCAGAAGGAAATAAACATGGCTTGCCTCCCTCTATTTTCCCCTTCCCTCTGCCACCCTGCCAGCCACAGCTGGGACACTTACCTGGAGCTTCCTTCTAGAGCCTGTTGTATTTCTTCCCACAACAGGACTTACTCCTAGTAGATCCATAAAACAGCAAGCCAGTCATATCAATAACAGCAATAAATTATTATAAAAGTGAAAAGGAAGTATAATAATCATCATTCAAAGGTCTTCTGGAATAAAACTGTTGTCGACCTGCTCTGGGTGAGGGAATTCTATAGCTCAAGATGAGCTGCTGAAAAAGTACCTAACCAGGCAATGTGGTTTCCCAAGGAAAAAGTCATCCATTGTCTGAGGGCTCAGACAGGCTGACATTGATGGAAACAGTCTTTCAAGCACTTGAAACCAAGGCTATTTAGGGCTTTAAAAGATTGCTTCTTGAACTGGGGTTGGAAACAAACCAGAAGCCAGGGCAGTTAAAAAAAACACAAGCAGGGGACCCACAAAGACTTACAGGGGAATTTCATCTCCTCCCCTACTATTTCCTTTCCACCTTCTTTGAAAGTCTCCATAGCCTCTTCGCTTCTCCTGCTTCCTTCTCACCACCAACCTTATATCTGCCTCTCATCTTCAGCTATATTTATTAACTTCACTTATACCGCTTCTCCACAACAGGGACACAAAGCAGCTTACATCATTCTCCTTTCTGACATGTTATCATCACAACAACCATGTGAGGTATGCTAGGCTCAAAATGTGTAACTGACTAAAGTCTAACTCCCCCCCCCCCCCGAGCTTCCATTGCAGAGTGGTGATTTTAACCTGAGCATCCCAGATCCTAACCTTGAATTCTAACTGCTACACAACACTGGCTTTTGTGAGGTGGCTGTTGTTGAACAGCAGCAACCAGCTAGGCCTGGGCAAGTCATGCAAGTTGTATGGTAGCAACCCACCGAGTGGCTCCTACTGGCCCTAGCCCTGAGTCCTCCCTTAAAGTCCAAAAGAGACCTGGACAGGGCTTCTCCTTACCCCTGCCTTTTATTGACAGAAACCAAGGCTGGAAGCTTGACGATAGTGGTTTGTGTAGCAATAGCCACTGGTAGACCTTGTTTCTTAAAGCTACAAGCACTTCTATTATTTGGGAGTTTTTTATCTCCTTTTTTTTAGATTTCAGGTTTTGCAAAAGGTTTGAAGATATTACTTGTCCATCCATTTTCCAAATCTAGATTTAAGTATCCACAGACAGGGCCCGATTAAAATTCTATATTGACAAGTGGAAACCCGCAAGGACTTGTGGGAGGCATATCACTTTCCCCTCCCCCACTATTTCTTCTTTTCCTTCCCTGAAAGCCCCCATAGTCTCTCCCCTTTTCCTGCTTCCTTCTAGGGTTGCCAACCTCTGGCTGGGGGCTGGAAATCTACTGGAATCTTCACAGACTTCTCAACTAAAGAACAACCTTAGGGTTGCCAGCTCCAGATGAAAAATCCCTTGAGATTTGGAGGTGGAGCCTGGGGAAGGCAAGGTTTGGGGAGGGATGCAACCCTGGCAGGGTATAATGCCATGAAGTCCACTCTCCAAAGCAGCCATTTTCTCCAGGGGAACTGATTTCTGTCATCTGGAGAGCAGCTGTAATTCTGGGTGATCCCTCACCTGAAGGTTGACAACCCTAGATCCTCTGGAGGAAATGGCTTTCTACCATTACTATACTCCTCTGATGTCCCTCCCCTCCTCAAACACCACCTTCCCCAGGCTCCCCCACCCAAAATTCCTAGGGATTTCCTTACCTCTCTCCCTCCTCTTAGCAATCCCCACATCCTGTCCCTGCCTTATTCTCTACTTCTCAGCCATTCAGCAACCTATGTTTTATCTGCGTCCCATCTTCACCAATACTTATTCTTTACTTAATTTAAATCCCACCTTTCTCCACAGTGGGGACCAAAGTAGCTTACATTATTCTCTTTTCCTCCTTTTTATCCACATAACAGCCCTATGAGGTAGATTAGGTTAAAAGTATGCGGCTGGTCCAAAATCACCCAGTGAGCTTCCACAGCAAGATGGGAACGCTAATCTGAAGCTTGAACTGCTATACCACCAGGGGTCCATTGGAGCGGGAGCACACAGGAGCGCAGCTCCGGGAGTGAGAAGCCCAGGGGGCAGGCACATGACCAAGCCCCGCCCCCTCCTCGGCTTCCCCAAGTAGTGCAAAGGAGCAGCGCCCCGGGGAAAGCCCTGCTAGGGTCTTTATTGTTTTTAATGTTTTGTTTTAATATTGATAATTTTATCATTGTCCCTTTTATGACTGTGTGCTGCTTTCCCAGGGACTTGCTCAAGGTGGCATATACATTTTCTAAGTATACCATTTTTTATCTGGGCGCATGGCACATAAGTACTGGAGAAATTTCACCAACCCTTCAGCAGCTTCCACCCCATCAGTTTGGTGTAGTGGTCAGGAGTTGGACTCTAATCTGGGAGAACCTGGTTTGATTCCCCACTCCTCCACATGCAGCTGCTGGTGTGATCTTGGATGAGTCACAAGTTCTCTCAGAGCTGTTCTCTCATGAGCAGTTCTCAAAAGACCTCTCAGCCCCACCTACCTCACAGGGTGTCTTGTTGTGGGGAAGGGAAGGGAAAGGGATGGGTGGTGCCCATGTCCTAGGTATCTCAAGTCTACTTGAAATCTGGTGGTTTCAAGGGAGCAGGAAGAGAATGAGGGTGTGTTCTTTACGCTTATTTTTATTGCACAAAGTATGGGATGGGGAAGGGAATGGAGGAAGAGCAGGTCAGTTTCACTCACCTGTGGAGTGGAGCCTTAGGGGTGGGTGTTGCCTTCTGACACACTTTCGGTATATTAGGGGGTGTGGCATATGCAAATGAGTTATGCTAATGAGCTCCTGCACCTCTTTTTCTACGAAATGACCCCTGTATACCACACTTGCTTTCATAGGGTGGCTGCTGTTGAAAAGTATCAAGCAGGTAGGCCTACTTGAGTCACACCAGTTAGGTGGCATCAAGTCATCCAGATGTTGCTGCCAGGCCCAGAGTTACCAACCTCCAGGTGGGACCTGGAGATCCTCCAGAATTACAACTGAACTCCAGACATCTGTTCCCCTGGAGAAAATTGGTACTTTGGAGGGTGGACTCTGTGGCATTATACCATGCTGAAATCTCTCCCCTCCCAAACCCTGCATTCCCCAGGCCTCATCACAAAATCTCCAAGAATTTCCCAACACGGAGTTGGCAACTCTAGCCAGGCCTAGCCCCAATGAGTTCTCCATCAGAGGCTAAAATAGGCCTGGAAATGGTCCTACCCCCTCCCCATACCTTTTACTGACAGACCCAAGCTTGGAATGCTGTGGTTACCTAGCAACAGCCACTGAGGGAATCTGTTGCTTAAAATTAGAGGCATTCCTTTTATCATTTTTGGATTTTTTAAGTTGCCCAGTATATTTTTTAAAATTTAGATTTTCACATTTTTCTGCAAACCTGGGCCCTTTTCAGTAGAAAGTTCTGTCTTGCCCATTCACAGCTCCAGTAGCTGGATTTAAGTATTCAAAGATTTTCCAACTTTGCTATTAATAGTATTAGATGATGATGGGCTTCATTGCAGTGAGCCCCATCTAGAATGCATTCTGAATCAGCTGAAGTTTCCAAATCGATTAGTTGCCACACCTCCTGGTGACGGGCTCTTAGGCTAACGGCAGATATCACAGAAAATGTTCACCCCCTGGAAGTAGCTACTTCCAAACAAAGAACCAAACAGAACTTCTGGGGTCAAAGGAGGGCAGGGCCTCCTCCCTAGTCTTTCTCTCTCCTTGCTGCTCTTTAACGGTGGCAGCAGCAGCAATCAAGAACAGGGAGAGAACCTGAAAACAAGACCTTTCATCCCAGCTAGCCTGGTTGCTACATTCTCTGGTACTCTCTGAACCATGCTTTCTATTGCCTTACCTGTCATATTGCAAGTCCTCTGGTTACTTTCAAAATGATATTGCCTTCGGGCTTGTGCAATATATTCTGCCGCTTCTCTTTCTTGAATTTCTTTCATTTTTTTCTGCCCATATTTGCCAAGTACATAAACGCCTGTGAAAAGTGTTGTGGGAAGGAATACAACTTTTAAAATGCAGTTAAGTTTGCTCTAAATTTGTTGTGCTCTAGAAAATATTTCCCTTTAAACAGCTACAGAACAACAGTAGAAACAGCGTTAACCTAGAGGGAGTTCTCACTGCTACCTTCAAGAACAGTAAGGAAGACTGGATCCCATCACAGAACAGGTTCACACAAACCCTCCCTCCCTCCATCCTCAGGCTGTTTTCCCTTAACAATGGAATAACCAGAATGTGATTGTGACAGCAAACAGCAGCTTCAGAAATTAGGCAACATTGGACAGCAAGAGTGGACTATCCTACACCGATATCACTGGAACTCCAAACATTTAAACTCCTTACTAGATGGTATCTCACTCCTCAAAAAATATGGGAACTCCACATATTCTCCACTATGCTGGAAAGGCTGCGGGCAGGTAGGAACATTCGCACATTGTTGGTGGGGGTGTGATAAAGTGAATCATTACTGGACTCAGGTCCAGAAAATAATCCAAGACATAATTTCTATAAAAATTGAAATCTCTCCGGAATTTTTAATATTGAGTGTATGGCCACAAAATATTCAAATACACAAACACAAATCCACAATGGAAGTCATGCTTTTTGCAGCTAGAACTGCGATTGCCTCAGTCTGGAAGTTACCAGATGCTCCAACTATCCTCACCTGGTATGAAAAAATTTGGGATCAGTTCCTAATGGAACTCATAACGCACAGACTAAATGAAACTTCTCCACGCCCTATTAGAAGTAGATTCCGAGATAAATGGGAACCAATATTGAATCATCTTTCGAGGGAGCAGAAGGCACCAGGTGGCTGGGCGGAACTTCAAAACTGGATATAGGTATGTGCTTTCTTTTTAATCTCTTTACTCTTTTTAAACTGTTTAAAAATCTTTAAAATGTTACTGGCCTTATTAGAACTTAGTACAGACTTTCAGTCATATAAGATAAAGGAATCTTGGGACTTCTTAGAGTGCACACTATTCAAATAAAGAATAGATGTGATTAGAGATGTAATATTAAAATTAAAATAATACAAAAAAGAATATATAAAAGTTTTCAATGTAATTGCTTTATAAATGCTTTATTATATTTCTGTATTTTTCTAAAAAAGAATATAGTGTTAAGAAACTGTTCAGTTATGAAAATTGTTATTGTAGTAAAAGAAACTGTTTGTATTGTGTTGATAAAATAAAAATTAAAATTGTGTTTTAAAAAAAAGAAATTAGGCAACATTGTGTGAACTGACTGAACTAGTGGTGCCTACTGGATTAAGGAACCCTAATCCATGAAAACTGACTGCAGCAGTTTCACATGCAAGCAATAACTGTCATTACCAGACTAAAGATGTGAACTTGCTGTTAGTTTCAAATATTGGACTGTATTAAAATCTCCGTTCAAATCTTACCACTTTGGAAAATAGTATGTCACTTTAATTCTGAGTGACGTATCAGTTTAATTCCGTATTTCCTCACAGGAAACAGAAATCTTATTTTTTAAATAAGAGACAGCTGCTTAAATGACACTTGCTGCTTCTGACGTGTGAATGCCAATGTCTTAACAGGCCAGAATGAATTTAAGATTCCAAGTGCTGTTAAACCCTATGTTAATGAAATGCCATAACACAATTGATAAAGACTGTCTCAACAACCTTTCTCTTGCATTGTTGGCACAGCACTGGGCTTGACAAACTCAGTCACCAGGTCACCATGGCATCAAGAATTTCTTAGTCTTTTCAGCAGCAATTTTAACATAGTGTGTTTTAGTAATTCTCAGCAGAAGTACAAAGGGTTGGATCCAATCAGTTTTTCCCTGGTGAAAAAGAGTTTCCTTTGACCATCAAAAATGCTATGTTCGGGATCATAAGAGCTGTATGGATAAAAGCCATGCAGAATGAGGGCTGTAATGAAGTTGGGAAAGACTGAGCATAAGCGCTGGATGGATCCAATCTGAAGCTTAATTATAATTTTAGTCATTTTTGTATTAAAACTTTTTGTCATATGACAAAAATAAATGTGCATGAATTTCCTGTCATTGCTTATTTATATGTAAATATTTCTTGATGAATTCATTATTTAACCAGTTGTTTTCTTTACTGGCTCCAGTATTCAATTAAGTGGAGTTTTTTCAAGCAACAACGTCATTATGAGAAATTGGGGAGACATTAGGCTAGAGGTTTATTTTTGTTGTGGTGATAACAAACCAGGGTTACCTTTATATTAATCTCTTTTGTCATAGTTTTAATAATATTATAAAAAATTGTGAAGAGATTAGAATCAGGTTTTGTGATAGCAAAGTTAGAAAAAACCCTGAATGCTGAAAAAATCAGCCTGGCTCCTAAATTTTGGGGCTGGCTTCCAGAGCCCAAGACAATTCATCAAGGCCTGATATAGTATGCGTTTTTTCTAAAAGAACTAGATTAGTAGGGAAACCTCTGCATGAGACAGAAAATCCACATGCCCAAGGAGCTTTTGGCACAACTGCTAACTGCACCATTCTGCAGAACAGCTACATCCATGCTGCAGCAGGGCTATGAACAGTTTAGCTTGGCATGTGATGTGGGTTCCTTTTAATGCACCATGTACACAGACATAGTGATTTTTCTGGTGCATTCTACCTTTAATTAACTTCTAGTTTATTTGAATATAATAGCAAAAGAAAAGGTTCTTCACTTCCTCAGACGACGTGTTGAAGTTTTTGTACTGAGAAATTAGCATGTGTGTTCAAGAACAGGCTGTAACCAGAGAGAAGCAGAAAAATGTGACCCTGAGAGGGAAGGGATGAGTCCACACATGTAGCTCTGCTACGGGTGGAGAGATAATATGTATTAGTTGAACAGCGAAGAATGGGCCTGGTTGTTAATCCCTCTTCCCAGTGTGACTCTAATCAGGCGCCTCAAACCTTCTTTTCACAGGTTAAAAAAACGAGAGCCACCTTTGTGCTTTACACACCGAATAAAGGGAACAGGAAATTATGTGTATTAAGGGACAGGTAGAGAGCAGTCACTATTCAGAAGGCTGGGTGCGACAGCCAACCACAACCTAACACCTGAATTAAAGTACGGGAATAATAATGTTGTCCAACTTTACAGCTGTAGCCAATATTATGTATTGCATAATGTGCATTATTGTGCAATATCATGTATTGCAACATGTGCATGCTTACGTATTGGGAAAGCAGCACCATACACATTATCATCGTTTGGACAGGCACTCAAAAAGAAAGCGGCAGTCCGATTCACTTAATCCCCACTGAACACAGAGGGACTTGCTACCCAGCAAACATGCAGAGCAAAGATCAGGCAGCAAAGGAAAAGAACGGGGTGCATGTGGGAAGGAAGGCTGCACACACACGGAGCAGCAGAGGAGAGGAGTGAAGGGAAGCCAGGAGAGAGGTGCAGAGGGAAGGCAAATGCATTGTGCTAAAGAGCGACCGAGGGCAATCAAATGCCGGGGGGAGGGCAGCTCTGTCGGTTGCTGACATCCACTCACCGCTCAGGAAGGCGCCCAAGAAGAAGCATTTCTTTTTGTGGCGCTTCAAGAAGCCCCACACGGCCAACAGCATACCGACAGCGTCAATCCAGGCCGGACCCGGCTTCACTCGCTTGTCGCAGAAGTACCGCCGCTGCAAGACGAAGCCCCTCCTCCTCGCCGCGGACGCTAATCACGCAAGCCGGCAAGAGAGAGGCGGTGGGAGTCCCACCTGTTTCAGGGCTCCCCAACTAGCCCCGGTTCTTCCGCTATCTGGATCCTCCGGAAGCTTCAGCTGTGCGTCCTTTGTTCCAGCTATCAGGCGTAGAACTTACTCGCCCTGGAAATGGAAGCGGCGGAGGGCGAGCGGGTGGCGATCGCGGAAGAGACGGGGGCCTGGATGGATCGAGCCGTGAGCATGGTGGGTGGGTGTGGGGAACAAGAGGAGGGCTAGATGCCGAGGACAGGACTCCAGGCCAGCTCTTATGATAGTAGGTCATAGTGGAAAACAGGGAATTTCCACTGAGATAACTTTTCTCACCGTAGTACGATCAACCGGGGTCTGCCAACAGTTCTCCCTTCTGCAAACTAAGCAAGGCGCGCTGACTGCACTCTTTGGTATTTTATATGTTAGGGCGCGAGAGTACATAATCCAAAACTGGACGCTGCCCCACTCCTCCATAAGAACGCTGCTCTCCTGCGTTCTGTGCTAATTGCCACCAACATGGCAGGGGCGCTTTTAGGGAGGGAGATGGGAAGGCAGTGTATGGCAGAATTATGGGCCGAGCAAGGGTGGTGGCAGACGAAAGGGAATACTGCTTTCTAAAGGACCCGAAGTGCAGGCTGCGCGCTTATGACCATTGTTCACTTTTTTATATTAAAAAATGCAATGCCTTTTTTGTTTCATTGCTCACGAGTATGGGCTAGTTTGCGCGTGTGTATGGGGGGTTTGGGGGCCCATAGAATTGGACCCTGTGGTTCAATCTTTTTGAAACTTGGTGGGTATTTCAAGGAGAGGCCCCAGCAGCTACCCTGCAAGTTTGGAGCCTCTCCCTCAAATCCCCTTTCCTCCAGCCCCTCATATACCCTATGAGTTTTTGCCATTGATTTCAATGGCCCATAGGGTATAATAGGGCTGAAACTGACATTCCCTTTCTGACACACTTCCAGTGATGTCAAGGGACGTGGAATATGCTAATGAGTTATGCTAATGAGCTCCTGCAGCTCTTTTTCTGCGAAAGGACCCCTGCATAAGACCATGCAGTAAAATCAAGGTGATACCTATAGTAATCATTGCCATAAACCACAATCCTGTACTATATTAAGGTGCCCTTTTGGACTGTTTCATATAGTCCTAAACTTTTTTTTAAAGCCCTATTGAACATCCCTGTTTTGCACATTCTACAAAATGACAGATGTGTGGGAGGCTTCCTGGTCTCCTCAGGATGGCCATACCACAAGGTGGGAGCCACTGGTTCTCTCATTCACAGGATGGTTCCTTTAGAAAGCTTTTCTCCGGTAAGCAAAGCTGGCAGACCATAGCTGAGTGAGAGAGGCAGTCTTGCTGATACATTATATCATGAAATAAAGTGTTTTACTTTTCAGTTAAGCCATTGTGTCTATATGTTCCTTTTGGGTTCAGAGTGGCCTGCTACAGCAAAGAGGACTCCAACTAACTTTACTTTCTTTGAAACCAGAAATCCTGATCTGTGGGATACATCCGTGAGAGTTTCTCTGTTCTCCTCCCTGAAAGGAGTGGGCATGCTTGAAACTCTGAGGCATTTGTTGTGTTCTGCAAGGTTCTGAGCAAGTATAAAACAAGATAGAGAAGCAGGTGGATCCTCAAATAGCTAAAGAAAGCCACAAGTAGTTCCCTGTGCTTTAATACTGGCATACTAAACACCCATATTTTGTTAGCAAGTTGTTAGGCTCCCCCCCCCCCCCCCCCCCCCGATTCCTTTAAAGAATACATAAGGCTTATAGATTACCCTTCTGGGATACAGAGACAGAGCTTGCCTATTAACCCATGCTAGGTTTGTTCAAGCCATGCAATTGATGCTGAGAATGTTGATTGTCAAATTATATCAGCCTAAAGCTTCTCAGAGGTTGCTGCAATGCTCTGGGATGAGCTGCTAGTGGAGGTGAGGTATTGTTGTTTGGGACTGCATAACATAGTACACTTTAAAAGAGCTTTTTGTTGATTTCATTGTCGATACATGATATGTGAACCTAGACTGAAGCTGTTGTTTTACTGATGATGGGATAATATTTTGGGTGTTTTAATTTTTTAAAATATTGGTATGCCTGCAGCACGCCACTGTAAACTGCTTTGGACCCCCTATAAACCTCTTAACACTTACTGTCTCTTATAATGATAACAAATAGGGGCCTGCAACAAAACGTTGCAGATTGTTGTGGTATATCTTCAGCTGCCTCTAGCACTGTCGCCTCAGTTTTGGCACTCAGGTGAGGGGAGAGTTCTTGTAGGGTGGCTGAGGTGATGTTGCGGGAGGCAAACGGATAAGAAGGAGCTTCCTTGTCCATCCGCCTGCCTTCAGTACTGTTGCCTCAGTCTTTGGCACTCTGCAGCTGAGGACAGAGTTCGGGAGGGTGACTGAGGCAATGGTGCAGAAGGTAGGCAGGTGAGTGAGAAAGAGCCTTCTTGCTCCACCAATCTGCTTCCAGTGCTGTTGCTTCCTGTGCACTCCCCAACTCTCACCTGATTGCAGGTAGGTGGATGGCAAGGAGGCTCCTCACCAGCTGTCCACCTGCAGTGCTACCACTTCCCTGTGTGTGGAGAGGAGGCCCCCAATCTTCTTTCCCTACCCCACTGCAGCAGTGATGTGTTTCACAGTTTTTAACTCTTCCCCCCTTTTGGGAAGGTTTCAGATTTTTCTGCAAACCCGGGGGGGGGGGGGGTCCTGCAAGTTTGGAGGAAAAAATCTCCCTTCTGTTAGTGTGGTTCCAATCCATGTGTTTAAGTGTCCACAGATGGGGCCACAGTTGACTATCCTCTGTGTGTGTGTGTGTGTGTGTATATATATATACACACCCAGCGTATTGGCACTTTCCAGCTCTCCCATTGGCTGTGTGCTCCATCAGCCATTGGCCCCGTAACTGCCACTTAAGAGTACTCGCATGCCATTGGCTGGGGGCTGGGTCCGCTCCTCTCTCCCACCCACTGCCAGCCTGGCCACTCTTCCCTGACAGAATAAACTGCCAAAACAGCTGTCTCTCCTAATAAAGACACTTCTCCTGTTTGGCTCTTCTGTGGCTTGCTGGCTACTGAGGTGGGCCACTAGCCATCAAACCGTTCTGTTCTCCTCCTGCTGTGAGCTAACTTTTCCCTCAGTAGCTGTTGCTAGGCAACCAAGCTTGGTTCTGTCAGCAAAAAGGCAAAGGCAGAGGAACTTTTCAGGCCTACTTTGGTTTTTGTGGGAAACTTATTGGGGCCAGTCCTGACTAGGGTTGCCAGTTCCAGGTTAGGAAATTCCTGGATATTTTGTGATGGAGTCTATGGAAGCCAGAGTTTGGAGAGGGGATAGTTCTCAGCTGAATAGAATGCCACAGAGCCCATCCTCCAAAGCAGTTATTTCATCCTGGGGAACCATTGCTGCCAATCACCAGGTTAGGGCTGGAGATTACTCAGAATTAAAACTACTCTCCAGATGGCAGAGATCAGTTCCCCTAGAGAAAATGGCTGCTTTAAGGCTGGACTCTGTGTCATTACACCCTGCTGAGGCTGCTTCCCTCCTGCTTGGGTCTCCACTGTGGAAAAAGACTGTACTTTTTTTAGGTAGAGGCTGTGGGGTGGGGGATGGAAAGCTGAAGGCAGAGGGGCAGATAGGTAGGTTGATGGTTGGCTGGGAAGGAGATAGGGTTGCCAACTCCAGGTTGGGAAATTACTGGAGATTTGAGGGGTGGAGCCTGGAGAGGGTGGGGCTTAAGGAGGGTGGGACCTCAAAGGTACAGTGCCATAGGCTCCACCCTCCAAACCTGTCATTTCCTCCTGGGGAATCACTGCTGCCAATCTCTAGGTGAGAGATGGAGATCACTCAGAATTACAGCTGTTCTTCAGATGGCAGAGATCAGTTACCCTGTAGAAAACTGTGGACTCTGTCATTATACCCTGTTGAGGTGCCCCCTCCTTATGACAACCAGTGTGACGTAGCAGTTAGTGTTTTAGAGCAGGGTCTCCCAGGCCCAGGTTCTTCCTGTGGAAGCTGATTGGGTGATTTCAGACCACTCACAGACTAACCTACATCACGGGGTTATTGTGCAGATTGAAAGGGGGAGAGGAGAATGATGTGAGCTGCTTTGGTCACCACTGTGGAGAAAAACTACTTTTCCTAGGTACAGGCTTCAGGGAGTGGGGAGGAGATGGAAACCTGAAATCAGATAATGCTATGTTGATGGTTGGCTGGGAAGGAGATAGGGTTGCAACGTCCAGGTTGGGAAACTCCTGAAGATTTGAGGGGTGGAGCCTGGAAAGGGTGCAGTTTGAGGAGAGGTGGGACCTCAGCCAGGTACATTGCCATAGACGCCACCCTCCAAACCAGCAGTTTCCTCCTGGGAAACCATTGTTGCCAATCTCCAGGTGAGAGTTAACCCCTCAATGGATGTACAGTGTATGCAAGTATGCAAACCACCAAACAAGTGTACAAATAAAGTTATTAGACAACAAATTATGTCCTCAAAATGAATTAGTATTTTCTTTTAGAGTCCTTTTTCACAGAAGTTATAAACTACTCCCTCTTTGTCGCTAAACACAGTCACAAATGTTGTCTAATACTTTATTTGTACTGGGGTTTTTTTGGTGGTTTGCAGTCTCTCAGAATTACAGCTGCTCTTCAGATGGCAGAGATCAGTTCCCCGGAGAAAACGGTGGACTTTGTGTCATTATACCCTGCTGAGGTCACCACAACAAATTGATGCTAAATGCCCAAGCCAGAGCACCTGCCCAGAGCCTCTTTCTAGACCCGTTGTATTTATTTCCACAATGGGCCTTATTCCTAGTCAGATATATTGATCCTGGTTGAGTTGCTACATGTCAGTTGCTTTGTGTGGCTGTACCTTAGCTCTATGAACAGTAGTATAGATAGAACACAAGAAATTATCAATATAGTCATTATTTAAGTGCTTTTTTCATCAGGACATACACCTTGCGTGGTTCTTTTTCTGAGCTGTATTAATTTCAGTTTTTGTCTGCCACATGGTCATGAAGATACTATTTTTGTATTATATTTTTGTCTTTTCCACAAGAGATGCCAGGGTGGTATACAAGCAAGAGAAGAAGACGTACTTGCTCAGTTACGCTTAGTTTTTTCTTTCCATCCTATCCTTGCCAGAAGAATGGATCGGGCTATTTGCCTCCTTTTGCATTCCCTCTGATTTATTACAGATGTCTTCTTTCATTTAAACAGCTTTCCTACTGTAGCTAAGGGATTTAGAGTTGGTTATGTTGTATCCTTATTTCATTTCATCCTAAGCTGTCAGGTGCGCTTGGCAGAAAGATGTCGATTTTGCCAGGGCTGTGCAAGTGAGATACATAGCTAAGAGGGGATTTGAGTGTGGATTTCCTGCACTGAACCAAAAACTGTTTACTACTGTTTGTTATCTTTGCGTTGTTATCTTGTATCTGGGTTTGACTTTGTCACCTCTTCTTTACTTCCCAAGCAATCTACTGCATTTTCCATCCTGGGATGTGTTTTTATTTATGTAGCACCATCAGCCTGCATTGTGGTTTACAGAGTACAAAAAGACAAGTCTCTGTCCTGAGGAACTTTGAATTGAAAATTTAACATGTGGAAAGAAACAGGAATAATTAAAATAAAATATGCATTCATTCAATTTGTACATACTTAGGCTTTGTTGCAGTAGGGGAGGGGGACTAATGTTTTCTGTCAAAAGCCTCAGAGGAAAGGTGGATTTTGAGGAGGGATTTGAACGAAGGGAGAGAGGGGGGTATTACATGGGTGTTATGGGAGGCAGTAGACACGGTAGTTCTAACTTGTAAACTCTCTTTTCTTGCCAACACTTGTGGCTTTCCCAGATGATGGACTGTGTATCTCCTATATCAGCAAGGGCCTTAGTTCTTCAGTGATACTACCAAAATTATGTAATAATCAGCCGGGCTTTCTCATCTAAAAAGAAACAGCTAACAGGAAGTTAATCATAAAAACATTCTTACAAGGAAACATGTATATCTGGTCACAGTGAAGACCAAGTACAGTCTGTACTAATGTGACCAGATAAATTAGTTGTTCTGTTAAGTCTGAGACGCATCTTCAGATATAGAAATGTAAGCACACAGCGAATCTGTCTTGGCTGCATAGATTACTGTAAAGTCTGACACTGTAGCCCTAAATTCAGATCTAAGTTGTTTTGAAAGCTTGTTGTGGTTGAGCCACATGAAATGTAATGGAACACCATAATTCCCCTACTTAGTCTTGAGTGCAGCCAATTGATCTGTCAGTGACAAATAGATTCCTCTGAAACCGCAAGTCAAATTTCTCACAAAAGTAGAAAAAAAATCTAGCACTTATATTAGAGCAGGGCAGGGGGTGGCACTATATCTGTAAGTTTTAGGGAGTTGAGCTGCTGCATTGTGGCTGTGGTGGGTCCTGATTTTGTGAGAGGTATGCCACAGCCCTAATGTTGAAAGAATAGAAAATGCATCCTTGTTAGGTTTTGTTACCCATCTTCCCTTAGGCTAGGGATTCTGTTTTCTGACAGACAACTGTATATGGTCAGCTACTATATTGGACCAAATATGTTTTGTTTTTGAAATCCTGGCTCTGTGCTGGCATTTGGAGTGGGAGAGGGTAGGTAACTGTGGATGTACTTTGCAATGTTTCTGCACGCACTGACTGTGAGGAATTTCACACGGCCAATATGTTCTGCTTCAGGAACTCTTCGGTAACGGTTTCTGTCTGGCATTTCAGACAGAACTGTACTAGTACCAGTTCTCTAACGGAACATATTGGCCATTTCAGACAGAAACGCTTCTCTACCGTTAGGGAAGCGTTCCTGAACCAGCTTACCTTGAAACCTCCTCCCAAGCGTTCTTCTGTTCTTCTCCCGGTCCTGAAGCGCTACGGGGGTTCTGTGTGAAATGCCCCAAACTGTTCCAGCATTGTCCTTTCTAACTCTTTCTGTGTCTGATAGGCTAAGGAAGCACTGGGAAATGGTGAGGTGCCTGTTGGCTGTCTCATGGTCTACGATAACGAGATCATAGGGAAAGGGAAGAATGAAGTGAATGAAACTAAGAATGTAAGTCCCCCAGCTTTCCTTTTTCATAAGCTATTTGGCATGGAAAACATGTAGTGCTCATTTCTAAATAATTCTGAATTTTGATGATTTCACTTGTGTTTTATTGTGTTTTTTACTGATGAATTTTTTAAAATTTGGTAACAGCCTAAAGGATTTCCATATTGAAAGGTTGTGTATGGGATATACGAAGCACATGTATTATACTGCGAAAATTGGCCTTTTAGATATGTATCTTTTCCTGAGTACAAAACATCAAGAGGGTGAGGCTGAATTGGCATGTGTGTTAAAGAGTAGTCCTGCAGGCATAGTAGACTTGTCTTAATCTGTTTAATGTTCCTTGGTGAGGACTCTTCAGGACAGTGCAACAGATATCTCTCAGAGCTGTTCCTTTTGAATTGCCTGAGGTGAATAGGAATTGCCAGAGTTTGTTTTTCTTGTGGCAGCTTCCTCGCCTGTTCTTCTTTTTCCTCTAGACAAAACATGTTCAGTAGAAAAAAACATAGTTCTTTTTAATCCTAACAGTTTTCTCGCCTTTTCAACTTTGCTTGCAAAAGTACCTGCCAATCAAATTTTTTTACCCATGGTTTTACTAATAAAATATACTTTAGGATCTTGCTGCAGTATATATGTATGTATTCATTCATAGCAATTATCTCTGAACATGACACAGTAAAATATATAATTAATCTGTGCGCTATTTATGTTCCTCACAGAATTTTTTCCTGGCAGCCCATTTTAGTACATTCTCTGTGGTCGCTCTGATGCCCTAGATTTAGACTGAGTAAAGGGTTAAACATCTCTCCCAGTCAGAGATTTCCCAGTTTGTATCTTACAGTCTCATTTTACAATTTATGAATATCTGAAAGCTTGATTCTTCTAGCAGGTATTGATACAGTAGAAGCTACTTCTGTATTCTGCCTTATGTCCTTTGTTTTCTTGGACCAGCATTATATTTCCCAACACATTTTATACTCCTTGTTACAGTTCTAGGGCATATTTACTCATTTGTACCCTCTGAGGACACTAAAACTTGTCTGGAGAAGCCTAAGAATCTAGTGTTTGTTGCAAATTAATTGATAAGGATGGGTTTCGTGTAGGTGTCTGCTACAAGGATATTGCAAAGTCTTCTCCAGGGCAAACTACTGGTCATGACTGGATTATAAGAGACATGAACATGAATTAGAAGGGTTATGTGGGTATGATGCCAGCTTTGAGATAAAGTGGATAGGTGAACATTTATTGGAGATTAAGATTCATTTATAATTGATTGTACCACATATCAATAATTCTATTAACAATTTTATGCTGATATCTATATAGAGTAGCACATTTATTCTTTCAGATCATTAGCATTTGGTCTTTGATCTTTGTCTAACCACCACAGCAAAATAAGCCAAGTTCTGTGAAACATGCAGGCTTCATTGTTCTTACATAAAATGGCATATCCAAAAAGACTGAACTTATCAAAATACATTACCCATTTTGTAACTTAAATGACTTATTAAAAACAGGTTATCAGCTGGTAAAAGGGAAAAATACTGACAGCTTTAGTTCAGCCCTGCAAAATTTTCAGATCTTCCTAATTGGAAGTGACTGGAAATTGAATCAACGAACTTCCCTGAAGCTGAAGTGAGACGGTCTTCTACGCTACCCTTTGAGCTATTCTGACTAGTAGGTCTCATTTCTTCCCTCATGTTTATTCATAAGCTGATAAAAAAGCAAGAAAGTCGATATCTGACAGGGCAGAAAAGGCCTTTCCCCTAAAGCTGGGCATTACTTCTCCAAATAGCCACTGCTGCTGTACCCTCTTTGTCCTTGCTCCAAAACAGAATACGTGCAGTGCCAGTAATTGTGTCCTGTTGTGGCTTTAAAAATGGGAAAGCCAATTCATTTAACACAGGTAACTATAGGCCTATCTTGAGGGTGCGGTAGATGTTAATGAAGAACCTTTTAATAAATAAAATATTATGATTTTATGTTTTACTGATGAAGTGGTACTACTGTCAAATATTATTCCTATAAATACTGTAGTGTCCTTTTATATGCTTTTGGCTGTTATATTTCACTGCACTGATGCCAAAAGTTAATTCACTCACAAAGGGTGGCATGTCCCAGTGACAGAATGTTCCTCGCACTGACAGAACAAACCACACTTAGCTGAGTGGTAGGATAAAATCCATTGTTATCAATTGTTTATCATGAGCCTTCTCCCTGACATATTTTCACTTGTGAATGTTAGTGATAAACCTAAGATGTTCGATCCTACCAGCTTTCCACAGCAGGAAGAGGACTGTCCTTCACTTTCCCTTGCTTCAGCAGCCCATTTTGATCTCAGCAAAGGCGATGGCATAGAGTGGGGGAGGGAAATCTATTGGAGTTGGCGCTGCTAAATATTATATTGCTGTATGTTTTGCTTTCCTCCAAAGCTAGGGGTGAGTTCAGTGGTGTGGTCCACGTCCAAGTGAATGCTAACAGGTTGCAGATCATGCGGCATGATCTCAGCTGGTTCATTTAGCTCTTTAGCAGACTTGCCAGAGAGTGATGCACTATGCCCCTTGCCACTTATCACTTGAATAGTAGTGGGGGCAAATTCACTCCATAGTGGCATCACCACTTCAGCTGTTTGTCTTAATCTAAGCGCGATCTGTAGCGCTTCAGCATAACTTATTGGTAGATCAGACGAGAGACCACAGATATGGAATCATGGAAGCCACATAATATGTTGTTTTCTGAAAGGAGAGCTGATTGTTGGGAGTTTTCCATTTCATTCATAACAATACCATCAACTTTAAATACTTGTTTTTTCTATATCCTCACAGGCTACTCGCCATGCAGAAATGGTGGCAATTGATGAGGTGATAGACTGGTGTCGTCAGCACAAGAAGGATCCCGAGGAAGTATTTCGGCATACAGTGTTATATGTCACTGTAGAGCCCTGCATAATGTGTGCAGCTGCCCTGCGCATGATGAGTATCCTTTACTACATGATGTATTGGCATGTTACTTCCAACCTATAAATTGCTTGACTAGCAAGGTAGTGGAGGTCATCTTTATGTTGACAATGTTTATGTGTGGATTTGTCGGTGCATAAAGTTTTATTTCAAAAGGCTTGGTGTGGGCAAGGTCAGATGAGGAATGGATTCTGGTCAGGGCCACTTTTTGGATGAGGTGGTCTGCCTAAAGCAATGGATATCATTACATATGGAAGCACCATCTAGACGCAACTGAATTATGGCAACCCCGGCAAGGTTTCAAGGCAAGTGGGAAGTAGTGGCAGCTTGCCATTGCCATCCTCTGCCTTCCCTGGTGGTCTCCCATCCAAGTGCTGACTCTGCTTAGCTTCTGAGATCTGAGGAGATTGGGCTATACCAGGGATGGCCAACTTGCTTAACGTAAGAGCCACATAGAATAAACGTCAGATGTTTGAGAGTCACAAGACATGAACAAATATTACATGTTTTTACTGGGAAATATGCAAAGTTGCTTTTTATTAACATTAAATGAGACTGCCAAAATAAGAACAAAAGTGGTAAAAGCAGATATTGATCGTGATATTTATTTGTCCAATGATATTTGTTTGCTAATGATATTTAGCTTCCCCAGCTGCCCTACCGGGAGCCACACAGTATGTATGAAAGAGCCGCATGTGGCTCCCAAGCCACAGTCTGGCCACCCCTGGGCTATACCATATTGTGTTCCCTTCCAGCGTTTACATTAAGGGTAGGAAATGGTTGGTTATATAGCTCCTTGTATTTTTACTATTGTTGTTTGGATTGTCTGCCTCAGGTACCAAATAGCAAGGGATGTTGCTGGCTTTAGAATTAGAGATTTGGAAAAGATGGTGTTACCCTGAAAGAAGACTTTGAGTCAGAACCAAAGAAGCAGGAGTTGATGAGAGAAGGTTTCTGCTTATTAAATTGGGATAATCATATAACACTTTCTTGGTGTAGTCTAGGAATTCCTTAACTTATTTATATAAATCTCACTTGTTGTATATGGCTGCCAAAATGAACGGTTTGGAGGTTGTGGCTCTGTTTTAAACATCTCTTCTGCTACCTTAACAGACACAGGAGAACCATTTCAGGTGAAATATTTTGTCACTGTGTTTTAGGATTTGGAGTGGCAGTCTATTCACACAGAAATATATGACAAGAGTGTTTTGTCTAATACAGAATCTGCTGTAACTCTGCTCTTTTGCAGTGGGACAAGGTATAATCTTTCAAAAGGTGTGAAGGAATGTAAATAAGGGTGTCACAGCTGGTCCTGTGAATGGTCTGGGAGTACCTAATCCCATAGCATTGGTGAAACGAAGTGGCTACAAATTGGTTGATTGATTAATTGAAGATCACTATGCATTACACAAAATTTTGGTAGGGAAAGACAGGATCTAAGACAGGATTTTGATGGAAAAGCAAAGTAGCTGAAAGCAAAATTTTGAGCCTGAGTTACTGTGTCATAGGGTGAGGCAATGGGCACAGTGCCAAAGAAGGGGGATAATCCACTTTTAGGATTGACACTGTCATTTGTAGGATCCTAAGATAAGAGGAGAAGCAGATAAAATATATTGTTGTGTTTAAATAAAATTTGTCTGATATTCAGTCTAGGAATAACAATTTAGATGTACATTGTAGGAACTTGCGGATAAGGGAAAGTTTTTATTTAAGAAAGTGGATTGCCATTTTCAAGCAATTGTAGCAGACTACAGTGTAGAAAGCATCCCTTATGTATGCTTTTAGATTTGTGCACTCACTGGAAGCATCCTGCTTTGGGGGGGCGGGGGCAGAGTTTATATGTCACTCTCATTCACACATTTCAAGGAATAAACGATACTGCAGAATAACATGTGGGTGGAATAAGTTGCAACACAAGTCAATTATTTTAATGGGCCAAGAAAGATTTGGCAGGTAGGGGAGAAACAATATCAGAAAGATGAGTTCCTTGGCAGAAACTCTTAGATAAACGCTTGTGAAGACAGTGTTCCGTTCTAGTGGTCTGGTTTTCAGTCCACAGAGGAAGTAGCCGATGTGTAGACTGTATCACTTTAAACTGCAGGTAGAAAGATACCCCTGTAATTGTCCATACTTTGAAGTTAAGTACAGTGAATTTGAAAGCCTTTACTGGTGCAAAATCAGTGCTTCAGATGAGGTGGAGACCCCTTCTTATTATACCTTTGTGAGCTGCTGTAGCATGTCTAGTTCCTTGTCACACAGATAATATGAGAAGCTTTAGGTCATGGGGGAGGAGTGCATGACTAACCCCTGCCTGTTATGCCCGTTATCAGAGTATGGGCCACTCTCTCTAACGTGGGCACCTCCTGCATGGCATAGAATTTATATAATCTGGGAAAGTACCATACTGTAGCAGCCTTGAGTTGGCAAAGGCCACAAATAAATTGCATCTGGAGTTAGAAAATGTCTGTGCAAATATCCTTGTGCTTGTATGCAAATTTGGGGGCCCTTTATGTTAATTGCTGTTAAAGGGCACCCCCCAAGTTGCCTCAAAGCTGTATGATAGAGGGATGTTCAGCAGACGAGAATTTTTCTAGATAATCCAGCACTGTGGTAGTAAAAGCCACATTTTTATGGGATGCATATAGTAGAGACACACAAATACTCTTTGGGTCAGGAACCAGTAAATTCTAACAACAAAGTGGGATTTGAAATGCCTTTTAAAAAAAAAAATACAAAATTTTCTGGTCTATAGTGCATAGCTGGTTATCGATCAGAGGAAGCTGTGGAAATGTTGAAAACGTTCTACAGACAAGAAAACCCAAATGGTAAGTCCCATTCTCATTCTAATTATTTTTTGGTGCATGTACATCTTTTGAGTATTAATGGATCCTCTTTTCTTTCTTCCTTTGGCAGCACCAAAATCAAAAGTTCGAAAAAAGGAGTGCGTTATGTGATTAGCTGTGGTGGAAGCTAAACTGGCCCTGGAAGAGTAACAAATTACCCAAAGGCTTGTGTGATGCTTTCCTTCCCTTGGCTAGTTGAGGGTTAAGATGTAGCGAAAGTCATTTCTGTTCCTTTGTTGGATTTTATTATGTTTCTTTTAAACGTTTCAGTGATATCAAATGATCAAAAAAGAAAACGTAAAATGGTTGATATTTCCTTGTGAAATAAGTGAGAAGGGTGAAGAGCACCTTTCCACACATAGTAGGTCAGAGGGATTTATTCTAATCCATACTGATTTTGAACTGTATTAAGGGTGACTTCCTGGGCAGCCTTTGGTGTGAGAGGTGTAGCTTGCCCTGAGACAGAGCTCTGAGACAGTCATGCTTGGACCAATAGCATACACAGTAGTCTGTACACTTTGGTTTCTTGCAGGCCACTGGGAGCCCTTGGCTTCTCATTAGCATGCTAAAATTTATTGTGTTCTGAGGTCTGTGTACTCAGTCAACCTGAACTTCAGGACTGCCTCTGCATATAGCGCTGCCCCTGGGGAGTGACAGCCTCAAGTCCTATCGTAAGAACTTGCCCTCTTAGGTCTTGCTTAGCCGATTTTTACCCTACCAGTTTTCTTCAGGAGAGGTGTTGCTGATGTGATGGTCATGTTGAGGGGATAGAAAAATAATCACATACACCAGGAAAAACTACCTATTAATGCCTGGCATTTCCGATATTTTACTGAATGAAGGACAGTATATCGGAGGTTACAAATGGGACACTTCTAACCAGAGTTACAAAATTGTATAACATTTATAGTGTGTTGGATCCAGCAGAAAATTTCTGTTAATTGAATGGGAGGTGATTTTTGCCACTTTCTCCTTCCCGCTATAAACTGACAATTCCCTCCTCATCAGTTCCTGAGATTCCCTTCTCCCCCAGGAGCAGCATTTCTGGGATCATTTCCGGCTGCAGCAGGAGGGGCAGTTAAGAAAATCCTGATCTGGTGTCACAAATCCCTTTTGTCAACAGAGCTTTTTTGGCAGGATCCAAGCCAGCATCTCTTGAAATATTCGCCTTGGGCAAGCAAAGTCGTTTCCTGAACACATTTGTAACTTGCATTTGTGAAGTTGTACTACAATGTAGCTAGTTATTTTGCCCTTTCTTTAATATAGTTGCTTGGCATAAAGGTAGTTCTTAACACTCTCTTCCGCTATACTTATCCTAAGCGACCAAAATGGAAACAACTGATAGCTGTAATGCAGCAGGCCAACAGTAGTAAGGAAAACCGAGGACCATGTTAGAGTTGATACTTGCAGTTTCATTGTTGTGTTCCTCGAATGCAGTATGATTACGGTCCAGAAGAGGGCCCTGCTGTTTCAGTAATGAGCAACTTGGGGAATTCTAAACTGAACTCTTCAAGAATGTGCATGCCACGCAAAAAAAAAAAAAGCTAGAAAACCAAATCGCTCAAAGACATTTAGAATTTTAATAATAAAGACAAGTCATTCTGAGAGTTCCGTTAGAAAAATCTGAACCAGAATGTTGTTTCAGTGTTTCTGTCTTCTACCATGTAGAATGGGAAAAACCTGAAGAATTGTAAGTGTGATTTTGAATGCTAAACAATAAAGAGTAATATTTGTATCACTTTTTTTTTTTTTTGGAAGGATGTGACTTTTTAAAGGGAAAATTTTACCTTGTGCATGGCAATCAGGAAACTGCTTTTTCTGGCTTGAAGGCAGGTATCTTGGCATCTCAGTTCTTGAATTCTTTGCTTAGAATTGCCCTAATGATTTCAAAAGAGACTCTAGAAAGAGTACGGTTATTGTGCTTGAGACTGTATAAGACTTCTGGCAGCAAACATGTCCCTCATGGGTCACCAAAGATGATTTGTTTGATGAATACATTACTAATAGCAGCACAGGATGGGTTTTTGTATTATTCGAAAAAGTCATTGTGTTTTTATTGTTATTTAAAAAATTCTTTTTGTACACTATGGTCAGTCACTGTTATATGGTAAAAGATGTTTAAATGCATATTGGAATTCAGTACAGTTGGTGGTAGAAAGAATTCCCTTTATTGAAGGTAAGAGTGAAATAGGGAAATACAAGACACAGATGTTTTGCAGTGCAAGACAGAGCAAGGAGGACCTGAATGGATGATGGCACAGATGTTTTGCAGTGCAAGACAGAGCGAGGAGGACCTGAATGGATGATGGCAACTGTGTCCAGGTGACTGGTGTATGGACAACACCCAATAAAGTTAACATATGGGCCCGCCTGTGTCTCTGTTGGATCCATTCATACCAGGTATAGTCTTCCACTGCCACCCAACTCAATTGAGACCATCCCAGAAATCCACCTCCTTGTCCTTCTGCATGTGACTTAAGCTTGATTTCCTTATTAGTCCACAGACTCTTTAAGGAGCCACTTTTTAATAATGGACCATTATAAAGAAAGATGGATCATAGGGATATTCCAGCTTGAGAGAATTTTACAGTTTGTTCGTTCATTTTACATGGAAGTAAATTAGAAGACAGATTCATGGAGGACAGGTCTATCAGTGGCAACTAGCCTTGGTGAGTGAGGGAGCCACCATATTCAGAGGAAGTAAACCTCTCAAGCCTACTGCTTGGAGGCTTGGCCTCTGTGCCTTGTTTGTTGGCCTCCAGTGCAACTGGCTGGCCACTTAACAACACCTGATGCTGGATTAGATGAACCACAGGCCTGATCGAGCAGGGCTGTCTTTCTGTTCTTTAAATTCCATTGAGTTCAACATCAAATGCTGATAACTACACAACATGCTTAAAATTTACCTTATCTGGGAATTCTCTTTTGTGCCGTGTTGCCTGAAGTGAACATCTGCAGGTGATTAAATGCAGAGGTCAGTGATTTTTTTAAGCAGTTATCTGATTCACCACTTTAAAGAAGGAATTTGTTGATTGCTTCTCTGCAGAAATTTTGGCTCTGTAACACCCAGGTACTATATCGAGCTGATTTGTGGGGTGTGCTGAAATCATCTGATCTTGAAGTAACTTTCAAATAAGTTCTCTTGGGTGGTTCAATTCTGCATAATGTGCAGAATTAATAAACCTGAAGAATAAAGCGAATAATAAACCTGAAGAATAAAGCACAGCAGGCAGTATCTTAGAAGAGGTATTCCTTCCTGAGTGACAGAGAATGCCTCTTCTAACAGTGCCTACTATCTACAATTTAGGTAAGCATTTACATTTTAACGGACAGGTATCCCCCCCAAAAAATTCTATTTTGCTGTGTGCTTTATTGAGATTTTTTTTTTGCATTGATCAGATCTTGCAGTCCTTGTAGCATCTTTTAAACAATTACTTATCCTAGCACCCCAGTGGCACTTAAAAGCAAACTTAAATGTGTCAGCAGCTATAAGACACACTTGGAACATCCATAATAGGTGCAAATGGCATGGCCAGACATGTGGATATTATAAAATAAGCAGGCATAGTAATCATTTCCCCCTGTGGCACAAGCTGTTTGACAAGGACCATAACACTGAGAAATCAGGCGATTGCATCGTTGGTCTTGATTGTGTGCCTTCTCAGACTTTTCAGGCTATGCCTTAAAGAAGTCTTGAGGGGAGCCATACTTTAGTATTTGTGATGTTAAGTCATGTACAGCTGGAGACAAGCTATAGCCTGTCCTTTTTATGTTGAGTATCAACTTTAGACCAGTGCTTTAGTTGTGAATATCTTCAAAACTGCCAGTTTGTCAAGCAACTTGAGCAACTTCACCCGCACACACAGTCAGGTAATTTTTCTTTAGTAACTTGCCTTTGTCTCTGAAAATTTGATTGCTGTATTTCTCTTTCAGTGTCTGAAAGTTATTTGGAACATTCCCCCCCCCCCCCCATGAATGTGAGATATTGACTGGGTTTTGTTTAAGTGCTTCCACTGTCGACATGCTTGACTCATGTAATGCCCTGCCCTTTTGGTCAGGACAATTAAATAAACCACCTGTCTACTCCCAGTAACTTAAATCATGGAAATATGAAGCCATATATCTCAGGGGCTTATCGGTCAGTCATCTTGACATCCAAATCTATTAACTAGCTAGGAGGGCAATAGAGCAAAACTTAAACATCTCTGGGCTAAGTGGGTTGTTGTAATTGACAACCCAAAGATATACTGAATATAACTTGTGACTGGCACAACAAAAAAGGCATGAATTTAAATTACAACTTTAAGGGAATGCAAGGTTTATTGAGCCATAGCAGACTCATTAGGAGTTCCTTTCTTTGCATGCAATTAAGTGATACTTTTACAAGGCAGTTATTTAAAGAGCGCGCACACACACGCACAGAGCTCCATATAATTTAAACATTTGCAAGTCTGCAGGGCTCTCTTTTCAGTAACGCATACACAATGTGGCCTTTAATTACCTTGGCAGGTTCAGAACATTGATAAAAGATTATATTTTAAAACATAAAATCTTCAGAATTTTTCCAGTACTTGGCAGGCAACCCATTCTTGAGTTGTGTTTGGAGCAAGACTAGCAGGAGAGCTTACAGCCAAGACCTCCAGTGTAGACTGTAACAGGTTTTGAAAGAAAAACCCTTTGATACAAGTGGGAAAAGAGCACAGAGGACAATTAATGCTTAGGGTCCCAGGAGCAGCTGTTTTATTAATTTGCTTTGCCTTTTGGCTGCTGTTGTCCAATTTTGTCATTAAAGTAATCCAGAAATGGGACATTTCCCACCAAAATGCAATCACTAACTCCACTTGTTTTCAACTGCTCCCTGAGAGAAGATACTCTTAACACTACCCCCCCCCCCCCCAAGATAACTGCCAGGCTAAATTCCAAAGAGTCACAGCAACACATGTGACAGGGTGTTGGCAGCTGGGCCCCAGGAGGAGTCACCTCTGCTTCCTAACTAAGGGGAAGGCATGGAGCTGGTATATTTGAGTTCAGTAACACCTTAGAGACCTGCAAGATTTTCAGAGTATATGCTTTTGAGAGTCAAAATTTCCCTCCATCAGGGGGAGGGGTGTGCGCTATGCTTTTTCTCTCTGAATACTCCTCCCAGTCGGAAATGGGAGACATTTATTTATTATTTATTTATTTATTAGATTTGTATCCCACCCTCTCCGCCTCTCGGTGGGCTCAGGGCGGCTAACAACATATACCATATGGGAAATGGGAGACATTTATTATTTATTTATTTATTTATTAGATTTGTATCCCACCCTCCCCGCCTCTCGGTGGGCTCAGGGCGGCTAACAACATATACCGTATACAATAAAACCATAAAATACAAGATAAAAACATATCATCAACAAAATACTGTGCAATATCTTTCCTACTAGATGGCGCTGCTCACCCTATCCCAACAGCATTGACAGGTACCGGTGGTCTGGGCGGCGATGTTCAATATTTGGGCCAGGGCAATAAGATCCTGGCAGCGACCCCTACTTGTAAGCCTGGCGGAAGAACTCCGTCTTGCAAGCCCTGCGGAACTGTGAAAGGTCCCGCAGGGCCCTGATGGTCTCTGGGAGCTCATTCCACCAGTATGGGGCCACCACTGAAAAGGCCCTGGCCCTTGTTGCCGCCAGTCGGGCCTCCCTGGGCCCCGGTAGGACCAGGCGGTGTTGCAAAAGATTGCAGCAGTGCACTCCTGCTTCCTACTGAGGAGGTGTATGTATGTATTTAAAACATTTTTATGCCGCCTTTCCACCCAATCGGGTCCCCAAGGCAGCAGAGATAACATTAGAACAATTCAAAAAAACACAAAATATGTTCAATAAAACACATTAAAAAACACCACCACCAGAACCAGGGATGAGGACTAATAATAATCATCACTGGGGTATGCCAAACAAAACAAAAAAGGCTTTACCTGCTGGCCGAAGACACCAGTAGAGGGAGATGGACAACTCTCTCTGGGGAAGGAGTTCCAAAGATTTGGTTCCATGACTGAAGAAATTCTACCTCAGATGGTGGGGAGCAATTGAAACAAAGGTTCAAAGATGACTGGAGTGAACCGGTAGGTTCATACAGGAGAATGCGGTCCTTAAGGTATGTTGGTTCCAGGCCGTACAGGGCTTTAAAGGTCAATACTAGCATCTTGAATTGAGCTTTGAAGCAAATTGAAAGCCAGTGTAGATGGGATAAGACTAAAGTGATAGGGTTGCTATGCCCCAGTCCAGTCAACATTCTGGATGCAGCATTCTATACCAACTGCAGCTTCTGGACAGTTTTCAAAGGTGGCCCCATGTAGTGGTTGGTGTAGTGGTTAAGAGCTGTGGACTCTTATCTGGAGATCCGGGTTTGATTCCCCAGTCCTCCACATGCAGCCAGCTGGGTGACCTTGGATCAGCCACAGTTCTCTCAGTACTGTTCTCTCAAGAGCAATTCTCTCAGAGCCCTCTTAGCCCCACCTACCTCACAGGGTGTCTGTTGTGGGGAGAGGAAGGGAGGGAGATTGTAAGCTGTTCTGAGACTCAGAGTGAAGGGTGGGGTATAAATCTCTTTATTTATTAAACTTATATCCTGCCCTACCCCACAAAGCGGGCTCAGGGTAGCTCATAACATACAAAACAATAAAACTGATAAAAACAAACAATTTAAACAATCAAAGCAAGATGGCACAAAAACACTAACAGTCCAACGTCTCCTGTAGCATTTTAAACAGATGGTAATAGGTAGCCCAGTTTGTAGCAGTCTTTAAGCAGATTTATTTATTTATTTAAATTTTTATCCTGCCCTCCTCGCCAAAGTGGACTCAGGATGGCTTACAGCATAAGATACAATTAAAAGTCTATCAAGCATAAAACAGATCAAATAAATAGCAGTCATTTAAAAATATACCTAAAAGCGCTGAAATATCCAAATAAAACAAGCCTGACATTCAGTGGCTGTATAATTCCAATGGCTTCCATAGCAGCTTGGTTCTCTTGCATTATTGTGCGGCAAACGCAGGCCAGAGAAGTGTTGGTAAACCAGGGGGCGGATTATTGTTGCTTCCCTTGTTGTCTTCATATTTTGTCTCTATGTGAATGGAGAGTTTGGGTAAAAATGAACACGTGTATTCTGTAATTGTGTAAGGATAGTAATTCCAGGCTTTCTCAGTTACATAAAATATTTTGGGAACAACAGCTTTCGCCCAGCTAGGAAGGCATGCACCACACCGGCATGATCTTTTCCACCCATGTTGGCCACAGTTGGCTCACTAGCCAAAGCTGGTGAAAGGCACCCGTGGCTACTTCTGCTACCTGTTTATCCAGCAGAAGGCCTGGGTCCAGGAGTACCAAGCTACGAACCTGCTCTTTTAGAGGGCGTGCAACCCCTTCCAGTATCGGAGATTACCTGTATTCTGGGTCAGAACTCTACCAGTAGCGCCTTCGTTCTGTCAGGATGAAGTTTCAGCTTGTTAGTCCTCACCTCATCCATTTCGAAACTGTTTTGAGATGCCTGTTCATCGTTTCCAAAGCCCTCCTGGTAGTACCAGCTCCAGCTGAGTGTCACTGAATACTAGTGGCAATTTAGGCCAAATCTCTGGATGACCTCAGACAGGGGTTTTACACAGATGTTGAAAAGCATTGGGGAAAAGATGGAACCTTGGGAACCCCCAGAAGCCAAGTGGCGGAGCAGCAGTCCCCCAGCACTACCCTCTGAAACCTATTGAAGTAGGGCTGGAATGGCAGCAGAACAGTGCAGCCAGGAAGGGCAAGGGTTGTACAAGCACATGCTAGGTCTCAAACTTCCAAGAATCTTGTCCACATCCCCAGACTGCACAGGTTGAAAGAAATCCCACACCACTAAACAAATTGGCACCCTGGAACCATGCAGTCCTGTTGCTGCTACTAAACAGCCAAAGTCAGAACAGATGTGAGAGATTTTATCCCAAAAGTGCTTAGGAAAATGATCACATTGGGCTGCAAAGCAATCCACCTCCTCTTGTTGGCCAGGTCCCATTGGGCCCCTAACCACCCAGAAGAGGTCTCCATTGTGTGGTTGCAATGGTGGTGGAGAGCTATTGTTTCTCTGTGCCATCATTACGATGGAGTAGGCTTTAAAATTAGCCTGTACCTTGTCAGATTCATCCCAAGTCTTTCTGTGTGGTCACTCTAGCCATCTCCCCATCTTTTTGTCATCTGCAGCCTCTCAGTAGACCAAAGGGCTGCCCAGGCTCTTAGATCTGAAAGAGGGCACATAGGTTCAATTGCCTGAGTCATTTTCACTTTTCAAAGGTCAATCAGAGCATTGACAGAAGTGCCAACCATATCAGCAGGAAAATCCACTAATGCTATCTGAAAACTTATTGGCTCCATCAGGCTATGAGAGCGGATCGTCTTAATTGATCCCTCACCCCTTCAGAGTCCTGGTACCCTTGTAAGTTTAAACCCCATGTATCCATGGAGAAGGAACTTAGCATCTTTCCCCATGCACACAAAGCATAGCTCTATAAGAGCTAAATGAACATTCCCCAAAGGAATAATATTTAAGAGTCCACATAACAGTAGATGTTCCAGAGCTTCTGGGAAAAGAAGTTGAGTAATCCAAGAATATCTAATCAAACTTATCTGTTTATGCTAAGAAGGCAAAAAACCCCAACAAGCTTCCCACAGAACTCAGTGTTATGTATTTACATACATTATTTCCAGAATCCTATCTATATAATTCCCTTACGTATTGGCTATTTCCAGCTCTCCCATTGGCTGTGCTGTGTGCTCCATCAGCCATTGGCCCATCAACTGCCACTCAAGAGTACTCGTGTGCCATTGGCTGGGTGCTGGGTCCAGTCCTCTCCCCTGCCCACTGCCAGCCTGGACACTCTTCCCTCAGAATTAACTGTCAAACTGGCTGTCTCTCCTGACTATTCGCTTCAACCTCCTGCTGTGCAGCTGACTTTCCCCTAGGGTTGCCAATCTCCAGGTGGGATCTAGAGATTTTCTGTTGCTATAATTGATCTCCAGATGACAGAGATCAGTTTCCCTGGAGAAAATGGCTGCTTTGGAGGGTGGTAGATCCTATGGCATTATACCCTGCTGAGTCCTTTCCCTCCCCAAATGCTGCCCTCCATAGGATCCACCCCCCAGATCTTCAGTAGGTATTTCCCTACTCAGAGCTGGCAACCCTTCTTTCCCTTCAGTGCCTGTTGCTAAGCAACCAAGCTTGGTTCTGTCAGTAAAAGGTGGGGGGAAGTCCTTTCTACACCTATTTTGGCCTTTGGAAGAAAACTCATTGGGGCCAGTCCTGACTAGGGTTGCCAGCTCCAGGTTGGAAAATTCCTGGAGATTTTAAAATTTAATTATTATTTTTTATGATGGAGTTTATGGAGGCCACAGTTTAGGGAGGGGAGCGGCTGCAGCTGAACAGAATGCCATAGAGGCCACCCTCCAAAGTGGTTATTTTCTCTAGGGGGAGAGAGAGATCTGTTGTCTGGAGTGCAGTTGTGATACCATAGCTAGTGTGGTGTAGTAGTTAGTGTTTCAGAGCAGGGTCTGCCAGACCCAGGTTCTTGCTGTGGAAGCTGAGTGGGTGATTTCAGACCAGACACAGACTTTCATCCTAACCTACCTCACAGGGTTGTTGTGCAAGTCAAAAGGGGGAGAGGAGAATTATGTAAGCTACTTTGGTCCCCACTGCAGAGAAAGACTGTACTTTTCCTCCTGGGGGTCATTGCTGCCAATCTCCAGGGCTGGAGATCACTCAGAATTACAACTGCTACAGGAGGGAGGGGGTATGAGAGTCCTACAGAGTCAGTCAACAACAAGTGTCCTAGAGAAGGAAGTCTTTATTGAGAAAGGTTTGTCGTGGTCATCTGTACTTCTTGTGTTAGTAATGGCTGACACAGCCACCCACTTACACATAATTCAAAAAGAGGTCTGGTAAGGAATTACAACCAATCACCAAGCCAAAGAAAAGGCACTCAAAATACTGGTTTACAGTTCCCCGCGGGAAAAGCGGAAAGAATTAGAGTCAGACAGGAGAAGAGATACATGGGCAGGCACCAGCAGTCTCCCAAGGTCAGAGCAGCTCGAAGAGCGATAAACATGCCATGAGAAATATAACATAACATTCCACAGACCCGACATCAAGGGTTCACTCATCCCACCCCCTGGGCAGGAGATGGCAGCATTAGCTGACAGGGGGAAGGAGATGAGAGCTGAAGTCAGAGGGACAGATAACGGCAGGTTGATGGTTGGCTGGGAAGGCAATGGGGTTGCCAACTCCCGGTTGGGAAATTCCTGGAGATTTCAGGGGTGGAGCCTGGAGAGGGTGGGGAATGAGGAGGGGTGGGACCTCAGACAGGTACTGTGCTATAGACTCCAGCCTCCAAACCAGCCATTTCCTCCTGGGAAACCATTGTTGCCAATCTCCAGTGGAGGGCTGGAGATCACTCAGAATTACAACTGCTCTTCAGGTAGCAGAGATCAGTTCCCCTGGAGAAAATGGTGGACCCTGTGTCATTATACCCTGCTGAGGTTGCCACAGCGAATTGATGCTGAGTGCCCAAGGCCTTGGCACTCTCCCAGAGCCTCTTTCTAGAGCCTGTTGTATTTATTTCCACAATGGGCCTTATTCCTAGTATGTAAATAAATCTAATAGGCTAGTACAAGGAGTTTATTATTCTCCTCACCATAAGCTAAACAAGATAAAGGTAAAGGAGGGGGCACATATGGGGTGGGGGAGGAGTAAAACTTAATTAAACAAGTTCTTGGAATATACAGAATAGTTTCCCTATGGATCCACAGTGCCCTTACTCTTATGTGATGCCTTGATCTAATGCTTGAGGGCTGCTGTGGTAGCTCATATAAATGATGCTTTGCGTGTACAGGAAATCGCATAGAGATGTGCTTAGCTGCTTCCTTAGAGACCTCTGGCTCATCATATGATTAAGTATCTGGGGCAGTCTTCCATTTCCAGCTAAGATAGTTGCTCCAGGAAGGAACTAAGTTTCCCTCTCTTGGCTGCTTTCAAGCCCCACCATTATGTACCCATGGGGCCAGGAAGTGGGAGGGCAGAAACCATGCGATGTCACTTTGTTCAAGGCCTCCCAAAACCTGGAGTCAGCCTTGAAGAGGGCTTATGTATTTCAGAACCATAGCTCTCCATTCCATATGACAAACAGCTTTCAAAAGTGAGCAAAGTTGCAAACTATTGATTTAAGACATAAGCTTCATAAACATTTTATGATACAGTAGGCATTGTGAAAAGTCTGCTGTTCAAAAGAAAACTCAAAAATGCCATTTAGCAAATGTAACAAAAATCCAGGATGCAACTCCTTGGACACAGAACAAAGCCCTTGATCCAGCTGTGCGTGTGCACATTTTCTGTGGGTGTAGACACAGAGCCCCATTAGAAAAGCAGGAATTGTGCCACTCAGTGTTTGGAAGGAAGAGGAGATTGGGGAAACTGTGTCCAGACACCCCTCCCAAACAACTGTTAGATACTATTGCTGATGTTTACAATGATAAACCTACAGGGGAGCCCTGGCAGCTCAGTTAAGGGGATGGGGGAATGATCTGTGCAACACCCAAATCTCATCAGAGATGCTCATGGAAGCTTGCTTCAGGGGCAGTTCTTTATTTAATTTTTCGGGAAGCACCAAGGCCTTCTTCGTATGCGGTCTTGGCAAGACTTCCTTGGCCACAATCTTTGGTGGAAAGCCATAGCAAAAACAAACAGTAATGTTGAAAGACAGTGGGGTGTAGTGGACAGAATGATACATTTGAATGTGGAAGGCCTGGATTCAAGTTCCAGTACTGAAGTTTACTGGCTAGATTCTTGGCACCCTCACTAGTGTAATCTACCTCATAAGGTTGTTTAAGAGTATAAATGAGGTAAACATTGTAAAACAATTTATACCATGAGATGTGGTGCAGAAATTATTTTTTAGAGATCTGAGATTGCCCAGACATGGTTTTTTAATCCAAGAAAATATGAACCTCTCACTTAAGAGAAAATATCTATCTTGTGTTTCCATAGAGATGCGGAATGTTTTTCAGTGCTTTGCTTCTTTCTCCCTTGCTCTTTAGAATGTGTGATTAAAAATATATGAGAGCAAATATTGGCTTGCAACTTTGCAAACTTGGCTTCTGGAAGCCCTTACAGTTTAACCTCCCTTTTTCGGGCCAAAGCGGCACTGTTATATTAGCCTGGAAGGACATACTTGCTTCATTGCCTTCTGGCACAACAGCAGCTTAATGAAATAAGCTGAGACTGAAGAATTCAGCAGAGACGATGGATTTCAATAAAATAACTGCTCCACTTGTACCCTGATATCTACCTGGTGTATCTAACCAGAATTAAACATGGCAAATGGGCCTGATTGCCAAATCCAAACCCTATTTTTTCTTAGCAACCAACACCCTTTTAAGCCCAGATAAGTAGGGCTTTCTAGAAGTGCTACTGGTTTTTGATAAAGAATTTTTAGTGTATGCCCCAAGCTTTCCATCTAACTCCTGATCCTGAACAATAGCTTAGAACAAACACCAGGAAACTGATTAATTGAGGTGTTCCTCAGTAGTCCACATCAGAACAAATACTAATCTTACCAGTGAAATGTTTCATTCAGGTGGGAAATCTTGTTGGTCTAATTACAAATTAAATAATTATTATTGTATAGCAGTGTAGTATAGCCTAGCAGCCGGCAGATCTAGCTCTTTTTTAGCATTGTGCACTATTAGGTGGTGAGCTAGACTTGTTTTTAAGGCAAGAGACTTTCAGAGGTAGTTTGCCATTGCCTGCATCTGCATCACACCCCTGGTATTCCTTGGAGGTCACCCATCTAAATACTAGCCAGGGCTGGCCCTCCTTAGCTTCCAAAATCTGATGAGACTGGGCTAGCCTGGGCTATCCAGATCAGAGCCATGTTGATCTGAAGCAGGAGAACAAAGTTTGAGATCAGTGGCATATTTAAGGCCAACAAAGTTTTATTCAAGGTACAAGCTTTCATGTGCACGCAGGAGGTATAATATTACTTACTTCATTTATAGTCTGTCTTTTTCTCTGAGATTACAAAAGATAAAAATAATTCTGTCAGACACCACAAGGCACCCAATAGACAATGCAGTAGGACTAGGATAACGGAATTAGAAAACAAGTGGGAACCCATGAGGACTTGCAGGAGGCATCTCATTTCCCCTTCCTGGACTATTTCCTCTTTCCCTTTCCTGAAAGACCCCATAGTCTCTCCCCTCTTTCCATTTCCTTTTCTCCTTCTGGGATTGCCAACCTACAGGTGGGGCCTGGAGATCTGGAATCACAACAGATCTCCCAACTACAGAGATCAGTTCCCCCTTAGGGTTGCCAGGTCTAGTTGGGAACATTCCAGGAAAGTTGGGGGTGAAGACTTATGAGGGTGAGGTTTGGGGGGGGGGGAAGCAACCTCTACATGGTATACTGCCATAGAGCCCACCCTCCAAAGCAGCCATTTTCTTGAGGGAACTGATCTCTGTCATCTAGTGATCAGTTGTAATTCTGGGTGATCTCTGGCCCCAACCTGGAGGCTGGCAACCCTAGTTCCCCAGACAAAATAGCTGCTTTGGAGGGTGGACTTTGGGCATAATGCCCTTCTGGTGCCCCTCCTCTTCTCAAAGCCACCCCCTCCAGTCTCTAGCCCTGCAATGTCCAGAAATTTCCTTACTTGGAGTTAGCAACCCTATCTCCTTCCTACCCAACAGCCAACCTATCTTTATATGCCTCTCTGTCTTAAGTTTTTCCTCTCCCCTGTGGCAGCCTCTACCTCGAAAAACCATGGCAGTTGTGTGGTGCTGGTCACTGGGCCAGGCCCACTTGCATGGTAGGGAACCCTTAAGGACTTGCAGGGTGTTACCTCACTTTCCCTTGTATTCTCCTCCCCTCCCTATTTCCTCTTTTCCACCCCTGGCAGCCCCCATATTCTATCCCATTTCCCTGCCTCATTCTCACCTTCTCAGAGATTCACCAACCCAACCTACCTTTTTTCTGCCTCCCACCTTCAGCTTTATTATTTATTTACTTCATTTATACCCCACCTTTCTCCTCAGTGGGGACCAAAGCAGCTTACATTATTCTCCTTGCCTCTTTTTTATCTACACAATAACCCTTGGGGTAGATCAGGATGAGTATGTGACTGACCTAAAATTACCCAGTGATCTTCCATAGCCTGATGGGGTAACCTTGAAGTTCTAATCACTACACCTCAGTGGTTTTTGTAGGGTGTCTGCTGTTGAATAGTTGCAAGCAGTTAGGCTTGCTAGGTCCTGCCTGGTGGAGGGCTCCTGTGTCCTGCTGTGTATGTGGCACGATGACATCATGAAGAAGTGATGTTATCCTATTGCTGACATTGGGGGACACTCTAGTTTTTGGGCAAAACTCTATGGTTTTCTGCCTTCAAAACCACAGAGTTTGTCTAAAAACTAGAGTGCCATCCCTGACATCGGCAACATGATGACATCCCTTCCGGTATTGTCATTGAGTCAGGGACATCGTGACGTGACGTCTCTGTTTGGAGATGGGGTTTCCCCCATCGGCCAGCTGGCCGCTGGAGAATCAGAGCCCCCAAAAGTGAGGGAACCCCCGCTGGCACTTGGGGACTGGGAACCCTACAAGCAGCTAGGCCTTGTTGAATCATGCAGATAGGGTGGTATCAAGTTACTCAGTGTTTGCTGCCAGGCCTAGATTTGCCAGCCTCCAGGTAGGACCTGGAGATCCCCAGAATTATAACTGATCTCCAGACAACGCAGAACTGTCCCCCTGGAGAAAATGGAGGGTGGATGCTATGGCAAAATATCTGGCTGAGGTCCCTCCCCAAACCCAACCTCACCCTCCTTAGACTCTACCCCAAAATCTCCAGGAATTTCTCAACCCAGTGCTGGCAACATTAGCTCAGGCCTGGCTCCAATAAGTCCTCACTCAAAGGCCATAAATAGTCATGGAAAGACCCTCCCCTCTCCCCCTGCATTTTTACTCACAGAAACCAAGCCTGGAATACTGTGGTTGCTTAGCCACAGCCACTGAGGAAATCTGTTGCTTAAAGTTATAGGTGCGCCTTTTATCATTTTTTGGGTTTTTAAACCCTGCAATCCCCCCCCCCCCCCAATTTCACATTTTTTTGCAAACCTGGGGCCTCCCTGGCCTGTGTCTCTGCCACCAGCAGGTCCAGAGTGACTCCCAGGCTGCTCAGTTGGCCACCGGGCCACCTCCCCTTGGCTCTCTCTCCTCCAAAGAGGGGCCGGACCCAGTCCCCTTCCAGACAGCATGGCCAGACCAGACGACCGGCCGACTGACTGCCGCACTGCATCCTCGGCAGTGGGTCTGGTGGGAAAGCGCCATGCAAAACCGGGATGACAGGTGAGCCTTTGGCAGCTTCAGCCCCAACAGGGTGCAGGACCTGTCCAAGTGGCTGGCCTGCAAGCTGGGCAAAGTAGAGAAGATGGTGCATTTGCAGGAAGCCGGCGCTGTGGGGCCAGAGAAGCACCTCACACCAAGGGTCTGGCGGCTCTCTAGGGAGCAACGGAGCAGCTAGAAAACTGGGGGGGGGTGGAATGCCAGGGGTCAGCACTCAGCCACAACCACGAGAAGAAGAGTGCCTCTGAGTGCATGCAAAGTTCCTTCTCCATGACTAGCCACCACCAGCTCTCATCAGGGTCTCCAGGGGTAGAGTGTCTGCAGAAGGTCCAAGTTCAGTCTTCGGCCTCTCCAGTTAAAAGGATCAGGTAGCGGGTGGTGGGAAAAGAGAGCCTGGAGAGCTGCTGCCAGTCAGAACAGGCAATACTGACCTTTTTGCAGCAACAGACCAACACGGCTGCTAACCCCTGAGGATACTGACCTTGATGACCTGATTCAGTAGAAGGCAACTTAATGGTCTGGTCTGGAAGGACGGGACAGAGTTCCTCAAGCAAAGAGTGGGAGGTTCTCAGCCAAAACTGAGCCCTGATAAACTCTGGTCGTGGCAGGCTTCCCCGAGGGGGGGGGGGCACCAGAAGGTATCCTTGCCTAGTGTGCAAAAAAACCCCTGGGGTTGGCCCTGACCAGCACCAACAAGTGTTGGAGATAAGTGGGGGGGATTTAAGCCCCCCCCTCGTGTATTATTGTTGAAATGTTTATATTTTTCTGAAAACCTGGAGAGTCCCCCAAGCTTACAGAAATATCTGTTTAGCGCCCATTTGGCCCTGATTTGTGGATTTAAGTATCTGTAGATGGGAGTCGCAGGTTGCTAAGTCTATAGGTACTAATAAAAAACAGTCTAAGGCATGGCATACCATAATGCAGAAAGTGGATTACAAAGGTAGAACAGAACACAGCTAAAGCCAGGTGATACATGTAGTAACCACTGCAATAGACTACAATCCTATTGCCTTAGAAAAACATCCTCCTGATCTGTTATATTATGCTACGTTTTTAATTTCTTTATAACAGTGTCCTCCAGAATATTTCTCTTTTGCACATTCTGTCAAATGATGAGGGGACACCTTCAGGGAAAAAGTATTGTTAAAGTACTGTTTCATAATAGCTGGCATTTGGAATAGCAGGGTTTTTCACAGCATTGTGATCATAGCATCTTCTGCATTTCCATGGTCAGGGCACAGGAATATACAGTCTGTATTCAGAACAAAAACCCAAACTGGCAGTTGTCCCATGGGTAAGTCTTGTTCGTATCTTGGGGGAAAGACACACCTCTTGAATCTTATCTATAAAACAGTCCACATGTCCTCTAGTCTGCTCCTTTTATGTAAAAACTCCCAAGAACAGTCAGGAGTTTATTTTCAGCTGCTACAGGTGTTTCCCCTGTGATGTCTGAGATCCAATTAAACAAGGAGACTTAGTATTTTATATGTTGCTTCCCCCTGCACGTGAAACCACTGAAAAAGTAGTGCTGTTTCTGAAGGGGTAAAATGTTTTTGTTAGGCTTACTCTGAACATACATCGTTTCTTTCAGATGCTGCACTTTTAGCATTTGTGAGATGGGGTTTCACAATGGAGGTTCTCATTGAAACTGCAGGAGTCTCACGTGGCTTGTGAATCACTGCTCCCTTGCAATACGGTTTTGCAAATGGAAATCTGCCTTTGGAAATCTGGCTGGCTGGTATTCCACTTTCATATCACCTTTAGAACTGTGTGGGATTTTTGTGGGTTTCTTGGTTTCACTCTCACCTATCAGTGATGCAATGGAAATAGTTCCAGGAAGATTGTACAGAAGTCAAAGTGGTGAAAGGGAAAAAACATACAGGACACATTCATGGGGTGGGACTAGTTTCCATCTGGAACTCCACATTTTAACATCAGGAGAAGAAGCTTTTTATGGCGCAGAAAAAAGCATAATCAGCTGTCGAGGCCTGCAGAACAAGCTACTTTTAAAGGGACAGGAGCAGGGAGCCATTAAAAGTTGGCAACCCTGTGAAATGTGCATATTTGAGTCCATGTCCTCTATAAGATCATACTGCTAGACTGCACCAACTTTACTAAGAATTTGACTATCCATGAATGACTGATTCTGGCCCCCTTGGCTCACTGCAGGCAAAACAGGGTGATCCACAAGAATACAGAAGTTTGCTGTTCCTGGTTCAGGATATAGTTGTGCACACAATCAGGGGCGTAGAGTTTTTTAAATTCTGGGGGGGGGGGGGCTCTTTAGCGCACGTGCGAAGTGCGTGTGCTCGCTGGGGCGATGTTCTCCCCCCCGGGAAACCGCTGCACCTCCCCGGGCCCTTCCGAGGCCCACCAGCCGCTGCTACAAGTGCCTCTCTCTCCCCCCTGCCCTGGCCACTCCTTCCCTCTCCCTCCCTCTTTTCCGGGCAAAATGCCCAGCGTGGTGACGTTACCCGGAAGTGACGCCATCACGCTGGGCATGTTGCTAGGGCGACACTCTGGCAATCGCCCTGAAACTCTATGGTGCCATAGAGTTTCAGGGCAATTGCTAGAGCATCGCCTAGCAATGTCGCCTTCCATAGAGAAGGAAGTATCCAGGACCACACCCAAACTCCTGACAGTCTGTGCTGGTAGCAGCAGCACGCTGTCGTGGGTGGGAAGTAATGATCTTTTCCCTAATCAATACTATAAATAAACCAATACTATAACCAATATAGCTACAAAGTCCAACATCTTCTCTAACCATTCTTCTACTGAAGTATTGTCGGACATTTCCATTTCTATGTGTATCTCATTTTCACTGGATACTCAAATATAGGAACAAAACTCCATAACTTCTTTCAACTGATTGTCCATTGAACCTAACAAAAAAGACTCTGATTTCAGCTGTATCTTAGTCTTTAGAATCTTTTGCAAATTCTGTATCTTCATCTTCCCTTTGTAGAAAATTGGCCAAAAGTAATATAATCCTCTCTCTGAAATCTTCATTGTTTTCTTCTTGAATACCTCTCAGACCTTTTCTCTCAAGTCCATAAAGGCTAAGAAATCCACATGCCTCTCAAGTTCTTTGTCAGTTTTGTCTGTTATATTTTCTACAGCAAACACATTATCATTTATTTGCTTAACTTCTGTAATATGCCCTACTGTTCCTTCAGGTTTTTTCACATCGTCTTTCATTTCTTGTTTAGATTTCCCAAGACTCTCATTCATTCTTCTCCCCAAAGTCTCCATCTTGTTTCCAAGATTCACTATTTTACTCTCTATTCTGTGTCCCATTTGTCTGAGTAATTTCTGCATAATATCTGATGTGACCGGTTGGTCTAATGAACCCCTTTTTTTGAGAATTCTTTCTGGTATTCATTATAAAATAAAATGCAAAAAGATAAAAATAGAGAGAGCATATTTTCAAATCAGTTACTTTCACTTTTAGCTTTCAGGAGTTTGTATCCTTTTTCACCATGGCAACCAAGCTTGAATAGTCTCAGAATGTCTCAGTTATCTTCTATTAATTATCCAATAACAGGTAATCTTCTAAAGTAAATATAAGAACAGTCTCATAGCAGATTTGTCTTCACAGCCACAAAAACTTTCATGCATGAGCACTGCCATTGAAAATAAAATTAAATATTAAAAATTAGGGATAGGAAGAATAATTAATCCCTCATCCATTTAGCTTTCCTCATTTCATTTCTAGCTTTCCTGATTTCTTAATTACGTTTTTTGCCAAAGTAGTTTTAGAAAGTTTTTATAATCCCATGAGAGAGGTCACTTTAGCAGCGGTTGTCTCTTTTGTCTTCAAGAAAATCTCTCTTTAACTGTCAATAATTATGTCCATAAATCTTAAGAAGTGGAGGAGGTCAGGCTTTAGTCCTTATCAGGTTTCCAAACGCAGCTGGGAGCAAGACTGTAAATTCTATTTCCTTATCATATGATGTTTATAATCTGTATACCCTATTTATATTTAAATTTAAAAAATTAAATTAAAAAGTAGTATACTAGTAATGTTCTGTCACTATTTGTTTTTAAATCTATATTCTCCTGACCATCTCAGACTCATGGTGGGTAATAGCAATATCAAAAAATTTGAAACAACAAATGTTAAAACAGATATAAAACATATGTCGACCTGGCGTGCGTGACCAAGACATGGGTGCGGGATGGGGAGACAGTAGTGCTCTCCCAAATGCCCCCCCCCAGGTTCTCAGTCCTACACCACTCCCGAACTAGGGGGCAGGGGGAGGGGTGGCAATTTTCACTTGGGAGGCTTACTCCTTCAGGGCGCTCCCGTCAGTAGAGATCACAGGCTTGGAGTGTGTCAGTCTGGTGTGGGAGGCCGAAGAGAGCTTGGCTGTCTGGCCTGCTGTCCCTAATGGAGGCTGTACCAGGCTGGGCATTGGAGCACCCTAATCTAATGGTTCTGGGTGACTTCAATGTCCATGCTCATGATGCAGCCTTTACTCAGGCAACGGACCTGGTGTCGTCCATGGTGACACTGGGGCTCTCTCAGTACATCTCGACCCCCACACACCAGGCCGGGCACACGCTCAATCTGATCTTTGCCGCGGGGGTGACTGTGGACCGGAACACTGCTCAGGCAGTGCCATGGTTGGATCACAATGCCCTGGGGGCCCGTCTGAACATGCTGCTCCGACCCCTAGGCGGCGAGCTTATTTTAGCTCACCCACGGAGCCAAATGGACCCCATGCAGTTTCAGATGGCTCTGCAGGATCCCATGCCCCCTGGCAGTTCATTGGATGAGCTCATGGAGGACTGGCATAGTCAACTCTCCACAGCCATCAATAAGATCGCTCCCAGGTGCCCTCTATGCCCTCGCAACCCTGGTATACCCAGGAGTTGCGGGGTATGAAGCGAGAGCTTCGACGGCTGGAGAGACAGTGGAGCCGTGCCCACGATGAAGCTACAAGAACATCTTATAGGATGTTTATGAAAGCCTATGAGGTGGCAACCAAAGCAGCAAAGAGAGATTTCTATGCTGCTTCAGTTGCATCTGCAAGCTCTCGCCCAGCCCAATTGTCTAGAACAATTCTATCTTTAACAGTTCTGCCACAGGGCAGACCAAATGCTAGGGAATTGGAAATTGGCTGTAAGGCTTTTGTGAGCTATTTTACGGATAAAATCTTGACGCTTCGCCGTGACCTCTCCTCTACTTTGGAAACAGTAAGTGAACTTGAGGCCCCTTGCACGTCTTCGTTTCCGGGCTTAGATGGGTTCGACCCACTTAGCCTAGAGGAAGTTGACAGGCTTCTTGTATCTGTACGTCCAACCACTTGCATCCTTGATCCGTGCCCATCCTGGCTGATTAAAGCCAGTCATGATGGTCTGCGAGGTGCCGCCCCAGAAATTATCAACTCATCTCTTGTGGAGGGGCAGTTTCCGGGGACACTCAAGAAGGCTATGATCCGCCCTCTCCTGAAAAATTCACATCTGGACCCGGCTGAATTGGCTAATTACTGATCGGTGTCCAATTTGCCCTATTTGGGCAAATTAATTGAGAGGGCGGTGGCATTACAGCTGCAGGGTTACCTGGATGAAGCTTCGGTCCTTGACCCCTACCAGTCCGGCTTTCGCCCTGGTCATGGGATGGAAACGGCTTTGGTCGCCCTTACTGACAACCTCTGGAGACATCTGGATTGCGGCAGTGTGGTGGTGTTGCTGTTGCTTGACCTGTCGGCTGCGTTCGACACGGTTGATCATCAGCTGCTGTCCCACTGCCACGCCGATGTGGGGATACAGGGACGGGCCTTGCAGTGGCTCGTTTCCTTTCTCCAAGATCGGGGACAGAGGGTGGTGCTTGGGGAGCACCAATCCATGAGGTACCCTCTTGAATGTGGGGTGCCCCAGGGAGCGGTGCTCTCCCAGATGCTGTTCAACATCTATATGCACCCCCTCGCCCAGATTGTCCGGAGGTAAGGGCTGGAGTGTCACCAGTACGCTGATGACACCCAGCTCTATCTGATGTTGGGCGGCTGGTCAGACTCCGACCCACAAGACCTGGACCGGGTATTGCACGCCGTGGTTGGTTGGCTCAGGCAGAGCCGGCTGAAATCGAAGCCGGCAAAGATGGAGGTCCTGTGCTTGGGTCGGGGAGGTTTGGGGTGTGGGGCAGTGTTCCCTCTAAGCTGAGTTAGTCTGAGCTGGCTCACAGTTTTTTAGCCTCCTGCTCACACATTTTTGTCTTAGCTCAGGAAGGATGGCTACAGAGCAAACTAATTTATGCAGTAGCCAAATTGCTTGCTCTCAACTTTAATGCCAGTAGCTCACAAAGTAGAATTTTTGCTCACAAGACTCTACAACTTAGAGGGAACATTGGGGGGTCCCGCTCCCGAGCTTTGACGGGGTGCCATTGGTGCCTGCGTTGGGGGTAAGGAGTTTGGGAGTGCTCCTGGACCCCTCCCTGACAAGGGAGGCCCAGGTAGCAGCCACTGCCAAGTCAGCTTTTTATAATCTACGGCTGGCTTGGCAGTTGGTTCCCTTCCTCGACCGTGACGACCTGGCCACAGTGATCCATGCAACGGTCATCTCGAGGCTTGACCACTGTAATGCTCTTTACATGGGGCTGCCCTTGGTGCAAATCTGGAGGCTTCAGCTGGTGCAGAATGCCATGGCCAGGCTGTTGATGGGCCTCACTTAGAGGGACCATGTCTAGCCTGTGCTAGCGGCACTGCACTGGCTACCTATAGCGTACCAGGTTAACTTCAAGGTTATGGTGCTTACCTTTAAAGCCCTATATGGCCAGGGTCCAGCATACCTGAGGGACCGCCTATCCCCATATGTACCCCAGCGGGCACTTCGGTTGGGGGCCCAAAATATTCTCTGCATACCGGGCCCCAGGGAAGCCAGGCTTGCTGGAACCAGGGCTAGGGATTTTTTGGTGGTGGCTCCTGTCTTGTAGAATGAGCTCCCGGAGGAGATCAGGGCCCTGCAGGACCTTATGCAGTTCTGCAGGGCCTGTAAAACAGAGCTCTTCCTCCAGGCCTTTAAATAGGAGCCGCCACCATTGGCACTACCCCACTGGCACTACACCGCTGGCACCACATCGCGATTGGCATCTGGTGATGTGGGCTACCCTGGAGGCAGCCCAGGCCTGATGGCCATGGAAGGCTGTACTTTGACCCCGAAGCCATCTGATTTTATACTATGACTGAAAGCACTTTAACTGGAATATTATTGTTAATGGACTCTGGTATTTTAAAGCTGATTTTAATGTTATTGTATTGGATGCTGCACATTGTGCCTTGTAAGCCACCCTGAGCCCGCTTGCGGGGAGGGCGGGGTATAAAACCGAAAAATAAATAAATAAATAAATAAATAAATAATAAAAACATTAAAAACCAGCCTAAAACCCACTTATAACCCCAACAAGAAGTTATTTTCCCTTTGCTCAGGCTCACATGTAAGACATCATTTTTTTATATTCTTACAATGTATTCCTTATTTTGGAGCTCTTCAGATGCTGTCCTGGAGTGACAGGCCCAGATTCTCCCAAGGATCTTCATGGAAGGATGGAGATTTGAAAGTGGCTCTCTCTACCTGTAGTTCAAACACTAGACCATCCTGTCACTTGGCTCCCTCGCTTATTTTCATAGCTCCCCCTTTTCTTACTTATTCTTCCTATGAATTGGCATACTGGATCAGACTAAGAGCTTTCTACTCTTGCATCTTGTTTCCAACAATACTTCTGCTGTCCAGATGCTCCCATCAGACCTCCAAAATAATGGCCTGTCCTTCCTGCTTGGCCCAAGATCTTGTATTTAGAGGTATGTATTTGTATCAAAACATATTTTATACATGTAAGCAAAATATGCTTAAAGCACACACATGCTTGTTATGCAATTTGCTGATGTAGTCACCTCAGAAAACAGCATTATTTACCATTTAGAGAATAGTTCTTAAATTTAATGTGACAAAAAAAAAATTAAGCTATGAGTTTTAGCCCTGTAGATGACAATAGGCCTGTAATGTCACTCTGTCTCTTTGACATGCCATTGGTGGCTGTTCTGAGCACAGTCCCCCAATGTTTCATCAACCCCACGTTTCAGGAAAGTGGGCAAGCCCATTGCCCAGTGGGGCCTTTGGCAGACAGGTAGTTCCCACCTTGAATCATCTGCTGATGTAGGGACTGAAGTAAGTGGCAAGTTTCATGCTAGGGATGAAAGAAAAGGGCCCATGCTCGCCAAGAACCCCCGACCCTTCTCCGCAGCATCTGTGCTCACATCCCAGCACCTGGGCAGCTGTCAGGAGGAGAGCAAGCTGGTCACAGAGAGGAGGGAGTAAATGAAGCACAACTGCCTTGGGAGCTACCAAGGAAAAGAGCACTGGTGGTGCTTTCACTCCCTTTCCTCCATAGCCAGCTCTCTCTCCTCTGGGCACCTTGGTTATCTTACTCTCATATCCAAACTGCTGTGTGTTATTCTGGGGAGAGGGTGTAAAGGCAGAGAGAGAGAGAAGTAGAGGGTGCACAGGTTTCTTGTGAAGAGAGGCTTCAAAACACTGCTGACTGGCTTAGAGCAGGCTTCAGCAGTGGGAAGCCTGAGCATCCTTTATTTCCCTCACAGCCTTTCTTTCTCCCTCTCTCCCATTGACATGAAGGAGAATAGCCTTGGCCATCTTGCTCTCATCTGAGCTACAAGCCCTGAGCTACAGGGAGAGAGCAGGCAGACAGCGAGGGAAATAAATGGCACACAGGCTTATCACTGCTGGAGCCTGCTCTGACTGAGCCAGCCAGCAGCACTGGCTTGTAGCCTCCCTTCAGCATCCTCATGACTCAGCCCAGGCAGATCCGGGCATATATCCCATCTTGATACAAGAATGATTTAGACCATAAACTTTTCACCAAATTAGAGACCAGATGATTTGGACAAGTCTCTTGTTCAGAATTGCTAGACTCACTGCAGCCTCAACACACAAACCGTCCCATGGAAACCTTGCCTTCCTTGCATGACTTTAGCATAAATCAAATACCTCTTGAGAATGACTGGAGCTATTACCCTCTGTGACCTGTTTAGTAGCCCATAAAAATGAACTGATGATTTCCTTCTAGTTCCCCAAAGGGCAAAAGCCAAATAACAAATTGTGATAATGGTTCCTGTTGATCAGAATGCCTCTTGAAGCTCCCATCAGCGTTACATATAGAAAGTGTTGATATTATCTGTGAGGAGAAATGACATCAGGCAAAACGGGTAAGATACTGTACAGAATTTGTGTTGCTTCTGTTAATGAGAAAACCTGCCCAGAAGAATGACAAAGATTTTTCTGAAGTATTTCACTATGGGGATGTTGATACACATTTTCAACCTCTTCATGAGAAAATGACATGTGAGGAACCCACAGTAATCGTGGGGGGAGTGGGGTGGAAATCTTCTCTACCTCTGCCTTGGACTTCTCCCTTCTGTCACTATTTTCTTTCCCACCAGTCCACCATGGCAACTTTCTCTGCCTCCTGCCAGCTGATGCAAACAGGTATGAATGGGAAGCTCCTCTCACACACATGCACATCAGCTGGCGAGCAGTGGTAGTAGGAGACTTGAAGCAGAAAGCAGGGGAGATACACTTTCTCCTCCAACTCGCTTCCAACCCACTGATTGATGGCTATAACTGTTGCCATCGCCCACCTTCTCCCACCCCTTGTTGTCTTTGTCTTCTCCTCTTCCTTCCCCTCCAGCACTCCAGCCATTCCTTTCATCTCCTCTTCCTGCAACTATTTTCTTCCCTCTCGTTTAAATCCCCCCCTTATTTTCGGTAAAACTACCTCAGAATGCCAACCGTGACCTTGCAAGATCTCAGTCCATCTCTTTTCCTTGGAACTGCTTCTTTGTTGAGAGTGTTCAGATATTTTCTGCAAATATGGGATTTTCTTCTCTTCATCTAGGATTTGGAGGGGGAGAAATCCCTTCTCTGTACAGGGCCCTACAATGTGGATTTTCTGACCTGCATTTTAGGGCCATGTTCAGAATGAGACATAGCAATTTTATTAACAGCCATTTAAGTATTAATAATGTGGACACATTTTATATGATCTTATCTCTCACTGGTATGAAAAAACAGGCTACAAAGTAGGTCAAATAGGATGGCAGAGTTTGAGGTTTTATCGTACAGAATCATAGAGTTGGAAGGGACCTCCAGGGTCATCTAGTCCACCCCCCTGCACAATGCAGGAAATTCACAAATACTTCCCCCCACACACACCCCGTGACCTCTGTTCCATGTCTAGAAGATGGCAAAAAAAACTATGTGCTTCATGAAATTTTTGTGTATGTCCTGCTCTTGACTGGAGTCAAACTGGGGTTGCAGGTTTCTCTTGGTGTTCAAACTGCCCAGTAGGTACTTACAGGAAATACAGTTCCTCCAGGCTTCTACCCAGAGCTTCTGGAAATGTTTCAAAAACATTTTTTTAAAAAAATAGTTTTTAATATATGAAAAGATGGCTACATCTGCATGTACAAGATAAAGGTTAAAAGCAGCCCCCAAAGCACTGGCATATATAATTAGAAGGAGCAGATACAAGTGGGAATCACAAGATGAAACTTTTAAAACATTCTGCCTCTACATGCCTCTACGGGAACATAACTGCAGAAGGCCCTTTGCAAAGAAAACAGGTGGTAATCTCTCTTACCAGAGGAAAAGGTAAAGGTAAAGGTTTCCCTTGCTTGAAAGCCAGTCAAATCCAATGAGGATTGCAGTGCTCATCTCTGTTTCCAAGCCGAAGAGCCAGTGCTGTCCGAAGACTTTTTCTGTGGTCATGTGGCCGGCATGACTAAACGCGGAGGCACACAGAACGCTGTTACCTGCCCACCGAAGTGGTACCTATTTATCTACCTGCAGTTTCTTGTTTTTGAACTGCTAGGTTGGCAGGAGCTGGGGCCAGAGACAGGAGCTCACTCCGTCACACAGCACTAGGGTCTTGAACTGCCAAGCTACCAACTTTTCGGTCTGCAGCTCAGCATCTTAACCACTGAGCCACCGCCGCCCCATTTCTTACCAGAGAAGCTGTCTTATATTAAGCCATGTGATTGGTCCATCTCCTGCAGTATTGTCTGTTCTTACGGGTGGGAGCTCTCCAGGTTCTGAGAGAGAAAGGTGTTTCTTAATACCTGCTATTAGAGAGAGTTTAGCTGAAGAGGGACAGGGGTGAATCCGGGCCCTTCAGTTTGCAATTGCAAAGCATGTGCTTATCAGTGAGCCACAGCCCTTCCCACCAGAATAAGCAACTTGTTTCTCCTTCTCCAGCGAGGATTTTCTCCTCTTCTCCATTTGTACATCTACAGAGAATCAGGGTTAGTGCTATAATAAGGGAGTGGAAACTGCTCCCAGAGGGATAGCAGTGAACTTGTACTGTACCATAATTCCTGGGAATGTTTTACTCATGCTCGGCGGCTGACTCGCAGGATTTAGGATTAGGAAGGAGTTTCTCCACGGTGTGACTGGTTTGGGGAAAAGTTTATTTGCTTATTTAAGGTATTTTTAAACTCACCTTTTAGCTATAAAGTTCTAAAGGCAGCTTAAAAAATAACTGTAAAACCCCAAGTAATGCCAATGCCACAATAAACTTAAAAGAAAAGCACAGTTAGCAAGAAGTTACAGTTAAAATCTTTAAATCCTATTATGTCGTGTTTGGTTTAGCTCTTGATAAATGTTGGGCTGTCTGGGGTTATCTTGCTCCAAAGGAAATTTCCCTTGGAAAACATTTCAGGGAAAAGGCAGCACCAAGACACTGACGGGAGAATCTCCAGGGTCCTTTTGTGGTCACAAGCTGGAAATATGTTCTAGTAGATTGACTGGCAGCACTCCAATGGGATGTCAGAAGATCAATAAGCCCAACCACTTTCTCAAGGCAGAACCTTTCTCTCCCTCATATATAGGGTTGTCATATATAGGAGTGTTTGTGTGTGTGTGTTTGTGTGTGTGTGTAGGGGGGAATCTGGCTAGCCTTTTAAAAATAACTCCCTTACTATGTACACAGAGTTTTTGGCAAACAGCATTTGAAAAGTGGCTGCCTCATTCTACAGAAGAGCCAAAAATGGCCTAGCATCTGCATCCAACAGCAGAAGGAACATGTTGCATTGGAGAAAAAGAAATGTAACCAGTGTTATGTTAATTTCCCATCCAAGTTGTTTTGTAGCTGACAGAACCCATAAGTCTAAAAAACAAGATAAAGACAGACAGTGACAAAACTGAGCCAATCACCATTTGCCTAGTCAGTAAAGCCACCTCAGTCCCGCTTTCTGAATCATCACTGCCAAACAAAACAAGTGTAGTCATTGCACTCCCCTGCAGACTGCACAAGTTTAATGTATTGTGCTGGAAATGAGGAGCAAGTGACTCCTTCGCTGCATGATAAAACCTATTGCAATGGACATCTAATGAAGACTGGGCTCACCCATGGCTGTCAAGAACGGCCTGCTCCAGTTCTACTAAATCATCGAACTTCCAATACCAAAGTCACATTTATATACAGTCACATTTTTTCTGTGTGACGTGGAGTTGTCATGGGGGCGGGGTGCTAACAGATTTAATCACATAGCTTTTTTTTTTTTGTCTTGCCAGCAATTGTTTTCAATGCTGAACAATTTTAAATTTACACACATGCGAATGATTTAAAATCATCAAGTGAATTAGGGGCAACTATGTATGTCCCTCTGGGAGTGGAGGCCAGTTTTTCCTTGCAGTTGTATTTCAGCTCTCCATACAATTCTCATTGACACTGCCAGGTGTCACAGAGGTACTCTGAGTTGAATTATGCTCCCCCCCCCCAAAAAATCTATCAGCTGTACTCTATTTGCTTGTGCATATTCGTCAGCTGGTGGCTGAAACATTTAATGGTTATTTGGATATATTCCAGGTGGTCAGCCATGTTGGCTATTCCCCCCCTTAATTAAATCAAAACAACTGTTGACCTTATAACTTTAGCTTGTTATTTAGTTTTGTCTTCGCATATCTTAAAACATCTTCAGCATATTACATATTAATGTGCTGCTCAGCCACTGTCTATAAGTTTGAACCCTTACCTTCCATTCCAATGTATTTGAAAAAGTGTGCATGCACATGAAAGCACATACCTTGAATAAACCTTTGCTGGTCTTAAAGGTGCCATTGGACTCTAAATTTATTCAATTTGGGTCTGTGAAAGAGCCATCAACCAACACAGTAGAACTTTCAGTTCACATAAAAAACAGTGGATTGTATCCAAAGGGCTGTTCTGTTGATGTTAGAACTTCCCCCCAGTATAAGAGCTTTCTGCTAGCACCAAGCATCTTCCTATAGAACAAAGCTTTAGCATCTAAGTCATTGGATACCACCCAATATTTTTACTATTGATCAATCAAGAGGTCCAAGATCAAAATTTACATATACTTGTCTGAACTGTATCTATGATACATCAATCTAAGAACATAAGAAGAGCCCTACTGGATTAGACCAGTGGTCCGTCTAGTCCAGCATCTTGTCTCACATCCTGGTCAGCCAGCTCCTCTGAAGGGCCAACAACTTCCCCAGTGTTGACTCATGGCACTGGGATTCAGAGGCTGACTGCCTCTGAACATGGTGATTCCTTTTGGTCACCAGGGCTAGTAGCTGCTAATAGACCTATCCTCCATGAATCTATCTAATCCCCCTTTAAAGCTGTCTATGCCTGTGGTCATCTGTAATAGACAGTGAACTATTAATGTGTTAGCCTGATATGAGAACCTTGATTGACAGGGGGTTCATATGGAATTGTACAGTTGAGATTGAGTGTCAGTTAAGAGTGACCGTTGGAACAGTGAAGTTCAGTTAAGAAAAGTGAAATAGGACAAGTAGTCCTTCCCTAAGGGAAATAGCTCCTAGTAAAGGGGGCGATCCTTGTCAAGTGGTAAAGAAGGAAAACTGGAACTTGTGTATATGTCCCTACCTTCACAAACTTAAGAATTTTTTAGACCAAGAAGCTTATTCCAAGAGATCTTTCCACAGTTTTAAAGACCTATCTGTAGAACCAAACAGCTACTTGACTGAAACAAATTGTCTGCTGTTTATGATTATACAGTTACCTCATTGCTGTTGCCTGTTCACCTACCAAGTTCCAAACCTGATACCTACCTGACCATTTCCCCATAGAAGTGAAATAAAGTAGTTTGTTTGTTTTGAATTAACATTAGCTGGTTTGGTATAGTGGTTAAGTGTGTGGACTCTAACCTGGGAGAACCGGGTTTGATTCCCCAGTCCTCCACTTGCAGCTGCTGGATGACCTTGGGCAAGCCATAGTTCTGTCAGAGTTGTTCTTTCAAGGACAGTTCTCTCAGAGCTCTCTTAGCCCCGCCTATCTCACAGGGTGTCTGTTGTGGGGACGGGAAGGGAAAGGAGTTTGTAAGCCACTCTGAGACTCCGAGTGAAGGGTGGGGTATAAATCCAATTTCTTCTTCTTCTTCATGTGCTGTCATCAGACATATACTATCATGGGTCAGCCAGGGCTCAGCAATAGTGAGAACTCCTTAGGAGAAGAGAAGCCCTGTGTAGCCAGCCTTGAATTAACAGAAGTTGACCAGCAAGAAAATGAGATGCAGGCTTTTCAGGATTCACAGACAACAGCTGATGCAGAGCCACCAACACCCTCCAGCCCTGTTTCAGCCAGTGAACCTCAGTTAGCCATTCCCAGCCCACCAGTATCTCCTACACCCTTAGAGTGCCACAGACAAAGGCTGTAAACAGAACTACAGGCAAGAAGGCAGACTACATGCCTCCTGGCCTGATGCCAGCTGCTTGCTGATGACAAAGATGAGTAGTTGCAGGATTACTTTTGAGCAGCTGGCTGCAAGCATAACTCTTAGGCATAGAGCTATAAAAACCAGCCAAGAGAGGCTGTTAGGCATGGACGCAACACATATGATAGATGCTAAGTCACTGACCCTGCCATGCCTAATTCTTGGAACCCTGACTTCAGACTGAGTGACCCCACCCTGCTTGACTTCTGAAACTTGGTCAGTGTTGTCAGTGTTGCTAAGTGGACAGGCCTGAGAGAGGGCACCAGGAGAAGGTTGTGTACAAAGTATAGCCAGTCGTATAGCTATGAGATAATGGCCTTGACCAGGGGTCATTTAGTAGAAAAAGAGGTGCAGGAGCTCATTAGCATAACTCATTCACATAACTTATTTGCATATGCCACACCCCCTGACATCACCAGAAGTATGTCAGAAGGCAAGAAAGAAAGAAGAGAGAGAGAGAAAAGAAAAGAGCTGGCAGAGAGGGGACAGTTACTAATCCAAGCCTCAGAAATACCACTGTTCCGGGAGGATAGCTTCAGTGGTGGCTGAAGCCTTCAGAAAGCTGGTCGGAGGAACAAGGACCTTTCCAGGGGACGGGGTCATTTTGCTGCAGCCATGACACAAGCAGGCATTCCCCCCTGGGGGGGGGCTGGCACCAACTCCCAGAGCTGCGCTCCCCCGAGCTCCTGCTCGAAATGACCCCTGGTCTTGACTGTGTAAGTAGATTTGTGAATAGTTGCCTGCTGAACCAGAGCTTTGATTTGTTCACCTTTGGACTTCTCCAATTTTGCATCTTCAAGGTCTTAATAGTAATCCCACTGGGAGTAAACCCCATATAAATTAACTGTATAGGATTCCCAAGCAATTTCTACATGGGGAGCAAATCCAGAAAGATTGTAGCAAAGCATATTGAATAAAAAACAAAACATACAGTAAGGCAGGGAAACTCCTGAATGACAGAAGATGGCATGGTGCTGTTGTGAGGAAGGTGCCTCCCCCTAAATCTGCGGTTTGGGAGGCAAGGCAGAGCTAAACTTCTGTGTAGAAGCAGTCTGAGATCAACTGCAGCAGGCTGAACAAGGTCATGCTGTCGATGTGAGCATTTTATGGATAAAGGCTCCTAGGCCTTTAGCACCTGTAAGCATCATGAAGCCTCAGTAATGGGAAGGCCTCATCCTCTGTGCATTTAACAGTGATGTCAACAATAGGCGCCAAGTTCAGGGACTGCCAAGTGTGTCTGGAAAGCCCCTCCCCTCTCAAGTAATCATCAGTCTGATTAAATTTGATTCAGTCTAATGGGCTGAAATTAGGGATGCCAGCTTCAGGTGGGACCTGGAGGTCTCCTGGAATTACAACTCATCTCCAGACTACAGAGATCCATTCCCCTGGAGAAAATGGATACTTTGGAGGGTAGACTCTGCAGAATTGTACCTCACTGAGGTCCCTGTCCTCCCCAGGCTCCATCCCTAAATCTTTAGGAGTTTCCCAACCTGCTTCTGGCAACTCTACCCTGCTATCCTCCGCTGGTGGCCAGGGGGGGCCTGGCAACCATAGCAGGGTAATTTGATAGAGAGACAACTCTCTCTTTGACTTGTTCTATTACTGCATCTCTGCCTAACCAAACTGACAGCTAATTCCTCTCAAGACCTGCTAGTGCTTGTAGGGCAACAGGATGTATTTATTTTGTGCATGGTGTTAATAGAACAAAGACGCTAACAGTCTAATCTTGACCCAGTTTAAATAAATGCAGATATAATATTCTGAGGTTCAACAAGGTTAAACCAAACCACTACAAATAGTGCAAGTGGCAATAAAAAGTTCTGTCCTATTTAACATGATGAAGAGGCAGCCCACATCTTACAACAGTAAATTGAGTTGGAAAGAGGAAGAAAGCTATCTGACTTGCTGCTTTTGGAAAGGAAATACTGGATTGGATGCATCTTGGTCTACTCCACTGGTGACATTGTACCCCCCCTCCAAACTGCTTACCCATCAGCGCTCAGATGACAATATACTGAGGAGGTGCATTGCCAAAAGTTTGGCTGTGCAGTCAAAGCAAGTATACTAACGTTGAGACCCCATTTCTGTATAATCCCATCATTTTATTGGTTTAGGTTCCCCAACCACAGTGATAAATAGTTGCACAAAGGCAGAACTGCATTCCAAAGAGCATGATCTGTTCAGGGACATTTGTTAGGAAGGTACTACAGCTGAGACCAAGGCAGCTTTCCATCTTGACAGTACACATAATTGATGAGTCGCTCTTTTCTGTTTCATCCTCTCTCCTTGCTGCCTTATGCAATTTACATCTGGACGGCAAGGAAGCAGGCCTCTGACACGTTCATTTTCATGTATCTGGCTCCTCTTCATGGATGTGCTCTAAAGTCAAGATGCATATCTACTACCACCACTGAGATTTTACTTATAGAAACCTGTGGGGAGGAGGGAACTGAAACCTGAGAACAGCTACTCAAGAAACTCACATTAACTTTAAAGATATCCCCAAACATTTCCCCAAACCAGAATGGAGGCAATGATTTGTCAGGGACTTGTATCCAAAAGGGATCCTTGGACTCATCCTCAATCGGTTCTGTGTTCACGGGGAACAGAGGGCACCCATCTGGGAGATGGCGTGGGGACTCTGTCTCAGTTATGCCTGCAGTTGTGTACTAGACAGCATGTATTGAAAAGGAAATCACAAACATCATCTTCTGAAGGTTCTTTGGGCTGTTTTGACAAAAAGCCTTTCCCTCCTTCTTTCAAGGACATCCAGCTCAGGCAGCTGCTCCTCTTGCCTCAGGTCTTCCATTTTCATCTTGGCCTATCTATCAAAGGCCTGTCGACCATCCTCTTTCTCTTTGCCTTGTTGCACGAACAATGAGGTCAGACACTTGGGAAATGTCTCTGCCTTAGGAAAGCTCTGTATTTATCTCCAAATAGTAGAGTCCACCAAGGATTCAAATACCAGAGTACATAGTCGATATGGAACAATCAGCACTGATTTGCTATTTCATCTATGGTGTTTCCTCATAGCTGGGATGTATACTTTTAATATACCAATGAAGCTATATATAATCTATTGAAATCATGTTTAATGGTTTCAATTTAACTTACCAACTGAATTTCAGCAACGGAAAAGCAAAGCAGAGCTTGATAATGGCTTTTAGTTGTTTAATGTTGAAAGTTTCTCCCTGAAATGCCTAGTGTAAAAAGATATATACAGATATCTGGGCATAGCTGATGGATTGACTTGCTCAGAGTACCTAGAAAGCTGAAGCCTCATCACAGTTTACATCATAAGAGCTATTCAATGAGGCAAGCAAGAGGATTTTAACATCAGTTATATAGCTGACAAGTCCAGCAGACTTGAAATATGAAATCTTACTGGCTAGAGTAAAAACAGTTCAGTCGTTGCATATAGTTTTGTAGGTAAAAATAAGTCATGCAGAAAATACAAAATTCAAAATGCCTCAACATTTATATGGCAATGCCAGAAATGGTGTCAAATTTAAAATACTTAATGAATATTAATTTCAGCCCTACTTGACTCATTCTTCACACCCTCAAACATGTGATAAGGATCAGAGCAGACAGTACCATCTGTTGGTAAATCTACCCTACAATGTTGTAACACTTTAAACAGTTTTATTTGCATCCTTCTAAGCCCATTAATTTAAATGAACTTAGAAGAGTATGACTTGGTTAATCATGGTCATTTCACTCAAAGAATGCTGGGAGCTGAAATTTGATGAGGAGCTGGCAACTTTTCGGGGGGTTATTTCTTAGGCCACCCCTCCCCATAACTAATCATTCCTGGGTATTCCCAGTGAAGAGGGGATAACTGTTAAATCAGTTTAATGGGTTGATACCATGGATCTGTTTCTCTAAGGGCTGAACTAGATGAGATGTCGTCCCTGGGTTTGAACCTCCCATTTTTGTAGAGTTCCAGAATATCTTTCAAGAATGCTGTGACCAGAACGGGGGCTTCTGCCTTCCCCTTGGTGTCATTTTTTCAGCCCAAAATGGCACCACAGGGACATTATTTGCTGTTATGTCCCACCAAGCTGGAAAAATGATGTGAAGGAAGGCAGGAGCCTATTATCCTCCCATGCTACAGTGGTCCTAACCAGAATTGGACCCCCATGGTACTCTTAAAAAGGTGTTCCAGGATTGCAAAATGGAACCATGGTCCCAGGACAAACCCAGGGATGGTGTCTCATCTAGGTTGGCCCTAGCAGTAGTACTTGTCATAAGAGGCTGTTGAGTCAAGGAAAGGCTCCTCCTGACACCAGATGAAAGTGGAACAGAGCCATGGGGTTTAACCCAATGCCAACAGAGCACAGTCCTTCCCTCTGTGATTCACTCCTGTGAGCTATAACTTAACAGTATCACTATTAATAAGAGCACAGAAGAAATGCTGCTTTTGCTCCAAAAACATTTTACAGTCTTTCTAGAATGAGTTCTCCAACTGTCTTCCATACTTTAAATTTTTTTGCTAGCTCTCATTTAAAGGTGTCCAAGGGCTCCTCAAGTGCTGCACCAAGATAAAGCAACAATGGATATTTAGATAATGTGAAAGCAGCTCTCTATTTCCTTCATGTCTCTGAAAGTCCTGTGGACAGATTCAGCCAGACTTAAGCAAGGCAGAGTGATTTAACCAAACTATACAATTTGCAATAGTGAGGCATGCTGAAGGTGAATTGAGGACACATTTTCAGCCTAAACTTTGAATTTCCTAGGTTTTTTTTTCAATTTAAGCCAGATTCTTGATCTTACGTTAATGCTGCTGTTTTGTGCGTGAATAATGTGCTCTTCGTGCCAAACCACATGCCCTGGAACTAATATCTCATAAAAATGTCTTCCAGCTTAAAGCTAATGGCTGTTATTCAGCCAGTGGAGTGATGCTTCAAGAGTTTCAGACTGCTGTTATTACCTCAGAGAAGGTAAAAATTATGTGAAGAGTGAGCGGTGCTGGATACCCTTCTACAGTTTATACTGCAACAACCTGCATGGCATTTTCTCAGTTATTTCTTTAGCCACCTGGAGTCCTTTCACATCCCCCCCCCCCCAATTTAACACCCATAATGCTGAGGTTAAATAACAAAGTCCACCCCCCTTTAGTAAACCAGAAACTGAACAGAAATTGTCTTAGCTTCCTTCACAATGCAGCTCTGTCTTCTCAAGTCTCACTTTGTAGTCAACGGTTGGCTTCTACCATCCTCAAGTTCTTTCTCTTAAAATAATTTTTCCACAGTTGCCATGACAACTTCTCATGCTTTTCAGTTCTTCATATTATTCTGACAGGGTAACATCTGAATATTTAAGCTTTCAGTCAGAAACATAATGGGAAATAAAATGTTTAGTACATTATATTCCTATTAAGGCCTTTCCAGATGATAAGTACCTCAGATTTTTTTTTGCTTTACTACTAAACTTACACAAGTCCTTATCCAGCACCAATTGTGAGATAGCCCATTGTGTACCAGTTAGGGTATTTAGCCTTGAGGCAGGGGGATAGCTGTATTTCTGTGCTCCCCTGGGGGAAAATATATATATCAGGGGAGACCTGATCTCCAGGACTGGAGGAAGCAATCAAACCATAAAAGACTCAGAATATGGTGAAGAGGAAGGCCGGAGATGGAAGGCCAACTTGTTTTTATTGGAAACCACTCCCCTTGCCTCCTGTACTTAAGCAGCTCTGTTCACACATTACAGTGAACACACATACGTGCATACATCTGTTTGTAAGAAACAGCCATTGCATATTCATTAAAAAAAATTGGGAACTAGTACCTGGATAAATGTGGGTTTTGAATCACATGTTCAGTTGTATATGGATTGAATGTAACATAAGATTTACTCCATACATTTAAAAAACAAAACAAAACTGTGAACTGTACACTGCTTGTATGTTTATTCATTGTAATTCATGAATGGGGCTAGTGGGTGAAAATGTAGAGCAGGTAGATTCAGGTGGGTAGCCTTGTTGGTATGAAGTAGCAGAACAAAGTTTGAGCCCAGTGGCACCCTGAAGACCAACAAAGTTTTATTTAAGGTGGAAGGTTTCGTGTGCAAGCACACTTCCTCAGACAATATGAAACATAATTTCTTCAAGCCTTACATATAGGAAGATGGGGGGGGGGGGGGAAGGCTGGAAAGTCTCAGGGTGCACCACTCAGAGTTAAGATGTGTAAGTGAAGCTGAGATTGGGACAAGGCAGCGAGATCAATGAATGGCAGCAAATTAGCACACAAATGCGAGAGCTAACAAACAGATGTGAGAATGAACCCTGAGTCCAGTGGCACCCCCAAGACCAACCAAACTCAACCCTGGGTACATGTGAGAACAGAGAGACTGCATGTGTAGATGCACATGTCTTCAAATATATAGAGACACCACTGCTGCTGTGTGGAGGGGGGAGGGAGGAAGCAGGTGGGAGGCCAGGAGAGTGATGGGGGGCAAAAAAAGACAGAAAGAAGAAAAAGAAGAAGTGATTGGATTTACACCCTGCCCTTCACTCCCCAAGGGAGTCTCAGAGCGGCTTACAAACTCCTTTTTCCCTTCCCCTCCCCACAACAGACACCCTGTGTGGTACGTGGGGCTGAGAGAGCTCTTTCCCAAGCTGTCCTTGAGGGAACAGCTGGTACAGAGCTATGGCTTGCCCAAGGTCATCCAGCCAGGTGCAAGTGGAGGAGTGGGGAATCAAACCCAGTTCTCCCAGATTAGAGTCCGTGCACTTAACCACTACACCAAACTGGGGGGCAGAAAGAGAGAGGAAGTGACAGGCATGGTGGAGAGAGAGAGAGAATGTAAGAAAATGGGTGGCAGGAGGGAGAAATAATGTATGAGAAGTAGGGGCAGAGGGGAAGAAGCAAAGATAGGAGTAATGGGATAGCTGCTCCTCCTTCTGTAAGTGTGTGTGTGTGTGTGTATATATGTATCTGCAGGCTTAGCCTTTTCATTAATTTAATATTCAGCAAAGGAACAATTGCCATAGCAACATTTTCTTCTGACACCAATAATACAGAGCATGCAGCTGAAAAAGCATGCACACACACACACATTTGCATGTTGCAAATATCTGAACTGCCACAAACCAGAGAAAATAATTTAAGCAATGCACACATTTTTCATCATTTTGTATTACTATATTATTTCAAAAATCAAGATACTGTATCTCCTACTTTTCTCTGCTTTGTTCATACTGGTTCATCTCTAGCCCACTGAAATGTTGGCAGCAACTCATACCACCTCCAATTCTCCAATTATTAGTTCCTGATAGTAATCCTACGCTATGCAAATGTGTAAACTGCAAAATCCACTTCATATTACTTTTATGTGCAACCACTAGAATTGAACGTCTATGTAAAACAGCTTAGGGAAATAGAAACTTTCCACACCTTACACAATTATAATTCTGTTGCACAAAGCCTGGTATCTTCTCGAGTTCAAACTATGGTGAAATGTGTACATTATTTTAAGAAGATGATAGTAGGTTTCTCAGAATTTTAAGTAAAATAGAATTTACAGTAGCACTTCAGTGTTAGAAACTCTGTAGATAGAAACTGATTGGTCAGCTAACAGGCTTGTGCTAAGTCTGTTGAAGTTAATGAACTTAAAAGAAGAAGAAATTGGATTTATACCCTGCCCCTCACTACCCAAGGGAGTCTCAGAAAAACTTACAAACTCCTTTCCCTTCCCCTCCCCACGACAGACACCCTGTGAGGTAGGTGGGACTGAGAGAGCTGACAGAAATTGCTCTTTTTCAAGAACAGCTCTGACAGAACCATGGCTTGCCCAAGATCATCCAGCAGCTGCAAGTGGAGGAGTGGGGAATCAAACCCGGTTCTCCCAGATTAGAATCCGTGCACTTAACCACTACACTAAATGGGTTTGGGCAGCAGAGGTGGTTGGTTTCCCAGCCCAGGCCTGTCTTCCTGTATGCCTCTCTCCCATTTCCTTAGAGGGCCACTGCTCTGACTTGAGGTGGTGGGGATGTTGCTGGCCTTATCTATGGGATAGCCTGTGTGTGTGGCTCAATAGCAGAGCCCTGCATCTTCTCTGTGCTTAATGGAGGGTGTATTTATTTATTTTTCAAATTTATCGTCCGCCCTCCTCACAAACAGGCTCAGGGCAGATCACAGCAATAGTTAGGCCATTCAGCAACACAGACACAATAATAAATAGTTAATTAAAGCATTAAAACAGAATTCAGCCAGTGTGGGTAGGATTGCCAATTGCCAGGTCTGACTCAGGAAATATCTGGGGACTTCGAGGGTGGAGCCAGGAGCAAGATGTGGTATTACTTTTGTGATGTCACTAGGGTTGCCAGGTGAGGCCAACAAGCTGTAAGGGAGTTCTGGCCATCACATTTAAGCATTCCTTTTAAATGCTTTCCCTCCACTGGAAATAATGGAGGATGGGGGCACCACATTTTGGGGCTCATAGAATTGGATCCCCTGGTCCAATCTTTCTGAAACTTGGGGTTTTGTTTCAGGAGAGGCACCACAAGCTATGCTGAAAATCTGGTGCCTCTGTCTCAAAAAACAGACCCCCCCCCCCAAGCCCCAGATACCCACGGATCAGTTCATTATACCCTTATGGGGACTGGTCTCCATAGAGTATAATGGAGCATGCAGCGGCCGTTCCCCTCCCCCGCTTTCTGACAGCCCTGAAGTGGGGGGAGGGGCTCCAAACCAGGGGATCCCCTGCCTCCAACTGGGGATTGGCAACCCTAAGTGTGGGGAGCATCCCAGCCAAGCTTCTTGTGCTGTTGCCTTCCTGGCCTTTCCTTGCCTGCTCTTGAGTGGGACTTCTGTTGGAAGTTCATCATAGCTGCTTTAGCCACTGAGTGGCTGCCCTGCCCACTTGAGAACCTCCACCAACCCAGGAAAGTTTGGTGGCAGAGCCCTCAGCCTTGAGCGGAACTCCATTGGGGAGAAAGGCAGGGTATAAAATCAAATAAATCATCAGTTTTAGAGACAGTAATCCATGTAGTAACCAATTCTCAATAATATGACCTGGACAGGAATCATTCATTGCAGAACAGGAAGCCATTTTCACTTCCTAAGGTGAGTGTAATGAATCAATAATTTTAATAGCAGAAAATAAAAATATGTAGGATGGGAAAAAATACTTCTTGAAGTTGTATGAAGTCATATTAAGTTGCACATTCAGGACTGGTTCATTACATCTGGTGTATTTCCACACTGAGGTGGTTGTCGCACAGTTTCACCTGGGACTATTCACTCTGCTGGATCAGTGTTATGCAATAACAAGTATGGGTTAGCTCATTTCCCCTGTCCCCCCATCCCACTATTTCCCTTTTCTGGCAACCCCCAGAGCCTCTCCCCTTTTCTTGCTTCTATCTCTGTGCCACCAACCAGCCACCAACCAGCCAACCTAACCCTTTCCTGTCCCCCCACCTCAGCTTCTCCATCTTCCCTCCCCTTGGTAGCATCTGCCTGGGAAAAGTCTGTTTGAGTTCTGTTGACAACAAACCAGGTCCAGTTGTATGGTGGCCGCTGCTGCAGGGTCAGACCCAGATGCATGGTAGCTGCTGCAGTAGGGCCAGGCCTAGTTGTGTGAGGCCACTGCTGCAGCCCTGGGACAGGCTGGGTTGAGTTGCACAGTGGTTCCTGCCACCTGGCCAGGCTGAGTTGTGTGGGTAGTGAGTCTTTGGTGGTCATTGCCAGGGCTGATGTCTACAGAATTGTTCACTGGAGGATGGCTGTCGCAGTTGTGCAATTTTTCTTATCTGGGTTACTGATGCTCAGGCATTAGCCATTTTAGCTCATGATCTGTTCACTGCTTCCAAACAGAACCATTTTTTTGTCATTCAGTTTGGTTGCCCAGTCTTGTCATCATGTTCCCCCCCCCTCCCAGGGTTGCTAAGTCCCCCTGGGGGACAGGGAAACCCCCGTTGGATTGGTCCGTTCCCCACCGGCCCAGATTGGGCTGCTGGGGGGAACCCCGCCCCCAAATCGCTGTGCTGCGGCGACATGCCTGGCATGATGTCACCCGGAGGTGATGTCATCATGTTGGGCATGTTTTTTTGGGGGGGGGGATGCTCTATAATTCGAGGGAAAACTCTATGGTTTCCCTCGAATTGCAGAAGTCCTGCCCCAATGTGCCCGATGTGATGGTGTCACTTCTGGGTGATGTTATCACGGTGCGTGCGCAAAGCGCATGCACCAGAAGACTCCCAGGCAGCCAAGGACTCCCCCCCGCTGCACTACAGGTAGGACTTGGCAACCCTACCCCCCCAAGTATCCAAACAGCATAGTACAATCAGCAGTGTTTTATCATGCATATTCCCACATGGTCCAGTGGGAGTCTTATTCCCCAGCCCCCATGCTACAAGCTGTTTGACAGCCAATCTCATCAATAAACAGCCAGCAGTCAGTCAGCCAACTATTATAAACAGTGTAGTTTTAAAAAGAAATCTTATTGCTTGGTATTAATTTAAGTCAGTGTTATTGCTATTTTACAAATGCACATTTTTGCAAAGCCTTATGCAAGGAACAGTTTTCTCCTTGCATCTTTTAACTGCATGATTTGGCCATTTGTGATCTTAGATTGAATCATATCAGCCACTGTGTAGAATACTCATAAGTCAAGGAAACAAAAATCCACCATCCCTGCAGCTGCAATGCAAAGCTGTTTGACGGTAGTTGAGGCAAATGATAGACAAGCAAGCAGATCAGAGGTTTGGCTCATGGGGGATTGTGGCCATCAAATATGGCATGTTCACCTGTGTTTGCCTATCAAACCTATTGGCTCATAAATAAACAGCCAGCAGTCAGCCAGCCAACTATTATAAACACACCATTCTTAATCTGCACAGGGGCCAGCCCTTGACTAGTTATGCAGTCTGCTTTGTATCCATCCATTATCCCACATCTTGTCTTTGTCCCCAGAATGGCACACAGTATTCTCCCCTTTCCGTTTTATTCTCATAATGCCATGCAGTAGATGAGGCTGACAGAGAATACTTCAGTATCACCCAATGAATTTCATACTGAGTGGGTTTTTTTTTTAATCTAGTTGAAAAGTACTGGACTCGGGAGGCCGGTGAAGTGATTTCAAGCATAGCTCTCTTTATTAGATGGTTCAACGCAAGGATACCTGTGGTGGGCTGGGGGTCTGCTTTTAAGCACAGGGAAGCCTCGACCCCAACCTCACCCATACAGCATGATAGGACACCCTTCCCGCCAGAGACTCTAGTTGGTACATTTGAATACTCTGAGCCTCTGATAGGGGGATGTCCAGGATCCTAGGGCACTATTGTTTGCTGGTCTCAAGCTCAGACCATTTACCTGGCCACGTGCTCGGACCACGTGGTGGTCACCATTACCGAAGCACATGGCAGCATTTAGGTACAAACAGAGACATAGCCAAAATGCTTAGATTTATGTACAGAACATAACACCAGTCCTAATCCAACATTCTTTAACAACTTTACCACCCCGCTTGTTTCGGGCTCAAAACAATGGTGGCCATTTACGCTCACTTTCCACATTGCCTCCATGGCGTGTCACCAGAAGCCCCAGATTACATAGGAGACATCCACACAGCAGCCTCTATGCATGCCAACGCTGTTGTTCCTGGAAACCCAGCAACAGTGGTGTGGGGAGGAACTGCAGTTTGTGCTCTTTGCATGCGACCGGAGGCTTCTGGCACTTCCATGGCAGCGCAGGAAGGAGCCGCACAGCAGCAAAGCTATGAGACAGTGCAGTGTACATTGCTGTAACTATTCCCAGTGTAGTTGTTCTGACAAGAAGATTCTGAACTTTTGTGGATTTTTTTTTATTTGCCATTTGTGAAGTCAGTGGAGCAAAGTACAGACAAAGGCCAGCAGCATCCAGTGTTTAATGAGTAAAAAAGGTCAGTGAGAAACCCAGGCTTAGATGGCAGACATGCAAATCCCGACAGTGAAGAATGAGTTATGCAAGCCTTGCCACATGAAAGCACTCATATACTACTAACAAAACTCTGGGCCCCTATTTTTACCAGCCTGAACTTCACATTGTTGACGGAGAAGACTTAATTTACATTACAGAACTGAAATGTTTAAAAAATCTGGTATTACACTTGGAGCATTGTCTATAAATATATCCTGTTAAAGGTACGTGCCTCAATGGAAGCCTTTTAACCTCTGTGCCGTATTTTGTACTGGCAACTATTTCAAAAAGGAGGCTTCCAGCTGCATGGATGATATTTATTTGCATATTTCTTTACTTATTTATTTACTGCAGCTGAGAGCAGCTGATGACAGAGGATCCTGCTCCATCCTCCACTGGAAACAGAAAAAAATATCCATTTTTTTTGCTTTTAAAACATCTCTAAAACATCACCAAATCAAAAGATAGAGGAGGATTATAAAATGATGAATGAATTCAAGATAGCGGCTAGATGAAATAACTGTGTTGTAATAGATGACTTTAACTACCCACACATTGATTGGGTCAATATGTGTTCAAATTGGGAAAAAGATATTCTAGACACTCTCAATGACTGTGCTATGGAGCAGATGGTTACAGAACCGACCAGGGGAGAGGCGATCCTGGATTTGGTCCTAAGTAACGCCCAAGACCTGGTGAGAGATGTTAAAGTGATTGTACCGCTTGGGAACAGTGACCATAATGTTATTGAGTTCAACATTTGTATAAATAGGGAGTTGCCCAAAAAGACCGACACAACCACTTTTAACTTTAAAAGGGGTAACTTCTCTGATATGAGGGGATATGTGAGGAGAAAACTGAAAGGAAAAGTAGAAAGGGTCAAAACCATTGGGGAAGATTAGAGCCTATTTAAAATTACAATCCTAGAGGCTCAGAGAAAATATATACTGCAGGTTAGGAAAGGCACAAATAGGTATAGAAAAAAGCCTGCAAAAAAACAAAGTAATGGAAGCTGTAAAAGATAAGAAGGATTCCTTTAAACGGTAGAAAGCTAGTCTCAGCGAGGCTGATAAAAGGGAACACAAGCTGCGGCAAATAAAATGCAAGTCTGTGATCAGGCAGACAAAAAGGGAATATGAGGAGTATATTACAAAAAACATAAAGACCAATAATAAAACTTTCTTCAAATACATTAGAAGTAGGAAACCAGCCAGGGAAGCAGTGGGGCCCTTGGATGACCATGGGGTAAAAGGTGAAGGATGATAGGGAAATGGCTGAGAAGCTAAATGCATTTTTTGCTTCTGTCTTCACTGTGGAAGATGAGAAGTGCCTGCCCACTCCAAAACCACTGATTTCGGGAGGGGGGTTGAAAGACCTGAGTCAGATCGAGGTGACGAGAGGTGGTCCTATATCTGATAGACAACTTAAAAACAAATAAATCACCAGGCCCAGATGGCATCCATCCAAGAGTTCTGAAAGTACTCAAATGTGAACTTGTGGATCTCCTGACAAAAATATGTAATCTTTCCTTAAAATCTGCCCCCATTCCTGAGGACCGGAAGGTAGCAAATGTCACTCCTATCTTTAAAAAGGGTTCCAGAGGAGATCCGGGAAATTACAGGCCAATCAGTCTGATGTTGATACCGGGTAAGTTGGTGTAAACTGTTATTAAGGAAAAAATTAGTAGGCACATTGATGAACAAAATCTCTTGAGAAAGACTCAGCATGGGTTCTGTAAGGGAAGATCTTGTCTCACTAACCTGTTAGTGTTCTTTGAGGGAGTAAACAAACATGTGGACAAGGGGGACCCAATAGATGTTGTTTACCTTGACTTCCAGAAAGCTTTTGATAAAGTTCCTCATCAAAGGCACCTAAGTAAGCTCAATGGTCATGGGATAAAAGGACAAGTCCTTTTGTTGATCAAAAACTGGCTAATTAAAAGGAAACAGAAAGTGAGTATAAATGGGAAATTTTCTCAGTGGAGGGAGGTAAGCAGTGGGGTACCGTAGGGATCAGTACTTGGTCCAATGCTTTTTGACTTGTTTATTAATGATTTAGAGTTGGGAGTAAGCAGTGAAGTGGCTAAATTTGCAGATGACATGAAGTTGTTCAGGATGGTGAGAACCAGGGAGGATTGTGAGGCACTCCAAAGGGATCTATCGAGGATGGGTGAGTGGGCATCAACATGGCAAATGGGGTTTAATGTGGCCAAGTGCAAAGTGGTGCACATTGGAGCCAAAAATCCTAACTATAAATACACGTTGATGGGGTCCGAACTGGCAGAGACTGACCAAGAGAGAGATCTTGGAGTCATAGTAGATAACTCAATGAAAATGTCGAGACAGTGTGCGACTGCAATGAAAAAGGCCAATGCTATGCTGGGGGTTATTAGGAAGGGAATAGACATGATTGAGGTTTATAAGATTATGCATGGGATAGAGCAGGTAGAGAAAGAAGTCCTTTTCTCCCTTTCTCACAATACAAGAACTCGGGGGCACTCGATGAAATTTCTGAGCAGTCGGGTTAGAATAGACAAAAGGAAGTACTTCTTCACCTAAAGAGTGATTAACACGTGGAATTCACTGGCACAGGAGGTGGCGGCGGCTACAAGCATGGACGGCTTCAAGCGGGAATTAGATAAACATATGGAGCAGAAGTCCATCAGTGGCTATTAGCCTCAAAGTATAGATAGGAACTCTCAGTCTGGGGCAAGTGATGCTCTGTAATCTTGGTGTTTTTTGGGGGGGGGCAATAGTGGGAGGGCTTCCTGCCCCCCGGCTGGACCTTCTGAGGGCACCTGGTGTTTTTGTCCACTGTGTGAGAGTGTTGGACTGGATGGGCCACTGGCCTGATCTAACATTGGCTTATCTTATGTTCTTATGTTCTCTACAAGAACTGAGTTCTTAAAACATCTTACTAAGGTATTGTACAACCGTTTGGCACACTGTTCATTTTTAAATGCCTTTCTTCTCTTGGCAATGACAAAGCCTTTGCGCTCCTTTTTGCACAAGATCCACTGTTAGCCACTTCTTCTCCTCTCATGGTCTCCAGTATTCTGCTGACTATGCCTGGAAGAAATTTTCTCTTTAGCACCTTTCCTCCTTGAAATTTCTCCTCAGTTCTTTAGTACAGTCCTCCCTCAACCATCTCTGAGCTGTTTCTTGCCCCCAAAGACTGCACAGAGGAAAGACATGTTCCAGGAAAATAGCAGAAGATGCTGAGGCACGGCTCTCACAGTGTTCATGGCTGTAATCCAAAAGTGGCACCATAGTACTCTCTGAGACAAGTTCTAAGGTCAGATGAGGCCCATGAAGCAGTTTAATTACATCCTGTGGAGTCCCCACAACATTTTAATGAAGATATAAGAATTGTACATACTTGGGTGGATTGAACAGCACAGTTTTGTGAACACTTCTACTGGTGGAGTGCAACTTCTGCAGCTTCCCCATCCCATGGCAGTCTGAAATCCTGCTCCTGGGGTGTGCCTTCTCTTTTGGGAGGCATTTTGGGCTGCCATAAAAGTTTAGCTCTGCAGGCAGAAGTCCTTGCAGGGAGTTGGATCCACCCCACCTTTTCTCTTCTATGGAAAAGAAACATGCTTTCAAAAACTCCACACTCAATGTTATATAAACCTCTTTCAATGTTGAATGTATGCCAAGAATGTGCCCATACCCCACATGTACCATAACTGTGAATCCTTACTGCTAGGCTGTGGCAGCTTTATTACAGAACCTGATCAGGCGAGAAGGATGGGGTTATACATCATGCCTGGCTTCCATCCTTCTGTATTGGTCATGTATGGCTGACTGCAAGTTTCTTGTTCCTGGTGGTCTTACCAAAATGTTTTCAAGTTGTAAGAAATACTATCCCACAGGTATGTGACATTCCTATTTTGCATTTTGCCTTAAGTATGCAAATATACATTAATGCATGATGTTGAATCTGAGTAAATGTTGGCCTTTCTGCTAGATGGATGTTCCCCACTCTCAGTCTATGTGTGTCTGGCTGGAGAACAGAGAAATCTCAAAGACAACAGAGTTGGCCGTTTATGTTCTGTGACATGAAAGGGTCCTATAGCACAACTCTTCGATTGCATATGGCTTCATTGGCACCCTTGCCACATGTATTGCTGTCCCAGGTGACTACCTGATACATTCATATGATTGGACAAGCTATAATGCACCTGATGCTGCCCTAGCCAATCCCCATGACTTGTCAAAACCCCCCCCCCCAACCTTATTGATTTATCAAAGATTGTGAACTGAATGGAAAATAAGCCACAATACTCCACTCCTCTTCATTGATCTAGGAGATGGTAGGATGAGAAAAGAGCTGTCTTTTCTGTTGAATTTGAAGACGACTGGGGCGTGGCTTATAAGAGACATCCATTGATCCATATAAGAGCCTGAGCAGTGGAAATGTAGGGATACTTCATCCTTTATTGAAGCAGTTTTGAATTTTAAGAAACAATACACATATAGGATTCAGCTGTAGTTATAGTTTGCTCTGATGATTAGCACCACTGATTTAAAGCAGCTTGTTACATTACATCTGCTCTTTGAACAAATTAAAACACAGCTTAAGAGGGGAGAAGAAATATAAACAATTTACATTGTCATTCTGGCCCCCAGAGGTATACTCAGTCTCCCACATGCAACCTCACACTTCAACTCCTATCGCACCTTCAGTTTTGTTTCCCCAATGCTGCCAGTAACTTCATGACTGTAATGCCACACGATTCTTTGATTTGCTCATGGGGGCTGATCCACTGTTTCAGACAATTAGAAATGTAGCTGATTTTCCTATTGATTTCAGTCTTGGTCTGCCTAATCTTATCTGTACATCAGATATAGAACAGAACCCTTCAGTCTTCTCTCTGATAGGAAGATGCTTAACATTGATATGCATAATGGCATGTGTTGAGGACTTTGTGGTGATATCCATCATATGTATTCTCGTGGGCAGATACAGTTATCGGAAGGAGGAATGTGTCACTAAATCAATATCCCTTTTTAGAAAATTAAAGTATCCTGGATGCGGTGTTCATGGAATTTGCCTCCTCCAGCAAATTGACATTGAGGTGCCTTCCAGACAGCAGCAAGTGATCTTTTGCTTTCTTTCATCCTACGTTTAGTCCACTTTAGTTTTTTCTTTTCCTTCTTCCATACCTGAGCACAAAAAGAAAAAAAATATTTTGAAACACTTGAGTGCATAAAAAGGTGCTGCATCCCTACATATATTGGGAAGAAACTGTCTATTGGGAAGAGAGCCAGTTTGGTGTAATGGTTAAGTGCATGGACTCTAATCTGGGAGAACCGGGTTTGATTCCCCACTCCTCCACTTGCACCTGCTGGATGACCCTGGGCAAGCCATAGCTCTGTACCAGCTGTTCTCTCAAAGATGTGGTCTCAGAGCTCTCTCAGCCCCACCTACCTCACAGGGTGTCTGTTGTGGGGAGAGGAAGGGACAGGAGTTTGTAAGCCGCTCTGAGACTCCAAGTGAGTGAAGGACAGGATATAAATCCAATCTCTTCTTCTTCTTCTTCTTCCCTTTATTTCCTTTAAAAATACATTGAAACCCCTTTGCCTCATTTCTGGAAACTGCTGTGAGAGGGGTTTTGAGTATAATTCTCTATAACATCCCAACTATTTTTGAACCAGCTGAATAAATTGTATTAATAGTTGCAGTGCCTATATCTGAAGAAGCAGCTTTATTTGAACATGGGCTTTGGGGATGGCTGTGGCTCAGTAGTAGAGCATCTGCACTGCATGCAAAAGATACCAGATTCAATCCCTGGCATCTCCAGTTAAAAGGACCAGGTAGTAGGTGATGTGAGAGACCAATAACCATCTTGATGGGTTAATGTTTTGATTCAATATAAGGCAGCTTTATGTGTGGTTCTCCTGATCTGTGATTTCTTAGAAAACTGTATGTACATTCTGCATAAAACAATTTTGATGGGATTTGTGTATTAAAATAAGACAAGCAGCATGCAGTTCACTTTTGACCTGTTCTGTGCTTTACTTTTGAGTTTCTTGTAGTTCAGTTCTATGACTTTTACTTAGCTTGATCCTATCAATGTTTACTCAGAAGTAAACTCCATGATTTCCATGGGCCTGACTTTTTAATAAATGAGCATAGATAGGAATGTATCCAGGATGTAAAAGTTAGTATCTCATTAAGAATGTACCAGCTAGATTGTACTGGTCCTGGCTGTTCTACAGATAACTTCTTTCAGTGTTCCTTGTCACACTGCTTTCACTACAGAACTATATTAAAAATATTCTAAGGTCGTGCATATCTTGTTCCTTTTCACTACTGGAATCTTTTTTCTTTTAAAAATAATTTTATAATACTGATATAATATTTGAGCTACCTCTGCTTCTAACTTACCTTGAAAGCATTATGAATTGGGCTCAGAGGTGGATTAGCAGACAGTATAATTGCTGTAATAGTGTGGTCACATGATCCTGACAGCTGTTATGGCCAACAGTCTAGCCACTGCATTCTGCACTAGCTGCAGCTTCTAAACAAGGGCAGCCCAAGTAGGGTGCATTGCAACAGTCCAGTCTAGATATAACTAAGGCATGGATCACTGTGGCTAGATTTGACTGACCTAAGGACGGATGCAGCAGATGCACCAGCCAAAGCACTCTGAACCACCTCAACCAACTGATTTTCTAAGGTGACTGCTGTGTCAAGCAGCACTCCTAAGGTATGAACCTAGCTTTTCAAGGGGAGTGTAACCCAATCCAAGACAGGGGATATCTCAAGTCCCTGGCCTTCATTTCTCCTAACCCAGAGAACCTCTGTCTTGTAGAGATTAAATTTCAGTTTGTTCATTGTCATGTAGCCCATTACTGAATCCAAGCACGAGTTTAGAACATCAACAGCATCCTTGGAATTAGGTGGAAAAGAAAGGTTTGTGGTATGTACACTACTCCTCTTTCTGCATTAAAAACCTGCAAACCCTGTTTAACTAGAGGAAACAGGAGGACTAATGATATAATGTGTACACCAGGGGTCATTTGGAACCAGGACGAGCCGGAACGGTGTTCCAACAGTAACAGGCCCAGGAAGCTAAGAAAGGTTGGGGAGGCATCTTTAAGAGCCTCCCCTTCGCTTCCCCAACCAGCGTGCCTTGTCAGGCTGGCTGGGGAAGTGAAGGAGAGGTATTTAAAGATGCCTCTCCATCTTTTTGCTTTCCCAGCTGGCCCACCTTGGCAGACTAGTTGGGGAAGCAAAGCAAGATGGGGGAAGCGTCTTTAAATTACTCCTTTTTTCCTGGAGAATGAAAGGGGGATGGCATATAAATGCCTCCCCCTTCCTCCCCCAGCCATGGCTCTGCTGCCTTCCCTTCCCCAGCCATTCTGTTTGGCAGGCTGGATGGGGAAGGGAATGGAGGTAGAGCAGGTCAGTTTCACTCACCTGTGGAGTAGAGCCCGAGCGGTGGGTGTTGCCTTCTGACATACTTCTGGTGATTCCAGGGGGTGTGGCATATGCAAATAAGTTATGCTAATGAATTATGCTAATGATCTCCTGTACCTCTTTTTCTACGAAATGACCCCTGGTGTATACCACATAAAATGCTGCTGCAGCTGCCTCCCATTCATTAGAGAACTATAACCTGTCTCCAGTCACACAGAATTTCCATGAATGGCATATTCAAAATAGCAGGTGTGATCAAGGGAACCATGCCAAAAGACTGGTGGATGTTTTGCAGGCAGCACACATATCACTGGTGGCATGAAAAGTCACCTTATGAACCATACAGACAGAAGATGGTGATATTGAGGGGGGTGGGTCTAAAACTGCTCCCAGTACTTACAGGCAGCCATTTTTACCTCACGCATAACAAAGATCAGTGACTGCCAAGAGGCTCCTTTATTTCCTGCCTCATTTATTTTGAGCAATTTAGGTAGTGAGAGCACTTCATGAGCAAAGCATGGAGGGGAGGGCTAGAGGGGGATATGAGAGGTGTGTCCGGATCTCCCATTTCCCTAGGTATTTAGTCATGCTACTTGCATGGATGTTCATGCACCACTGAAGTGCTGAGGAGAAACACGGCTCCACTATGAGGATTGTCCATGTGCCACACCCACAGGACAACTGGACCGTGCCCATTGTGTTTTCCTAGCTGTGGAAACATGCAGCATGCATGGGCAAAATTATTTTATTGGAGTCTGGTAAAAAGTTCTGTTCTTTTGCCTGTTTCACTTATTCTGACTAAAGTCTCCCAGCCAAACACCTCAAACCTTTTCTGTAAATGTTTCTTTTGGAGGTTTCCAAAGCTGCTGTATATCCCCCCCAAAAGACTCTTGATCTTTCTTTTCAACACGGGTGGGTAGGGTTGGGAAGGAAACTTTTGAGAGCAGTTCCAAAAGGAACCTGACCATAAATCTAGCAACTCTTTAATGGAAAATCTGCTTGGCTAGAAAGTTCTTATCGTGGGCCCCTTTGGAGAAAAAAGTGCCAATTAGTGCTTGGATTAGGGCAGAGGGGCAAACGCATCTAGTAGTGGCATTTTTACTGATAGACATAACAAGGGAACAATTGGGTCCGGACACTGCCAGTATCTAAATACCATGGGTTTGTTGGGTGTTACTAGCAAACCAAAAATAATTGGATAGGCAGTCAAAGGTTTAAGAAAACAATGGCTTGGCTCCAGAAGAGCCTATTGGCTTCAGATCTTGCACTGTTGCCAACTGCTGGTCTCCTGTGTCCTGTGTTGCTGCAGGAAACTTTTCCAGTGGTTTTGAAACCAGGCCGTCTTATTTGTCTTTATGGAAATGTCTCTTTCCTTTCTTGAGAAGTATTTTACTGCCGATGGATCTAGTACTCTGGCAGAAATCCCAGTGTCTCTGGCTGTGGCATCAAGAATGGGAAGATTTTGCTTTGCCTACCATGTTTGTGGTTTAGCTTGGAAAAATGAAGTGCAAATTATTTTTTCAGTAACAGGATTTTATTTAGTGCACATCTTGAAGAGGAGGGGGAAAATCCTTTGGGGCTTGGAAGGGCCTTGTAAATTTCTTGTGTCCCCCCATCTCATCCTTTAGATGATGGCATGTGCTTACTGCATAATTTTGTCATATGTGGTGTACTTGACAAACCTTTATAATAACATCTGATTCATATAATTTACAGTATTGTAGTATTTGCTGGCTCACACTCCTTGACACACAAGAATATCCACCTTTTCAAAATGCTCTCTCTTACTTTTTATTTCTCTTTTTTTTCCTGGGTGAATTATAATAAATTAACATAGACATTTAAGAGCCAACTAACTAAAGAAACACACATACACACTCTCTCTCTCTCTCTCCCCCCTTCTCTTTTCCCCAATATAATTATTAATAGTATTTAATATAAAATCTTTTTACAGGTTTGATAGGTAGAAAATCTTTTTTTCCTTCCTCTTTTTCCTTTTACTCCCTTCTGTGTTTTTCTGTTTTGTTTTCCTTTTTCCCCTTTTCCTTCCCATTCCCTCCATCAATGTTATCCCCCCTTCATATTAAATTTAAATCTCAATAGAAGACATAAATACTTTGCTAGATATATAATTATGATTATGAAATTATAATTATGATATAAAATGATAATAATTAGAAAATAAGCTTTATTCTCTATGTTTCACATTTTTATTCTCATTTAGAATATTTATTATAGAAAATATATCAAGAATAAGTTTATACATAAAGCTTTCAGATAATCTCTCTTTCTATTATAACAGACATTTATTATAGTATAATAGGCATTTATTATAGTTTGATTACTTATACAATATTAAATGTGATGGTTGTAAATTCTGCATAGAAAAAAGTTTATGGAAACAGTATATGGAAAATTTGTACAGTATTTTTAGAAACAGAAGAGTGAACAGTAATGGCCACTGGAACATACCTAAAAGACAAAAGAAAAGTAGAAGAAACTGATGAAGACCAAAAAAAAAGAAGAACTGATGGAAAACTAAAGTGAATATCGATGAACCTAATGCAACAATTTAAGGAAAGAAGAATATTCAGATTATCCAGAAAAACATTCAAGAAGCTGAAGAAAGAACTCAGAAGAATATCCACGAATCTGAGGAAAGAACTCAGAAGAAAATAGAGTATCCAGAAGAATATTCAAGAATCTGAGAGAAGAACACAGAAGAATATTCAAGAAGCATGTCAAGAATTATCAGTTGGATTGTCAGAGATGAATGCAAAATCACAAGTTCAAACACAAGAAATGTTAAGTTGAGAGCCAGTTTGGTATAGTGGGTAGCAGTGTGGACTCTAATATGGGAGAACCGGGTTTGATTTTCCACTCCTCCACATGCAGCTGCTGGCATGACTTTGGGTCAGTTACAGTTCTCTCAGAGCTGTTCTCTTATGAACAGTTCCCAAAAGAGCTCCCTCAGCCCCACCTATCTCACAAGATTTCTGTTGTAGGGAGGGGAAGGGAAAGGAGATTGTAAACTGCTCTGAGACTCCTTCGGGTAGTGAAGGGCAGGGTATAAATCCAATATCTTCTTCTTCTTAAGTATTAAAAAGGGAAAGATAGAAAATGACACATATCTAGAAAGGCAAGACTCTCAGAATGAAAAAGCAGAACAAAGAATTGAAGTTTTGAAAACTCAATGCATGTCTACTAATCTGCCTATCAGAAGATTTTGGGAGGCAAAACTTGAATGAGAGGTTTTGAAAACTGCTCTGAGATTATTTGAAGATACAAGAAGACTTCCCTGACTAAATTCTATTCTGCTTCAGCTTCAAACAAAATGTGTGAACTAGCTATTTACATAAACAACCCACAACTAGAAGAAAAGAATTAAGAGATCTAAAGGGAAGATTTTTAATTTAAAAAAATGAGATTCCCGGAAGGCAAACTGTGCATGCTAGCAACAATATACATACTGAATAACGCCAATTTTTTCAAGATTTTTTTCAAACAGTGCTAGAATTTCAAGGTGAAGATATAATGATCTTTGGAGACATGAATGGAGTTTTAGATCCTAAGAAGGACAGATCCAAAAATATTAAACTTGAAAAATTACTGAAAAATGTATTCCAGTATTTGGAAATGTTGAAATTAAAAGATGTCTGGAGGATTAAACATCCAAAAGACTTCACATTTTTTTCTGATAGACATCAAATGTACTCAAGAATAGATGTGTTGGATATCAAAAAGTCTAGGAATGAATTTAGACAAAGCAGATGTTCAATATTCTGCTGTGAAAATATTCACAGATCACAACCCTATAGAGGTAGTTTGGCAATGGAATGGAAAATCAAGAGGAAGATGGAGATTAAATGTTGCTCTTCTTTCACAAGATGATTTAATAAATAAGTATAAAAAAGACTGGGAAGAGTTTTAAAAAATAAATAATACAGAAGGAATGTCCTCAGCTACAATTTGGGAAGAAAGCAAAGCTTTCATCAGAATAATCTTATTAGCAGCTGCTGCCAAGAAGAAAGGGGGAAAACAGAACAAACCAGATCATTAATAGAAAAAAATCCAGAGCTTGGAACAAGAGCATTAAAAAATTTCAATGAAGATATATTAGCAGAAATCAGATGATTAAAAAAACACTTAGGCTGCAATAACACACACTAAATAATCCACTTTCAATGCACTTTCCAACTGGATATTACTGTTTGAACTGGCAAAATCCAGTTGGAAAGTGCACTGAAAGTGGATTGAAAGTGGATTATTTAGTGTGTGTTACTGTGTGTGTTATAACTTATTGTTATAAAATTAAAATAAAATGATTGAAAACATTTTCTTTGATATAGAAACATAATGTGAATGGACCTCACTGTGAAAGGATTTAAACACCTCATCACATGAAAAGAACACGGTAGAGTCAGTCTTTTAGGTCTTTATAATGCCAATAGCAATCCTTTACTTGCATAATCATATCATTGTTTCTCAAAATAATACTCACATTTTTGTGTATCCCAAATGCAGTTGTTTAGTACCTCACCCAGCCAGTAGAAGACGTTAATTATTGCAGTTACAGTTGCGAAGAAGATAATTCTAGCTCCTGAGCCAAGGTAGTCCAGGAGGGGATACACCCAAACCCCTGTTACATGATATATCCAATAGACCCTAATATGCATAGGAAACAGAAAATGTTGGAATTGTCAGCTACACTGAGTTACTTTAATATTTATTGGTTTTTCTAAATTACATCTATAATATATAGAACTGTTGAAATACTTATGATTCCTAATGTATTTATTTAGAATTTTTTTAATAGCTTTACTGCGATTGTTGAATATTACAATACAAAATTATGTGAAGTCAACAATATGAACATTAACAAAACAAACATCTGGATACAGATTATACCAAATTGGAATTTACATATATTGTAATGTTTTATCATAATAATAACAAAAAGTAAAGTAAATCCACCTTTAACATTGAAATTTTGATCTGAAGACTAATTAAAGCTATAACTTACTATCAAAAAAACATATACAGAGATGGACAGTCCACCCTTTGAGTTTGCATCACTTGGAGAGGTAAAGTACTGCATGCCTTTAAGCAAGGCTCTTTTTGTAGAAAAAGCCCAGCAGGAACTCATTAGCATATTAGACCACACACCCCGACAGTACAGCTCATTAGCGTATTAGGCCACACCCCATGTTACCAGAAGTGTGGCCATCCAGCCACACCCACCTTTTGCTTCTTATTCTGTTTACCTTGTTTGTTGTCAAAACGGTTTTGACAAAACCAATAAAAACATTATTTTCTGTCCTATCTATACAAAATCTTGCCTGAACCAATATCTTATGTCCAACAATTATTCCCACACTGGATTGGAATCAATTCCTAAAGGATAGGTTCCCATGGAAATCAGCTTGCCTTTCTGCAGAACTAGTATGCTGAATATGAATTTTTAGGGTTGCCAACCTATAGTTTGGGTCTGGAGCAATGTTCCCTCTAAGCTGAGTTAGTGTGAGCTAGCTCACAGTTTTTTAGCCCCTGGCTCACACATTTCCGCCTTAGCTCAGGAAAGATGGCTCCAGAGCAAACTAATTTATGCAGGAGCCAAATCGCTCGCTCACAGCTCTAATGCCAGTAGTTCACCAAGTAGAATTTTTGCTCACAAGGCTTCACAGCTTAGAGGGAGCATTAGTCTGGAGATCTCCTGGAATTACAACTGAGCTCTAAACTACAGAGATCAGGTCAATGGCTGCTTTGGAAAGTGGAGTCTATGGCGTTATGCCTTGCATAGGTCCCTCCTTAAACCCCACCCTCCCCAAGCTCCACTCCCAAATTTCCAAGAATTTCCTCAACCTGGAGTTGGCAACCCTAGTTCACTGGCAGAACAACCCTAGGTTTGTGGATGCACTGGATGGGAGTAGTTTGTGAACTGTTTTATTCAAGGTACAAAATTTTATTCAAGGTATAAGATTTCATGTGCCACCTACACTTCTTCAGATGGAAGAAGTGTGCATGCACATAAAAGTTTACACCTTGGATAAAACTTTGGACTCCAACTTTGTTCTGCTGCTTCAGACAAACATGGCTGCCCATCTGAATTATTATACTATAATATTTTTACAAGCAATTATGTACCAGTGGAGTGGTTACCATGCAGAGTCTGTCCCACAGGTAAAATGATCCTGTGAACAGGTGTCCACATCAATGTATCATTACCATCACAAGATCACCATTCACCGGAAGTCAACTCCTCTGAAGCAGAATTCTCTCTTATTAGGAGGTTTAAGAACATCAGCTTTGCTGTCTCATTAAAGACAGATGTCAGCCCAATGACAGAAGAAGAGGGACAATCATCTTCTTCAGAAACTCTGCCCGCTTTTTACATTTCACAAAGCAGGCAATCTCCAAAGTGCTGCTGACCATGCTCATTTTTAGTTACAACTCTGTTTCTCTGCAGATGTCCCCCAAACTCCCCCATGCAACAGCCAAGGGTTCTGCCAACACATGCAACAATGAAGCTACTTTTTCAGATGTTTTCTCTTGCATGGCCGTTAGTACCAAACGACTTTAATACAGACTTTAGACACACATATATTTGCAAGCCATTCCCAACAAGACACACTGGCGAGACTTGGGTCACAAGTTCCAGTCATACGTTTCCCTTCCCTTCACCAGTCTCCCCCCAAAGCCATCAACTATGCAATCCCAAATAGAGTTACACCTTTCTGCGTCAATGAGGATGTGACTATGTTTAGGACTACAGTGTAAAACTGCAAGAATAAAACTTCTTTAGTTCAGTGCAATTTTGATTCTCAGGACCAAAGCCCTCCTATACAATATTTCAGAATCGTTTTAATATTTTGTAAAGGCAGGTCAATAGCTGTCCAACATTGCCTCTAAGCTGTGGAGTCTAGTGAGCAAAAAATGTAAGTGGGGAAGGACAGTCAAGAAATCTAATGAAATAAATAAAGAGATATTATCTGCTTGCTGTATGCATTATCTTTTCTAACTGCATTGTTTTATTCTTGCATAAAATCATTTTTTTCATTGTTTAACATATCATGTCTAATACTTCATATTTTGTTTCAGATTTATGTAATCCTAATCCCATTACATTGCTTATTAGATGTTTCATCCTGTTGATTGCACTGATTTACACTGTGTAATCCACTTGGGTCTCAGTGAGCAAGGTGGAATATACAGTAAATAAACATATTTCACCTTTGTAGGCTGCTGGCTGGGAAATATTAAATGTAACCAACAGCAGATGGGAAGGTGATGGAGGATGAGGAAAAGCTGTGGGAAATGTGTTCATGTTTGTATAATCTTGCATATTCCACTGTGGTGATCACCACTTGCAAACATGCTGTGAACAGAACCAGTGAGCGATCAAACACCTCTGGCTGCAAGACCGTTGCTTATTTGAATAGCTCCGATTACAGAACATAACACACTCAGCACATTTAGATCAGTGGTGCTCACTCCACAGCTTACAGAGAACCACATTCACAAGTACCAACCAAAAGAGACACATTTGCTTTCATCTTTGGCATGAGGTCCCTATCTCAGGGAGGTTAGCCATTCTTCCAGTGGTGATTCCCATGGTGGAACAGCCACTTCCCAACCAAAAAGCCAAAGAAAGAAAGAAAGAAAGAAAGAAAGAAAGAAAGAAAGAAAGAAAGAAAGAAAGAAAGAAAGAAAGAAAGAAAGAAAGAAAGAAAGAAAGGGAGGGAGGGAGAGGGAGGGAGAGGGAGGGAAAAAGAAAGAGAGAAAAAGGAAGGAAGGGAGGGAGGGAAAAAAGAAAAAGAAAGGGAGGGAAAGTGAGAGAGAAAGTAAGGAAGAAAGGAGGGAGGAGAAAAAGAGAGAGAAAGAAAGAGAGAGAGAGAAAAGAAAGAAAGAAAGAGGTGGGGGAAAGAAAGAGAGAAAGAGAGAGAGGGAAAAGATATGGAGGGGAAGCACTTACCAGGAGCAGGGAGAGTGTAGGCGTGGTGAACCGCGATGGGGCAGCAGTAAGCTGGATGGAGAGGCCAGGCATTGCGCTCGATCTCCATGCAGAGATCTGGTGCACAGAGCCCCTTCCCGGCAGCTCTTTGCACTTAAAGGGAACACTCCCTTTAAGTACAAGGAGCCGAGAGGCCAGGCATCATGCTCGATCTCCGCATGGAGATCCGGTGCGCAGGGCCCCTTCCCGCCAGCTCTTTGCACTTAAAGGGAATGCTCCCTTTAAGTACAAGGAGCCAGGAGGCCAGGCGTCACGCTTGATCTCCACACAGAGATCCAATGTGCGGGGCCCCTTCCCGCTGGCGGGAAGTGGTGGGCTCGGACACCAGCCAGAACGCACCAGAACAGCGTTCTGGCCCAAAAAGAGCCCTGCCTCTAAGAGAGGGATCCATTTGTCCACTGGACTGTTGTGCTCCTCTATATTATCACTTTGAGTGACCCACTCAGACATTTTATCAAAATAAAACAATCCCATGCTTTATTTATTTAGAATTGATGGTTAAACAGAAGCAGCAAGAAACAGGAATAGTCAAATTTGTTAACAAATTTCTCTTTCACTTAAAAATGTATACAATTGATGGCTTCAAAGTGTCCTCATAGTATATTAAGACACATCTATTTATGGTACTTATAGTTTGCCTTTCTCATTGACTCAAGGCAGATTACATAGTAATAAAATACAATCAACAGTATGGGACATCCAATAAAACATATAGGACCAATCTATTTGTAATACTAGGTATCTGTGATCAGATCTCTCCATGTTTTAATTTATACATGATAGACCTGGGAATCTTTAAATCTGATCGAAGTGGTGGGACTGGGGAAGGGTTTTTTACTCTTTTCCACATAGTTCTCCTAATCCAAAGGAAAGTTGCTAATACGTACTTGCATTTTTCTACTGTGGGACAAATAGCATCTTTAGGGTAGGGTTTACAAATTTTTAAACTGGTCCCTCTAACTGTCCCTTTTATGTCAGTTTGATCTACAAGTAATTATCAAGTGATGTTAGTTAACTTCATGCCATGAAAAGCATCAACTGACCTACTGACCCTTTCCACTTATTAAACCTATTTAAAGGGACAGGCAATTTTAGTTCAGCAGGGTTTCCCCCTCCCCAAACCACCAGCAGAATCACCAGCAGCAGCTTTGGGAGAAACAGGAGGCTGCTGCAGTAAAGAGAAAGTAGGGAAGATCTGCTTATGCAGATTCCTTTCAGTCACAGGCGTAGAGTATGGGGGGGCTTGAGGGCTTGAGCCACCCCTGAAATTTCCCAGGGGGGGCTCAGCCACCCCCGGGAAAATGGAGCGCCTGCCGCCGTACCTCCCCGGGTCCTTCCAAGGCCCGGCGGCCGCTGCTGGAGAGGGAAGGGGTGGCGGGGGGGAGAGAGAGGCACCGGCAGCAGCGACTGGCAGGCCTCGGAAGGGCCTGGGGAGGCGGGGCAGTTTCCCGGAGGGAGGGGAAGAACATCATCCCAGCGAGCGTGCACGCTTCACGCATGCGCTAAGGAGCCCCCCCCTGGATTTCCAAAACTCTACGCCCCTGCTTTCAGTTACATGAAGTTTGGATCCAACACATTGGGCACAGTAGAAGAACAGCAGCACACCACAGTAAATTTCCAAACCATTTAACTTTACTTCCTGCCCCAAACATCTTACAAAGTTGTCAGCAAGCTGATGATAAAAAAAATGAGCCTCATAGGATTTCTTGGGCGGAGAATTCCACCATCTTTGAAAAGGCCTATAAACTGTAGCCACAAGCAAGAAGTACAAATTGATGCTACATAACAAGGGCATATAAAACCTCAAAAAAGAAAGTATTTAAAAAGTCATATAAATGAGCCAAATATGGAAGAATGGTTTATGTTGTAGTCATAAGCACTATCTCATGGATAAATGTGATATTTGCAGAACTGCATTTTGTAAGTTCCAAAGTAATGAAACCATTATTTGCGGGGAGGAATAAATTAATTTTCTCAACAACAATTTTTGCACTTTTAGTACTGGGCAAATGTCTGACACTTTGAGTAAAGACATCTGGGTTTCATGCAACCAGTGGTAACAACTGTGCATTTAACTGCACAGTCCTACACCCTGCTTCAGCCACACAGAGAAACCTGATGGCTGAATGCAATCATGAGAAGGAAGTGTGCCTACACTTTGAAATACAATTATCGGGTGAGTATTCACATCCAGAACAGTCTCTGATCCAGTTCACTGCACTCTAATGCACAAAAGGTTATTAACCAAATGTGCCCTAACACTTACCCAGAGCATTTGAAATAGCAGAAATGTATCCTCAGTCCATTCACAAATCACTGAATTGTACTTTTGTAAAATTACTGCAGAATCCTAATTGCGAATACTCTTTTATAGGCTGACCAAAACACTACACCCCAGTGAGCAATTAATGTTAGTGGGGGGACGGACGGACAGTAGATAATGGTTCCACCTACTGTCTCCAAGGCAGATCACCATCACAACCCTTGCCTCCAGATTCAGAACAGCAAGGTGAGGGGGGTATTGGACTTTCATGGAGGCACTAGGGCCTCTCGTTGCTTCATTTTAATTTTGTTTAGTAGCACTTAAAGCACAGAAGATTGTTTTCTATTTAGATTTTGCCTGCCTGATGCTGGAGCAACAGTACAAGCAAATGGAAAGCCACTGATATAGTTTAACAGGGAAAGAAAGATTCAGGTGGGTAGCTGTGTTGGTCTGAAGCAACAGAACAAAGTCTGAGTCTAGTGGCACTTTTAAGACCAACAAAGTTTAATTCTGGATATAAGCATACATGTGCATACACATGTCATCAAATAGATTGAAACAGTTTTCCTCAAGCCTTACATATAGGTAGAGAGAGGGTGGGGGCAATCAGTTGCCAGGAAGGGCTAGTTAGAGTCAAGATGCATAAGTAACTGGAAGATAAGTATAGATGAGCTTGGATCAAAGCAGTTGTTAAGACCTGTGGATGGCAGCAAATCAGCATACAAATACACTTTGAGAAAGAGTTCAAAACCTACCCATGATGACTAGCTAGGCTGCCCTCACTGAAACGAAAACCCCCAGCCCAACTTACTATACTGGTTAGATCCAGGTGGGCACTGGAATTACTAATGTTATCCTTCTCTTCTTTAGAGTAGTGGCATTATGAGTATTCCTACATTGTCTGTATTACAAATGTGAATAGGAAAAGTATTTCTGCTACCATGGAAACATTACCTGATGGCCTTTGTTACTGAGTTCATTCCGACTTGAATACATGCTAACTCAATACTGTACAATAATGGGCTGATCAACCTTAGGCATAAAGCTTCCATACAAGATTACTTGTTATTAACTCTAATGAATGCCTTCAACATTGTAATTCCTGTCCAACATCATTATTAGATAAGCAGAAGGGAACATGCATTAAGGCATACTTTAGAGTGCAAAGCCAAAACCATTTTCAGGCCCTGCTATTTGCTGACTTAAGCAGATAGTTTACTGATAAGCATGTCTAGGAAGAAAGAAGAATGGAACTAGAACTTGGGGGAAATCATACTAAAACAGAACTTCTACGCAAGTAAATCAGAAGACTTGAATTTAAAGACACTGTTATCGTGATGATTTAAAAAAAATAGAAATGGCTTCTTGCATTTACAGACTTAAAAGCCGTATCACACAAAATGTTATTCTACAAGTAGCACTGAGTCACTGACCATCCTCAAGTATGCAAGGAATCCAGCTTCTTGCAGAACTGGATGATGTTCTTGGTCAGTATTAGAGACCACAGTAGGAGAAGGAAATTCTTTAGGTAAGGAACGTCTCAGCCTGTGCAGGTCAAAACAGGCATCCTGAATTACTATTGTTGTTATTATTTATTAATTAATCAAACTTTTATACCGCTTTCCCCACAGAACAGGCTCAGAGCGGTGTATGACATTTTACATCAGGGTATAAAAACAACCAATCTAAATATACAGATAAAATTCAGAAATCTTAAAACAACAGGTAGTATATACAAAAACAGAAAACCTATATGGCATCACAGTATAATTTTAACCCTGATGAAAGGGGGGAAAGGGGGAGGCAGCTAATTGGCCAAACGGCAGCTAATTAGTCAAACGTTGGCCAAACGGCAGCTAATTGGCCAAACGGGAGGCAGCTAATTGGCCAAACCGTATGTTTAGTGGAACATCTCCCCCTTACAGGTCCTGCTGAAGTGTAACAAGTTCTGCAGGGCCCTGATGTCATTTGTCAGAGAGTTCCACCAAGTTGGACACTCTTTGGGCCAGGGACTTCCGGCAGATGTTGTTCTCATGAGCGCAGCACTCTCCAGGGGACATACCAAGACAGGTGGATAAACCAAGGCAGGTAGGACAATTTGGACATTTTGGAAATATAGTCTGCAAGCATGAAAATTTGTTGACTTCACTAAGGCTAACAGTAAGATTTTTCATATTGTGTTCTTGCTAGCAGATAGCAGTACGCACAAATATACACGTTCAGGAAAAAAATTATTTGGCTCCAATGGTAATTTTTTGTCAGTGTGAGTGGGGCTAACAATTTAGCAGATCCCCTTCTCCATATCAACATTTTGCCCTTCTGTGCTTTTCTTGAGGGTTCCTTGACCCCTTGAACAGTATCTCAAGGGGTTCAGTGGTCTACAGCAGGAGGGGCAAGGCAGGCATTCTGGATCAAATCTAGTCTTGCATTTCAGCTTGTAGCACAACTCTTTTGGTCAGAATGACCCCAAAGTACCTCAGATAAATAGTACAGTGCTAGCATTAGTTAACCTTATGTGTTAAGGCTGAGCCATGTTGTGAAAAAAATGTTTACTCTCAGTACTGTTGGCTAGAGAAAATAAAGATGCTCAAAAACACATGCCTAAGGAATGTACCAGTATCCAAGGCAAATCCCCCACTATGTGTAAAAAATAAGAGTTAGCAGGGGTCCATTGGAGCAGGAGCGCACAGGAGCGCAGCTCCGGGAGTGAGGAGCCCAGGGGGTGGGCACATGGCCAAGCCCCGCCCCCTCCTCGGCTTCCCCGAGCAGTGCAGAGGCGCAGCGCCCCGGGGAAAGCCCTGCTAGGGTCTTTATTGTTTTTATGTTTTGTTTTAAGATTGATAATTTTATCATTGTTCCTTTTATGACTGTGTGTTCCAGAGACTTGCTCAAGGTGGCATATAAATTTTCTAAGTATACCATTTTTTACCTGGGCACATGGCACATAAGTACTGGAGAAATTTCACCAACCCTTCAGCAGCTTCCACCCCATCAGTTTGGTGTAGTGGTCAGGAGTTGGACTCTAATCTGGGAGAACCAGATTCCCCACTCCTCCACATGCAGCTGCTGGTGTGACCTTGGGCCAGTCACGAGTTCTCTCAGAGCTGTTCTCCCATGAGCAGTTCTCAAAAGACCTCTCTCAGCCCCACCTACCTCACAGGCAATGCTCCCTCTAAGCTGTGGAGTCCTGTGAGCAAAAATTCTACTTTGGGAGCTACTGGCATTAAAGCTGTGAGCCAGCGACTTGGCTGCTGCATCAATTAGTATGCTCTGGAGCCCTCCTTCCTGAGCTAAGACAAAAAGGTGTGAGCTGTAGGCTAAGAAACTGTGAGCTAGCTCACACTAATTCAGCTTAGAGGGAACACTGCTCACAGGGTGTCTTGTTGTGGGGAGGGGAAGGGAAAGGGATGGGTGGTGCACATGTCCTGGGTATCTCAAGTCTACTTGAAACCTGGTGGTTTCAAGGGAGCAGGAAGAGAATGAGAGTGTGTTCTTTACGCTTATTTTTATTGCATAAAGTATTGGATGAGGAAGGGAATGGAGGAAGAGCAGGTCAGTTTCACTCACCTGTGGAGTGGAGCCTGAGGGGTGGGTGTATGTTAGGGGGTGTGGCATATGCAAATGAGTTATGCTAATGAGTTATGCTAATGAGCTCCTGCACTTCTTTTTTTTATGAAATGACCCCTGAGAGTTAGAAAGACCATGGCAGCAAGTTTCCAACAAAATCCTGTTGTGTGACATTTGGCATATTATTTCTGAAAGTACAAGTGTGAAGAAAGTGTTTTCACACACACTGAATTATGCACTTTCAATCCACTTTCAGTGCACATTGCAACTGGATTTTACTGTGTGAAATGGAAAAATCCACTTGCAAATCATCACTAAAGTGTATTGAAAGGGGGACTGAAAGTTCATGAAAGTACAGTAAACAGTAGTTGAATGATTATGTCCAGAGTGCAACATATTCCATAATGTAAAAAATGCATGCCTTACCATAATATGTAGGCAATAGAGAAAGTGCACACGGCAATCAGTCCACAGGTCCTGCTGGGGTATTCATGATGTGTTGTTCTCATCTCAATTAAAATAAAAGGCAAAACAGTTGTATGCTAAAAAGAAATCAAAAAGAGTGGAAAATAGTTCATTGTACAAGCATGTGCCATAACTTTTATGAAAAATGTTAACAGGAAATACAACTGCAATGTAGAAACAATAGCCCAATGGGGACAGGCTGTGGCTCAGTGGTAGAGCATCTGCTTAGCATGCAGAAGGTCCCAAATCCAATCTTTAGTATCTCCAGTTAAAGGTATCAGGTAGTAGGTGATGTGAAAGACCTCTGCCTGAGATCCCAGAGACCCAATGACACTCAGAGTAGACAACAGTGACACATTGTTTGATTCAGTATAAGGCACCCTCATGTGTTCCAATACAGCTAAGCTTAAAACACTTCACATATTTAATTTCAAAGGGATAGGAAGCATGTGGCACACTTCCCAATGAAATTAATTCAACATTGACATCCTTTGGCTGCATCATGGCCAGTGCCTTTTCAGGCTGTGGGGAAAGACTTGGATGGTACAGATGCTATGAATCCCAAGCAGAAGGTGGACATACATCTTCCCTTTCTCCCCATCCCCCCAGAAATCCTCCGAGATCTGCAAAAAGATGATGCTATAGGTCACAGGACCTGTCTTAGCCATGAGAACCATGGATAAGGAGGAGAAACCAAGGAGAATTGCCTTCTGCTAACTCTTGTGCCAAATGGGCCTCTTGTGTCAATGGAAGCATGGCTAGAAGAAGATGAGGGTAATTTTGCCCAGTCTCCCCACTCCTTACAGCAGCTACCCTCCAGCCCATGTGGCTTTTTGTTCACATGGGTCCTGGAACTTCCCGCAAAAGCTTTTTAGAAGTCTCAGGAAGTTGTCTGAAGAAGGGGGAGGGCAGGAAAGATCTGAATTTGTGAGTGTTTCTTCATAGACTCCAACCCGAGGCAGACTTGCATCAAAAAAGAAAAAAAACAGGAGTCGTGAGTTCATCTTTTGCCACAGGGGACCGCAGTAGCAGGCTTTCCAGCAAGCTGTCTTGCAACCTCAGGTTCACAGTAAGATCTTGCACCCCTTTGATGGTCTTCTCACAAGCATTCACTATTATTTCTGCATCATGATGAGTTCACAGTGCCACTCCTTTTGTATGAGACTGTCATTTTACCAGCCAATTACATCACCATTGCACTCAAACTTTGATTAACTCTGTTATTGATGTGCTTCATTCTGGACAATTTGGCCTAATGAAGTGGGAGCCACTGGCAAATGAAAAAGGAGTTGCTCACAAAAGCATTATTCAGCAATGGCAGCCAATTACTAGATAAGAAAAGACAGTAGAAAAATGCTTCTTTGTGCTGAACTCTCCTGTAACTGTGCTACTACACAGTCCCTGCACTTCTGTCCTGGTGTGATCCACAGCCTACTAGAAGCAGAAGTGCTAAAAATTAAATAGATTCAGTCCCACTGATGGCACTGGGACAAAAATCAGTGTACATTTCAATATTTCCACTTGTGGGTTGTGACATGGAATTTCATGTTTCTTCCTTCCTACTCTAGTGCAGTCCATAGAACAGCACAACGTGAGTGAAGATTTCACTGTTCCTTCTTCACCTGCAGTGAGGGCAGGGGCAGTGATGCACATGGCAATGATGGTACGCATGGTGTAATATTACCCAGAGGTAATGTGGATTTTGTTATTTCTTATGTATTTTTTTGTTAAGGGAGAGCCATTTTATGAAGAGGATGAAATCTGTCTTGCAGACATACATGCCCATAATGGGAACATCAGGATATACAGATTCATGGTTATGAAAAATTGTTGAGTGAGCCTGAGCCCCTCTGAGGCCAGAAAGAACTGGTAGAAGCGTTCACCCTTTTACAAAGGAGGGATTATTACTGTTTAAGTGCCATGCAGGATGTACTCTCAAGCAGCCACAGGCACATCATTAATTATTATTGCATGGTTCACGGGTGTTAGCAGTATATTATCCAAGCAAAACCCAGTGCCGTGGAAAACAGGAGAGTCAGAGATAACAATTTAAATCAATATGGGAGCATAATGCTCAGTGGCTATATAGTAACACTTCCTTTTAAAATGCAATCTCCTCTCTTCCGTAGTTTTATGGTCGTAGAGGATACACTAAATCTGAGTTCTACAGGAGCTCATTGCTCTGCACCATTGTTCTTATCCAGCACACATAAAGCAGACCGTATTGGGCAATAGCAGTTCCAGCCCTGGAGACAATTGTTATCCATTTTCAATGGGAGTTGGCTGTCCAAAAGCCATGTTTTCTGGAATGTACCCTGTTTTTTGCAATACTACCAAATGCGATCTTTATTTATTTTATTGAAGAGGTCCTGTGGCGGCTACAGATCATATATTGACAGCTGGTGGTACTACCCAGTTGTCGAAAAATTCTAGTGCCCTTATCCAACATTCTAGTGCCCTTATCCAACAAAGACATTCTGAACATAGTTTAGGAGAGCCCCTGTTACAATTTTAATTTTTTAAAAAACAATACCATAAAATAAAAACAGCAATTTTAAAAAAAAACTTTGTCGTCTTATACAGAATGAACAGTAACATAGTATTAATAATACAACAGAAATTAAACATGAACGTATACTAAGATATATGGTAGGGTTTTTTTCTAACTTGAGTGCACTTACATCAAAATGTTACAGAGTTACATTAAATGCAGAACATCATACAATTTACTTGGTTCATTATAGGACGCAGGAATATCATCGCTAAAGACATGTTCTAAGAATGTGAACCATTTTAGTTGGAAGTCACTGCCACAGTTATTGTTATTGAGGGACAAGATCTTATCTTAGAGCTTGTCCATAGCATAAAATTCCCATATTTTGGCTAACCACTGAGTTGGGACATTTTTACTTTTCCAGTTATTGGCTATGACTGTCTTTGCTGTGGTCAAGAATATTGAGATCAATTCCCTCTGTAATTTGGGGATTTGAGTGTCTTTCCATAAATCTAGTAAATATTGTTCTGGTGAGAGGGGAATGTGATATCCTGTGATGTTTCTTATAGTTTTTGATACTTTTATCCAAAAGTTTTCGACGACTGGGCAGTACCATCAGCAGTCAATATATGATTCGTAGCTGCTACAGGACCTCCAACAGCTGGGTGAGTATGTTTTTGTAATGTTGTATATTCTTGCTGGGATGAGGTACCATCTTGTCAGTACCTTATAGCTTTGAAGTTGGATGTTTAGGGACTTCGAAATAATAGATGGGGAGGACCATATGCTTTGCCATTGTTCGTCTGTAAGAGTGACAGCACAGTCTGATTGCCAGAGAGTTTGGTAACTTAACAGACTGTGTGGGTTTGGTGTGATCAGGTCATTATATAAGACTGAAATAAGATTCTTGAAATTTGTTCTATCTATTTTTAATATTCTTTCAAAAAGGGTGAGTGGTCTTGATAGGTTTGACTTTTTCTGTAGAGTGTCAGTAAGGTGCATTACCTGATAATATTCTAGCCATGGGAAAGAGCAATTATGTTTTTGTTCAATGCAGGTTTTGGTGACAATTTTGTTTCCTTGCAACACTGTGAACAAGCGTGTGATGTTTTGTTGTTTCCATGTGTTAAAAGGCTGTTTTGAGCTGACCTGGTTTGAACCATGATTGTCCAGTGAATGTAGCGATTGGTAATGTTTTTGGGGCTAGGAATTGTTTTCTTCTGTCCCATATTTTAAATGTCTTTTGTATCTTCAATCACTTTCCAGTCTGTTTGAAAGGATTAGTTATAGTGTGCTTAATGAGACTTACAAGGGTTGTTGCTTCATAATAGACTTTAAGGTCTGGAAGGGCAAGGCCTCTGAGTTTGTGTGTCTTATAAAGGTTTTAAAATTAACATGTGAGGGAACTTTATTCCATATAAAGTTTGTGAATACTTTTTGCCACATTTTGAAGAGGGAGAGGGGAAGTGATATGGGAATTATGCAAAAAAGAAATAAAATATTTGGAAAAATGAATGTCTTCATAATTTGTATTTTTTCCATCCAGGAAGACTTTTAGGTGCTCCCCTGTGTATGTAGGTCAGTGATCTTTTTGTTGAGTGGTGTGAAATTATATTTGGTAATGTCAGTAAGGTGTAGTGGGATGTCTATGCCTAAATATTGCCAAGCTTTGGTTATCCATTTAAATTTATAATTCTTTTTTATATACTCCTGTGTTGAGTGAGTTATTAAGATTGGGTAAAACTGAGTTTTAGAAGGGTTTGCGTGTAGTCCAGAAATATCTCCAAAGGAGCTGAGAAGGTTTTCTAGTTCTGGTAATGTAATTGTGGGTTTAGTTGCTAAAATTGCCATGTCATCCGCAAAAAGGCTGAGTTTGATCTGATTTGTACCTACTGGTATTCCTATAATGTTTGAATTTGTTTGGATTGCTTGTGCCAAAGGCTCTATGGCGATGGGAAACAGCAGTGGTGACAGAGAACAACCTTGTCTTGTATCTCTAGTTAGGTGGAAGGTTTTTGAAGTAGAATTGTTTATCCTAAGCTGTGCTGTAGGTGACCTATATAGAGTGTGAACAGCTCTTTTGAAGATGCAGCCAAAACCCACAGTTTCTAGTATCTGTTCTAAGTAGTTTGGTTCTACTTTGTCAAAAGCTTTTTCTATGTCTATGGAGAAGATAAATGATGCATCTATTTGATTATGCTGGCAGTACTGTACAGTGTTTAAAATTTTCCTGGTATTATCAGTTAGGTCTCTAGTTGGAATAAATCCCAATTGGTCCAGGTGTATTAGGGGGAGTTTTCCAACATTATAATTTTCTCGTAGGGAGTTTTCCAATGACATAATTTTTTCTTTTTATTTATTTTATTTATTTATTTTTCATATTTATACCCCACCCTCCCTGCGAATGGGCTCAGGGCGGCTTACAAGGGCACAAGGCCTTTTGCCCAGTTTTCATGTGTTTGTAGATCTTGTATGTTTTCTTGGTTTGCTAGGCTGTTTTCCATTACTGTCTCCACTGTTTGAGTCACTTGGTATAGGGCTGTCTGCATGTTTTTTAACTCTTCTGTCACAGGTTTTATTATTTCGTTGAATGTTTCTAATAGTTCCGCTTTAAGGGTTCTTGAGGGATTCAGTCAGGTCTCTCTTTCTAAGCATACCTTCTCCCCGAGTGGAGTCCATTGGTCTGGTTGCCATTTTGGTTTCTGTTACCTGTCTCTGTTGTATCGTTTGAGCTGGGGTTTCTAGTATAAAATATTCTTTTAGGGTTTTTGGTGTTTTGTGCGATTCCCCCATTTTCCCCATTCCTTTTGTTAGCTTTCTGTGCCTTTAAAATTATTTCTGCTGGGGTGTGGGGAATGTGGAAGCGGGAGAAAGCCTACTTGGTTTCCGCCATCAACCCGACTGATGCCCCACCCCCATAAAAACAGCAATGTAGCAGCGCTAAACCATATAGCATGATCCAAAGAAGCTAGGAGGGTGAGAGGGGAAAGCCTGCATGCACTGCATTTGCCAAAAGAACATGTCACCTAGCAAGTAAAACTCAAAGCACTAGGTAAGAGAAAAAGCTTTCCCTAGCTTACTTCAGAAGGAAGAGGACATGAAGAGCAGTCAAAATCAGTCCAGTTCCTGTTTGAGCAGACAGGCCTTCAGAAACCATGGTCCCAGATCATTTAGGGCTTTTAAGGGAAGGACCAGCACTTTGAAGTTTTGCTTGGGAATGAAGTCAGTGGAACAGTCATCAAAGGTGGCTCCACATGACATATATGGCCAGAGCTTACCTTTCACAGGATGAAGTACAGCTGGCAGACTATCTGCAGTTGTCTGAAGGTACTACAGAACACAGATGAGACTTGAGCCTCCATCTAGAGACACAGATCTAATACTACCCCAAGGGAACCAGCCTACAGTCCATCTATGGCAAGTTGACACATCAGTCCCTAGTTAGCTACATTACTGAGCTCTATCTTATCTAGAATGAGCTTCAGTTTATTGGCCTTCATCCAGCCCATTACTCTCTCTGATTATCCATTGCCTCAACAGAAAAGGAGTTGAGAAGAATCATCTGTATACTGGTAACTCTTCATTTTAACCCTCCAGATGAGCTCTTGTTATGTAGATGATAAACAGCATGGGAGGTAACACAGAACCCTGTGAGCCACGAGACCAGCAGCTGAGCAGCTATTTCCCAGCACCACCTGGAGAATCTTCCATGAAACTTGCTGGTTGACATTGGGCCAGTTACACTCTTTTAGCCTGACCTTCCTCACAGGATTGTTTTGGGTTTAAAAATGGAGTAAGGGAAAACCATGTATGTGAACGGCTTTGCTTTCAGTGGTTGAGTTTTAATAGTTTTAGAATATTTCCTTAGCTGTAAGCCGCCTCAAGCAGGTCTCTGGAAAGAAGGCATATACATTGTCTAAATGAATAAATTTACTTAAGCCAGAGTACCTGAGCAAGATAAAGTGTTATGTTCAAAAGGTAAGTCACTGTGGGATCCAGAAAGCAGTGACAAGTTGTAGTGAAACACAAGCTGCTTTTTAAATTTAATACCTCTCTATGATAATGTGTCACAACACAACACAACACAAAACCTTTATTGGCATAAAGCACAAACATCAGGAAATCCAGCAAAAGACTAAGATGCATCCGACACATTCACTTGGCTATTCAAGCCATGTCTTCTAATTGCATAATATAAAAATTCTGCAACAGGCTCCAATATTTCACAATTAGAACTGAACAGAAGAAAGTGAACAATTGTGTCGTCCGAATGCCAGCTCTTTACCCTCTAGAAATGGAGTAATAAAATGGGATCGAATGTCCCAATAAAAAGGGCAATGAAGAATGGTGTGTGTAGTGGATTCTATATCTTCTAGATAGCGAGGACAAAGTCTGTCTATATAAGGTATCTGGCAGTACCTCCCTAACTATGGCAGAACATTAAAGCATGCAAGCATGTATGCTCTGCGTTGATGAGGGGCTGTTAAGCTAAACAGATATTTTGCAGTACAGCCCATGTTGAAAATCCCCAACCTGCACGGGGAGCATCTGCTGGCTGCGCGTTCCCTAAATTCTTGCCTTACAATGTCAAGAAATCTTTGTTTAATAATAGCATAGGCTGGTTTATCTGGAAAGGAGGCTAAATAATCCAGGGATATTCCCATTGTAGAGCGTTTCTCTTCTACATATCTAAGCAACGGAGAGAGATGGGACTCAGTTAGCATGTAGGTAATAATGCTATGAGCTTTAGCATGGGAATGTGTCAAAATATCCTGACGTTTTTACACATACTAGCATTTTCACCACAGATGAAAAACTGAAAGCTTAATTTTACAATATAGGGATTAATGGTGTTTGTTCAGGACTGCATCTGTTCATACGTGGCATAAAGCCCATACCAGTGTTTAACTCCGGACCTGAATTTGCATTCCAGCTGGAGTTATCAATCAAATAAAAATGAGTCTTGTGCTTGATAAAGTACACTTTCAACTCCACACAGGTGTAGACAATGGCAAAGTGATAGGCTAAAAAGATATTTCCTTCAGTTGTGAAAACACCTAAGTTGCCCACAGGGAAAAAGTGCCCATCAGTGTTTGTTTAAATTGAAGTACATTTCTATGCCCCAACTAAACGTCACTGGAACGGAATTACAAACATTAGGGGTAATGCAAAGAACAGACTTTTTTGAAAAGTCTTTTTCCTTTTCCGAACCACTCTTCCCTACCCGAATGACCTTACCTTCCTATCTCAAGAGCTGTTAATAAGTCACAAGTACGTCATAAAACTAGGATGTTGACAGAAACAGATTTATTCATTAAAGGCAGAGTAGTCACTGAAACCTCAATGACACTACCAATCCTTTGGCTCTCCTGATCCCAGCCTTAACTTTTGTGCCCATATATGCATGTATGTGCTGTCAAGTCACAGTCAAATTATGGTGACCCCCAGCAAGGGGCTTTCAAGGCAAGTGAGAAGGGGAGGTGATTTGCCACTGTCTTCCTCTGCAGAGTCTCTCTTGGTGGCCCCCCATCGAAGTACTGACCCTGCTTAGCTGACCCTGGTGAGCTCAGGCTATACCAGACCATTCCATCTTCCATTGTGTCCATATAGTGCCTCTCAAAAACATCAGTATGATAAACAGCTTTTAACAGTCTCTTCTGACTGAATATGTACTCTGCCCATTTAACAACAATTCTATTCAAAAGAGTCACCCTAACAACAGCCAGCAATTGGGGTAGACTGGGTGGATGGGTCTGGGTAGTTCCTTTTAAGACTATCTTTGAAAGATTGCCTTCAATTCCTGTTCCAGGGAGCAGGGTCAGTACTACTCATGAACAACTCTTTTGTTCTAAGGCAGCTTCCTAATCTTGCAGGATCAGGTGGCTCTGAGGGTACAATTTAAAAATCACTGTCTCAGAGATGAAGCATGAGGGAGTGAAGAAAAAGTAGTACAAGCATTTATGGCATGCCCCAGAATATTTTGCAGAGCTCTGGTAGAGTCATGGGCACATGGCCCAGATATTTTCTATGTCCAGTACTTATTGAAGAGCTGAAGTGGAGCATTGATGCTAGGAATGAAATAGTGGGGAGATACTGTTGTTGGGGTACTTAATTGTATCTTTCGCTTGTAGTCTTTTTGTGTGCAGCAGCAGCACAGAACACTTGATTCTGCACATAGGACTGCTAGGCCCCCACTATGGTGGGAAGCCATGGTCAGCCCTTGTTGCCCACCATGCAAGTGGCAGCAGGAGAAAAATATTTTTGAAAAAAAGTTGCTCTTATCTGAGCCACAACATCACTTCCAGAGAAAATTTGTGTTTCCAGCAATTCCTAGAACTACCCAATGTCGGTTCTGGGGAAAAAGAGATGTCATGGCACAGATGCCACCAGAGTCCCCCCTCCCATGTCCCTGCCCCTGAAACTCCCACTGGATGAGGAATTTTGGATTATGGCTCCAGTATGTCTTACACAACTACATATTTATTTTTCAGTAAAAAAAATTCTGACCTGTGATATAACTGTAAGCATAGTTTGTTTCAAAAACTACAAAAAATCAAGTAAAATCTGTGATTATGCCGTTATCAGTGTAAATAGCAATCCTAATCTGTTAATTTATTTCCAAACATACCTAAAATAATGGATTTTTAAATAACATCCATTTCTTTAAAAGAGAATGTACAATAATATAAAGACACAAATTAATACATTTTAGCTGATTTTGCTCAATGTATTGCAATATCTTTACTCCAGAGTCCAACAAGCTTGTATTATTTTAATTTTCTATTGTTTATGTTCAAATGAATGCTATTTTGATTGATCAGTTAAAAATCTACAAGCCCCAGTATATGCAATTAAGCCTGCCATAGTGACACTCTAAAATCTATACCCTGAACCTTTAAAACCTGGTTGAACCATCATGTTTGACTTATGAGAGCAATTATAATACTGCCTCATGCAAAAAGCATTAGGCTAATGCTGGATCAAGCTACATTGCCAAACATGCTCTAGCATAATTAATCACAAATATTTCAGAAACCAATTGCATCCAAGAGGTTATCGATTTCTTGTCACAACACATTTTCCTTATGAGGTGCTGCAGTTCGTGTATCAGAGATGTGCTGGCATGTATTTTTTCAATGACTCAGGCTTAATCCATCTTCTTGGCTTCTTGCCATTGGTGCATTGACATCTGCAACCACTCATGTCCAACAGCCTCATGCATGAGGTATGCAGCTTCAAAGCTGGACAAAATTAGTACAGGAGTTTTCCTGAATACTTTGAGCATAATTGAAAGCAGTTATACACAAGGACACATGTCGTAAGAGTGTCATAACTGTCACAAATGGCTTCGTGTACAATTATACACATATACACCCATTTGCAATGATAAAGATTGTAGAATTATGTTGAATATTTTATTTATTTATTATTTTTCTTGTTACTGTTTTTATTGCAAAAAATCAACAAATCACAACTTTTTACAGATATTGAGAAGCATTATGCAAAATATTATATCAAGAAATGAAATACCCATAATTAACCACACTCAGCATATTATACTAGCAATATTCTCTGGGCAATTTGTCACAATGTTACCACATCATGGTAAATGGTACCACATCATAGTAAATTTTCTGAAAGCAAATATTTTTTCTGAGTCTGCCCAGTATCTCATTCATCTGTATTTCCATATCATTGTTATTATATGAAGATCCATTGAATGATGACAGCTGAACCCCACCCCCCAATATGAACATCTCAAATTCTTTCATGTCCCCAAATGTGCAAGTATCCATAATTTGCTGTCCACTCAAAGTTTTCCCCATAATTCTCCTATGAAGTAAGGAAGCAATATTATCTCTCCGGCTGACAGATGAAGATTCCAGACAACAACAGATGGGTGGCCAGTACTATTGCTAAGAGCACAGCTGGCACAAGTACCATTCACTTCAATGGAATGCTTTCTACATTTTGCTCCAGAAGCATGCTTTGATGATGGGACAGCCCAGCTGCAGTTCTGAAGTTATTTATAACTACTTCTAACTCACCCAAGATGATCATTGGTTCACTGGATGCCTTTAGCACACGAAGAATGGGACACAACCCTCAAGATTTCTAGTTTGCAGCCTCTGAACTATTTATGGTAGCCAATAGTGGTACAATTACATACACATGGTTAGTAATGCCACTTACTTCCCTCTAGTGCATTTCCTTGTTTCTAGTCAATATGAAAAATACAAAAAGCTTTGAAAATGTCTCATCTCTAACCAAATGCAAAGAATGGCTAAATTCCCATTGTATTAAAAACTGGTATTTTTGTAAAAACTTCCTATTTTCAATATTTATTTCCAATTTTTAAAGCAAACAAATAAGAGGCTTTCTAAAATTAGAACTGATGTCATCGATTCCAAATCAGCTAGGTGTGTGTGAGTTGTACACCTCTTCACATGACTGGGGAAAACAGCTCTTCCATATTTTTGTGTATTGTGATGCTTAAAAAAAGTCATGGCAAATTGACTTTAATAGATCTAGATGGGTGTATCTCTGCTTAGGGTGGCACTGTAAGGGTGCAATCCCAAGGTGCTGCCTAGGATAGCATATAAAGCCCCCACCATCACTTTGGCTGTAAGAGCAGCACAGTACTTTCCCCCAGCGTAAGGTGGCAACCACCCACTCTGTGGACGAAAGCAAAGGGATTCATTCTGAAACAATACTGGGGTGTGACTTATCCTGCTCCTTGTCCTCTGTTACCCATAGCCATTAAGAACAAACACTACTCTGTACAGCCCTGTCTTCTTGAGTTATATTTCTTGCAGTGCAATCCTAAACAGAGTTACACCCTTTTAATCCCAGTGACTTCAACTTTGTATAGGATTGTACTTTGGTCACTCTTGAGTGTTGTAGAATGTGTCTTTAGACACACACACACACACAGAAACAGCTCTTCTTCCACAGTGCTCTGGATGGATTACCTACTGTAATATTTGCTCATGTCAGTTGCATCCTATTGACTGAGTGGCAGATACTTTTTATCAAGCACTGGGCAGTGTTCTTGGGGGAGGTGAGCCTGATTCTAAAATGGATGTGTTATGTATTGACCATGCGGTCGCCATGTGCTCCCTTAATTGCGACCGCATGGCCAGAGCACACGGCCAGAGCATGGCCAGAGCACATGGCCAAGAAACTACCTGAGCTTCAGCCAGGTAGAACAAAGGCCAGGTGGATTCAAACCGGCCACCAATCCTGTACCTAGGTTTCTCCCAGGGAACCTATGAAATGTAAACAGACTTCTAATAGCCTATCAGGCCAGTTGGGTGAGGTCAGGGGATTGTCCCTGACCAGCATAAAAGGAGGGCTTCGAGCCCTGGGTTGTATGCTTCATCCGGACCAGCAATAAAGATCATGCTGTTTCACTGTTCCACGGACTCCCGACTCCAATACTTATCAGGATGCCTGGCTGAGGCTGATCCTACCTGGTCAGGGTCAGAATCCCTACATAATAGAGTCATATCATGGCCTTCAGAACATTCTATAGACTACCTAATTTCATTGCATTTCATCGAAGGGTAAGGGGCTGCTGGCCCTCCTTACTGATGTTCTTAATACACACCCGTCCTGTGTTTTACAAGATTTCCACTAGCTTTTAAAGGCCACAAAAGACAATTCAGTCTGTTTACATCACTCAGCCCCTTCAACGTTTATAAAGCAAAGGATGTTGCCAGAAGTTTAAAATTCCTCTTAGTATGAGATGTCTGGGAGACATTTTCAAAGGCTTAAGTCAAATGCCTTCCTAAGTCACCATGAACAATGACAACCACCCTGGTATGGTCTCTGCAAGTTGCGAAGAATATGGCTCAGATTCTCTCTCACTGAAGCAGATTAATAGATCAGACTAATTATTGAATGTTAAGTTTGATTCAAAGATTCAACCCCTGATCACTATTTGCATTTTTTGTTTCACACGTGGCTCAAATTCTAGCTCTGTTATGCAGAGAGGTGTAAATAAGCAACATGCCTGTAGTAACATACAGCACCACAAAATCCAGTGGTTTTACTATTTTTGCTGTACCAGTCATATTATCATTAATAATATGTGTGGACGTGACCTTGTATGCAAGGCAGGGCAATAAGTCAAGCTCATATAAGAAAGGCTGTTGTAAGTTCATTGCTGGCCTTTGGAGTTTGGTTTAAAGTGTTGTTATTTTGGAAGGCCTGTGGCTGAAGTGTGGATTTTGGCAGGTTTAGTTCTCTGCTGAGACTCTGATTTTAATGTTAATTTCATTGTGGCTTTAGCACTGGTTTAAATGTTGTTTTTAGAGCCCTGTAATGTTTTATTTTGGTATTTTAACTCTTTTACAGTATTTTAATGATTATTCTGTGAGCTGCCTCGTAGAGGCCAAAAGTCAGTATAGAAATGAGCTAAATAAACAAAATAATAATATGAGCATAAGCTCTGAGCCCTGTTTGTAGATTGGGTAGCAGTGAAAATGAGTAAAACAAAACCAGTTACTCAGACCAGGCCTCAGTATTTCTTGATTTCAAGATCTGCCTGTATCCTTGTCATAAGAGTAGGGTTGCCATCCTCCAGGTGGGGCCTGGGGATCTCCCGCTTTCACGACTGATCTCCAGCTGACAGAGTTTGGTGTAGTGGTTAAGTGCGCGGACTCTAATCTGGGAGAACCGGGTTTGATTCCCCACTCCTCCACTTGCACCTGGCTGGATGACCTTGGGCAAGCCATAGCTCTGTACCAGCTGTTCCCTCAAGGACAGCTTGGGAAAGAGCTCTCTCAGCCCCACCTACCTCACAGGGTATCTGTTGTGGGGAGGGGAAGGGAAAAGGAGTTTGTAAGCCGCTCTGAGACTCTTAAGTGAGTGAAGGGCTGGATATAAATCCAATCTCTTCTTCTTCTTCTTCTTCTTCCCCTGGATAAAATGGCTGTTTGAAGGGTGGCTTCTATGGCATTGTACTATGCTGAGGCCCCTCCCCTCCCCAAACCCCACCTTCTCCTGGCTCCACCCCCAAAATCTCCAGGTATTTTCCAACCCACACCTGGCAACCCTACATAAGAGACACTATTTCACTGTTCTAAAAAAACCTGCTGCTAATCTTTCAGACCAAAACTCTCAAATGTTTTTACCACATCTGTATAATTCATTATAAATAACGGTATCTTTCATGGTGTATGTACTGCTTTGTAATGTTACATTATTTATTTATTTTTTAATTTGCATCCTGCCCTCCCTGCCAAGGTAGGCTCAGGGTGGCTTACATAAAATGTATAAAACAACTAAAACAAAAATTAAGTAAAATCAGGGCTCCGTTGGGGCCGGGGCGCGCCGGAGCGCCGCTCCGGGAGAGAGGAGGCGGGGGGGCGGGCACTTAACAAAGCCCCGCCCCCCTCGCCTTCCCCCCGTCAATGCTCCGGGGCCGGCGGCGTTCTGCCGCCCCCGGGAAGGAGAACCCTCCCCCCTCCCACTGCTCCCGGGGCCACGGCAGAGCGCCGCCAGCCCCGGGAAGCTGCTTCCCTCCTCCCCCCCGTCAGTACTCCTGGGGCCGGCAGCGCTCCGCCGGCCCCGGGAAGGAAAAACCCTCTTCCCTCCCTATTGCTCCCAGGGCCGCGGCAGAGCGCCGCCGGCCCCGGGAAGCCTCCAGCCGTCCCCCCCGATGTCCCTCCCTGGCCCGTGGCACGCCGCGGGGCCAGGGAGAAGCCTCCAGCCCCCCTCCATCTCCCTCCCTGGCCAGCAGGCACGCCGCCGGCCAGGGAGAAGCCTCCAGCCCACCCCCCCTCCCCGATCTCCCTCCCTGGCCGCAGGGCCAGGGAGAAGCCCCCAGCCCCCCCATCTCCCTCCCTGGCCAGCAGGCACGCCGCCGGCGAGGGAGAAGCCCCCACCCACCCACCCACCCCATCTCCCTCCCTGGCCCGCAGCAAGCCACTGGGCCAGGGACAAGCCCCCAGGCCTCCCCCTCCTCACCATTCCTGGGTCATGGGGGGGAGGTAGTAAGGGAAGAGCTGGGCCTGAGTGGCTTTAAGCCACTGGGGCCCAAGCAAGGGGGGGAGGGAAACACCTTGTCTGCCTGTCTGTCTGTCTTCCTTCCTTCTCTCTCTCTCCCCCCACCTACCTACCTTCCTGTTGCTTCCTTCCTTCCTTCCTTCTCTCTCTCCCCCCCACCTACCTACCTTCTTCTCTCTGTCTGTCTTCCTTCCTTCTCTCTCTCCCCCCTACCTACCTACCTTTGTCTGTCTGTCTGCCTACCTGCCTTCCTTTCTTCCTCCCTTCTCTCCCCCTACCTACCTACCTTCTTCTTTCTTTCTTTCTTTCTCTTTCTTTCTTTCTTTCTTTCTTTCTTTCTTTCTTTCTTTCTTTCTTTCTTTCTTTCTTTCTTTCTTTCTTTCTTTCTTTCTTTCTTCTTTCTTTTCCTTCTTTCTTTCTTTTCCTTCTTTCCTTCCTTCCTTCTTTCCTTCTCTCTCTCTCCCCCCACCTACCTTCCTTCCTTCCTTCTCTTTTCCTCCCTCCTTCTTCCTTCCTTTGCCATTAGATAGGCTTGCCAGCTCTGAGTTGGGAAATACCTTGGAGATTTTTGGGGTGGAGCCTGAGCATGGGTATTGCCTTCTGACATATTTCCAGTGACGTCAGGGGTGTGTGACCTTCTGACACTTCCGGTGACATCAGGGGGTGTGGCATATGCAAATAAGTTATGCTAATGAGCTCCTGCACCTCTTTTTTTACGAAAGGACCCCTGAGTAAACTCACAATACAGTTATAAAACATAATATAATATAAAGCAAGATGGCAGGCATTAGCAACTTTCACAGGCAACAGTCAGCTAATATCATAGTCTGGGTTATATTAGGCTGTTAATAATGATGTCACTATTGGGGCCAGGGCCTCAGTTTCTTTGGTGTGGCTCCCTAATCGAAGGCCTGGTGGAAGAGCTCTGTCTTGCCGGCCCTGCGGAACTGTAAAAGGTCCCACAGGGCCCTGATGTCTTCCGGGAGCTCATTCCGCTAGTATGGAGCCACTACTGAGAAGGCCTTGGCCCTCATCTTAGCCAGCCTGGCTTCTGTGGGGCCCAGAAGGGCCAAACGGTTTTGGGACCCTGATCATAGTGCTCTCTGGGGAACATGTGGGGAAAGGCAGTCCCTTAAGTATGTAGGCCCCTGACTATATAGGACTTTAAAGGTAAGAACCAGCACCTTAAACCAAATTCAGTATGCTATAGGCAGCCAATGCAGTGCTTTTAGTGCAGGTTGGATGTGCTGTTGCACAGGGAGGCCCACCTGGCTGCCACATTCTGCACCAGCTGCAGCTTCCGGATTTGGGACAAGGGCAGCCCCATGTAGAGAGCATTACAGTAATCCAGTCTCAAGGTGACCATTGCAAGGATCACTGTTGCCAGGTCATTGCATTTAAGGAAGGGAACCAACTGCCTAAGATTACCCAAGAACAGAAGAACTGCTGCCTGTGCCTGCTTCTGGGGCTGAGGCCTAATTTGCATATTATGAAAACTGACTGCTAATTATGCCAATAAAGCACCTTACTTGCTAAAATACCAATCGTTGCTTTGTGTATGCTTCCAACAGGTACTACAAAAAGGTTGAGGGAGGGAATATCCTTTTATCTAACCCAGGGGTGTCAAACATGCAGTTCAGGGGCTGGATCAGGCCCCTGGAGGGCTTCTATCAGGCCCGTGCTAGAACTGGCTGTCTCCTGCTTCCAGTTCTGTTGCTGCTGCTGCATCATAGCTTGCTTTGCCAGACTCTCTCAATCGCTCAGCCATTTAATGTTTTCCCTTGGGTCCTAGACTCAGAACTCTGAGCATGAGATTTCTGTGGTGAATGTCAATAAATCAAAAATAGGTTTGCAGCTTACAGATACACACCTGAGCAGCATACTCAAGACTGCAACAGCACAGACATTTTGATGCAATAATTCAGACCAAGAGGTGTCAGTTATCAGAGACTGTTAAATAAACAAAATAATGCAAGAGTGTGAATATTTAAAGCATGTTTTTATTTTAAGTAAAAAACCCCACCCCTTTGTGTTTGTGTCCATTATAAAGTTTATATCTCCGCTACCTGGCATTACATTTTATGACACACATGGTCCGGCCCCAAAAGGTCTCATTTATGTCAGATCCGGCCCTCATAACAAATGAGTTCGACACCCCTGATCTAACCATTTGCTTAGAATTTCCTCATGCTGTTTTCCTCAGACAATACAAGCTTTCAGGGACAAATATAGCCAGCCTGTCAGTCTTAGCTGTGAGTTCCCTTATCAGATAAAATAATGGATGGTATTTTTTGTCTAAACATTTGAGCATAACGCTGCTTGGAATTTTTACTCATCTCTCTGGATCTGCAAGAATTACTCACTTTTTAAAAAAAAACACAGTCTGAAAGCTGGGAATCTGGGTCAGTTTTACATGATTCAGGCTCCAGGGTCAATCACAGCAAATATGTTGCTAACCAAGGAGAAAGATCTGCAAGCACTATAGCAAAATTCTACTGATCCCAAGGTGGGTATTATGTTCCTGCAGTTCTTAAATTATTTAGGGCTAAGACATTGGCACAATTACTGTATGGAACATTTGTAGGGTCACCCAGCTCCTGTTTCGCTCCCCAAGAAAAAGTGCAATCTAAGTTCCTAAAAGCAACTCTACAAGTCCCTAAGTGTGTGCCCAATGCCAGGTTAAGACTGGAGACAGGCAGCATAAGAGTTGATGCATGGGTAGGTATACTATCTATCTTTGGCTGCAGTCAAGTGTGCCTTTAGAGTTGACTCAGCTGCAAATGCCTGATGGATCTAAAGGACATGATCAGACAGCAACATCTGGGAAAGGTCCTGCAGTTGTTGGCAACCCATGCTGCTCCACCACAGAAGCAGAGTTAAAAGATACTGGGGAAAGTCTGGTCCTAATGCTTGCCGACGGGCCACGGATGGATTTTCCCCTTTCTGATTGCTCAAGCATGCTCTCATGCTGTCAGGATGGTCTGCTCATTCCATCCCAACTTGGTTCCATTTCCCCTTGCACTTAGCAGTATGCGCATAACCGCATACTCCATGGGGAACTCTCAGTGCAGAGGAGCAATTCCTCATTTATGTGCATGGGCAGGGCTTTTTTTGTAGAAAAAGTCCAGCGGGAACTCATTAGCATAATAGGCCACACCCCTGACACCACAGCTCATTAGCATATTAGGCGGGGCTGGGAAAGCACAAGGCAGGCATGGAAGGTTGCCTCCCCCCCCCGAGCTTCTCCGCCCCACTTCAGTATCGCCTTTTTAGTCTACCCCACTCGCCGAACCAGATGCCCGGGGGAAAGGCGCTGTTGAAGTGCCTGGGATCTGAAAGCATCGCCTTTCTAGTCTCCTACCCCACCCCCAAACCAGACAGCCAGTGAAAGGCGCTGCTGAAGTGCCTGGGATCTGAAAGATCCCTGGCACTTCAGCATCACCTTTCTAGTCTCCTACCCCCCACCCCCCAAGATGTCTGGGAAAGGTGCTGCTGAAGTGTCAATTTCACTCTCAGCTGACTGGCCGGGAGTGAAATTGACAAGGAAATCCCAAAGGGCTCCCCAGAGAGAAAGACAGCCTTTTAACACTCCACTTTTCCCTCTTGTGTGTAACGTGGGGAGGGCAGCGTGCTCTGTAGCCACGCATGCCAGAGGTTTTGGTTGTAGACGTGGCCAACTCAGGAGCCAGCTGGAACTCTGTTGCTGTGTGTTCCTGCCCAAAAATAGCCCTGTGCATGGGAAACAAAAGGCAAAATAACCCCACTCACCTGAACGTCCCATCTGATCAGGCAGTGATGGGCTGAGCCTGCAGCTATAAAGTATGTTTGATCGCACAACACCATGTTAATTTCAGCCAGGGGAAATAGGCTCGCTTCCCCTCTGCACCAAATGGCACATCTGACCATGGCCTATATGTGGCTAAAGGGACACTTTAACCCCAAGGGTTATTTCTATTAATAAGGAAAGATAATTTTCAATCAAATTGGCTTATATTTGTCCAGAGCCATATTGTTAGGAATGGCTTCTCCCCTCATGCTCTGCTATCTTGCAGATATGATCAGGCAAAGAGACTAGTTAAACAGAGGATCAAGGACATAGAATGCCAATCTGGTATTGCTAGCTTACAAAACACTTATTTGTGGTCAAACTTTCAATATACTGTGAAGTCAGCAGTCTATTTAACATCCTTGGAAATAAATGGATTCAGAAGGGTGTTTACCTTGGCAAGGTGTTTGGCCCTCCCTTCAGCAGTACTGCAAGGCAAATATAAGAAAACTCCCTATATGGAAAGGCTTTGCTCGTGTCTGCTGAGAAAGGTTGAAACCATAGAGCACATGTTTTTTTAGCTGCTTATATCATAAGGAAGCACAAGGTGAGATTATTACCCCGTTATTAGACAAAATCCTTGGTCTCACTGAAAAAGCTAGACTTGAATATCTTTCATCTGATAAGAACCACAAGATTACCTACCAAGTAGCTAGATTTTGTTTGGTGGTATTGAAGTCTCAGAAAATTTATTGTAATTAGATTTTAAATTTTAGATAATTTTTAGCTGGTATACTGTAAACATCAAATTTTTAATTGTAAAACTGTGTCTGTGATTGGACAAATTATCATAATAAAGAACGAACAAACTGCCAAGCCAAAGTTGACCGCTGACTCCTTCTGACAAGACTGACAACACTTTTTAAAACTCTTCTCAGCTGGGGTTGACCAATCAGAGAGAAGGGGGTGGTGGTGCATGCGGGCAGCAGCTTGTAATCAAACTGTGCTTCACAGTGAGGCATTAACCCCTATTCTCCCAGCTCCCTGCCCCCACCAGAGAATAAGGATGTGATAACAATGGATTCCCCAGTGCCTGACACTTCCACCTATATGACTCTGAGCAGTCAATCTAATTGTTTTTAATGCAAATTAGATTTGCTAGAATTTTTTTTATTCAGAAACATCTACATGGAGGTGACTTTAAACAAAATTAAGCACTGCAACCAAAGATCACTGTAAGGTGGACTGAGGATGATACATTTTCAATAACACACTCAAAGAATGTGAAAGACAGCATTCAGGAAAGGGATCAGCAGCCTATGGTAATCAGTGCTGGGGGCATTCTAGCGAAAAATACACAGAACACAACTTCTGCTCACCTTCTCAGGCCCTTGTAGTTAGTGCATCTGAGTCCACAGAAAGACTAATAGCCTGAAAAATGGTTTTAAACAGGGGACTTTTGGGGCCAGAGCGAGGTAGAGCTGAGCTCTGCCAACCCAGGAGTGGGCACTAGGGCAGCCATGGGCCAAATCAGATTCTCTGATCTGATTCGGCCCACTGCCAAATTGCTGTTGAAATTTGGTGGTGGCTTAAAAAGTGGCTGGAGGGGAGGGGGTTTGAGGGAGAGGCTCCAAACTTGCAGGGTAGCTGCTGGAGTCTCTCCCACAAACACCCACCAAGTTTCAAGACAATAGGATCAGGGGGTCCAATTCTACAGGCCCCCAAACAGGTTGCCGAATTGCTGTTGAAATTTGGTGGTGGCTTAAAAAGTGGCTGGAGGGAAGGGGGTTTGAGGGAGAGGCTCCAAACTTGCAGGGTAGCTGCTGGAGTCTCTCCCCGAAATACCCACCACGTTTCAAGAAGATTGGATCATGGGGTCCAATTCTACAGGCCCCCAAACAGGTTGCCCCATTCTACAGGCCCCCAAACAGGGGCAACCTGTTTGGGGGCCTGTAGAATTGGACCCCATGATCCAATCGTCTTGAAACTTGGTGGGTATTTCGGGGAGAGGTCCAAGCAGCTACCTTGCAAGTTTGGGACCTCTCCCTCAAACCCCCTCTCCACCAGCCTCTCACATACCCTATGAGTTTTTGCCATTGACTTCAATGGCCCATAGGGTAGAATGGGGCTGAAACTGACATTTGGCCGGTGATGTCAGGGGGCGTGGCATATGCTAATGAGTTATGCTAATAGGTATGATAATGATCTCCTGCACCTCTTTTTCTACGAAATGACCCCTGGTTTAAAACAACTTTAGTAGCCACTAAAACATATTGTTCAGCGGTCCCTAAGCCTTGTTCTAGAACAAACTAAGGTCATGTGATCTTAGGGAAAGTCCACCAACTGCCAGTTCCTTAACACACTGTAAATTATCAAGGAATGTCTCTAAATTGCAAAATCCATCACTGCATAGTGTATTTTATCGTTCCTCAGTAGTTGGTCATAAAATGTGAACCTCAAATTACTTCTCTGTGTGTTTTCTGGTTTCTCAAAGATTAAATTTACACTAGGGTGACTGGTTACTGGCAGAGGTGGGGGGAAATAAAAGAAAACAAAAGAAAATCCCAGTAAAGTTTCATGTTTGAACTACTGAGTCTGTTCAATGGCCTTATGAATCTCCACCTCCATCTTCACAGGTGCAGATGACTGTATATAGCAATAATCCTGGTTTGGCTGCTTTTTGATCTCACATTCCTCTAAGCTCAGCCACACCAGTTTCCCACATTACCTCATCTTTCATGCCATTATGACAGAGTCCATTAGGCCAAGCAGTTGCTCCACTTAAATGCCCAGGAATGGATCTATGCTTAAAAGCTGCTTTCCACCCTCTCACATACATTGCTGGATGAGATCTCCAAATAGGCTCCTGGGTCTACAGAAACAGTCTGGCTGATCAAACTCACTTGTTCACAATTTTTCAGAGGACCCAGAATAGGAAATATGGCAAACAGATTCTTTGGGGTGCACAAGTCACTAAGGTAGAAAAGAACATGACAGCGTTTCACAGACGGTTTCATGGATGAATGTCAGTACAAAGAGGCAGCCAAATGGTGGTACATTGAAAAGGTACTGGCTGCAGTCCAGCAGAGCTTCCCCATGACCGGCTAGAGAAAGAATGACATATGCTGTCAGAGCTGTGCCTGCCCAGGCTGGTACAAAGAAGAAATGCAAGACTGCAGCAATCATATTGATGGCAGGTGCTAACAGAACAAAATAAACATCAGACTACTACACTTGATAAAGAGGTGGAATCCAAGCATACAGTGGAACATTTCTCATACAGTCTCTTACTTCAGACATGTTTTGAATTCAGTACAACTGTTTTTTACAACTATCATGTGCTCTTTCTTTAAGGAGTTAAACTAGGATTTATTGCTTTGATCACTAGATAAACAAATACCAAGTGCCACCTTTAAAGATTACAAGTCAGAAACTAAAAGCAGGGTTCCATAAGCAGTCGTAAATCCTGCGCTGTCCACGCTATATTGTGCAGCATGATGGCTGCTAAAAATGCATTCTTGATGCAAGGATTAAGGTAAATGTGAAGCACTGTGTGTGGAACAACCTTGTGGACTGGAACTTTCCGGCTTCCCCCCTGTGGCATCCTGAACATCTTATTCCGGGGAATTGAGGCACCCCTACAATAGCACGGAGGGCAAAGTGGGGGTCTGCAATGGTAGATGCCATTCCATTGGCATAAATGCTGCTATGTCAGCAGAAGAGCATCTTTGGACCCAACCCAGTATTAACTTCCTTCACCTAGGGTACAAAGATAGGTTATTGGCCTATTAGACCTCTATATTCATCCACTATGTTTGAGGGAACCATGAGAGTCATGAATACCCCAGAGTGTCTCCCCCCCAGCCTTGCTGTGCAAATGGAAGAGGCTTCTGGAGGACTTGCTGGCTACATTGGCTTAAGTCTTTATAAAAATGATCTTCACAAATTAGCTCAGCAGTACATAATGAAGGGGGAAGGAATATTGGAACCTGGTCAAGCCAGGGAAAATGCGCTAAGCACCTGTGCCTCCTCTTTCAGGAACACGAAAATCTCAGATATTGCCACAGGAGGGGAGAAGCCTTTTACCCTTCGTCTATGGCTTGTTTTCAGTGGCCCAGTTTGAGTTGCATTAGCAAGAACCAGGGTGTCATGCCAGCTTATTTTAATTGAAGCCCAAAGACCACCCTAACATCTATGCAGGTGGTAAGCATGGTCATGGTCATCAGGCGGATCCCCTCCTTCTTATGCTTCATAAGTACTGCATTTCGATTTTATTGTTGTATTATTGTTTAACTTTTTTTATTACCTGACTCAGACCCCAATTTGGTGCAGGAGAAAGGTGAAACAAATATTTTAAATAAACAAATCTGCACCTGTGCTTTCACTTGCCTTTACCCTGTATCTCTTTGATAAAACAATGAAAGTTTTTACATTTAGGCCTACTAACTACAGAGGTTCTTTTGTTCTGTACATGCTTTCTTTGGGGGTTTGTTGAGAGCTCTCCAGTCACATATCTGGGGTTGGGGAAAAAAGAAAATGTTTTTACTAATATTTTCTGATTTATCAGTATGAACACTGAGATAAAGCTCAAGAGCTGGGAAAAAATGCTATGTTGTGAGGTGCAGCCATATTCACACCACCTTCTATAGGTGAGGGTTTTCCCTCTGTTATTAATATGAAGGGGCTCTGCTAGGCTTCAGAATGGAGGTGGCAAATGTAACAATCCTGCTCCAGCCTCTCCCAGGAGTCTCTCTCTCTCTTCACACCTGTAACTAACTAGCAGGTAGTTGAGGGACATGTAATCCTGCTCAAAGGCTAAGAGGGGATTTATTTTGTTTGAGGGAAACCCAACCTTCCGTGCTGCCACTCTCTCTGGTTTGATGGCAGGAAGAACATCAAACAGAGCTGTTTGGTAATGTGGGCACGGCAAAGTTCATGAGTAGGAATCAATGCAGGTATGTTATTCCTTAAACAACACACAGCTTTATTCCGCTATCAACATCTCTTGAAGGTATACAGAATATAGAATTAGGGCGTAGGTTCTAAGAAATAAAGTAAAATGGGAAAAGATTTCCAGCCTAACATGAAAACCAACCCCTGCCCCACTGTGGGCTGAAGCAACTGGGTGTATGCTGTCACACACTCAAAGACAGAACAGCTCCTTTTTATTTTTCCCTCCCAAGGTGTGTGAGAGGTGCTGGGCCAGTCTGGGATCCTCACTCTGGCAGCCTGTGAGAATGTAATATTACTCACATCAGAAGGATTCATTGTTTGATCTGCCTCTCATTGTAAGATCTGCCTTTCTAGCCTGCCCTCTGCGCCCCTGCCTTCAGAGGTGGCAACTAGAGACAGGTCATTTTTTGTGGTGGCACCTCACCATTGCAATGCCCTCCCCCCTGAGACTTGCCTGGCATCTACTGTACTTTTGGACGCCAGGGTAAACATATCTTTTTACCCAGGCTCAGGGGTTTATCTTAGCAGCTTTTTAAAGACTTGTTTTTGTTTTATGGATACCAGTTACGCTGCTTATGCCTAACACCTTGTTTTTGAAGGAGAGCTGCCTCAAGCAGGACTCTGAAGAGGCAGCAAAGAAATAGTCTAAATAAATAAATAAGCATTGTTTTCACCCCAGAATGCAAAAACATATTGATTTGGTGCTGATGAGATTTCCCTAGACTAGTTGTCTCTATCCTACCATAAGGTAGGAAAAATCAAATGCATAATTATAGGATGGGGGAGTCTTGTCTTGGCAGTAGTATGTGCAAAAAGGATCTAGGGGCCTTAGTTGACCATACACTGAACATGAGGCAGCAGTGTGATGTGGTATCTAAAATTTTTGGCCTGTATCAACAGAAATATAGTGCCCAGATCACGTGAAGTGATGGTATTGTTTTACTCTGCTCTGGTTACATCTCATCTAGAGTACTGTATTCAGTTTTGGGTACCACACTTTAAGAAGGATATAGACAAACTGGAACATGTCCAGAGGAGGGCAATGAAGATGGTGATGGGTCTGGAGATTGTCCTATGAGGAAAGGTTGAAGGAGCTGGGTATGTTTAGCCTGGAGAAGAGATGACTGAGAGGTGATATGATAACCAAGTACTTGAAGGGCTGTCAAATAGAGGATGGTGTGGAGTTTTTTTCTGTTGCCCCAGAAGGTCGGACCAGAGCCAGCAGGTTGAAATTAAATCAGAAAAGTTTTTGGCTAAACATTGGGAAGAACTTCCTGATAGTTAAAGCAGTTCCTCAGTGGAACAGGCTTCCCTGGGAAGTAGTGGACTCTCCTTCTTTGGAGGTTTTTAAACAGAGGCTAAATAGCCATCTGACAGCAATGCTGATTCTGTGAACTTAGGCAGATCATGAGAGGTAGGGTAGGAAGGGTTACATTAGTACTTAGTTCTTGTGGCCCTTTCTTACATGCCCAGGGAAATGCTGATCACCACTTTGGGATCAGGAAGCGATTTTTCTCCAGGCCAGTTTGGCTGGGGACCCTGGAGGTTTTATGTCATCTTCTGGGCATGGAACAGGGGTCACTGGGGGTGTGGGGGAAAGTATTTGTGAATTTCCTGCATTGTGCTGGGGGCTGGACCAGATAACTCTGGAGGTACCTTCCAACTCTATGATTCTAGAATTCTAAATGTCAGCCCTTCCTAAGATGAAATAGTTTCCCCTGCATTTATCCACAGCAGCAGTTGCAGCTGCTGCCGCCACCACCACCACCGTCATTGTCACCACTGTTGTTGTTGTTGTCATCTCCTCCTCCTCCTCCTCCAGCATCTCCCTCACAGTTTGGGGGAGTGCTTTCTCCTGCCTTCCCAGGCCTGCTTGGAAGAGCCCCCTTATAGCACTCCCCAAAAGGTTGTGCTGGCCTGAATGAGGCTCTGCCTCCTCATGAGAAGTCCTAGCCCCACAAGAAGGCAAGCAGATCCTGGCCACTCCCATGGTTGTCACCAGGCCCCACTCTCTTCCTACAAGTGTTCTTCACTGCAGACACTCCTGCTTTTAAAAGGCTGGCTTGTCCTAAATTGGCCTCGCTAACTGGCAGCCTCATCTTTGTCTGCCCTGTCTCTGCCTGGCTCGCTTTTGGCTCCAGCTGGTGAGGCTGTGAGGGAGTGGACACCAACAAAGGTGAAGGTATGTCTGTGCTTATGCTCTGTGCCAGACAGATGCTAGTGCGTATTTACTAGTGAAAGAAACAACTGATAATAGCCTTTAGCCATGGCAAAACAGAATAAGTGCGTTGCCTGAACATTTCCCCTCTGCTTAGCCATATAGGAATAATTGATCCAGAAGTGCCTAATTCCGAGTGACGTTTATAGTAAATGTCTTTTTCTGCAAACAACAGTTGCTGAACATGTTCAGAATAAATATGACAAAATAAAAGCAATATATCCTTTTATCACCTCAGCTCCTCAAACAAAAATGATCGCTACTATAAATGGCCAACTTGACACAGCAAACAAAAATCCAGTTTGAGGATTCTGGCTGCAGAGCTAATCAAGAACTTATAAATGGAGCTGGCTACTTTCCCCCTCCTTTACCAAAAACAAATCTCTATTTCTATATAAGATTCAAGCCAGGAAAACACACTAAATGAAGAGGAACATAACACCAACGCCACAGACAAAGAATTATTTTAGACAGGTTAAAATGGAAGCCGTTATATAACCTTAATAATAGACTTTGGTTCCTTTCCTGCTATTCCTAACAAAGGTATCATGCCGAAGATTGAGACACTTAGTTCATTTCATATTTTATTTGGCACATTAAATAACTAATCGATGTCACCTAATTGTGTTTGAAACATGAGGTGTTAGAAGAGGTATGTGGAAGGGATGCAACCTGGAGCAGATGGCACAAGGATGCCAGAATGGACCGATACCTACTGCTGCTAGAGACAGCAGAGATGGAAATTTATGGCTGCCAATTTGGCTTGGCTTGAGTTATGTCCTACAAACAGTACAACCAACTCAGGAAGGGCAGAATGGTGAAGAAGTGCATAAATTACTGACAAGTTGCTGAGAGCTTTTGTGCTGGGTTCTTACACAAGTGGACATAACATGACTAAGAATGTTGGAATCTCTCACTGAAGAATAAGCATCTTTATGGAAGCGAACAACCCAGCAAATAAATTAACAATTGGTATTAAGAGCAACAGAGGGTAAAGTTAGAGTGAAGAGTAGAAGTGGTTCGGTTGCAGAATGGATAGTACAGGGTGGGTGGTATTTCTCACTGTGAAGTGGGCAAAATAGTAAATGACCTTAGTATAATTTACTGACTTTCTGAAGTATTTGTTTTTGTATGAAATCATAAGTGCTTTTGTTAAAAAGGATGGTCAAATATAAATTCTTCTTTTGAAAGCAAAATCATTTGGGAAAAAAACAGAATCCAGTTTTTAAAATGCTTTGATGAAAAACTTGGCTACTTATATAGTTACCCAGTCACTGGAATTCTCTGCTGCTCTTCCTGGACGACCAATTCTTTCTCCCCCCCCCCCCCCCCCATCTTTTGTGTATATTCCTTTATTTCAGTTCTTTTTTCAAATGTGTCAGTTAAGCCAGTTGGTGGTATAAAGAAGAGAAAGGACTGAAGATGCATTACCTGGACTTAAAGATGCCATGATTGGACTGCATACTTTCAGGAAATTGGATGGTTATTTTTGTTATGGCTTAGAATGGGGCGGAGATTGTTCTCAAACAAAGTATTGCTTATTTTGATGTATTGCTGATGTTTGCTATTTTTTAAAAAGAATTATAGGAAAAAATATACCAGGTTAAGCTGGAGACAGAGTTCTACGTTGGGCTGCTAAGCAGCTGCATAATTTCCCCTAATGAAGATTTTATACTGAGATTATAGATCAATTTAAGCCCTCTGTGTGAAAGAACCCTCACATCTGGGCTCCAAACACTGCTCAGTAATAAATTCAATGGCAAGTCAACCTCTGTTGCCATTTGAAAAATGAGTTTACAGTAACGTACCTTACGGGAAAAAACAAATAGGAGTGTATTGGCAGATTAAAAACTAATAATTTTATTGCAACACGCAACCCACTTTGTCAATACAATACAAATTCAATGCAGTGGGTCCTCGCTAGGCAGAAATGTATATACGAGATACGAATAAACAGACAGCACAGTCAAGGAGCAGAGAAATGCAGGAAGTACAAGAAAGTAAATCAAGACAGTAGAGAAACCGTTCACAACAGCAGAAATGATTACTTCCCTACTTTTGCTAAGGAAGTTAACATGTTTTACTAACGTAAATTAATGCCTATAGTGTCAACCCTCTTGATGAATCCTAGTTCAGTATTTTCATGCTGCCATGTCCTTTTGAAATTCCTTTGCTGGAGATCAGTGCTTGTTAGATTAGCATGTCCCACAAATTCGAAATATTCTCTCAGTGATTTCTGAATATAGCCATCTTTAAATGTTAGATGTGTCCTTTTATTCTTTTGCACAGGGACTGACCTGTTGTTGTTACATTATAGGGTTATAGGAATGGCCAGGAGTCATTTGGGGCTGGACTAAGGTGGAGCTACGTTCCACCAGCCCAAGAGTGGGCAGTAGGGCAGCCACTGGCCGAGTCAGATTCTCTGATCTAATTCGGCCTGTTGCCGAATTGCCGCTGAAATTCGGCGACAGTTTAAAAAGCGGCTGGAGGGGAAGGGGTTTGAGAGAGAGGCTCCAAACTTACAGGGTAGCTGCTGGATTCTCTCCCCCAAATATCCACCAAGTTTCAAGAAGATTGGACCAGGGGGTCCAATTCTATGGCCCCCCATAAGGTTGCCCCCCATTGTTCTCTATGGTGGGAAAAAAGTAACGTTTTTTCCCACCTTAGAGAACAATGGAGGGGATGGGGCAACCTGTTTGGGGGCCCGTAGAATTGGACCTCGTGGTCCAAACTTCTTGAAACCTGGTGGGTATTTCGGGGAGAGGCCCCAGAAGCTACCTTGCAAGTTTGGAGCCTCTCCCTCAAATCCCCTCTCCTCCAGCCCCTCACATACCCTATGAGTTTCTACCATTGACTTCAATGGCCTGAAGGGTATAATGGGGCTAAAACTGACATTCGGCCAGCGGAATGACTCCCAAATTGGCTTGCACTGCTGAAACTGATATGCGGGGGTCATTTGGCAGCCAGAACAGATGTGGCTTGATTTGGCCCGATCTGAATCGGGCCCAAAAATTTTTATTTGCACACCCCTAGTGAGCACAAATGGCAGTGGTGGCAAGCCCCTCCCCCAGCTCCCAGCGGGCCTGTGGAGGAAGCGAAGTGAGAAGGGGTTTTAAGTTTAAACCCCTTCTGTTTAGAGCTGCACAGCAGCAGTGGCACGATCTTTCTATTTTATTCTATGGGGCCCTTCCCACTTCGCTCCCCCCCTGCCTTGGAAGGTCAGCTGGCGAAGGGAAGGCTTTTGAAGATGCCCCCCCCTTTTGCTTCCCTTTCGGACACACTTCCAGTGATGTCAGGGGGCATGGCAGTTGCTAATGAGTTATGCTAATAGGTATCCTAATGAGCTCCTGCACCTCTTTTTCTACAAAATGACCCGTGGGAATGGCCAATGTATTAAGTAGTGTGAAGCACTAAAGGTACGTTAATAGGGAAAGTTAAGGAGATTAGAACACTGGCATCCAGAAAGAAAGGTCTAATTCACATACTATACAGTGAATATGGGAATGTATGGAATTTACATTTCCAAGAATTGCTTTTCTTACAAATGTATTTAAGGTGTAAATTAATTCCTGAGTTGGACATGGTTTCCTGATCTTGCTTCTGTTTTCCCTCCTGGGGTCTTACTATTCCACTATAACTTCTCAGAGATGCAATTTCTTTTAAGCAGGTCCATGGTGGAACACACCATTCAGTAAGAGAACCAGTTTGGTGTAGAGGTTACGAGCAGCAGACTCTAATCTGGAGAAATGGGTTTGATTCCTTACTCCTCCATATAAAGCCAGCTGGATGACCTTGGGCCAGTCACAGTTCTTTCAAAGCTCTCTCAGCCCCTAAAAACAACTCTAGCTCGCCACTTTCACAACCATAAGAGCAAGAACTTGCGGCTACCAGGCAATCTCAAGACCTCCTGGCTATTCTACACACAATGCCATAGGATAATTATAATTATTATTACCATGCAGTAAAGTTTTGTCCTAAGTGGGCACAGTGTGAGCTATAACCCTTACAGTCTCTAATTCAAACACACCAGATGGAGTAAGGCAAACCACTATTGCCTCTGCCTCTCATCTGTACTACTGAGATAATAAGGCTAGCCTGTTACAGGGTTGTTTAAAGTGGGTAGCCATGTTGGTCTGCAGTAGAGAAGAGCACTTTAAAGGCCAACGAGATTTCAAAGGTTTAAGTACTCAAGAGCCAAACCTCCCTTCATCAGATACAAGTAGGAATGGAGGTCCTGAGCCTTTATACCCCAGTCAGAAGGTGGGAGGGGGGCTGCAAAGATGGGGTTTTTTTAGGATTACCAAAATGACAGGAAGTACTTTGAACACCTGAAATTTGCCACCTCTCTTCAAAATGCCTGCTTCCTACAGATGGCTCTCTGGGAGAGAGGAAAATAGCTATGTAAAAGAGCCATGATTCTTAGAGCACACTTGCCTTGAAAATAATACATAGCAAGAAGATGTGCAGGTTATACTGTTTACAACAGCAGGCAGAGTGGACATGATCAGATTTTAATCCGAGTGAATAGTTATAAAAATCCATATATAGACCTGTTTTGCTCTGTATGTACAGTAAGTGGAACATTTGGCCGCACTGTGGTCTTCTCAGTGGGATTATGCTGGAGATTCATGATTCATTATTTACGACAGCACTCACTCTGTGAGCTATCATAATGCAACCATACCGAAAAGCTTCAAGTTGCTATAAAAGCTGGAATCTATCTTTCTTTTCTGAGTAGGCAGCAGAAGGAAGAAGGTGAATTAATCCGGAGACTAGGATTTCTGGAACCAGTCTTTTATTGGACATGCTTTTATTGTGACAAGCATCCTAGGAGTACCAGATGTACTGCAGACTATGGGGAAAGTAGTTTCCTGTTAACAAAATGGCTACCTGAATTTCCTGCTTCACTCAAACAACATTTGGGTGCATTTTCACACTCCAGTTGTCAGGGTTTTTTTTTTGGCAGAATGCAGCAAGAAGTGGCTCTAGAACATTTTTCTTTTAGAACATTTTCACTGGTGCAAAGAGTGTCTCCATATTATAGTCAGTTACCATTTAGTTTTCTTTCTGTAAACAAACCCCCCCAAAAAAACACCCTGGGGAAAAAGCAACCTCTGAAATCAATGCATTTTGCCTCTGGGGTAGTTTTTTCACCCAGCCCAGGTAAACTATTGGGGTGAAAACCTCCCCATGAGTTTTCCCCCATAACACACTGTTTCAGGAAAGCTTCAGGAGGGTAGCCATGTTGATCTGCTGTAGAACTAGGGATCCCAGCCCCCTGGTCTGGGAGGGGGGTCCCCTGATTTGGAGTGGGCTTCCCTGCCATTGGTCAGCTGGTCGGTGGGAAGAAATCCCACCCCCAAATGACATTTTTAGCCACTTCTTGTAAAACCGGAAGTACTGCCCCCGACATGATGAAATGTATTTAGGCAAACTCTGGTTTTTCGCCCTCAAAGCCATGTAGAGTTTCCCCAAATACCAGAGGGTCCCGTGCATGATATTTCTGGTGTGAGGACATCACCCTGGATCTCCAATGCAGCCAGCATCCCCCAGCCTCCTTCTCTCTGTCTGGTGTCCCCTCTGCCTGTTTCCAGCTGCCTAGCTCTCCCTTCCCTCCATAGGCATCTCTTGCTCACTTCTCCGCCCAAGTTTCTCTCCCGGGTGCCAAAAGAAGTCCTGGAACGGCACAGCCTTTTGGCTCCAGCCTGGGTCTGTCTTACCTCATGCTGCTCAGGTCTTGCTGCTATAGTCTGCTGTAGCCATTGGCTGCTGCTAACCAGCCTTTGGGGAACAGCTGCTCAGAGCCTGAGGAGGGAGCGTGTGTGTGGGAGAGCACTTGAGAGATACAAGCCAGCCAGGCCCCAAGGACTGCACCCCCCTATCCACATGTGTGCTGCTTAGGCAGCTGCCAGATTGCGCTGTCCTTTTCGCTGCAGGTGTCTGGCAGTCAGAAGAAAGCTGAGGGGGTCTCCCTCCATGCCACCCCCACTAGGGTTGCCAAGTCCCCCCGGGGGGTGGGGAAACCCCCACTCAATTGGTCTGCTCCCTGCCAGCCTGGATCGGGCCACCGGGGGAACCCCACCCACAAATTGCCGGGCTGTGGAGATGTGCCCGGAGTGATGATGTCACCCAGAGGTGACGTCATTGCATCAAACACATTTTGGGGGGATGCTCTATAATTCGAATGAAAACTCTATGGTTTTCCCTCAAATTACAGAGGTCCTGCCCCCAGCGTGCCCAACACGATGATGTCACTTCCAGGTGACATCATTGTGGCGTGTGCGCAAAGTGTGTGCACCAAAACACTCTCAGACTTGGGAGGACTCCCCCTGCTAATTTACAAGTAAGAGTTGGCAACCCTACACCCCCCCCCCCTCAGGTGAGGAGGAAGTGCCCAGCTTTTGCTGCTTGTCCCCGGGCAGCAAAAACAGAGGAGAGGCTGCCTGAGTCGGGTTTGTGGGGCACAACCAAACCCTTCAGCAAATCAGTTGGACTTCAAAGGAATTCCTGAGAAATCCAACAAGCAGCCGGGAAAGCTGGCCCAATGGCAAGTTGCACGGCTGCTGGTAGGTGGGGGAAGGGAAGGGGTGGCAGCAGTGAGTCCTCCGGGCATTCCAGAGAGTCAGGGTGCCAGGGCTGCCTAGAAAGTTGTGGGATCTTGGCAAGAAGTCAGGCCGCAGGGCCCTGGGAGGCACCACAGTAGCTACGGACCTGACACAAATTTTGTTTTCAGTTTGCAGCAGTCTCTCATTTAGTTGTTATAATTCCGCTGGAAGCACAGATATCTTGCAAGAGAAAACAATGATGGCTTCCTCAGGAAGCGTAAATTTTTATTTCTGATTTAAATATTTTCTGATGGTATTCTCTCTGCTGTTTAGCTTCTGTTAAAAAACTGCAGGGAACTTTTTGGAGGCTGGCCAACCAGATAGTTTATGGTAACCCCCCACCCCAGCCACACTACTGTGGTTCTGTGTAGGTGCTTTATGTGTGTGCACATAACTTTCAAAATGGGCAGTCATTTTGAGATGGGGTGGTGGTAGTGGCACAAGTAGGGATTGAGTAACACTCAGCATTCCAGCCTATTACCTGAATAACATTTGCATTGTAGGTGGGGGTGCCACTAAACAGGAATGTTTGAGAACTGAAGAGGCTCTCAGAATGCCCTTGAGCAGTGAGTTTGGAAGTGATCACGCTGGATCAGAAAATGACCTGGGGAGGGGAGGGAAGAGGCCTTCCCTTCACTTGCTGAGGCATGCTGCTGCCACGGCATGACTTGGAGAGAGAAGGTAAGGTATGGCACCAAATAAATTCGGCAATACTGATTATTTCCTGAATCCCAGTATCATACTGATATTGGGATTCGGGGATATCGGTATATACAGATATTTTTCGGGTATAATATATCCTCAACCCAAAATATACCGATTTTTTTTTGTGCACACCCCTAGTTAGGGATACACATTTCAAAAGTTTTCATAATAATTTTGGGTGCATATTTCAGGTAGGGCAGTTTTCATTATGCTGATTTGGAATTTTGTGTGGGTATTTTTTTTTCAGCCCCCAGAAATTTGGGACCATTATTTGTGTTATTCCCTGCACCCCAAGACAGCTGAAATGGGGAGGAAGGGAAAGGTAGGAAACCAGACCCCAGCTTACAGTGTCAGCAATACCTCTGCTGGAGGCTTCTCTCTGCTATTGACTTCAGAGGCAGCAGAGCTCACCACACATCTGGAAGATGATGGGTCGGCTGGTGGGATTGTAGACTACTGTGAGGCTTTGCTGTTTCAGCTGCTAGATCCCCCCCCCCCCCGCCACTGGGGCCTTCCCTTGATTGGCTGAGGGCTCCTCCCCCATCCTCTGGGGAGGGAGGAGGAGGGAAAGAGACAGAGAGGGGGATGGTGTCTTGTGGGACTTTTAAGACCATCAGCAACATTTTATTCCAGGTATAAGCCAGTGTGTGCTAAGAGAGAGAGAGAGAGAGAGAGAGAGAGAGAGAGAGAGTGTTCTGTGTTTAAGACCAAAAATGTTTTATTCCAGGTATGAGAGAGAGTCCTGTGTTTAAGACCAAAAACATTTTATTCCAGGTATATGAGAGAGAGAGAGAGAGAGAGAGAGAGAGAGAGAGAGAGAGAGAGAGAGAGTCTCCTGTGTTTAAGACCAAAACCTTTTTATCCCAGGTGTAAGCTTTTGTGGGCAAGCACACTTCTTCAGAGAGGGGGAAGGGGGAGGGAAAGAGCCAGAGAGAGCGTGCCGGGGGGGGGGGGGGAGTCCCATGGTGCTTGGAAAGATCCCCCTTTCCATTTCTAATAGATGGGGGGGGGGGGAAGAAACCTAACAGCATAGCTTGCATTCTTTATTAGTGAAAGGGAGCGAGAGTACAGCAGCACCTTAATGACTAACAAAATGACAGGCCATGAGCTTTCATGAATCACTGCCACTTCTTCAGATATAGCTGGAATGTGAGTACATCTGTCTTTATATCTTGGAGAGTGAAGTGATTTCTGACGCCAAATGACAATAGCAGGCATTGGTAATGAGAGAAGAAACCTAGGTCTCAGTCCAGTCCAGGAGTTTGCATTGTTTTGAGTTTCATAATCAGTTTCAATTCAGCAGTCTCTCTAATCTCCCTTTGAAATTCCTTTTTCAAAGAACTGCTACTCTTAGGTCAGCAACTGAATGCCCTGGAAGGTTAAAATGTTCCCCCACTGGTTTGTGAATGCTGTGGTTTCAAATAGTAATAGAAAGAGTAAGAGTCCAGTAGGACCTTTAAAAACTAACAAAATTGTGCTTGGGTATGTACTTTTGAGAATCACTGCACACTTCTGCAGACTTATTTCCATTTATTCTTTGCATCCTCCTGGACTGAATCCTCCTGTGCCAAACTGAGACTTAGGTTTCCTGTCTCATTACCAATGCTGATATCTCCACGACCCTGTATATCACACCAGTGCTGATATCTCCACCCTTCTGCATATTACACCTAATCTACTGGCTATTGCCATTCGGCATCTGAAGTTTATATCTCCAGTATTTTGTGTTATATTTTATGGTACACAGCCTGACCCAACAAAGTGATATTTATGTCAGATCTGGCAAACAAATGAGTTTGACATTTAGCTCCTTCTGTTGTGAAGATATAAAGGAAAATACATATGTCCTCAAAGGAAGTAACTAGATACTTGCTTTTTTGAAAAAAATAAAAGCTGGGAATTAAGAGAACCTGGTCATATATTGAAATACCATTGTATCAAAATAACAGTCTGCAATTCGCAGTTTAAAAAGTAACTAATCCTCCTGATGGTGGGGGAGGGAATGGCTGCTGTAACATTCAAACCCTGCCAGACTTGAGAGCCCACTATGTCCAATATTCCCTCTAAGCTGTTGTGAGCAAAAATTCTGCTTTGTGAGCAAAAATATCTACAAATATACAAGTTGTGAGCAAGCCTATTTTTTTTTAATTACTTCAGTTTGGAAATTGAAAGAAAGGGAAAGAAATTGCAAGAAATGGAAAGAAAGAAAGGAAAAAAGATAGGTAAAGAAATGGAAAGAAAGAAAGGAAAAAAGATAGGTATAGAAATGGAAAGAAAGGGAAGGAAAAGGAAAGAAAGAAAAGGAAAGAAATCAAATAGATAGGGGGAGAGAAGGGAAAGAAGGAAGGAAGGATCCTTTCCACCCACCCAGGCCAGCTAGCAGCCAGCTGCTCCCCCACGACTCCAGAGTGTGGCCTGGGCCTGGGGAAAACCCCCAGCCCACCCTACTCACCCACCTGCCAGCTTGCAAAGCTGTCTCCGCCCCCCATCCTTCCTAGTGAGGGGCCTGTTGCAACCCCCCTGACAGCTTTGGAGCATGGCCTGGGCTTGAGGAAAACCCCCACCCCACCCCACCCCACTTACTTGCCCACCAGTTTGCCAGACCGGCTCTGCCACCCCCCCAGGACTCTCCAATGTTCCCAGTGAGGGGCCAGCTGCAGTCCCCCTGATGGTTCCGGAGCATGGCCTGGGCCCACGGTGGAACATCCAAGGGCAGGAGGCCCAGTGACTTACCAGCTGCTGTCCTGAAGAATGGCGGGGTGCAACTGCTGGGAGCAGCCGACAACACTGCCCTTTATAGTGCTCACAGAGCAGGCGCCGGCTGAGTAGGAGAGTGGGGCCACCCACTCCTCAGATCTGCGCTGGGATCAAAATCCCTGTTCTGAGGTCCAGAAATCTGTGTGCAAGTGCCCCCTAGCACACCTTAGAGGGCACAACCCACCCATTAAAAAAAAAGAAAGTATAAATTTAAGAAATGTGAAATCTTGATGAAAGATAAATTAAGTTGTTTTCTAATCTGTGCAAATCATCATTACTAGGTATCTCTAACTGTCACTGTCTGTGATACACAGGAAAACAAAACTGCAATTGCTTTTCAGTATTCATCTTTTTTGAGGGGAAAATATGGTGAAATTTTAAGATTCAAACATATTCATTTCCAGTCACAGAATCTTGCATCTGCTTTGGAAAATACCCTGTTTCAGATAAGGCAATACTAGTAATTCCCCTAATGACATGGTTGTGGCTTAATTGGCAATATTACAAATATTCACAGCTGTACAAATGATGTTATTGGGATCACAACAGTAGCCATGGATACCTGCATACTTTCATTACCATAGCAATGTGTAATCATTTAATCCCCCAGGAAATAACATTACTGTATAAGAAAATGTAGTACAGCTCCAATAGCAAATATTGTGACAAGACATCCTTCACTGAGCTTGAGAGCTCTTACTAACTAGCTTTTGTGGAACCCTTTGTATTATTTACCTGAATGCAGGAAGAACACTGCACCGAGTAAAATGGAGAGAAAATAAGATCTTGAAAGTTTCAAATTATTTTATTTGTTAAAGTTTTACTATTACAAAAATAGATTACATTTTTTGGCACTAAAGTAGTGTATGATTGACATATTTGGCTCTCTGTGTCCTTGAGTGTCCTCATTTTTTTTTGGCTAGATTACCCTTTCCCTCTGTTTCTTTCCTAGTTGGTCCTTCACTTCCAAACACAGCTTTGAAGAAATGTCTTGGCAAGAAAATGCATTAAAAACAGTAGCTTCGCTCCATTCCACAATTTCAAGTCCTTGCACAAAAATGAAGGAAAAGTAGAAAATCTACAACGCAGGAAAAATTATGAACACTTTCAGCCCAATATAGGAGAAAAAAAAATACTAACACTTTGCCTGAACATGCTTATCTTTTTATTTTATTTTTTTGCCAATCAGACTTGTCAAGAGTATGTAAGACTAACAGAGCAATGCCAAACCGAATTACACCTTCTTAGGAAGGTGTACCTATGCTTAGGAGTATCCAGGCATGTTTTAACTTGTGCTGAAAGATCAACCACCCAGGACCAGAAAGATGTAAAGTCCATAGGATACTCTAATTCTCATATTGTCCCACATTATAAATGTGGCAGTGGTCCAGATTTTTCATCAGACTTCCACAAAAGAGACAATTTCATTTCTAGCCTCATTCCTTTCATATACTACCTTACTAATACTTTCAGTAGTGAGCATTTTAATAGTTACCCAGCTAATTTTCACTGTGAGATAAACCCCATGAGAAGAAATGATGTCCAATACACCCCAGCATTCCAATTATTGCTACTATACTCTGTGCTTAGGAACCCAGCTGTAAACTTGTAGCTGGTAGAAAGGAGGCAACCAAAGGAATGACCCATCAAGTTACAAGTATAGAGCACTCATGCTTCTGGTTATGTTAAATGTCTCTGGTTGAAACAGGAAAATCGTTTACCGCCCCAGACCTTGATGGAAGGTGACACCCAGGGGCAGAAAGGGAAAAGGCCAATTGCTAGAAAGAATTATCTTCCTTGTGGAAGACATGAATGACCCTAGGGGAGGATGGATTCTTCCCAGGGTAGATTATACATTTTTTTGGACACAGAGAAGATACTCTCTTACTTTTGCACTTGCTCTTGACTTGGGAGCACAAGCCATGAAGGAATAAGCCTTTACCCATCTCGTACACATGGCCAGAGCCAACAAACAGAAGACACAAACCGGAGAACAAAGGTAATGCTGAACTTCAAACTACTGCAACTTCAAGTTAAGGCCCAATTTACACCTCCCCTCTGAAGTAGTTTGACTGCTGTCTTTTCCCAAGCTCATTTCATGCTGGTTTCAAATTTCACTCCAGGGGGTCTGAAGAGTACTAAGCAACAGCATTTGTTTAAAGCAGTATAATGCTAGCTTGACCACAGGAGGGCAATTAACGAATGTAAACAATAATTTATAAACTAGAACAGGTATGGTTTGAAACTAGAAACAGGTATAGACAGTTTTTTTAGAAACTAGAATGATTCTAGCGGGAAAGTCAGATGTAAATTTGACCAAAGCTAACCTGTCCTGATTATACATTGCTTAGGATAAATGCTTAGTGTAGGGAAAGAAGACTCTGTGTTTGCAACTCCTTTCATTCCCTTGCTCAGCCTGAATGCTTGAACAGAACATGTGTATTCTTTTAATTCATTTATTAAACTTTCTTATTTTGAATGTTCTCAGCCTGATCTCTGGGAACTCATCGAACTGATTTGGACTTGCCATTTATAGTGCGGCAAAGGAAATCTCACTGTTCCTTCAGCACGATAGCTTGAAATTGCAAAGTTGCAATAGACTGCCACTACACTAGCTGGTAGGAGTGAAGCAGGAGGCACAGCAACTTGGTGAAGCCTCTAAATGCAATGCAGGCACAAAGAGCTAGATGGTGTGAGTCTGTCTAGTGGGAGATGCGAGTTGCTGGTGACAGCAGAAGTCACCCAGTTTGTTTTTCACACTGCCAGGGAATGAGGGGAAAGGGTCAACAGTACCAAGCAGGGACTTGGGACAGCTGTGCACTTTTTCTGACATGCTGGGGCTTGCAAGTCTGTTCCTTCACGCCATAAATAAGTATTTTCAGGCTGCACCATTCCAATAGTTTGATATGCCTAATAATATTTAGTATAATACTTACATTCACTTTAATCTGTTTACATTCACTGTAATCTGCATCTTATGGCTGATGTTGCTGTTTTCTAACAATACATATTACAAAATATACCCCGCTTTATAGGCCTTAGGTCGGTCAGCATTGGAATTTCTGTCTTTAAATGCATCGATTTGATCAGAATGGAACCTGGAAGATGCAACTGGAATTTCATTTTGTCTGTCAGAGAAAGCCCATACTTATGTGGAGTTCAGAATTAGGGGTGGGTACAAACTGGGAAAATGGGGGTTTGTTGGAGGTTTGTGTTTCATGGTCTTCACAAACCACGAACCTCCAATGAACTCCTCCATTACACAAACTGGTTCATGGTTTGGGGAATTCAGCCCACCTGGAAGTAAGCTCTGAGGGCATTTAAATGCCTTTGGAGCTGACTTCCAGGTCAGGCCACCCAACCAGAAGTGAGCACGAAGGCTTTCAAATGCCTTCAGAGCCCACCTCTAGGTTTGGCCAATCCAACTGAGCTCCAAGAGTGAACTCCGAAGGCTTCAGAGCTCACTTCCGGTTGGACTCTGAAGGTATTTAAATGCCATGGAGGTTCGTGGGTGGATTGTAGGAGGTATGTTCTCCCAAAGCCCTGGTTTGGGAACCACAAACTGGCCTGATTCATGCTCATACCAGGGTTTGTTTGTGGGTTCATGCCCATCCCTACACTCATGGAATGCTAGATGCTGGATGCTAGATTTCCCTGGTCCCAGTTCCGGGGATTATAATCTATGTACTCAAGATAAATTGTTAGACAGAGGATAAAACTTATAAAAGGAGTAACAGGCATGGAGTAGGTAAGGTACCAGAACTGTTTGATGTTATTTATACTGCAGTAAAAGTTCATCAAGACACTGGGATGGACTCAAAGACGTCCTTTCCCAAACAGAAGGCACTCCTGCTAGGACTTGGAGGGACCTGCAGTTTTTGTGGAATTTCTGCTTATGTAGCAACCTTCACCATTCCCAAGGGTCCCCTGATCCTCTAGAGTAGCTTTTGTAGCCGCACCCCCTCACTACCTTTCTTCGCCGGGAGGACTCTGTATAACTGAAGTCGCCATCTTTTAGAGTTTTTGTGTAGGACATGGCTGTGTTTTAATGTGTTTTTATATTGTAAACCTTTGAGGGTATTTTATGTGTGTTAGCCGCCTTGAGCCGGTTCGCTGGCAAGGCGGGATACAAATATAATAAATAAATAAATAAATAAATAATACAGTCGCTTTTGTAGTGGCATGTGGAGCTGCAGGAATTAGTAGGAAGTGGAAAGGGTCCATTCTGTCAAGGCAATGCAACTCATGAAGCTTTGGCTCCGGATGAATCTGTGTTCCTGAGGCAAATTTCAAACCCTTCAGACATATCATTTACTACAGCACAAGCTGAGTCGTGGGGAGCATCATGTCATAATTGTTCTCACCATAATTTGCATCAGTAGCTTTCGCTGGCAAGGGTGGCTGATGATCAAAATATCAAAGCAGACAAGTGCTATAGAGGAGGAACATGACTTGCTTGGAGAGGAAACCGATTTTACCAAAAAAAGAAAAAAGAAAAACCTCCTGTGTCAAGTGTTCTTGGATGGAATCCCATTTTGGTAGGGAGAAACACTGCTGAGTTTGACGACTCTATGAGACATTTTTCACGCTGCTGCTTTTCAGCCCCAATGACAATTTAAAATTACTGTTTGACGCCTTGCAGAAAGGCTGGTCTCTGTTTGTCTTTCACACACAAGCAAAAAGTAACATGTCAGTCAGTGACTGGGGTGATTCTCTTATTTTAAGAGTGGAATACTGTCAAAAATAGTAATACTACTAGTAGTAATAGACAATATAATATTTATTGGAGCAATCTATCAAAGAAAGCAGAGATACCAGACTTTGCATTCACACTTCTAAATTAGAGCTCTGCAATGTGATATGAAATATGCGACCACCTGTCCATTCTTCCCAGACATCTTGTGCAGCTGCTGGCAGTCGGAAGAGTAAGGGGGAGGAAGGGAATTTCCTCCGAGGTCCTTGCCACTGAGGTGGGTGGGTAGTGGTGTCATTTTTTCAGGCTGTCTCTTGCTGTCTGTTTCATGATTCAGATATAATGCTGCTGAATCTTAGTTTATAACCTGTATCTTCAGCTTCTTTCCCCATCTGTACAAATAAACCCTCTACAATTTTTAGAGACTCAGTTATTTGTAGCAGAATATTGCTACCTAAGAAAAGGAAGTTGTTTTTTTAAAGATCTGATTGACTATTACAGTTTTTATTTTTGCCTCAGCAGAGGTATTTATCAAGTGAAGTACCTTTTGCTGAAATGACTGAACTTCATCAGATATTTACCATATGAAATTATCATGTAATGCTGCAATTTACTTTCCTTCTTATATTTCTTAGAATTTAGGCACAGATGGTTTTTTGACAGAGGTTCACAACAATCAAATAGTAAAGCTTTTTGAAGTGCATTGTGAATTCTAATCTATAGAATTATGTTGGGCAAAACAGCAAGGATTCGTTCAGAATGGAGAATGGGTATTTGAGATCAGTAGTGGACAGGCTAAGGAATAACAATCTGCAACTTATTTCAGTCAAGCTGGAGATGTTAGTTGTTGGTGGTCCACTTGATTGTTGAATTGATGTTTTACTTCACTTTTTCAAAATTAATTTTTTCCTCTGTCGTCACTGTGGAAGATGGGAATTGCTTGCCCACTCCAGAACTGCTGATTTCAGAAGGGGTGTCAAAAAACATTAGTTGGATTGAGGTGATGAGACAGGAGGTCCTACAATTAATGCACAAATTAAAAACTGACAAATCACCAGGCCCAGATGACTTATATTCAAGAGTTCTAAACTCATAAATGAACTTGTGGCTCTCCTGACAAAAATATGCAATCTATCACTAAAATCTGCCTCCATTCCCAAGGATCGGAAGGTAGCTAATATAACCCCCATCTCTAAAAAAAAGGTTCCAGAGGAGATCTGGGAAACTACAGGCTGGTCAGTCTAACATTGATACTGAGTAAGTTGTTATTAAAGTCTGTTATTAAAGAAAGAATTAGTAGGCACATGATGAACCAAAGCTATTAAGGAAAAACCAGTTGATTCTATAAGGCAAGATCTTGTCTTACTAACCTTTTAGAGTTCTTTGAGAGTGGTGAACAAGCATGTGGACAAGGGTGACCCAGTAAGTGTTGTCTACTTACACTTCCAGAAAGCTTTTGATAAAAGTTACTTATCAAAGACTCCTAAGTAAACTCAACATCATGGGATAAAAGGACAAATCCTCTTGTGGATTAAAAATTGGTTAATCAAAAGAAAACAGAGAGCGAGTACAAATGGGCAGTTTTCACAGTGGAAGGTGGTAAGCAGTGGGGTACCGCAGGGCTCAGTACTAGGTCCAGTGATTTCTAATTTGCTCATTAATGATTTGGAGTTGGGAGTAAGCAGTTAAGTGGCTAAGTTAGTGGATGACACTAAGATATTCAGGGCAGTGAGAACCAGGGAGGACTGTGATTGACTTCTGGTTTTGGCAACTCAATGGCGGGCGCGATTTCTCTGAGCTCCGAGAATCATGGCCCAGACTCGGCAGCTAGAAGGGGCACCGAGTGGGACTCAGACCCCCAGGGACCCTGCCTGTAGGGGGACCCTGCCTGAGATGTGAGGGGTAGCCTCTCCTGGGATGGCAATCTCAGGATCGAGGCTCCCCTTTGTCTCAGAAGGTTCGGCTGCTGCAGTGCCTCCGGGCGCAGAGAGCACACACCAGATGGCTGCAGGAGCCGATTAAGCTGAAAGAAAAAATCAGCTCACCTGAAACACATGGAGAAACCATGAGTGTTGGTTTGCTGGCAAGATTCTCTGTTTTGAATAAGCTGGAGAATGTGGGATTTAAATTTTAAATTCCCTCCCTTAAAGAAGCAGCGTTGTATTAACATTAGAGAATCTCTTTTGTTGGTTGGATGGCTGGATCTCAGAGAGGGGGGAAAATCCATTTAATGGTGATTAAGGAAAGAACTTTCTAACTGACTTTGGACTCCTTATCTAATCTGTAAACAAAAAGCGATGTCGGGAAGGGGAGAAAAGATGGGGGGAAACCCAGACCTTCTCCAAAAGCTCCCATTTCTCTTCCGGTTTCAAAAACTGAGTCCAGTAAATACTGCATTAGCGGCTGCATTGCGCCCTCTAATGGATCAGCTGACTGCAGTTAATTTGAAGCTGGATAACTTGCAGAAAAATGTAACAAAAGCCAATAAGAGGTCTGAAAAAATGGAAAAGGATTTGCTGGAAGTTAAATCCAAAACAGAGAAGAATGACTCGAGATTGCATAAAATGGTAAAGGATAGAGCCTCTGATAAGGACAATTTATTAAAATTACAGATGGAACGTTCAAACTTTTTTCTAAGATTCCAGGGTGTTCCAGAAAAGCAAGGTGAGAATCTCAAGCAGATGCTGAGTGAAGCCTTAGCTCCTGTGGCAGGTATGGAAGCAGGTATACTACAAAGAGATATGGATATGGTTTACAGAACCTATCCAGATTTTGTCAAGAAAAAAAACCTGTCAGGAGAAGTCATGGTGAGATTCTCTAAAAGATCAACAAGAGATGTTGTGCTCAAGGACACAAACACAACCACCCTGAAGATCCTGGAAGAGGAGATTAAAGTGCTAAAAGACATTCCATTTGAGATCAGGAAGAAGAGGAACTCCTACAGAAATTTAACAACGTGGTTGCAATCAGAGAGTATTCAATATAGATGGCTTAATCCTGAGGGATTGGTTTTCAGCTATAAAAAAAAGAAGCAAAAGATTGACTCTGTGGCGAAAGTGAAGATTTTTTTGGATTTCTGCAAGAAAAAGCAAGGCGCTACTTCTACAGAGGATTCATTGGAACTTCAAGAAAGCATTTGTGAACTGGAAAGCTCGAGCTCTGAAAGCAGTGGGTCTGAGGAGGAAAAGTCTGAGTCAGAATTAGGTGCAGCTGTCCCTAAATCCCCAAGTGAAGAAAAGAAGAAGAGAAGACCGGAAAAAAAAGTAATCTGTGTTTTATTGTATTATTGTTATTGTACCCTCTTTGAGATTCAGTGATCTAGCTTTGTTTGTAAACAATGAAGTATTATTTTTAGCATTTTTGTTAGCCTGGATTTAAAAATTTTTTCTTGAATTATTTGAATTAAGGGTATAACTTAGTTTTCTTTCGACTTCTGTATACCTTAGGGTAGAGTCGTGTTTTAGTTATTGTAGTTCTTTTTTAGTAGTTGTAGTGGATAAAATCAATATTTTTTTAAAAAAAGAGAACCAGGGAGGACTACGAGGCACTCCAAAGGGATCTATCAAGGCTGGGCAAGTGGACATCATGGCAAATGAGGTTCATTGTGGGCAAGTGCAAAGCAATGCACACTGGAGACAGAAATCCTAACTATAAAGTGAAACCAGATTTCTTAGAGAGTTCTTTAGGGGTGGGCTAAATTTTAAGGAGGGTGTTTGCTGTTTTACATTCTACATTTTTACTTTATTTAATCATTTTGATTGTTTGAAAGTGTTTTTTTTCCTCCTTGGGTACTGGAATACACATATTCCAGGACTGCACACCCAGTCCTGATCCAGCAAGGGAAGTTGTGCATATAGCCTATTTACCCAATACAGCACTAGTTTATTCATATAACATCAGATCCAAAAGGAAATCTACATGGAAGTCTGCTTCGTGTCTGGGTCACCCTTGCTGGATCAAGATGCTTGTGTGTGCTGCTGTCTAGGTAACTGGCTGTAAATAGCAATCCTGTTTCTTTGAACAGCTGGTTACAACCAAACATTTTGGGTATTTTTCAAGACATTCAGGTAACAGACTTTATAATATATAGGAGATACAAGATGTCATCCTGTTTTTGGAACATGCAGGCTTCTATTTGAATACATGTATCCAAATCTGGTACATGTATAGTATGACCTGTAAAAGCTTAGAGAGGGAGTTGTCTTTTCTGTTATTCTCAGTCCTTTCGTACAGTTCTGTTCATCAGAAGCAATCTACATGCAGCCTGTAATAAACCATCTTTTGAGAAAATGCTGATGATTGGACAGTTATGGAAGGTGCTCTGTCTTTCCCCCTCCTCCCCCTTTGATCAAACATATAGGAAGGGGGGGGATGTAAAATCACTGATGTGAAAAGGTTCAGTCATCTTTTCCTGAACTACTCGAATTACTGGTATTTCTGCTGGCCTGTGAAGTATTTTACCAATCACGCTTTGGAACAAAGTTCCAAAGCAGTTCCAAGTATTTCTGCCGCATTTGGATCCATTGCTGGGTCTTGCTCCCTAGCTCATCCTTAACAACTGACAAAATATTTACTCTACTCAGTACAGAAAAGGGTAACTTTTTCCAAAATATTATACAAGGTTGGAGTCAGAAAACAGACAATGAAGTAAAAAAAAAAAAGTTTGGACTCAAGCACTAAGCAGTTTTGTTGAATCATTTTCCATAGAGCAGGGCATCGGCAAATCAGTCTGTTCTCTGTGACAGTTTCCTACAATGTGGCAGGGAAGGGAAAGGGAATGCCATGGCGAGGTGAAGAAAGGACACCAGATCTCAGCTAGTGTAAGCAAAAGCATTTATGGCACAGCTATTACATGAAGGGGAGGAGGAGGGAGAGGATCCTTTCCCAAAGGGTGTGGAATAAATGGGCATAGAGGAAGCAGCATTCTAATGGCAGTCCCACCCCTATAAAGCCCCTACCAATTAAACAGAGAGAACCATATGTGTGTGTTTTTATGTTCATGAGCGCAACACACACATATAGGGTAGGGGCCATTTGCTTAGGATGACTGAAGCATTGTAGAGAGTTCTCTAGTTTGTTTTAAATGTAGTTGTGGATATTTAACAAATCTATATACTATTTCCCAGAGGGGTTTTTTCCTTTCTGGATACTTATATCTGCCAAAAGAGAGCTCACTCTCCCTCAACAGCTTTTCCTACATAGCCAGGGGCCTTTCTTGGTATGCAGAAAAATCCAAAAAGTTATAAAAAACCTTCAGGGACCGTTGAATTTCCCCCAATACCTTTTGAAATGGCCTTCGCAGGGATCAACTGTGAGAGATTAGAATGTTGGTGGGGGGGGGGTGAGGCTTCTGTCAGTAAAAGGCAGGGTTTTTACTGGCAGCAGTCTAGTGTTGCCAAGTACCCCCCCTGGCCACCGGCAGTGGATCCAGATCCAGGCTGGGAAATTCCTGGATGTTTGAGGGTGGAGCCTGGGGAGGACAGAGACCTCAGTGAGGTATAATGCCATAAACTCTACCCTCCAAAGCAACCATTTTCTCCATGGAAAGTTATCTCCGTACTCTGGAGATGAGCAGTAATTCCAGGGGATCCCCAGGTCCCACCTGGAGGCTGGCATCCCTAGGCATCACCCTCTGTGTGACTTAATACCACCTGATTTGCATGACTCGGGTAGGGCCAGCTGCTTGCTACTGTTTATCAGCAGTCACCCTATGAAAGTCATTGTGATGTAACAGTTAGAGCTTCAGATTGGGATCTGTGAGACCCAGGTTCAGATCCCCATCTTGCGGTGGAAGCTCTGGGAAATTTTGGACCAGTCACACACTTTCAGCCTAACCAACCTCATAGGATTGTTGTGCAGATAACAAGGAGGAAATAATAATGTAAGCTGCTTTAGTCCCCACTGTGGAGAAAGACTGTAATTTTCCTCGGTAGAGGCTGTGGGGGAGGGGGGTGGACATGGAAAGCTGAAGACAGATAAAGGTAGGTTGGGTGGAAAGGAAATAGGGCTGCCAACTCCAGGTTGGGAAATTCCTGGATATTTGAGGTGTGGAGCCTGGGGAGGGTGGGATTTGAGGAGGGACTACAGACCAGTATAATGCCATAGACTCCACCCTCCAAACCAGCCATTTCCTTTACTTGAACTACCATTGCCAGCCTCTAGACAAGGGCTGGAGAGCACCCAGAATTACAACTGTTGTCCAGGTGATAGAGATCAGTTCCCCTGGATAAAATGTCTGCTTTGGAGGGTTGAGTATGGCATTATACCCTGCTGAGGCTGCTTGCCGCCCCAATCCTCACTGTCCCAAGGCTCCACCCTCAAATCTCCAGGAATTTCCCAACCTGGAGCTGGCAGCCCTAAGGTGAATTGATCTTTGCAGCTGGGAGATCCATTATGATTCCCGGAGCACTGCCACTGCTGCTGTGCGGGGAGAGGAAGCAGGCAGGAGGCTGGGAGAGTGACGGGGGCAGAAAGAGTGATGGAGTGAGGGGCAGAAAGATAGAGAGAAAGAGTGATGAGTTGGGGAGGCAGAAAAACAGAATGATGATGGGTCAGAAAGAGAGAGGAAGTAACATACATGGAGGAGAGATAGAGAGTAAGGAAGGGGGGGCAGAAGGGAGACAGACCATGAGAGAGGTAGGGAGAGAATGGAGGAAGCAAAGGTGTGAGGAATGGGATAACTATCCCACAAGTTTCTTGTGGATCTCCACTTGTATTATCAGAATCCAAAACTTTGTGTGTTATGCGAAAAACATTCTGGAAATAATCCAGCTAGCCTCCTTCAGTCTGAACACTGTAGAATAAAACCAAAAGTTCAACAATTTCCCTGCATGTTCTTCTGCATTCAGTAGTTTTTCCTTTGCATTCTCTTGAGTAAGTACTGCAGCTGCTGTACAGGAGCACTATTTGTTTTTTAAAAACTACATTTTTTGTTTCGGTTCAAAAAGCAATAAGAGCATCTGTACAAATGGAACATGGAGCAGGGCCTGAGGTGACTCATTCAGGGCCTGTTCTACATGCTAGCAACTGAGAAGCTTAGTATAAAGTACTGAGTCCAGAGACGTGTTGTAGTGAAATCAAAGCCCATAGTTTATTAAGAGGTCAGAACTAGACTGGTTAGCTGGACTCGCAGGTCTGCTTATATCCCTGTTCTTGACCACACCCATGCACACACCCAACTCCCATGATTTGCTATTTACAGTGCTCCTGCATCCTATTGGTCTATCTAAGGATGCAGGCTTCCCCGTTGGTCCCTACTAGGATCCGCTGGGTCTATTGTCCCTGGATATGAAGCTCGATGGCTTTGCCTGGCCACATGTTTGGCTGACCGTGTGCGCGGCTCCTCGGCCAGAACATAACACCTAGATTATCAACCAGTAGCAGGACTTTTCAATGGTGATTTTAAAACTGTGTGTAGGGGCTCCTTATTGCCCACTGGGATCTCACAGCCCCGCTCTGTCGAGTCTGACCGTCCCTAAGCTTCAGCCAGCCTCAGAAAAGTGTAGGAGGGCACTTAGGGATGGGCTCATGTAGTTCTTCCATTCCTTGATCTATCAGCATTCACTCAGCTGTCTCCTCCACCTCTCTTTTATACTCCCCTGTCCTTCCCGGATCCACCCCCTCAATCCCGCCTTTCTTCCCAATTACAGTGGAGGGAAGTTTATTTAACACCTGCCTCCCCATCACCAATAGGTATAAATCTTCTCCCCTTCCAACTGGGTAAGTTCGCCCCCCTCCTCTTGTCTGATGCTCTGACTTATTTGGAAGGGGCTCATTCTCCCCCCTCAGACCTTCCCTCCTCCAAGCTCCATCTTGGTTGGAGCTGGCCACCACATGAGTCCTTGCTGCTGCCTGCTGCACAGCCTCCATCTCTGTTCCCAGCCCAGGCCACGTCTTGGTGTTCTAGAATGGCTGCTGTCCTAGGCCCCGTGCTGCTGTCCAGTTACCATCTGGCAGAAGTCCTGGGCCCAAGGCTGCGCATTTCCTTCATGCCACCGCAGGGCGGGCTAGCATTGCAGCCACTTCCAATTCCTTGTCCCTTGGCCCTGCACCACCTGGGCACTCCAGGAGTGTTCCTTGTACTGTGACTGCGCAGAGTGGGGAGTCAGCCCAGCCTCAGCCTTCCTAGGTGCATCCTCTCTGTGGCTGGGGAGCATGGGAGAGTCCAGAAGCATCCCCGGACGCTGTGGAATTTACTCGAGAGATGTTTTTTTCCTTTTGTTTTTTTCTATTTCCTCCTCTTTTTGTTTCAAAAGTTGTGTTCATTTTATACATGCTGATTTTCATTATTATATTTACTTGCTTATTTCACTTATATCCTGCTTTTTGTCCCCAGCAGGGACTGAAAGCGGCTTACATTGTTATCCACTTCTTCATGTTGTCACACAACACAAAACCTTTATTGGCATAAAAGCACAAAAATCAGGAAATCCAGCAAAATACTAAGATGCATTCGACACATACACTTTGCAACAACCCTGTAAGGTAGATTCAGGTAGGTTAGGCTGACAGTATGTGAATGGCACAAGGTCAGCCAGCAAACTTCCATGACAGAGTGAGGATCCAAGCCTGGGTCCCCCAGATTATAGTCTAACACTCTAATTGTTATACCACAATGGCTCTGCTTTCATTCCCATTGGAAATGCCTCCGCTCCTCCCTCTTGGAGAACTACATATCCCAGGGTGCACCAAGGCACTGCACCTGGGGTGAATTAGAAAATGCACCTAGGGAACCATGGAGACAGAGGAAGAGAGAGACTCTCTTTCTGCCACCGGCTGGCCAGCCAGCCCTCCACCTCACCCCTATCTACCACTTAGCTAAGCACCATTTCAAAACTAATACCTGGCAAGGCAGCCATAAAGGTGAGGTGCATGAGGGAAAGAATGGAAGGAAACAGAATGGATGAGTAACATATGTTTATTCTGTTTTCCCCTTCATTTTTGGTAACATAACTAATAACATGAACAGGGTTTTTCAGTTCATTGTTTAGTCATGAATGCACAACCCTAATTCCCTCCTCCTGAAGGTCAGGCTGGCACCTTCCTTCCCTCCTCTTCAGAGGAGGGTAAAGACCATGTTTGTTGATCTTTTCCTATTTGTACTTGACAATTACGTGCTTTGATTCAGTGCAGGCTTTTTGTCTGCTATTTGGCTTTCTATTGTGATGTCATTGCTGATTTGTACTTTTAAATTCATTATTGTTTCAATTAATATGATTTATAATTGTTGCTTTATTTGTACTGGGAATCACTTTGAGAACCATTGGGACTGAGAAGTGGTATACACATATTGCAAATAATTAGACATATATATGTGGCACCAAAAAAATCTTTACTGTTTGCTTGCTTTATATAGATTTTAATCAGATTTTTCTCCGCTCTGTAAAAGTGCAGAAATAGCAAGTTCTTACTCAATTCATATAACTCAGAGCCAAATTATGTATTTTTTTTCACTTAACAGTTTTCTGGCAAAATGTAGTCCCCGCGATCATTGAATTTGTATGCACTGATGTCATGTAATGATTGTTTTTCTCTGCACTTCATTTTTTAAAAAAAAATAAGCATCTTCCTTGTTATCCTGCTAAGAAACTAAATAAATGTTGGATGAGGTTTATAGAGAGAATTAGGAGTGTTTTGTAAGTTCTAATATGCACGTGTGCTTTTAAATGATTGTACAATTACTGCAGTGCAAAACTGTACCAGTGGGCTATATCCATCAAGATGCTGAGGATCTAGATCAAAGCTATTGATGATGAAAGGCTTCAGTTTTTATACACAGGAACAGGTCATGATGTGAATGTTTAATATAGACATCAGTTGATCCTAGGGTTACTAGCACTGTGGTAACACTCTATGAACCCAAAAAATCTCTATGGTTCTACCTCCATACACAGAGACAGCAAACCTCTGAACACAATGCTAAAAGACAGCATCACAGGAAGGCCTCTATGTCATGTTTGTTTGGCCCTGAAGGGCAACTGGTTGGCTGCTATGTGAAACAGGATGTTGAATTTGATGGAGCATTGGTCTGACTACTGTTCCCATCTCTTTTCTAAATTACCCTTTATTAAACATTCTGTATTATAAAACTACACATGTTCAGAGGGTTGCGAGTTGGGAAATTTTGTGGGTAGGAGCATCTGGGGGGGAAATGACTTTGTGTGATGCTGTTCCCCCCAGTTCTGGTCCCACTGCTCCATTGAGTGAGTGAGGGGCCAGAGCTATGGGGTCAGTCACTATTACTAGTAGCCATTGATGGATCTCTCCTTCATGAATCTGTCTAAGCTCCTTTAAAAACCATATGTGTTGATGGCCACCCTGATCTGGATGGCCCAGGTTAGCCTTCTCATCAGATCTTGGAAGCCAAGTAGGGTTGGCCCGGGACAGTACTTGGATGGGAGACTACCAAGGAAGACCAGGGTTACTACTCAGAGGTAGGCAATAGCAAATTACCTCTGTTTGTCTCATGAAAACCCTACAGGGTCACCATAAGTCAGCTGCAACTTGACAGCACTTTCCACCACCATGCTGATGGTCATCACTAATCCCACTGTTTAAATACTCATTGAGAAAAGAAGTATGCTTTTGTCCTCAAAGTTCTAGTATTATGGGAGAGGAAGAACCTCCATCTACCCACTTTCTCCACCCCCATATAATTTGATAAATCTCTTCTATCATGTCTTACCTTAGCATCTTTTTTCTAGACTTTCCAGCCTTTCCTCATAGGAAAGGTGTTCCAGTTCAAACCCTTCAGGTTTTAGCTCTGTATATCTACTGCTGATCTTGGGATTTTCTTACCAAAAAATAGCCATTCTGTTTAACCCTCAAACAATTTCATAAAGAAAAACTACATATTACATTTGAGTATTATTTCCACCCCAAGCCAAATTCTAATGAATCTTGGGGTAGAAAATGTCCCACAAAGCCAATAATGTTTATGGTGGCAGAAGTCATTGAGTTTGACAATATGAAAATGTCCAGGCATTGAAAAAACACTTAGGGGTGTGTATTTAAATATACCCAAGCCAAGTACCCCAAATTAACTGTTTGGGATGGCTCAGAGGTACCCAGAATGATGCACAATGCTCCCCAAATTCTGAGAGTAATGAAAATTTATCTCCTGGATGTTCAGGAATATTTGGGAGTTTCAGGAAAGCTCAGGAGTGGGAAGGGAAAGAGAGAAAGCCATCCAGAAAACAGCTGTTTAGATGAAGACGGGCACTAATTAACAGCTGATGGTCAAGTAGACCTGAGTCCCACCCACTGCACTTTACATTTTAAAAGGGAATGGACTGAACTTGCTCTAGACTTACCATGCTGGGATTGCCCCCACTGGAGGTTTCTCCCTGCCAACTGCATTAGAGGAAGTAGAATCCTCACACTGGAAGGGAATCATTGGATCCAGCCCAAAGTCTCTAGAGCATAGTTCTGTTATTGATGTAATGGGAACAATGTCTTTTTCCTTCCCTTTTTAACCTGCTTTTGTTTGTGCTAAGTATCCAGGACATATCCACATGGAATGCAATATTATCATGTTATATCAATAAATACTGTTAAACCCACATTCAGTCTGGACTGTGGTTGGGATCAAGAAAACTACTTTAAGTATGCTAAAGGCTTGGCCATATCCTCTGTGATTTTAGACTGTTTTTCTTGTTTAGGTGTGGCTTTGAATACCTCCTTATCGATGGAGAGCCAAGTCATGCATGTTACCAGGTTGGCATTTTTCCACCTTCACCAAGCCCAGCAACTGGCTCATTTCTTGACCTAGCCACAGTAATCCATGCAACAGTCACCTCCAGATTAGACTACTGTAACTCGCTCTACACTGGCCTACCCTTGAGACTCACCCGGAAACTCCAGCTGGTCCAGAAGGTGGTGGCACGATTCCTGACGGGAATGTCACGGATGGCACATACACAATTGGTGCTGTGCCAGCTACACTGGCTTCTAGTGGAGTGCCAAGTCAAGTTCAAGGTTTTGGGACTGACCTTTAAGGATTCGAGCAGTCTGGGACCAATGTATCTGTGGGACCACCTCCTCTACAATGTCCCTGGGAGAGCTTTGTGCTCCACTGATAACAACTTGCTGGTGATCCCTGGCTCTAGGAATGTCCAGCTGTCTTCAACCAGGACCAGGGCCTTTTTGGTCCTGGCCCCAACCTGGTGGAACCCTCTGCCAAATGACATCAGAGCCCTGCGAGACCTAAGGCAATTCTGCAGGGCCTGTAAGGCAGAGATGTTCCACCAGGCTTTTGGTTGAGGGCAGCAACGGTTGGTTGCACTGGCTGGCATCTTTCTTCTCTTCCCACGTTTATTTTGTTTTAAGTTCCCTCTCCCCTTTCCACTAAATGGCTGGGTAGTCCAGAATTGGAACAGAAATTAGTTAAGTTCCCACCTTGGATTTTTTTACTCTGGTTTTAGTGCTTATTACCTGTACATGGACATTTTAAAATTTGTATCTTTGTTTTATGGCATTATGCCCCTTGTACATCACCCAGAGCCCAGTGTAAGCTGGGATAGGATGATTAACAAATCAAATTAATAACAACAACAACATCAGAGCTCACTCTGCCTTGCTTTGAATTCATTAGTGAAAGCCCCTCCATTTTCAAATGTGGATTCTTACGTGGCATGTCTTTGCGCAAGTTGTTTTCACAAGTCCAGAATTTCCTTAGACACATGGAATTAGACACACAGTTCAGCGGATCCCGGTAATTGAACAACTTATATCTCTGTAACCTGCTAATATTGCTCTCCAGCAGTCAACTAACAGACAAATTAGATGCACTCAGATAGCACAAATAAAGTGAAACCAGGATAATAAATAATATGAAAGTCAGGCTTTAGAAATGGGTAAAATTTTACAATCTTTTCAAATTCAGAACAGGGAGCTTCACAAAAAGGAGAGAACTTTCTTTGTACAATGCTTAACCTTTGCATCGGCTTCAATGGGAAATCAAAATAAACTGTGAGCAGACATCTCTGGCTAGGCTAATAAAAGGTCATTTTTTCAGTACTCACTGTGTACTTCAAAATATTTCTCTCCCCCCTTCTAAGCTTCCTTCCCAGTAATGTACAGCATATAATTAGCACCTAGTATTCTTTGGCTTTCTTCAGCTGACTGCTATTATCACCTCTTCATTTCAACATGTGGCTTCCTTTTACTTGTTCTTTTCCTGAAATTGACCTGATTTCATATCTGACAGAAGAACCTTCTCAAAGTACTGAAGAGTGTTTATTGTGTTTCTTCCTTTCTTCCAGTATGCCAATTTCTTAGCCATTGCAGCTTGAGCATTACTAGATAGCTTTCTTTTGAAAAGCTGTTTCTTCTAGCAAGATAGATGGACAAGTCTCAGGTCTTTTGTATCAGGGTGTCCCTGTTATTGCCAGCACACTATGGAACAACCATCCCAGATGCAAGACACAGCCCAAGATGATAACAACAGAATACCCCTGGTTGTCACCTATAGTTCAGTGTAAACTAGTTTAATGCATCATCAATTACCTGCATCCTCTCCAAGAATATTTCTCTTTCTTAGGGCAAGCCTCTTCTCACTTATAAACAACCTCCCAGTCTAAAACAGCATCTCACTACAAACAGATACAGCAAAGACACAAACCCGAGAACCAAACCCGACAACAAACTTATATACCCAGGGCTCTTCTTGTAGAAAAAGCCCAGCAGGAACTCATTAGCATATTAGGCCACACCCCTGACAGCCCAGCTCATTAACATACTAGGCCACACCCAGTGTTCCCAGAAGTGTGGTCATCCAGCCACATCCACCTTTTGCTTCTTATTCTGTTTACCTTGTTGTCAAAACAGTTTTGACAAAACCAATAAAAACATTATTTTCTGTCCCATCTATACAAAACCTTGCCTGAACCAATATCTTATGTCCAACAATTATTCCCACACTGGATTGGAATCAATTCCTAAGGGTTAGGTTCCCATGGAAATCAGGTTGCCTTCCTGCAGAACTAGTACGCTGAATATGATTTTTTAGGGTTGCCAACCTACAGGTAGGGTCTGGAGATCTCCTGGAATTACAACTGAGCTTCAAACTACAGAGATCAGGTCAATGGCTGCTTTGGAAAGTAGAGTCCATGGCATTATGCCTTGCTTAGGTCCCTCCTTCCCCTAAACTGCACCCTCCACTCCCAAATCTCCAGGGATTTCCTCAACCTGGAGTTGGCAACCCTAGTTCACTGGCAGAACAGCGCTAGGAGCCAGTTTGGTGTAGTGGTTAAGTGTGTGGACTCTGTTCTGGGAGAACCAAGTTTGATTCCCCACTCCCCCCTTGCACCTGCTGGATGACCTTGGGCAAAGCCATAGCTCTGTACCAGCTGTTCTCTCAAGGACAGTTGTCTCAAGAGCTCTCTCAGCCCCACCTACCTCACAGGGTGTCTGTTGTGGGGAGGGGAAGGGAAAGGAGTTTGAAAGACGCTCTGAGACTCCCTTGGGTAGGGAAGGGCGGGGTATAAATCCAATCTCTTCTTCTTCTAGGTTTGTGGATGCACTGGATGGGAGTAGTTTGTGGACTATTTTATTCAAGGTACAAAATTTTATTCAAGGTATAAGATTTCATGTGCCACCCACACTTCTTCAGATGGAAGACATGTGCATGCACACAAAAGCTTATACCTTGGATGAAACTTTGGACTCCAACTTTGTTCTGCTGCTTCAGACCAACACGGCTACCCACCTGAATTATTACACTATAATACTTTTTACAAGCAATTATGTACCAGTGGAGTGGTTACCATGCAGAGTCTGTCCCACAGGTAAAATTATCCTGTGAACAGGTGGTCTTTACCACATAAAAGTATCACTACCATCACAAGATCACCAATCATTGGAACTCCTCAGAAGCGGAAATCTCTCTTATTAAGAGGTTTAAGAACATCAACTTTGCTGGCCCATTAAAGGCAGATGTCAATCCATTGGCAGGAGAAGAGGGACAATCATCTTCTTCAGAAACTCTGCCCACTTTTTTAAATGTCACAAAACAGGCAATCTCCAAAGTGCAGCTGACCATGCTCATTTTTAGTTACAACTCTGTTTCTCTGAAGATGTCCCCCAAAGTGCCCCCCAACAGTCTAGTGTTCTGACAACACACACAACTATGAAGCTACTTTTTCAGATGTTTTCTCTTACATGGCAGTAAGCACCAAACCACTTTAATACAGACTTTAAACACACATATATTTGCAAGCCATTCCCAAAAAGACACAACAATGAACTCAGGCTTCAAAGTTACTTTTCTTAAGCAGAAGATGCCATGAGAAAACTAAAGAGATTCTCAAAAATTAAAGATATTGTCAAAACCAGCATTTCCTGGGCTCTCTGCTTTTTTACATCCCCCCCTTTTCAATTTTTTTTAATAAAAACAGAACGGAAGGAAGGAAGGAAGGAAGGAAGGAAGGAAGGAAGGGGTAGGTGGGGGAGAGAGAGAGAAAGGAAGGAAGGAAGGAAGGAGGAAGGAAGGTAGACAGACAGAGGGAGGAAGGAAGGAAGGAAGGAAGAGGTTGGTGAGGGGAGAGAGAGAAAGGAAGGAAGGAAGAAGGAAGGAAGGTAAACAGACAGAGGAAGGAAGGAAGGAAGGAAGGTAGGTAGGTGGAGGAGAGAGAAAGGAAGGGGGGAGGGAGGGAGAGAGAGAAAGAGAAAGGAATAAAGAAAGGTGGGGCCAGAGAGAGAAAGACAGAAAGAAAGGTGGGGGGGCAGAGAGAGAGGGGGGGGGAAGAGAACAGGGAACTTACTGGAGCAGGGAAAGCCACGCGACGTCGGCAAGCCAAATGCAGAAAGCCTAGCCCCTGTGCTTAATCTCTGGGCGGGGCTTTCTCCTGCTGGCTTTTTTTGCTCTTAAAGGGAAAGCACCCGGTGGAGCTTATTCCTGCTGGCTCTCTGCAGGAACTTTCCCTTTAAGTGTAAAAAGCTCAGGCCGGGCAGGGAGGGGGCGGGGCAGGCTCAGAGGCCAGCCGGAACAGTGTTCCTGCGTGTTCCTGCTGAAATCGAGCCCTGTATATACCAACTATTGTCAACTACACACTCAGGCAATACTATCATGGGACCTAATAACATCAGCTATACCATCTTGGGCTCATCTATTTGCTCATTTGACAATTTAATATATACCATCACATGCCAACAATGCCCTTCTGCTATCTACATTGGACAAACAAAAAATCACAACATTCAGGAACCTGTGTGGGATTTAATCTTCCTGCACATACTGTTACAGATAAGAACATAAGAACATAAGAGAAGCCAATGTTGGATCAGGCCAATGGCCCATCCAGTCCAATACTCTGTCACACAGTAGCCAAAAATACCAGGTGCTCTCAGAAGGTCCACCAGTGAGGCCAGGACACTAGAAGCCCTCCCACTGTTGCCCCCCCTCAAGCACCAAGAATACAGAGCATTACTTGCCCCAGACTGAAAGTTCCTATCTATACCTTGTGGCTAATAGCCACTGATGGACCTCTGCTCCAGATATTTATCCAATTCCCTCTTTAAACTGTCCATGCTTGTAGCCACCACCACCTCCTGTGGCAGTGAATTCCATGCGTAATCACCTTTTGGGTGAAGAAGTACTTCTTTTTATCCATTCTAACCCGACTGCTCAGCAATTCCATTGAGTGCCCATGAGTTCTTGTATTGTGAGAAAGGGAGAAAAGTACTTCTTTCTCGACCTGCTCTATCCCATGCATAATCTTGTAATCCTGTACTCTTGTAATCTAGAAGTCACTGTTCTCCCCCAAAAAACTTCAGAGAATTCAATGGGGAAGTACTGAAACAGAACTCATCAAGAGATTAAATACTCATCAAGAGGTTAAATCCTAAAATCTACTTATAAGGTAAATAAGTTGTAGGTTAGAATATCCGTTTATTTCATGAACTTTGTAAATTATAGTTAAGATCATACAATATGTATGTGTAGTTTGAGTGTTAGAGACAGTGGTTTGTAGGGGCCCTGCCTTGGACAATGAAAACTACATTATACTTAAAAATAGGTGATAGAATAAGGGTAAAATCATAGCTATAAGAACACAAATCTTAATAAAATTAAAAATGTATGTATTTTAAGTAGTAGAGACAGCGGCTTGTAAGAGCCCTGCTTTGATAACGAAATACACTACATTTAAAGATAGGACATAGCATATGTGTATGTATGTTTATTTTGCTGTTAATGAAATATGGATGTTGGCAAGTTGATAAGTGTAACATAGGAAAAATGAATATATATATATATATATATATATGAGAGATTAAATACTGTATTTTTTCCCAGTTTAACAGAGACTTGGATTTGCTCACCCACCATAGTTGCTAGTTCAGCAGAGCCTACCCTTTAGATATGTCAGTTGGTTCTTCTTATGTTATAATCACATTATCTTACTGTATTATACTTTTATTATGTTTCATATTGCACCTTCCTTGATTTATCTCTCTGTAATGGCCCCACCCCATGGCAGTCTAGAACCTCTCACATTTCTTATTAATGTGTCCAGTGGCAGTCTAGAACCTCTCACATTTCTTATTAATGTGTCCAGTGGCCAACGTCGCCAGCACCGCTCAGAAGTGCATCATAGCATCACTACCAAGGCAATGTCTTATGCTTGTTTTATGCATTCTTTTAACTTTTAACTTTCTAATTTTGTAATATTTATGGCATTCTACTGTCTTATTGTCACATCTTATGCGACCTGTAACCCACCCTGAGCCTGCTTGCGGTGAGGGTGGGATAAAAACTGAATATGATAAATAAATAAATAGTTAACAACAACATCCATCCCCTTTCACAGGGACTCACACCTGAATGTACAACAGTATTTATAACAAGTCTATTTCTCTGTCTATTCCAACTCCTTCCTCTCCCTCGCTGTGATTTTTATTATAAACGTCTTTATAAAATAATTATCCACTTCATATGCGTCTGAAGAAGAAAAGTCTGATTCACAAAAGCTCATGCTGGAATAGGCTTTCTTAGTCTTTAAGGTGTACTTGATTTCTGTTTCACTCCAATGCAGAACCTGCATGGCTTTTCTGCAAGTAAGCAAGTTATGCCAACACTGCATAGCCTGCTAATCTTTACAAGTGTAAAAGAAGTTCTCTTATAAGTAGTCCTACTTTTAGGAAAGCTGTAAGTCCACATGCCTGTGGCTTTTCCAGCTTTCCTCTCTCCTCTGTCAAAAGATACAGCCTCATTTTGTATTTATGAATGTCCCCATAAAACACAACAATCTGTTGATTTAGAAAGCTATGTCATCTCCCACAGATAATGTACGATACGACTGAAACAGTAAACCCTACATTCTGTTCTTTTTCTCAAAAGTATTATGGCTATACATATTTCATCTATCTCATAAATATCTCATTGCATTTCTGTATTCAATATAGTGTGTTTTCAGAAGTAGCCACAAAAATATGTTTGGCTTGGGTTTAACAGACCTGGATTTAAACAGGTTCACAAAAACATAAAATTGCAAAGATCCCAATGAACAAATTACATTATTTCCTTTGAGATAGTCAGGAGATGACATAATTGACATTTTTGCCTTTGCCAGATAAAGGAAGCCTTAAATTCATGTTGTCGTCATGTCTTCATATTTGTTGTTCCATCAGAAGAAAATAGTAATGTAAGATGAGACGTCCCACAGCTGAACCATCAATATTTCAAGAAAAAGCCAATATGGCACACAGCTTCCTCTACTCTTGAACCCATCAGCTGGGACCTTCCAATGGGTGATGAAGCCACATGGGCTCAGATTATGATTGTGCTGCTGTTTTTTGGAGGAGACTGCTGCTAGAACCTCTTATTGCACAGGAACAGTAGGACAGTGAGGTGAGGCCACTCAGTGGAGAACCTTTCACTTTCAGTCTGATTCTTGGCTTGCTCCTCATGATTGAATACCTCTAAGTGCTTGGCTTTTTTCCTGTACCTAGCTTGACCTGTTGTCCATGGTTTTGGTTTTGACACTGAAAAGGTCATAACTCTGGCTCCTCCTTTTTCAGTAACATGACTGAAGTTGCATGCAACTTAGTGATACAATGTGGCCATGAGGTGGTGGTGAGGGGTTAAGGTGGGTCCTGTGCCTGCTAAGGCACTAAGGGAGCAATTCTGTTTAGGACTGCACTGTATCCTTCAGTCAACTTTTTCTCTTGCAGCCAACTTCCTAAGAACTTGAAAGCCACACTGGTGTTTCACTAAGGAGAAGGTTCAGGAATGGCCTAACCTAGACTATATATGCTTTCTTCTCTTCTCTAGCTTTTGGGGGAGTGATTTCATCTGTTCTACTTTCCCCCACAGCCAGTTTTTGTCAATTAATATAGGATTGATACATCCATCCCCAAGCAGCAAATTCTATCAAAAGCATAAACAGAACAATGAAATCCCCCCCAGCAGCATAATGGAAAGGCCTTTCAAATAAGTTTAAATGAGACGTATCTGACTGATCTGACACATGTCTGACTTACACAAACTCTGAAAGGGCATCAGCTTCTTTGCAGCTGTTCTATAACTCCCTCCTTCACAAGACATGAAGGAGTGAAAATATACTGAAATCAGAATTAACATTTAGGAATCAATCATCTGAAAGGAATAATCAAGTCCACAGATGGATCCAGGCCCCTCCTTCATTATTTTCATTTTATGTAAGCAGCATATAACTATGAAGCTCTATTAATGCTGGTGCCAATGTGGTTCTAGTGAGTTTCTTGGCAAATCTGTAAACACTATTTTTTCAAACAACTCTGAAACTAATTGTGCCAGAAATTGTGAAGGGTTTAACACAGACTATAGGCTGGATCTTATCAATCATAAGCGCAAGAATTTCACAGTGGTGAATCTCCCCAACCTTTCCCTTCTTCCAGCAGCCAGCCCCCTGAAAAAAAATCTGAAATCCAACTCTGAAAGCTGGGGAGCCTTCATGGTCAAAATGCCATTTAGCTTGGGGGGGGAGGGGGCTGCAGTGAGGAGGGAAAATCAAGGGAAATTGACCCTCCTGTCTTGTGCTTGCTGAAAGCTTGCTTCACAAAACTTCCTTTGCTGCCAATGGATAAAAGGGGGTGATTTCAACACAGTCAGCTTACTCAGAATCCCATCCTCTATTAAGAGGTATCTAGTTTTTTGAAAGTGTATGGGCAATGTCTAGTAAAATCTCAGACAGGTAACTAAAGTACACATCTACCTACCTTCCTATAATTTATTTATTTATATTTATTTATTCTTCACATTTATATCCCGCCCTCCCCGCGAATGGGCTCAGGGCTGCTAACAAGGGCACATAGGCCAATAGATACACAAATACATTAAAGCAGGTAAAATCCGCTAAAACAATTCCAGTATGCCACTAGGCCCGGGCTATATAGGGCCAGCTACATCACAGGTAGCGTATGTGATGGGTGATATCCCTGGTGGCAGCTCCTATTCAAAGGCCTGGCGGAAGAGCTCCGGCTTGCAGGCCCTGCGGAACTGCATTAAGTCCCACAGGGCCCTGATCTCCTCTGGGAGCTCGTCCCACCAGACAGGAGCCACCACCGTAAAAGCCCTGGCCCTAGTTCTGGCAAGTTTGATGTCCCTGGGGCCTGGGACACAAAGTCGATGGTATGACCCTGACTGCAGTGCCCGCTGGGGTATATACGGGGTATATAAATCTACTGGGGTATATAAATCTATCACATTTTTATCCTCCTGTTCCTCTGGGAAACTTCAGGGCAACATTCACCTATCCTCACTTTACACTGAATAGCCAAGGGTTGCCAAGTCCTACCTTGTTGTGGGGGGATTTGGGGGGCATTCCTGGAGGGGGCGGGGATGTTGCGTGACGTCCCCGACATGATGACATCACCTGGAAGTGACGTCATCACATCAGTGATGTCGTGCAGCAATGCTCTGGTTTGAGGGCAATACTCTATGGTTTGATGGCAAATTTACCATAGAATTTTGCCCTCAAACCAGAGTATCCCTGCGACATTGCCAATGCAATTTATTTATTTATATTTATTTATTCTTCACATTTATATCCCATATATTTATATACATTTATATCCCATATATTTATATCTGGAGATATCACCCAGGGACCTGGCTGTTTGGAGGCGGGGTTTCCCCCACTGGCTAGCTGGCTGGTGGTGGGCAGAAGCCCGGAAAACGAGGGTAACCCCCGCCAGGACCTATGGACTGGCAACCCTACAGCAGCCCCATGAGGTAGACTGAGAGACTCACTAACTCAAGGTTACCCAGTGAACTTGTATGGGCACGTGTATGGGCAGTTGCTGATTTTGCCCATTTGCAGGTTAGCACCTACAGGAGCCCCTGCTGACATAAGTGGAGTTGTCATGGTAGAGCACAGAGAGATAGGCAGTGCCATAAACAAGAGAGGCCAAGACCAAGACGGGCATGATATGTGACAGCCAATACCTTAAACTGAGCTGTATAATAAGTAATAGTTAAAAACATCCTCAACTAACACCAAAAATAAAATAGCAAACCCCACACCTCTCCCTTCCCTTCCCAGTTCTACTTATTTACCTGGAATAGATCTTAGGCTAACTGGTCTCTCCCCCCTGCCTCACGGGGCTGTTATGCGTAATAGGTTATCTGAATTCCAAGCTTAACTTTTCTTAAAGAACTAAGTGTCTAGCCCCTTTCATTGTGAAGTTACAAGGGGAAAGACACATCTCCACAATGAAGAGGCTAGAGAGTTACTTAGAAGATCAGAGTCCAGTAGCAACTTAAAGATCAAAAAAAAAAATTGTGGCGGGGTATGAGCTTCTGTGAGTCTGAAGAAATGAGCAGTGACTCACGAAAGCTCCGACCCTGCCACAAATTTTGTTAGTCTTTAAAATGCTACTGGACTCTTGCTCTTTTCTACTGCTGCAGACAGACTAACCTGGCTGCAGAAAATAAAAATTGGGAAATCAGAAAACTTGTTACATGTATTGTTATAATGGTATGTCGATATAATTATATTCAATTGCTGACTTTCCAAAAGAGAAAGAGAAAGAGAGAGAACTCCAACAGCCCGCTGGAGAGGCTTGCCATTTGCCCACTGTCATCAGGAGAAGCCCGGCTGATACTCTGCTTTAGCAGTCAGCACTTGAAAGGGCAGTGAGAGATAATGGGATGGCTGAAATGGCCTCCGCTGATACTGCAGTGTCACTCCTGACTGTTCTGGGATGCTTGGTTTGGTGTAGTGGTTAAGTGCGCGGACTCTAATCTGGGAGAACCGGGTTTGATTCCCCACTCCTCCACTTGCACCTGGTTGGATGACCTTGGGCAAGCCATAGCTCTGTACCAGCTGTTCCCTCAAGGACAGCTTGGGAAAGAGCTCTCTCAGCCCCACCTACCTCACAGGGTGTCTGTTGTGGGGAGGGGAAGGGAAAGGAGTTTGTAAGCCGCTCTGAGACTCCCTTGGGGAGTGGAGGGCGGGGTATAAATCCACTCTCTTCTTCTTCTTCTCTAGGATTCACCTGAAACTGTAATGTATGCTCATGGTAGAAATTAGCATTTTTGCAGCAGTATTTTGACTGTCTAATGCCAAATAAACACAGTCTTGTCAACAGCTCTTTTGTTCTTCTGTTGTGATATTCCATCCCTCAGCAACCTACAAAGGCAGGCGTTTTTCAATACTATGGCAGCAAGGCTCCCAAGATGTAAATGAAATAAAGATTTTTTTACCTGGCAGTACTCACTGTAACCCTCAGCCTGTGGGCAAGCAGATCAAATAAAGAGAAGGTATGTATCATACTGCTGAACAGCATCCTTTAATGGAGAAAGAAGTTGCGAAACCAAAAAAAGCTGGAGAAACTGGAAGTGAACCAATGCTTGTGAAAAGCAGCCAGCTATGCTACGAGGGTAATCTGCAAGGGCTATTTATACTGCGTATCTTCTGGCCCAATCTAGACACACAGGCCACCATTTAACAAGTGGCAACTTAACGTGTTTCTCATGGAAACATGCATTAAACTAGGGTCCCTGGAGAGAGATAAGGCAGAGCCATCACTTAATCCTGACAGAGTTCCAGAGAAAGACCATGTTCATTCTCAAGCTGTGCACACTAGTAGATCAGCATTGTGGCCAGGAAATGCTGCCTTCCAAGCTCAAACCAAATAGATCATCAATTGGCCAGGGAAGGGGGGGAGGGGAGTAAAAACCCTTCCATCACCCACATTCAGAAAGTGGTGGAATCCAGTTGCTATAGCAGCAAATCAAACAAATAAATGAGATACCATGGACTTATGAAAAATATTTGTGGTCTGATTAAGTCATATTTGCCACTTGCGTGAATATTAAAAATGCAAGGTTTAGCTCGCTAAGCAAGCTTTAGTGAGTGCAAAGGAGAACACTACTTCTTTATAAAAAACACCTTTGCAAATTTATTTGTGCATCAGTGAAGGGATCTGAAGACAACACAATGATGCTTGCTGCAAGTACAAAAATAAAACCATTAAAAAGCTCCCCAGCCCCGGGAAAAGATTGTGTGTTTTTTTTCAAAAGGTACTGATTCCCATAATACCTTTTAGCTGTGTGAAATCTGAGTAGTAGAAAAACTACAATCCTGTAATCGTTGTTGCTACACAACTGCTACTTCTACAAGGTCACTAGCTAGTACCACCAAAATGAATGGAAAATGTTGCTTGACGAGACTTATGCCTTGATACATAATAAGTAGTCAGATTTCATGAATGGCCGTCATGGGCCCAAAAGGCTACTGTGAGCTTCCTATATCCCCATCCAGATGCTTCAAGCTTTGGTAGAACAGCTATTAAAAAGCATTTAAAATTTCCTTCTAGCACCTCACCCTCTATCCCGCCTTGAATCTTGCAATTTGTTTCCTTGGAATACCTATTTTTTTCATGGGTTTGATAACAAGAACTCTGAGCAGAGGTCTCAGAATGCATCTTTCTGGTCTTCCTTCAGAAGCCAGATTGGTGTAGTGGTTAAGTGCGAGGACTCTAATCTGGGAGAACCAGGTTTGATTCCCCACTCTTCCACCTGCAGCTGCTGGATGACCTTGGGGCAAGCCATAGTTCTGACAGAGCTGTTCCCTCAAGGACAGTTCTGGAAAGAGCTCTCAGCCCCACCTACCTCACATGGTGTCTGTTGTGGGGAGGGGAAGGGAAAGGAGTTTGTACGCCACTCTGAGACTTGGAGTGAAGGACGAAGTATAAATTCTTCTTCTTCTTCTTCTTCTTCTTCTCCTTCCTTCCTTCCTTCCTTCCTTCCAGTGCAATTCTAAGCAGATCTACTCAGAAACCTACTAAACAGGGCTTACTCCCAGGAAAGTGTTCTTAGGATTACATTTTGTGTGCCACCCCAAAAACCGCTCCTGAGAGTCAGGGCAGGGTCCCTCAGGAACAGAATAGGTTTCTATGCAGGAAGCTGTAGTTCAAGGGGGAAATCTGAAATTTTTTACTCCCACCTTGTATATTCAGGGCCAAACTACATAAGACAGCCATCTCCAAGTTTGTTCTGTGGATGCACCACCATTTTTAAAAGTTTTACTTTAAACAGCACTGCAAAGACCATGGTGACATGCGGGGAAGAGGGGCTCCTGCCTTCTCTGAGATGTTTTTCTAACCTGCAATGGCACTGGGGGGGTGTGGGCAAATAACCCCCCCACACACATGCTAGAGTTGCTGAGATAGCAGCAAGCTTCTATAGCAAAAGAGCTCCTGGTACTCTGGTGCTTTGCCCCCTGGTGTCTGAAGCACTGGCAAGAAGAAACAGGGGTAGAAAATTAGGGTGTCACTAGAGTTTTTGTGAATTCTAGGGTGGCCTGTGACATCACTTCTAGTTTTTACCAGAAGTGATGTGATGCCAGTGTGCTAATCCCCCCACCACCTGCTTGCTCCTAAGGGTGGCTAAACTGCAGGCTGGCAACCATACCCAATGCCTATCTTGCCTAGTTTGGGTCTCCAACAAGGACTAGTGTGGATTCAATCCCATGTAATTATTTTGTCTGCATCTTGAAAAATGTTTGCATAGTATGGCAACAAAGATTTCCAATAAATAAATAAAGGGCAGACCACTACACAGATCACCTGTGGACTGGGACCCATAACAGTATATCTGCAAGAGGGATTAACCACAATATGGTCGTCATGGAGACAGGCTCAGCAGTCTGCTTAGGAGAAGACACACTGGAAAAGTGACACTGCAAAGAATTTAGGGGGTTTGCTCCTTCTACAGCCACTAGAAATTGCGGTACTTAGAGAGATACAAACTTACATCACTTTTACCATCCTAACGATCATGACTAGGAAAGCCTGTCTGTAGTACAGTGCTATTTTGTGTTGCTGGATGAGCAGGGGGCAGCTTTAGCCAAGAGTGTCTTTTACCAGCTTCAGCTAGTTAGCCAGCAGTAGCCTTTTCTGGGAAGAAAAGATCTGGCCACAGTGGTTCATGCCCCAGTTACATCTAGATTAGATTACTGCAGTGTGCTCTAATTGGGGCTGCCCTTGAAAAGGGTTCAGAAATGACAATTGGTATAGAAGCTTGTCCTTGATAACATCTTTTCTAACTATTGTAAATATATATGCACCATCCTCTTTAGATAATTTAACTCTTTCTCAATGTTGGGAACACTTGGCCACAATTATGGAGGAATTAAAGAGGAAATTTCCGTCAATTGAAATAATTTTAGTGGGTGATTTTAATGCTAGAGTAGGTAGCATATTTTTTAAAGCTCTTGATGTCAATCAAGCTGATACTCTTCCTCTTATTTTTTCATATCCAAGACACTCTAAAGATAGCTTCCTAAACCCAGCAGGTATATGTCTTGCTAGATTCTGCATGAATAAATTTTATAAATAAATATGGAAGGCCCAGGAAGTTCAGTTATTTGGAAAGTGCTGACTGCTACACTGTAAATTATTGGATGTCCATTTCCTCATTACAGTGCTGCTAATCTGCTAAAATAATTAGGCCAATGAACTACTGATAAGAACTAAGTTCTGACCACACTAAAATAGGGAGGCCTCCTGGCAATTCCTTAGATGGCCACCGGTGCCTCAGGCATTGGTGGGAGGAACCAGAGGGGGAGGAAAGGCATGGTGTCACACCGGTGTACCTAGGTCACTGCTGAAAGAGACACAGTTCACTCTAGCATTCCACAAAATCTGTGTTTAACTCAGAAGTGATATAGGTGCGCTAGTGTGACACCCACATGTCAGCCCCCACCCCCAATTGCTCCTGCCTCCCATCTGCTGTCATAGAAAGCCTGGTATGGGCACTGATCATGAAAGCTTTTCCTACAATAAGTCCATAAGTCTAAAAAGTGCAAGAAACTTGGTCATTTAGGGTGCTGCAGTAAACTGAGGGAGAAATCCTAAACAGGTCCACTTGTTGGTCTACAAATCATTTTATTAAATGAGCCTTACTCTCAGGAATACTCTCAGTTCTTAGGATTGCAGCCTAACATGGCTACCTCTGGCTTCACTGGGGACCAGATTTCATTTTAGGAGTATTCCTCATTCATGTAGTTTTGCTCTGCTGCACTCAATTCATTCCAAATAATTTTCCAATGAAGATGGGCTGGATGCTTAGTAGTTTATTTGGCATTACATCAAGATTTGTACTGATGTATTAAATGTGCAGAATTTTCTAACTATTAAAAATAACATTGTGACAGATGCTAACTGCATGTGTCAGCTGGACACATCCTAATGTCTGCAATCTTAGTCTTAAAGGCAGGCAGCCAAAAACAAACACAGAGAAAAAACAATATGTGCAAGAGAATGTCCATCCACCCTCTGCCTGTGTGCCTGTATTCATATTTGTTTTAATGCCAATCCAAGATTTCAGATTCCTTTTAAGATTGTTCTGCTTAAAAAACATACACACAAGAACAAAGCCACAAAAGGAACAATCATATAAATTACAAAGGAAGTATCAAGTTATAACATGTTGGCACATCTTTCCTATAATTATCAAGTTTTCAGTTCCACAAGAGCAGCCCAATGCTTCCATAGAAGATTTTATTTTCTATGAACATAAAGCCAACTCTTCCTTTTCTGACCATTTCAGTAAGAAGAGCCTTCAATACATAGCACTGCCATAAAACAAACTATAAATTAAATACATGGTACGCTGACCATGTGAAACAAGCCAGCAATGCAGACTCTTAATGTGAAACATGACATTATTGCACTGGCTTTGCTTGTGTTAGCATGTGCTTTGTTTTGGCACACAGTGCAGGACCCTGGATGTACGTGAAAGCAAGGTCATTTCTAAATACATTCACATCTTTCAAGTAAACAAATATTTAGTACAATCAACCCCACTTGACTTTTGCCTTACATTCTTTGGGTTCTGATCTGTGATTAAAGCATTGATAGCAATAACCCCGGGGATGGAAAGACTGCATTGTGGATAAAGTTTAAAAACATTAGTTAAATTGCAAACTAGTTTTTCAGAGTTAATAGTTGAGTGGGCGGTCTGTCGACAATTTTGCCACATGTGCATTAACAGGGGAGGGCAATTGATGGGTTCATGACCTTAGACCCGTAGGCTGCCTGGGAGGCAGAGAGAATCAGATCCCCAGGGGCATGGGCGTCAACTACGGGGGGGCTCGAGGGCTCGAGCCTCCCCCGAAATTTCCCGGGGGGGGCTCAGCCACCCCCGGCAAAATGAACACCCGCCGGTGGCCAGTCAGCCGGCCGTCGCCGCCTCTCCTTCCCCCCCACCCCCGGCCTGCCCTCCTGCCTCCCTGGGGCGGGGTGGGGGGGAGAGAGAGGCGGCGACGGCCGGCTGACTGGCCACCGGCGGGTGTTCATTTTGCCGGGGGTGGCTGAGCCCCCCCGGGAAATGCGAGGCGGAGCGGGAGCCGGGGGCCCGCAAGGGCGACGCGCCGGCCCCCGGCTGCAGGCAGCAGCAGCAGCGATCCTCCCCCGCCGGCGCCCAAGGTGAGCGGGGGGGAGGGAGGGGGCGGGGAGCGCGGTGGGCGGGCACAGGCCCGGGGGAGGGAAGCGGCGGCGGCGGCTCCCTGGGGCAGGGGGTAGAGCAGCGGGACATGGTCCCGAGCGTGCGCGCGCGCGAAGCGCGCGCGCACGAAAGACAGCCCCCGCCCCCCCCGGGGATTAAGAAAGTCTACGCCCTTGCCCAGGGGCATCCATGACATAAATGACATTTAGTCAGCAGACCCCTTCCAACATAATGGCCATAGGACCGGGCTGTGAACTGGGAAGTTTCGGGTTTGCCTCAGTCAGAAAAGCACTAAGTGGTCTTACGCAAGTCTTTCTCTGCAGCTCAGGAAATAATAATGCTGTCCTTCCTTACAAATGTTTGTAATGAGAGAGAACATCTGTGGAAAGCTTGGGACACTCAGAAAAGGCTACACAAATGCTAAACATTATTACATTTTATTACTATTGTTAGACCTGTCACCAGTTGAAAAGTACTGGAGTCGGTAGCCAATGACAGTGAAAACAGCATTGTAGTTTATTGCAGGTCAAGATGGAACATAGCAAACCCCGAGCTCAGAGCCCTCTTTTATGCTGGTCGGAGATAATCCTCTGACCTCGCCCAAATGTCCTGATAGGACCTTAAGATAGTGGTTACAGTTCATAGGTCCCCAGGGGGAAACCTAGGCTCATGATTGGTGGTCGTTTAGGATCCGACCGGCTATTGTTCTAGCTGGCCGAAGCTCAGGTAGATTCAGGCCATGTGCAAATGTCCACGTGGTGGTCGCCATTACACAAGCACATGGCGACCATGATCTTGATACACAACAGCAATGAAGATAGTGAAGTGCTGAAAACACCTAACAGTCCAATGCTGCTACAGCGATCCGACCACAGGAAAGCTTGGATAAACAAAAACTGACCTTCTGAAGACCTACAAGGCCTTCTGCATGGTTAGAGGTTTGGATTAAAAACCATTAATATGCTTGCATAAAACTCAGGAAGCTTCCCTCACATTTAGTGTGAGGGAAAGTCCCTTTTGAAAATTTATTTTGCAATGTATCATGATTGCATACCAGTGATTCCATATTCCAAATGGACAAATCAAACATATGTACATATGGCATCGGTGTGCGTATTCCAGTTTCCCCTTCCAGGGCCAGCCCTTTGCACCTCACAGAATGGTTGTTCCTGGAGGGTCTCAAAGACCTTGGGGACCATTGCCAGCTGTTAACACGGGGTGAGCCAGTGGTGCTGGAAGGGGGATGCTGCAAATTCTCACATGTGTGTGATACCTGGCCATCTGGATGCCAACCAAAATCAAACAAATGCATGATTAATAACAACAACAATAATGCTAAATAAATGCTTGGGGCTCAGTGACCAATCTTGGTGCACCTCATGCTGACAATAAACACTAATGAGGTCAGATTAGAGTCTGAAAGCAATGCAGTAGAAGCCCCATATAATCTGTCCTGAGCTTTCTCAGCGTCCATAAATAGATGGATAAACAAACAAATATGTCAGAAGATTATGAGTTGCATCCAAAGATATTTTTCCCCTCACAGAGGGAATGTTCTACTTGCAGCAGTGGAATCTGAATATTCACAATATTGCTTAAAAATATGGAAAGTCACTACTCACCATTCCATGATTCAGCCAAGGTGGTATAAAATTATCGAGTAGTTTGGGGTAAACTAGTTCTCTGTCATATATATAGATGCTCCAAAACATTGTCACAACAAACTGAAGTGAAAAGAAAGGAGGAAAATAATAAAAAAGGATTAAAACAAAATTCACTTCGCATTCTAATAGTATAAAAATAAATAACCAGCACCTCATAGAAGGTTCTTAAGAATATAATTTTGATTCCAAATTCCATATTTCTTTCAAAGCAGTACATCACAAATGGCAGGGCCAAATGAATAAATGTATATGGCCTGGAAAGAGAAGGTACTTTTCCTCTTTAATTGGAATGCATAAAATTTTCCCTTTGTTTCTCTTTCCCTTTGCTGACTGAAGAACTCTAGCTGTTCCACCCTGTCACAGTACAGTATTTTGGCTGTTGGCTCAGCCCAGGAATCTAAAGGAAGGATTGGGAGCTCACTTTCACTTAAACAACTTAAATGGCGCTTGAGGCATTTTGAAATTCCAAAATAAGAAAATAGAAGGAGAAGAAGAAGAGATTGGATTTATATCCCGCTCTTCACTCAGAGTCACAGAGCGGCTTACAAACTCCCTCCCGCTCCCCACAACAGACACCCTGTGAGGTAGGTGGGGCTGAGAGAGCTCTGAGACAAGTGTCCTTGAGAGAACAGCTGGTACAGAGCTATGACTTGCCCAAGGTCATCCAACAGGTGCAAGTGGAGGAGTGGGGAATCAAACCCAGTTCTCCCAGATTAGAGTCTGTGCACTTAACCACTACACCCAACTGGCTCTATGATAAATAAAATATTTAGCACCAAATATGCTAAATATTTTATTTAACATAGAGGAGAAAGGTCAGATGAAATCAGGGGTTGAAAATTTCTGAGGTAACTCAACATAGATAACTCTGAGGTAAAGCCAGTACATACATAGACTTTAGTTCTTATGTTTCAGGCTAATGAGAGTTTCTTAAGTTACTCACAGTTAAAAGGAACTAGAAGATGAAGTAAGGGCTAAGTTTGTTGTCTTTACTACCTTTCAAAATTGCCTCCATAAATGTGAGGGAAGAAATATATCAAATACACACTAGAAAGTATTTAACACCAGGTAAAATCCATCATACGCATCAACAATATTCCAAAATGCACTGGAGCAAATGTGGCAGAACAAATGCTAATAGACATCACTGCTGGTTTGGTACAAAAGTACAGAAGTTCTGGGATCTAATTCCCCAACAGCAATCATCTTGCTCTGTGTTAGTGTACCTGTGTGAGAGAGCCAACCTGTTGGGGTGGGCAGGTCTGCATGAGTCTTCTAGCCATCGGCAGCTGTTTCCGTCATATCTGCCTTCATGGTGAGTCATGCTCCCTCATGGTGCGCCCATCGCCTGAGTGTGTCTGAGTTACCATCATGGTGCAAGATATTAAGCCTAGTATGGTGCCACACAGCTGAGGTTTATATTAGCCACCAGGTGCCAGCATTGCCCATGTGAGGGGTGGGGGTTCATCTAGGGGCAAATGGGTACTGAGCATGGCACTTATCAGTCTCCTGTGATTCTCAGGGGGTTGATTTTTTCCAAACTTGATTGGCACCTATGGGTGATTCTGCTGGTTTTGCTGGCATAACTTTCCATTTGTTCCAAGGGGCATTCCCATGCTGGAGCAGTTTAGGGAGCCAGCTAACTCCTGCCATGCCTCTGGGCTGGTCTCCTCCCCTGGTGGCACTCCAGCAGGGGGCCATGGCTTGAGCTACACCAGCACTCAACGGGGTGCAGCGACACTGAGGCACTGCACTGGCATATCTCCCGAGATGAACCACTCAGTTGTGACCACTCAGCTCCTTGAGCACTGCCCTCCCCTGACAATTGTGTTGTTCCGTAAAAGAAAAAAATGCAAGGAGGGAGAGTGTGTGTGAGATCTCCAAAATGTTCCCATCTCCAATAATTTCTTGTTGGAGTCCAGTCCGAAGACTTTTCCGTAAAAGAAAACTTGCCACCTTGATATCTATACTAAAAAAATTATAAACAATAAATAATAAGTGCTGAGAAAGGTTATGCTATATAACAACTTACTTTAGAATTCTCTATGCTGAACAATGGAGGGACGCCAACAGAACTGACAAAGAGGTAACTGAAGTACCAGAATATGAAAATATGTCTAGCTACCTTTTGCAAGAGTCAAGGCAGGCAGGAAAAAGTATATACTTTTCAATTAAAATTGGCATTATTGAATATTGGTGCTAGAAGGCCCACCCACAGTTTATGTGTATAATGTTCAATGGTGAAATTCATCACCTTGGAAAGTATGAGAGTCCTACAGAGTCAGTCAACAACAACCGTCCTTAAACAGGAATGCTTTATTGAGAAAGGTCTGCTATGGTCATCTGCACTTTTTGTGTTAGTAAAGGCGGGCACCGCTGAAATTAGGACAGTTATACAGAATTCAAAGGAAGGTCTGGTAATGCATTGTAACCAATCATCATGTCAGGAAAAAGGCGCTTAAAATACTGCTTTCTAGTTTCCAGGGAAAAAGTGGGAAGACTTATAATCAGACAGGAGAAAAGATACATAGGCCGGCACTAACAGTCGCTCAAGGTCGGAGCACTAGGGAGAGCGATAAGCATGCCATGAGAAATAGAACACAACATTCCACAGTGCTGATGTCAAGGGTTCACTCATCCCACCTCCCAGGCAGGAGATGGCAGCATTAGCTGACAGAAAGGACCATGTTTCACACTTTAATGGTTTTAATGAGTGTTGCACTGATCCCACATAAGCACACTCCTAATACTCTGCACGTAATTATAGACACAGCAGGAACTACTACCAAGAAAGTAATTGGGAATATGTTCCATTATGCTAAAGTCAGCTGCTATCCCACTGATTTTGTTGGGCAAGAAAATAACTGATGACAACAGGGATAATATCAAGAAGAGGAATGAGCTGGCTGGAAACTGTGAAGAGGGAACCTGGCTTCAGCTCATCAGCTGAAGAGATATCCAGGGGACCCTGAAGGTCATCAGTGACTCACAGTGAGACACAAGTTTATATCTTTTGAAATATAGAAAGTTAAAAGTTATTATGAAGGTTAAGCAAAAACTATATAAAAATGAATTAAACAAAATAAATCAATTTATTATACAATGCAATTAAAATACAATTTTAAAAACACAGGACTTCAATGGAGCCTTTAAACTGAAAGCTACCAGACTGAGTAGTTCCAATATACAATGTATAGTACAAACGAGTTATCTCAAAGCTAATGATATACAACAAGGCCACAGTATATCAGACTCAACGGGTATCTCAAAGCTGATAGTCCACAAAGCAAGTCACCAACAAGGCCAAATGCATTTTGGCCTTGTGGGCCTTCTTCAGTGGTCACAAATGCATACATGCACACCAAAAACAAGTGTTAGTCAGACCAGTCTTATTTTATTTGTGTTTTATTATAACACTTTGTTTCATGAATCCAAATAATAAATGTTGGCTCTAAAGGGCTAACAGAGTGAGTCAAGTGCAATGGTCCAAGTGTTGTGGTAGGACTGGAAAAATATCTGTTCAAAATTTTGCTCAGCTGTGAAACTCACTGAGTAACCACAGTCTGTGTGTGTGTGTGTGTGTGTGTGTGCACATGCATTATGTGTTGTCAAGTTGCCTCCGAGTTATGGCAGTCCTATGAATTAATGACTGCCAAGAATGCCCTATTGTTGACAGACTTGCTCAGGTTTTGCAAACCGAAGGCTGTGGCTTCCTTTAGTAAGTCATTCTATCTCAGGTTGGGTCTTCCTCTTTTCCTGCTGACTTCAGCTTTTCCTAGCAGAACAACCACAGACCACTCACTCTTTCTGAGCCCAACCTATCTTGCATGATTGTTGTAACATTAAACTCAGAAGATGCCAAGACAAATAAAGAGCAGCAGCAGGATAAAAGACCTCTGCATTCTGAACAGGGGCATTTTTTCATTAAGTACATGCTCATGAGAAATGTAAGATTTGATTGTTTTGTGTTTCTTTCCCCCTTGTATTAGCTACAGGAAAAAAAAACTTGGATGTTATGATAAAACTTAATGAATATTCAGACCCTAGTTCCTTTGCTTCCAATATATTTGCCCACCTATTAGGATAGGTACTAGTGACGGAAAAGGGTAAGTCTCAATTTGTGCCAGGAAAATATAGATAACAAGTGGGGACCCATGAGAAACTCCCAGGAAAATTCCTCCACTGATCACTGCTTAGTCCTTTGGCTTCTGACACCCCCAGCCACCTTTCTGTACCCTTTCCTCTTACTGCAAACCTGCTGCTCTGCCTGTTTACCCCCCACTCTTGGCACTACTCTCCCTACATACCCCACCCTCTCTGCTTTGCCTACCTACCCCTTACCCATGGCACTCTACTCACCTCTTCCACATTTGATGCTCTGTCTTCCTCTGTCTCCGCACCCCCACCCTGGGCATTCTACTCACCTCCTCATCCTTACTGCTCTCCCTCCCTACCTCCCAGTAGTCTGTCCCAGTAGTTTGCCACTCACCCAGCTGCACTGCGCTCCTGACACTTCCACCACCAACTCCGCACCTCAGCTGCCAGGCTTGTTCTCTGTCGCTGGGCCCAGCAAGGCTCCTGCTAAAGATTCTCCCCTCCACACACCATCAAGGATGACAGTGGTGATTCCTGTACAGCTCCTGGTTGTTGGGCCCACTAAATCTTGTTTCCTCCACCCCAGTGCTAGAGAGTTCCATGCAAGTCCTGGTCTCCATCACTGAGCCCACTGAAGCTCCTCCCCCACATACTGTCAAAGATGGCCATGGCAACCCTTGCGTGGCTCCTGGCTGCCAGGCCATCTGATGCTTATTCTTCCTGACCAATCTGGCAAGCTCTGCGTGGGTCCTGGCCTCCACTGCCAGGCCTTCTGAGGCTTCTGGCCTCCCCGCCATCAATGACAATGTTTCTGCCACCTGCTTCCTGCCCCCCCCTCCCCTTTTGGGGTGGCCATCAAACAGAGGAAGAAGTAGGTTCATTGTCTGCACGTGCACAGACAACAATTTTGTTTGGAAGAGATTTAAACCCCCCCCCCAAAATGTAATTTTTAAAGGTTTTCAGATTTTTCTGCAAACATGGGATGTCCCTCAAGTTTAGAGAAAAATCTTTCTGTCAGTGTGGGCACAATCTGCACAATTAGATCTCTGCAGATTGACCCACACTTGAGTAATACATATAGAGATGACTGACAAGAGCAAAACATTTTAAGTATAAAATACCCTGCAAGAACCCATCATGCCAGTATTGACAATGGCACCGTATTCCTTCTTTTAAAAAAAAATCCTGTTGGCATTCAACTAAATAAATGGGTGGACGACAGAGAATTTGTTAATAATCTCCTGTTGTTTTCCTTGCTTCTTAGAAAGATGTGCTATAATGCAAGGAGTCAAAGTGAACCAACATGGATTGCAGGGCCTGTATTAATGGATGGTATTAAGAGCTGAGCTGGACCATAACAGAGTGAATCTAACAGAGCTGGCAAGCACATGATGTATCTCATGAAGCAAAGAAAGCTTGTAGACTTTGCCAGTGAGGTAAAAATGAAAAAAAAAAGAGAGAGGACATTCCATCTGTTTCCTAACCAAAGTCATCCAATGAATGGAACTGGTTCAGCAAAATTGGCTGCAACCATCTGGTGCTCCAGGTGGTGAGAGCTGTTGAACGAAAGTCCAAACACAGGTGAGAATAGGGTACACAAAGGCTATTCTAATTTTAGCTAACTCTCCACTCCAGAAAGTCCAGGCATCAGACCTGTGGTGACCGCCACGCAAACCGTGATGAGGTTTATAATATTGTTTGTTTTCAAGTCCAACTGGGTACAATTTATACTCACTTGGTCCCACCTTCCTTATTTCAGAGAAGTCAGTTTGGATTGTACAGTTTTTAACTTAGCAAGATGCTATTTTGTTAATAAAAAGGAGGAGTGCCTTATTGAACAAACAGGAGCTGTCCATATGTCAGGCTGCTCCTCTAAAAAAACCATTGACCTGTGTCCCGAAACCTTTACACATAATCCTGTCATAAAATGCCCCTCGATAGTGCAACAGTGCCATCCTAAACAGAGTCCACTGAATTCAGAAGGCTTTGGAGGATGTAATTCTGTTAAGGATTGTACCACTAGTTAGTTGCTGAACCCGAAGGAAAAAAAACAGTGAAAAAGATAACATGCATTTTATGTTTTCAACAATGACATTAATTAGAATCTTTGGAAGAAATGGTAAGGGACTCTTCATGAAATAAAAGCCTTCTTCATGTGATAAAGGAATGCATAACCATGGAACAAGTTTCTCTGTGAGCATGCCTAATGTATGTGGTCTGGAGATTACTGTGAAATCATTAAAAATTAAAATACGAATTTCAGCCTCTCCTGTGAATACACCCAAATAATGAGAAAAAAGCAAATCAGTGTACTCAGTTTCAGTAGTGGGGCCTTCCTTGATTACTCACACACCGCACTAAAAGACAAATGGTGCCTTTGGAGTTATTTGTATGGGCAGAACCAGCTTGTCATACATAGCCCAGCTTCATAGCAGCATGAGCAACATTATGAATAATATCCACAACACAGTGTTTCCTCCCCCTGCTTTGGTAAAAACATATTTCCATTTTCCCCGTCTGCTTTAACAGTCCAGAAAGCAACATAGCAAGCTGTTTAACATCAGGCAAGATGGCAAGAGTTTAACATCAGGAAATGACTACTGACTCAAGAGGGGGGAGAAGAAAGAGTTTGGGTAACAAGACCACAGACTGAAGGAAGATGAATGAGGATGACCAACAAGTGAAAAGAACAACTGTAACTTGCTATTTGCATGCCCTTAACCACAACCTGATGTGAAAATGTCCAATTAATGTAATTTAAGGCTGTATATATGCTTTGTGTGAACCTAAACAAGAACAGAAGTTCTCTGAATCAATAACAAAATGTGTCTTGCAACACTGGCCAAAATCCTCTTCCTTATTCTGTTCTGTGTCCTGGAGGGTGGTCATGGCATAGTCTACAGAACTGGGAATAGCGATAGGTCTGCTAGGTTGGAATTCAGTAGCACCTTAGAGGCCAGCAAGATATTCAGAGTATTTCAGGGTATGAGCTTTTTGAATAAAAGCTCCCGTCATCAAATGCAAAAGCTCATATCCTGAGATACCCGGAAAATCTTGCTGGTTTTTAAGATGCTACTGGATTCAAATCTAGCTGATCTGCCACAGACCTACCCTCTGAAACTATCTTATTGGAGTAATGTGTTGCCTTTCGCTTTTAAAACAAGACCCTTGCTTTATTGAACAAAAGAGTAGAGGAAGGAAGATTGCAGGGAAGCTCTGAGTTCTGTCACTCTGGGTTCTAGCAATGGGTCCCCCTTTCTGTTTCTCCCACTCTCCCCCTGACTTGTGGGCTGAATTAGATGGCTGTGTCTTCCAGCCTTTCTTAGTACCGACTCAGGTCTCCAGGGAAGAGACTATAACCTTTCCCAGCAGAATTTACGTAGCTGTCGCTGCCTTTCACTCAGGACTACTGATATAGGTGCCTTTTCCCACCCCCATACGGAAGCAGCTGAAGTGAGCTCTGACTCATGCATGTTTATGCTGGAATAAATTTTGTTAATCTTTAAATTGCCATTGGACTCCCTTTTGTATTTTGCCACTACAGTCTAACACAGCTACTTGTCTACTACTAGAGGAGGTATTGAAAAAAAGGTGTTAAAGGATTTTTTAAAATTCTTTTTAAAACTAGCATCCTATATATATAATTCCCTTAAGTATTGGCCATTTCCAGCTCTCCCATTAGCTGTACAGTGCACTTCATCAGCCATTGGCTCATTAACCGCTACTCAAGAGTACTTGCGTGCCATTGGCTGGGTGCTGGGTCTGCTACTCTCCCCCACCCACTGCCAGCCTGGACACTCTTCTCTCACAGAATAAACTGCCAAACAGTTGTCTCTCCTGACGAAGACACTTATTCTGCTTGGCTCCTGTGGGACTAACTTTTCCTTCAGTGGCTGTGGCTAGGCAATCATGCTTGGTTCTGTCAGTAAAAAACAGGGTTGCCAGCCTCCAGGTGGGGCCTGGGGATCTCCCGCTTTTACAACTGATCTCCAGCTGACAGAGATCAGCTCCCCTGGAGAAAATGGCTGCTTTGGAGGGTGGACTCTATGGCACTGTACCATGAGGAGCCCCTCCCCTCCCCAAACCCCACCCTCTCCTGGCTCCATCCCCAAAGTCCCCAAGTATTTTCCCACCCAGACTTGGCAACCCTAGTAAAAAAGCAAAGGCAGAAAGTGCTTTCCAGGCCTTTGTGGAGAACTCATTGAGGCCAGTCCTGACTAGGATTGCCAACTCCAGGTTGGGAAATTCCTGGATATTCTATGGTGGAGTCTATGGAAGCCAGAGTTGGGGGGGGGGGGAGAGAGGCCTCAGCTGAATAGAATGCCATACAGCCCACCCTCCAAAGCAGTTATTTTCTCGGGGGGGGGGCGGGGAATCTGTTGTCTGGAATTCAGCTGTGATACCAGGCGATCTTCAGGCTCCACCTGGAGGTCGGTTACCCTAGGCATAGCAGTTAGCGCTTCAGAGCAGGGTCTGCCAGACCCGGATTCTTGCTGTGGAAGTTGAGTGGGTGATTTTGAATCAATCACAAACTTTCAGCCTAACCTACCTCACAGGGTTGTTGTGCAGATCAAAAGGAGGAGAGAAGAATGATGTAAGCTGCTTTGGTCTCCACTGCAGAGAAAGACTGTACTTTTTCTCCTGGGGAATCATTGCTACCAATCTCCAGGTGAGGGCTGGAGATCACTCAGAATTAAAACTGCTCTCCAGATGGCAGAGATCAGTTCCTCTGGAAAAAAACGGGTGCTTTGTGTCATTATATCCTGCTGAGGTTGCTTCCCTCCTGCTTGGGTTCCCACTGTGGAGAAAGACTGTAGTTTTCCTAGGTAGAGGCTACAGGGAGGGGGGAAGAGATGGAAACCTGTAGTGAGAGGTGCAGATAATGGTATGTTGATGGTTGGCTGGAAAAGGAAATAGGGTTGCCATCTCTGGGTTGGGAAATTCCTGGAGATCTGAGGGGTGGGGCCTGGAGAGAGTGGAGTTTGAGAAGGGGTGGGTCCTCAGACAGGTACAAAGCCTGTCTCTAACTCCACCCTCTAAACCAGCCATTTCCACCTGGGGAACCATTGTTGCCAATCTCCAGGGGAGGGCTGGAGATCACTCAGAATTACAACAGCTCTTCAGATGGCAGAGATCAGTTCCCCTGGAGAAAACAGTGAGCTCTGTATCATTATACCCTCCTGAGGTCACCATAGCAAATTGATGCTGAGCGCCCAAGGCCAGGGCACCTGCCCAGAGCCTCTTTCTAGAGCCCATTGTATTTATTTTCACTACAGGCCTTAGTCCTAGTTCTATATAATTCTGAACAATGGCCTCTTGGTCTGGATCAAACCCCCCCCCCCCAATGTATTTGGAGATTGCCCAGCAATCTCCAAATAACATTTGCTAAGGTTTCCAAGAAATGTTAAAAATTGTAAGAGATAGGAGGAAGGAAAGATAATACTGAAGGGGGAGGGGAGGCTAAACTGAAGCCGGGGGATGAGAAAAGAAAAAATGTGGTTGAATAAACCAGGGGTGGGCAGAGGCTGCCAAAAGGAAAAAAAACAGGAAAAAGTAGTAGGTGGGTGAGAGGGACAGAAGGAAAGAGGAGGGGCTTTAAGCACTCCCCAGGGAAGGTAAAGAGGCAGAGAAAGAATGGTGAAAGAAGATTCCTTCCCAAAATACCTCATCAGACTCTTGTCTATATTTCCTTAAAAGCTGTTGACTATTGAGCATTTTGTCATGAAATTAATATGATAGCCTGGCCACAGTTGCATGTTAAAGTGTGACTTAAAGAAGTATTGATTTTTTTCTCCCAGCTTTTTGGACTAAGAACATTATTTTAAAGAGAAAAATCTGTACGCTTCTCAGAGTATAGAAAATTAAGAATGACTCATGGAACTCATCTGATTGTGTGAATGATTTTGTTTTATCTCTGGTTAAATGGCTTTCCCCCCAAGCAAAGATTATAATAAGAGGAATCATGCACAGAAACTTTTTGCTCAGTGTTGGGGGATTTGAAGTGATTTCTGGAACAAGAGTTTTCATATGGAATTTGTAAAAAAATGAAGTACTGAACTTAGTGAAGTGCTGGGTCTGAAAAAAAGGGGCAGATGGTGTGTTTATATTTAACTGGAAGGACTACAAGATCTGGCTTACATAACAGAGGAAATTTTGTATGGGTAGAGTTGAATGAATTATGGATTTTGCATTAGGTTTATGGATTCAATTTATAATAGGAAAAAAACAATAAAATGATATGGAAAAATTAATGGGCTTGGATAACATTAATTTGTATGTTTAGGGCAACTGGCTTCTTTTGTGGCATTACTACTTTAATTTTAATCAGATATATGACAGACACTTTATTCACATCTGCTTATTTTTCTATTTTGGAATTCCCTCTTGATTCCACTGTAGGCAGCAAAGAAATCCCTCCGGAATGATCCACTGCGAGCACTCCAGCTAATCTAAATTAAAATATTAATACTTATTTCTACAGGGAGGATGCATTTTAGACCAAGCAAAAAGTGAGGGCATTGTTTACTTTGTGTGCAGATACACCGATGGATAACAATTTGTCTACAATCCCTGAGGCGAATGAAATGTATTTCCTTAACAAAAATCAGAAGTGTTGAGCGTATGCCAAAATCTCTTAGTAGGTTTCTACAGATGGAGTGAGGTTGTCAATCTGCAGGTGGTGGCTGGATATCTCCTGGGATTACAACTGTTCTCCAGACAAGAGAGATCAGTTCACCTGGGGCAAATGGCCATTTTGGAGGGTGGACTCTATGGCCTTATATCCCACTGTAGTCCCTCCCCTCCCCAAACGCCACCCTCTTCAGGCTCCACACCCACAATCTCCAAGTGTCTCCCAACCCAGAGCTGGCAGCCATACGAATGGAGTATGTGACTAGGATCTTCAGTTTGACAGGTAACTTTTTGTCATTGTTATGCACATGCGCCACTGACTTACTCTTTGTGTTGTGGGGCTTCCCCTTACTTCCATTATTAAGGCTCCCAGAAAATCCTGTTAGTTGCAAAATTGCTTCCTACAAATGTGCTGGAAAACTCAGAACAATACAGATTATAGTTAATTTGAAAACTTTCTTTGTGTCTGATACAGTAATGAAGAAATCCTACTTGTCCATCACCACTGTGTCTATGATGTGCTATACAATGAAGCTCTTTGAGAGATAAAATGCCTGTTGTGACTAGGGGTGTGCATTCGGCTTTCCAAAAAGCCGAGAAAAACCGAAAAAAAACCATTTCGGGTTTTTTCGGGTTTTTGGGATACTGGAAAGGCTTTGATGAGACTCCCCGGTATCCCGAAAATAAAAAACCCGAAAAATCCGGCTTTTTCCAGCTTTTTGGCAAACTGAAAATGGCAGCCGCCCGGGGGGGGGGGAATTAACTGCAAAGGGAAGCCCATCACTTACTCTTTCGTTTTCCGGCATTGTGTACCCTCTTTCCCGCCTTTTGCTCATGGTTCCAGGAGGGGGCCGGGGGAGGGGAGGGACCATGGATGGCCAATCACTGCAATGCATTTGCAAATGCATTGCATCAGGGCAACTTGCCGTGCAAAGTTTCCAAGTACTGTGGAATTCCTAGGCACTAGGCAGCTTGCACTGGCAGCCAATAGGATTTTGGTATCCGCTCTCTGGCCAATCACAGAAGGTTGTTTTTGTTTGAAAACCTCTGTGTATGCCCAGAGAGCATAAACGCAGACCTGCACCCCTGACTCCCTGCTGTTCCTGAACAGTTGGTGCTGCTGCTGGACTGGTCAGAGTTGAGAGAGTTTGGCTTGGAGAGTGTGGCTGGCTGCTGCCCCTGCTCTCTCACCACTGTTAAATAGGCTTTAAAAAAAGGTTGTAGGTTTATTTTCCAATAATATCTTGAAATAAATCTCAGTATAGGGCTTTAGTTTTGGTTTGACCTGAGTGAGTCCTGTTGGGTCAAACTTTGGGCACTGACTGGCATGGTGGCCCTGTTTTTGGGGGGCAGATTGCACAGGTTCTGCTGCTGCTAGCCTGGCAAACATGCCCCTCTCACCACCTCACTTACTTTCTTGGAGAGATTTTTCAGGAGACATTGTCTGCTGCCTGCCTGCCTTTTTTCCCATAGGAAACAATGGAGAATGGGGCAACCTCTTTGGATGCCCCTAGAATTGGACCCCTCGTCCAATCTTTTCAAAACTTTGGGGGTCCTTTGGGGAGAGGCTTGAGCAGCTACAGTCCAAATTTGGAGCCTCTACCTCAAACCCCCTCCCCCCCAGCCCCCTGGAAACTTTTCAGACTTTTTTGCCATTGATTACAATGGCCCCATAGGGTATAATGGACCCGAATTTTTCGGGAATCCCAAAAATTTTCAGATATCTACCCTATACTGGTATAGATATTTGGGGTTTTTCAGGAATACCGAAAAATTCAGGTTTAATATACCCGAATCCGAAAAAAACCCGAAATTTTTTTTTTTTGCACACCCCTAGTGTGACTGGCCCGTAACTGTGATGGAATTATGTTCCCAGTGGCTTGCTTCTTGGATACCATTCTGCAGCTCCATGGAGAAGTTGTCCACAGCCTCCGTTTGTTGCATTTGCTTGAATGAATTTCAACTGAAGACACTAGAGGATGTTCTCAGAAAAGTACGACTGCTCACATGTGAATCTGAGCTTTGGCTGGTTCTTGCAAACCAGAAGAGGCTTTCCAGATTAGTCCAGGTGTTGATAAATGTTTCTTTTCATTATAGATGGTAGGTTCTGCTAGTTTTAAGGAGGTAATTATGAAACTGCTGCTGGGAAAAATATCTTTAGACCCCTAGGATTGCCACCTCCACACTGAGAAATTCCTGGAGATTTCATGCTGGAGCCTGGGGAGAGGAGGGTTTGGGGAGGGTGGGGACCTCAACAGGATAAAATGCCACAGAGTCCACCCTCCAAAGCAGCCATTCCCTCCAGGGGAAACTGATCCATGTAATCGGGGGATCAGCTGTAATTCCAGAGGAGATCTCCAGACTGCCTTGAGGTTGGCAGCCCTACTAAATTACCAGCCAGCTGGGCAAAGGCCCTCAGTGTGATCTGCTGTAGGGCTTTTTCTGAATACAACATTATATTGACCCATATCTGTGTGGCTTCAGTCTTGGTACTGAAACTGCTTTGACTTGTTGACTTCAGCATTTGTACCCCAAGGGTATTTTCATGTAACAGAGCAAGGTGAGGTAGTCCTTTGGCATCCTCATGAGGCAATCAGACTTACAGAGGTGTGGCAAAGCAACTTTGGCGCCCCCAAAAAGCAAACAGAATTACACAGCGGAAAGCATTTTGCGCAATCAGACAGAGTTACAGAGCACACAGACAGAGGTGTCTGGAAGGCAGTATTACACAATGGCCAGCAGCTTACTTCTGGCATCCCAAGAAGTCAAGGCAAGCAGCAGTACAATAGAGTGAGTAGGCAGTGAGGACCACTTAGAACTCCAAGAAGGAAATGCAGAATCCTTGAGTGGGTACAGAGTCAGATGTAATGTCTACCTATCCTAGAAGACAAGCAGCAAGGCATGATAGGCAAAGCTGGCATTTTAGAGGTACCCATATCTCAGATTTGACCCGCTAAAAAAATCAGGAATAATTCAATTTGTTGCTTATTCTGTACACAGAAGACACACTGATTGAAATCATTGGAATGAATGTGAACGCTTGGTGAAAAGAACTTGTCTTGTGAATCAATATATGCGCATTGCTACCAGTAACAGACACATATAGAGACACAAAGAATGCCTCTACTGGCAGCTCAGATGCTCTTTCTGATGTGTCCAAGGCAGGTCTTACAGTGCTGACTTCAATGTTGTCTCTTATTTCTCATTTATTCATTTAGTGTATGTTTATGCTGCCTTTCCTCAACGAGCTCAGGACATTGTACATGGCTTTCTCCTCCTTTGTTTTATCCTCAAAACAACAAGTAGGTTACACTGAATCCAGAAGTTTCTGGTCCTAGCCCAGGACTTCAGTTACTATCCCACACTGCTTCTCTTAGATGCTTTGGAAAGAGTATTATTATTATTTATTATTATGTATTGAATTTCTAAATCACCCAATCCCTGAGTACACAGGGCTCTAGGTGATTTACAACAGGTTAAAAACATACCAAAAACACAGATTAAAATCAGCAGATCAATCATTCTTGATTTGATAATCTCCAGATGGCATCCATAATTTAATCTAAAACCTACTCTGGATTGTTCTTGTCTTGTGGGCAGGTTAAGAAGGAGGCCAAAGCAGGCAAGATGGAAAAAAAGAGGAGGATGCCAGCTATGATGGAAAACCATTGCTGTCCTCAACCAAAATCCTGGCAGAACATCTCTGCTTTACAGGCCCTGCAAATTGCATTAAATCCCCAGACCTCAGATGGAAGTTGGCAGAGAATTCCACCAGGTTGGAGCCAGGGCCAAGAGAGCTCTGGCTCTGGTTGAGGACAGCCAGATATCTTTGGGGCCAAGGATCACCAACATATTGCTCTCAGCAGAGCATAACACTCTCTTGGGGACATACCATAGGAGATAGTCCTGGAGATACACAGCTTCCAGACCACTCAAGGCCTTCAAAGGTCAATACCAACAGCTTGAATCTGACTCAGTATTCCACTGGAAGCCAGTGCATCAGGCGCAACACAGGTTGTACACAAGGTGCCAAGAGAGACAAGGCAGGAGAAGAAGTCTCTTCACATCCACTTGACAGTGGCCTAGCCAACTTTACTGCCTACCTGACACAAGCAGTGGCAGCAACCTCACTCAGTATAGGGATGGGCAAGGAGAAGGTGAATCAAAGACAGAACACAGAAGTGTAAGAGGATAAGGAAGGGAGTGCATGTACGATTCCCTCCTTCTGCCATGGAACTCTGGCAGGATGAATGAAGAGGGCAGGTATCAACTCAAGATCCTCTGCACTTCTCCCAAACCAGAGGAAAAGCCTGACAGCCATATGCAATGCAAAACAAAGCAAAACACCAAAGGACAACAAACAAACCCTCCTTCCCTGCTTGGCGACTCTGAATTGAGCGCAGCTGAGAGATTCTCCTGAACCCGTCCTGCCGTAGAAGTGCAGGTGTATTTCTCAGACTCCAGGGGAGCTCCATATGCTGGAAACTCACTCTCTGCTTTTAAAACATTCATGGGGCTGAACATGAGCTGGGAAATTTTTTGGAGTATCTCTCGCCTTAGGAGAGCGAAAGGAGTATCTCCTTCAGCCACGCTCAGCCTGAGGATTGTTTTTCAATCAAAGAGTCAGCTTGCTGTTTGGAAATTTCCACTGGGTTTAGATTGTCCTGCTTCAGGAGGAGAGGCACCACAGAAACCCCTTCAATGCAACTTCTTCTTGTGAGGTCCCAACAGATATAGATTACTTACAAACGTAATGAGTAAATGACACATCCTTCCAGGACATGTGAAATGAGCAGGAGTGTTCCTTTTTAATGACCACTGAGACCATTTTGGTAAGTCCAATAAATATTTTTAGAGACTGAGAACAATGCCGTGGTGTTATCCAAGCCAACTGGAAGGGCATAGATTACTTTGTATGTTACTTACAACTCCAATAGGAAACGCTAAGACAGCCATCATCCAGTCACGGAGGGAAATGAGCTTTTTTAGTTGTCTTTCTTGTTCTTGGCTGTCATTTCCTTTGGTCAGAAGGCTGGAAAGGTCAGTCAATACGCAGATCCCAAAAAAGACTGCTTGAATAACCTGCATTAGGAGAAAAAAAATATTTTGAACACTATAGTGGTACATAAATGAAATCCAAACAGCTGCACCATGGAGAAGACCAGATTTCCCAAGTATCCACCAAAACAATGGACCATGAATCATCCCTGTGTGTGCTATCTTTACTGTAAACAAACCAAATATTCTTGTTTCTATAAATAGATATTTTGTTATATTAAGCCACTTTCTAAAACAAACATTAAAATGTCAGAGGTTATCTTTGTGCACTGTGGGGAATTGCACCATGTGGGATGCTGTGCAAGAAGGAAGCCATGAGGGAGGAACATGTGACAATAAACAGAAGATACCATCAGGAGGATGTTTGCCCTAAAAGACCCCCTAGAGTGGAACTGAAACAGAAAGTTAGAGCTCAGTGCAGGTGGAATTAAGGGGAAGAAGTAAACTGGGACTTTAAGAGAATCAGGATATGGGAAGAGCACAGCTACTTTGCTAATTTTGGAATGTGAATTGTGAAGGGAACCCAATAGTGACAGGGCTTGTGGTCTAGCAGCATGCAGGCAGTGAAGCAGACAGAGAGTTTACAAGCTCTGGACCTGAATGGGGAACCAGGCCAGAGTTAGCAGCTTCATAGATGGTCTTACCTTATCCCTGCTGGACTGGAAACTGCGCTTTACCCTCTGGCTACATGAATGGTGTATTGCAGTTACTGACAGACCAGCAGCTCATGCCTTCTGTAAATTACCATGTTAACACAGAGAGTAAGACACCTGAGTCCCAGTGGGCAAGTCTCTGATTTAGGACTTTTGGTGTCTTAAAAGAGGCTACTGATTCAGCTCTGTCAATAAAGCCCCGTCTCTATTCTAACCAAATGAACCTTGGATGAAAAAGGATTTGGGGGGGGGGGGGGGGAAGTAGTCAGTCTCCAGTCACTAGTCTCTGGAGCTTCCATGTCAAAAACAAGGGCAGCTACTTCAGTATTATAAGACCCACCTCATCTGGGATCATAAAACAAAGTGTACTGTGATAGCCAGATTCAAGCTGAAATTAAATCAAATCAAAACTGAAAAATGGCAAGGTCCAAGGAAGGAGGAGGAGATGGGATTTATACCCTGCCCTCCACTCAGAGTCTCAGAGAGTCTTACAATCTCCTTCCCTTCCTCTCCCCACAACAGACACCCTGTGAAGTAGGTGAGGCTGAGAGAGCTTTCAGAGAACTGCTCTTGAGAGAACAGCTATGCGAGAACTATGGCTGACTCAAGGTCCCCCAGCAGGTGCATGTGGAGAAGTGGGGAATCAAACCTGGTTCTCTCAGATAAGAGTCCATGCACTTAACCACTATACCAAACTGGCTCTCTGATACAGTGCTTCAGGGTTTAAAAGTGACTACTTTAAAAGTTACAGCTGAAGACAGGGTAATAACCGCCTGAATATAGCCCCTTTACTAGTTGAAGAGGGTCTAAGATATTAACATATCATAGTCAATTGATTACTTGCTGCCTGGTAAAAGGTGCTAATAATACAGACCGTTAGTGGTTTTAGATTTGCTCATTTGACTTTCCTCCCCAAGAGGATAAGTATGCATCCAAACTGCAGGAGGCTGTCTACATTTCCTAGAATTGAGTGGACTCTGCTGAAATGAATCTACATAAACAGGACAAGTCTAAATTCCCCATGCTTTATCTATGAAAAAGTCTCAGCAACTCCATTCTGTGAGACAAATAGTTTCTTCTGTATACATGTAGAGCCAAGGCAAGGACTTTCAACAGGCCTTCTCCAGTATTACTGGCTTGAATTCAAGTTTCTGCCTTGGAGCGCCTAACCAATTGTGCTTCAAAAGTTAGGAGAACTTTAAACGACTGTGTTTGAATCAAAGTAGATTTGGAAGTGTAGACTGATGAACTCCAAATCTGGGTCCATTGTTTTCCTGAAAGCTGTTCCACGCCCTATGAGATGAGGTTAAAAAAGGTTTGATTGTCACACACCCAGACCCTTGATGGAGGGAGCTGGTGTACTCCGTCAAGAGTGGGAAACTGAACTCCCTGACCTGGAACCCCGGCCTAGCCAGAGGACCTCCGTCTTTGATGGGTTCAGCTTCAGGCGGTCTGCTTTAGCCATCCCACCATAGCCTCCAAACAACTGGCAAGATCTTCTGGGATAGTACCTGTGCATCCATCCATTATCAGATACAGCTGGGTGTCATCTGCCTATTGATGACACCCAAGTTTGAATCTCCTGACTAACTGGGCAAGAGGGCAGATATAGCTGTTAAATAACATTGGGGAGAGGATCTCTCCCTAAGGGACTTGACACACCAATGGGTGCCACGATGAGACCTTCTCCCCTAGCACTGCCTTCAGTCCCTGCCCTTGGAGAAATTAGCACAGCCACTGAAGGACTGTTCCACATAATCCAATGGTGGCAAAGCAGTGGGTCAACAGGTCATGGTCAACCATGTCAAACGCTGCTGAAAGATCTAACAACAACAGCAGCACAGACCCATCTCGATCCAATTGTCTATGGAGATGGTCTCTAATGGTGACCAACACAGTCTCTGTCCCATGGCCAGGATGGAAGCTGGATTAGAATGCGTCCAAGGCCAATGTGTCCTCCAGAAAAGCCTTCAGTTGTTCTGCCACCACCCACTCAACCACCAAACCCAGGAACGGAACATTCAGAACTGGGCTTTAGTTGGCCAGATCAACAGGATCTAGCGATGTTTTTTTCAACAGCGGCCTCCCCACCGCCTCCTTCAACCTCCCCAGGAAGACACCCAAACCCAAGGAGAGATTAATGATGTTTGCCAAGGAAGTTTGTACCCTCTTTGCAGTGGCTTTAACCAACCAGGAAGGGCATGGGTCAAGGGGGCAGGGGGTGGATTTAATATGAGGGATGAGTTGTTGCTCAGTGGTAGAGCATCTGCTTTGCATGTGGAAGGTCTGAGGCTCAATCCCCGGCATCTCCAGTTAAAGGATCTGGTATCAGATGACATGAAAGTCCTCTGGCCGCTGCCAGTCTGAGCAGTTAATACTGACTGTGATGGAACAGTGGTCTGATTCTTTATAAAGCAGCTTCATATGTTCATATTATGAATCAGTCCATTTTCTCATAATTTCTCAACCTGTGATTTAAGAAAGTCAATGTGTAAATACTTGGGAAGCTGCTCTGTTTCAGTCTTATAGCTGTGATGAGGAGCAATGTCTCCAGGTACAATGGATTGCTGCATCAGAGAAATAATCTATTCTTCCAGTTATGCTTATGTCCTCTGAATGGCCTTGAAGTAAACAACAATGAGTAATTTAAACAATAGTAGATCTTATGCTACAGGTTTTAAATGATATTCTAGGCTCTGTGGAGGAAAGTTGCAACAGGACTCTACACTTTTAAATTCATGAATATGGATGTTTAAAAACAATTAATTGTACTAATATATAGTGATCTACTTCAGATTCTCAGACATCACAAATATCATAAATAGCCAGCAATGGTATCCATTACTTCACTAAGACAGACTTGAATGGAGTGGTTATACTATCTACTAAAACAGGCAGCAGCTGGAAATGATAGCAGAAAGCATTTAGAACTATCACTGTGTGAAATAAATTGCTTGAAAACCTGCCAGGTCACATAACTTTCACCTTTCAAGCCTGCCAGATCCACAAGTCTGTTTTCTTTCTTCAAAGCTACTAGAATATGATTTATTTCCTCAAATAATCTCTTACAACTTTTCTTGTCACCTCTTCACACTTATTATATTCATTCTCCAGTCCCAAGACAAGATGCGGTTATGCAAACATATATTAAGCTAAGCAGTGAATGCGATTCAAGACTCAGTCAGGTACATTTTATGTCAGACTATCTGTCTCTGGCCATTGGAAGGAGTTTGACTGGACTGCTCTCCTTGGGATCAAACCAGTTATGGGGGAAATGCATTCACATTGTCTACGGCTGTAAAATGTAGACAGATTTACAGGGGACAGCAGTGTTCAGATATATTAATAGAGTTGCCAACCTCCAGGTGGGGCCTGGGGATCCCCTGTTTTTACAACTGATCTCCAGCTGACAGAGATCAGTTCCCCTGAAGAAAATGGCTGCTTAGAAGGGTGGCCTCTATGGCATTGTACCATGCTGAGACCCCTCCCCTCCCCTCCCCAAAACCCGCCCTCTCCCGGCCCCACCCCAAAGTCCCCAGGTATTTTCCAACCCGGACTTGGCAACCTTGCATATTAAGTTTCAATGAGTCATCAGTGACAAAGTAGTTTTTACACGTTTATACCGCCTGAAGGCTTTCACTGAATTTGAGAATCATTTCCCGTCTCAGTTACCTCCGGTTACCAGTTTGTTATTATAACCACAGTAAGAAATGTATAATGTTATACATTAATTGCGCACATTAAAATATCCTAAGGTAAAGATAAGAATGATAAAAGTGTCTGGGCCTGATCATTTGAAAAAAGGAAAAGACTATGCCGTTTATATGTTTTATTGACCAGCTACATTCTTTAAACAAAAATGACTCAAAACTCAGAATCTCCTTATTGATTTCAGAGCTGATGTGCTCTTTGTCTTGGTCTAGTATTTATAGAAAATCTGTAGTTTTGTCACTACTGAAAGTAAAAATTTGTAAGTGCAAGCAGCTGGAAGCCAGGAATGCAACTGAACTGGGGAAAGGAAGACATTCCGCATCAACCAAGTTTGCCCAGTTTGTTGCTAGTTTGCCCAGCAAGGCAGGATATAAATTGAAAATAATAAATAAATAATAGATAAATAAATCTAGCCATCCCAGCATCCCTCCACTTGCCTCAGCCAAGCATAAGAACAAAAAAGAGGCATGTTAGATCAGACCAGTGGTCCATCCACTTCAGCATCCTGTTTCATATAATGACTAACCAGTAGTCATGGAGAGATAACGAACAGGGCATAGAGGCCAAGCCTTCTCCGGATGGTGCCTCTTAGCACTGGGCTTTAGGAGTTTACTAAATATGCAGGTTCCTTTTAGTTACCATTAGTAGTAGCCATTAATGAATCTATCATCCACGAATCATTAATGGATCTATCATCCATGAATCTGTCTAACCCCCTTTCAAAGCCATCAACGCTCATGGCTACATCCAATGGCAATAAATTCCAAAAATTAATTACTTGTTGACTAAAGAAGCACTTTCTTTTGACTGCCTAGCCAGAGAGAGACAGGTTTGGGAATTCATAGCTAGCTTGTATCTCTTCTTTTTGAGGAGGAAGAGGTGGAATGACCCACAAGGAGGTGGTGAGACTAGAAGTTATAAAATCTCTGGACGCAGAGATGAAACACTGTTAAGGACTATATAAGGTCTTGGCTAGCACGAAAGATTAAGCAGCTAAACTAAGGGAAGGAAACCCTGCCCCTAGGAAACTGAGGTAAATGAGTGTTTTCAAAACTTTATAACTTCACAAATGAATAGCCTATTCTTATTCTAACCTTCTTACAAGATGTGGTGGAACAACCCATTCTGTCCAGCAAGTCCTGTTCAGCCCTTTGAGGTGTCTACCTGGCACGTGCCAGCCACCTGACTTTTTAAAAACCTGGAGGGGCTTTTTTCTCCCTCTCTCAGTGCAACCACTGCCACCACCTGGCTTTTGTAGGAACTACCTGTTGGGAGGCCTAGGGCCCCCAGTTTCCCTCCCTGTGTTGCCATTCTAAGGCCATGCCTTGTGTCTGTGTCTCCTGCTACCCAGCATCTGGTTACTGCACTTGTGCATTCCTGGGGGAGTAGCCACTTGCCAGCTGACTGCCCCTCCTCTTCCTCTTGTGCTCCTTTTGAAAGAGAATGTCTGAAACAACACAGGTCTATGTGGTACAGAGAACTGCTATCAGCATTAAAAATGACAAGTGGAGACCCGCAAGAAACTTGCAGGATGGTTATTCCATTCCTCACACTTTTGCTTCCTCCCTTATCCCCCTACCTCTCTCACACTCTTTCTCCCTTCTGCCCCCACTTTCTTACTCTCTCTCTCTCCTCCATGTATGTTATTTCCTCTCTCTTTCTGACCAGTCATCATTCTTTGTTGTTCTGCCTCCCCACCTCATCACTCTTTCTCTCTCTTTCTGCCCTCCCACTCAGTCACTCTTTCTTTCTGCCCCCATCACTCTCCCAGCCTCCTGCCTGCTTCCTCTCCCCCCACAGCAGCTGTGGCAGTGCTCTGGGAATCACAATGGATCTCCCAGCTGCAGAGATGAATTCACCTTAGGGCTGCCAGCTCCAGGTTGGGAAATTCCTGGAGATTTAAGGGTGGAGCCTTGGGACAGTGAGGCTTGGGGACAAGGGTGTAGATGTTCCAATTTGGGGGGGGGGCTGGGGCTGGGCCAGAGACATCACAGTCCATTTTCTCCAGTGGAGGCTCAGCACCTCCTGGAAAAGTTCGGGGGGGGGGGGGCTCCAGCTCCCCCTGAAGTTGATGCCTATGCTTGGGGAGGCAAGCAACCACAGCAACCCTCCAAAGCAGACATTTTATCCAGGGGAGCTGATCTCTGTCACCTGGACAACAGTTGTAATTCTGAGTGCTCTCCAGCCCTTGTCTGGTGTAGTGGTTAAGTACGCGGACTCTAATCTGGGAGAACCAGATTTGATTTCCCACTCCTCCACTTGCACCTGCTGGATGACCTGGGACAAGCCATAGTTCTGGCACAGCTGTTCTCGAAAAAGAGCAGTTTCTGTCAGAGCTCTCTCAGCCTTACCTACCTCACAGGGTGTCTGTTGTGGGGAGGGGAAGGAAAAGGAGTTTGTAAGCCGCTCTGAGACTCCCTTGGGTAGTGAAGGGCGGGGTATAAATTCAATTTCCTCCTCCTCCTCCTTGTCTAGAGGCTTGCAATGATAGTTTAGGTAAAGGAAATGGCTGGTTTGGAGGGTGGAGTCTATGGCATTATACTGGTCTATAGTCCCTCCTCAAATCCTACCCTCCCCAGGCTCCACCTCTCAAATGTCCAGGAATTTCCCAACCTGGAGTTGGCAACCCTATTTCCTTCCTACCCAACAGCCAACCTACCTTTATCTGTCTTCAGCTTTCCATCTCCATTCCCCTCCCCCGCAGCCTCTACCAAGGAACATTACAGTCTTTCTCCACAGTGGGGACTAAAGCAGCTTACATTATTATTTCCTCCTTGTTATCTGCACAACAATCCTATGAGGTTGGTTAGGCTGAAAGTATGTGACTGGTCCAAAACCTCCCAGTCAGCTTCCACCGCAAGATGGGAATCTGAACCTGGGTCTTGCAGATCCCAATCTGAAGCTCTTAACTGTTTACATCACACTGGCTTTCATAGGGTGGCTGCTGATGAACAGTAGCAAAGCAGCTGGGTCTACCTGAGTCATGCAAATCAGGTGGTATCATGTCACCCAGAGGGTGCTGCCTAGGGATGCCAGCCTCCAGGTGGGACCTGGGGATCCCTTGGAATTACTGCTTATTTCCAGAGTACGGAGATAACTTTCCATGGAGAAAATGGATGCTTTGGAGGGTGGAGTTTATGGCATTGTACCTCACTTTTCTCTACCCTAAGGAGTCTCAAAGTGGCTTACAATCACCTTCCCTTCCTCTCCCCACAACAGGCACCTTGTGAAGTGGGTGGAGCTGTGAGAGTTCTGAGAGAACGGTGACTGGTGACTGGCCCGAGGCCACCCGGGAAGAACAGAATTTAAATCAGATTCAGTTGACGCATTTCTAAAGACACAATGGAATGAAACTGTCACAGAACATTAGGAGTACAATTTAGTTAGTTTCACTTGCCTTGAAAGCCCCTTGCTGGGGTCGCTATAAGTTGGCTCTATTCCTCCCAGAAAATCTAATAACTGGGACTGAACCTGCAATCTTCTATGTGTTAAGTAAGATCTCATCTACTGAGCTTCGATTCAATCTCCATTGGTAGGGAGGTCAGTTTCCTCAAGGAAGATACACTGTTTTTCATGCACAGTAAATAACACCCTTTCAATCCATTTTCAATGCACTTTGCAACTGGATTTTACTGAGTGAAATGGCAAAATTCAGTCACAAACTGTCACTGAAGTGGATTGAAAATATATTATTTAGCATGTGTGGAAGTGCCCTATGACTATTATCCAGACAGAAGCAGAGTGGAGGGAGTAGATGCAGAGAGAGAACTTGAGATGCATTGCATAAGGCGTTTATGCTGGATTCGATATGTCACAGATAGTACCAGGCGTCTGCTTCTGTATGAGGTCATGATCAAGCTGTATTTTACCCTTCCATGTTTCCTTTTAAACTCCTTTAACTTAAAATTAAAATTCAATTTTAGTTGCGTCAAGTAAATTGTCTTTGATGAAAAGTCCATATGATTTGCTAAAGAGTTAATAAAGCTGCTAGAAGATTTAAATACAAAGATTCAGTCCTGGCTATTTAGTCTCTTGCAGGGGTCATTTCGTAGAAAAAGAGGTGCCGGAGCTCATTAGCATAACTCATTAGCATAACTTATTTGCAATATGCTACACCACCTGACATCACCGGAAGTATGTCAGAAGGCAAGGGGGGGAGGGAAGGGACAGAGAGAGAGAAAGAGAGAGAGAGTGCTGGCAGAGAGGGCACAGCTACTAATCCAAGCCTCAGAAATACCACTATTCCGGGAGGATAGCTTCAGTGGTGGCTGAAGCCTTCAGACGGCTGGTCGGAGGAACAAGGACCTTTCCAGGGGATGGGGTCATTTTGCTGCAGCCATGACACAAGCAGGCATTCCCCTGTGTGTGTAGGGGGGGGGGGGCTGACGCCAACTCCCGGAGCTGCGCTCCCCCGAGCTCCTGCTCGAAATGGCCCCTGGTCTCTTGTATGTGTTAAGTGCCATTGTGGCCAAGTTACCAGTATGGTATGAGACTGTTTGGGCATCTATCAAATAAAAACCCATGAGAGGAGGGAACGGTATCCCTGATGAAGTCCTAAAAAGCAACTTTTTGGTCAGTCATTTGTAAATGTTATCAGCCTAACTGACATTATTCTTCCTGGGTTTGACATGAGTAGTGCTGTTCATTAGGATAAAAGAGACACTTTAAATTATAGAGTTAAACATTTGATAGACTTGGTAGCCAAATCACCTATATAAATTTGAAAGCTGAGCAGCTGCCAATGAGATTTTGCTGCACAGCAGGTTGGCTTCAAATCCTATTATTCCATTATGGATAACTGCTTTGTAATTCCACCTTGTATAAATAAATCACACGCGGAAGGGTTGTTTGTATGCTGCCTTCAAACTGACAGAGAAAGATCTGGGGTAAATGTGCACCAATTTGAATTATATCTTGGACCATTTCTGCACAAGAGCAATCCCCCACATAGGTGTTCTTAAATAACCAAACTATGACAAACTTTCTGCATAACATTTTGCCTCCGCAGGAGTAGATTCAAAGTCAGTGCCCCCTTATCTTGTGTTTTCCAAATTCCCTTTTCCTGTGATTTCCCGCCTTCAGATATTAACTCGCAGTCTTCCAGTGAGGAATCCTTGTATTTGAAATTAGTTTCCCACCATGCCACCATTTTGGGTCATCAGTGGCCTGTGTTCACCCGCCTATTGCCCTCCCACTTGCTGCCATTTTTAAAAAAACCCATAATACTGATTGCATTATAATGCAATTCTGTCCATTACAATATAACAATGTTATAACATCGTGGAGTCCATTCTCCAGAGCAGCCATTTTATCCAAGGCACCTGATCATGATCATCTGAAGATCAATTGTAATAGCAGGAGAACACTAGATGCCACCTGGAGGTTGACAACCCTCCACCCCGCCCCCCGCCCCGATCTCCATGATCCAAAAATATTTCCTGAAAACATACATGGTATAGTTCCTGGTTTTTCTTTATTTTACAATGTCATGATGCCATAATGTTACTGCATCTGCAGCTTATCCTGGTTGGCCTGAATTTGACACCAAGCAGGTCACTGGTTACCAGCGCCCCAGCTGCACCTTTCTGCAGCAGCACCTCTGAGTTGACCGCCTTGTAACAGCTGAGGAGTGAGGGTGCTTGGTGTGGCTCACATGGCTGAGGCTGCGGCTGCTGGGTGGCCAGCTCCAGCCCCAGCCCCAGGGACAAGTGAAAGGTGGACTCCATCCTCTTGGCCACGGTGCCCAGACTCTTGTGGAACAAGTCCTCCTTGGCAGTCAGGCTCAGCACCCATTCCATACTCCCCACTGCCGGGCTCCTCTCCTCCAACTCCTCCTACTGCCTCCTCTTCCTCCTTCCCCCCCTTCACAGCTAGGCGCTCTCCCCTCCAAGTGTGGCTGCTTGCCGGCAGCCCTTCTCCTTCCTGCCTGGCTTAAGCCATAGGATCTCTCTGTGTTTGTTCACACTCATCCAAAAGATACAACCCCCTCCCCAAATGCAACTCTTTTTCTGTGTCTGAATTAAACTTCGCTGAGGTTTCAGTTGCATGAAAGCTCCCCCAGCCTCATTTTGCCCCAGTAGCACCCCCGCCCCCCTTCTCAAGGTGGCTATAACAGAAGCAAAAAAAGAGGAGGTTCCGTCACTGACAAAGTACATAAGGACACATTTAGTGTGCTTCATAATTATTTAATAACGGTGTTATTAATTGGTGTATCCAGTTCAACAATTGCAAGCCATTTTCTTGATTGGCAACTAAGGAGGGGGAGGAACCTTTGAAATGGCGGGAACCCTAAGATACATCCAGACTTTTTTTACAATATGTTGTCGAAGGCTTTTTTTTACAGTGTTATGATGTTATAATGTTGCTGCACATGCACACACACAAAAAGGAGGTTCTGTCACTGATGAAGTACATGACAACATGGCTGCACAAATCCTTTTCAAAGGAAGTGCAGAACACATCGGGAGGGTCAGATCCAAATACAAGGAAAAAAATCCCAGAAGGGGATTTTGTGGAAGGGGTGCTGCAAAGTTGGAGCATCAGCTGGGGATTCAACTCACTGGGAAACAGCAGCAACACTGAGGTGTGGAAAGGATCTTGTTTCAGCTAATTAAAGTATTACATTCTGTACCGATCAGTTTCATCCTAAACACAGATTCAGGTGGGTAGCTGTGTTAGTCTGAAGCAACAGAACAAAATTTGAGTCCAGTGGAACTTTTAAGAGCAACAAAGTTTAATTCTGGGTGTACGCTTTCATGTGCATGCACACTTCTTCAGATACATCGAAACAGTTTTCCTCAGGTCTTACATATAGCTAGAGAGAGGGTGGGGGGCGATTAGTTGCCAGGAAGGGCTAATTAGAGTCAAGATGCATAAGTAACTGAGTGGTATAGCTTAGATTGGATTAAAGCAGTTGGTAACCCCATCCCACCCTCTCTCTCCCTATAGGTAATAGTTGGTGAAGTCTGTTTCAATGTATTTGAAGAAGTGTGCATGCACTCAAATGCTTATACCCAGAATTAAACTTGGTTGCTCTTAAAGGTGCCACTGGACTAAAACTTTATCCTAAGCACAGTTTCTTCCTTCTAAATCCTTTTACTTCAATGGGAGTAGGAGGGTGTCACCCCTGCCCAAGGTGGCACTGTAAATGTTGGACTCCCCACTGATCCTTTAATGAATATCATTCCAGTGACAAGGGGTAACCCTCATCTCTACATGGTTTTCATAATAAATGGCATTGTATTTGAGCTCAAAACTAACAGGGTTTTCCCTCCCTTTGCAGAGAAAAGAAAGACATCTGGACTAGTCATGAATCCAGTAGCACCTTAAAGACTAACAAAATTTGTTACACTTCCTCAGATATCTTGTCCTAGTGCATGTAGATTATGCGATGCTAGTTTCTTGTACTCTGCTCATCAGCCTTCAGTATTTTTTGTATGCAGAACAATACGTTTACAACTGATGAATTACTGCAAAAACAAAGCGGTAGTGTTTAGTCATAAACCAATGCTTATCAAACAGAACTAGCATGTTAATCACAATATGAGGGGTTCTTATTTCTTTTTGCTCTGGCAGCTGGAAAAATCACAGCTGAAAGCTGAACAGACAGCTCTAAGAATTCTAAGATTTTAGAGGATTTCAGTGGCAAAAATATTGCTTCATATTGTAGGGTCCAAATTGTACTTCCCCCTAATCTGCACTTCCCCACTGTTGGATCTCCTTGAATTCTTGCATAATTAAATCTTAGAAACATTCTGTGACCAAGAGTATGTTGTTAGGTGTTCTGAAAGTCATATTGAATATTTTTTTGTAGGTGATTTTTATGGACCTAGGGCAAAGTTAAGCAAAACTGGAACTGAAAAGCAGATTGCACCAAATGCCCTTTGTAGCTGAATATATGATGCCTTATTCCAAGACAGACCATAATGCATTTTAAAGACAATTTCTAACTTTCTATAAGGCTGTCAACTTTTTGAAAACACTTTTTAAATTAAATATTTACAAGAGGAGGAGAAGGAGGAGGAAGAGGAGGTGGAGGAGATTGGATTTATACCCTGCCCTTCACTACCCAAAGGAGTTTCAGAGTGGTTTACAATCCCCTCCCCTTCCCCTCCCCACAACAGACACCTTGTGAGGTAGGTGGGGCTGAGAGAGCTCTCTTGAGAACTGACCTTGAGAGAACAGCTCTGAAAGAACTTATGATTGACCCAAGGTCACACCAGCAGCTGCGTGTGGAGGAGTGGGGAATCAAACCTGGTTCTCCCAGATTAGTCCATGCTCTTAACCACTATTCCACATTGGCTCTAAACTAGGACAGCCAGTTTGGTGTAGCAGTTAGCACTTTAGAGCAGGATCTGCCAGACCCAGGTTCTTGCTGTGGAAGCTGAGTGGGTGACGTCAGACCAGTCACAGACTTTCAGCCTAAGCTACCTCACAGGGTTGTTGTGCAGATAGAAATGGGGGTAGAGGAGAATGATGTGAGTTGCTTTGGTTCCCACTGTGGAGAAAGACTGTACTTTTCCTAAGTAGAGGCTTCAAGGAGTGGGGAGGAGTTGGAAAGCTGAAGTCAGAGGGGCAGATAAAGGTAGGTTGATGCTTGGCTGGGAAGGAGATAAGATTGCCAACTCCAGGTTGGGAAATTTCTGGAGATTTGAGGTGTGGAGCTTAGAGAGAGTGGGATTTGAGGAGGGGTGGGACCTCCAAACCACCCTCCAAACCAGCCATTTCCTCCTGGGGAACTTGCCAATCTCCAGGTGAGGGCTGGAGTTCACTCAGAATTACAACTGCTCTTCAGATGGCAGAGATTAGTTCCCCTGGAGAAAATGATGGACTCTGTGTCATTATACCCTGCTGAGGTTGCCACAGCAAATTGGCGTGAAGTGCCCAAGGCTGGGGCCCCTTCCCAGAGCCTCTTTCTAGAGCCCATTGTATTTATTTCCACAACGGGCCTTATTACTAGTTCTAAATTTAAAAAAAACTAGATAGCAGGAATGCAGAGAAGAGTGTGAATACATGATTTCCAGTTCTGGAATGGAAGCCATGTTTGTCAACTACAGTAAAAAATACTGGGAGTCCTGTGGCAATTTAAGACTAACAATGAATTGTGGGGTAAGATTTTGTGATCTGCAGTCAGATGCATACATCTGACAAAGCAGGCTTTGGCTCACAAAGATCCCTCTGTGTGTGTGTGTGTGTGTGTGTTTGTACACACTTTCTATGGAAATCCACTTTATGATAATAATGGATCACTGATGAAGATTTTGTCACAACACATTTGCTCCTTCATTTTATTCTAGCGTAATTAGTAGTTTCTATATATTTTACTGAATTTGTGTGAATGTTATTATTTTATTAAAGTTTCTGTATCATTGCTTTTTAAGAATAGATATTCCTTTCCCCCTCAACCTTTGTTTTGGCTTTTTCAGTTTCAGTGAGTTGTATGCTTATTTCCCTCCCCTTCCCCCCCCCCTTCCTTACAAAAGTTCAAGCCACAATAAATTTATCTTCAAGATGTCATGAGACTCTTGTGTTATGATCTTCAATGTTAATTTAACAAAAGGGGCAGGGGAAAGGTGACTTCAACCATCTTTGCTGGTTGGGCTTCATAGCCAATCATTTTTCTGGGGGCCAGAAAAGCGAGGCTTTTGCAGTTGCTGCTCAACATCAAAGTTAAGTGTAAGTGCCAATCCTAATCATAGGCTTAAATCAATAGTCTTAAATAGGGTGTGATTCAGGATTACACTTTGTTCCTTTCCTACCACTGAGATTGTCTGAGGGAGGAGGAAGGCTCTGTGTGTTTATAGAAGAAGAAGGAGAAGAAGAAGAGATTAGATTTATACCCCGCCCTTCACTCACTTGGAGTCTCAGAGTGGCTTACAAACTCCTTTCCCTTCCCCTCCCCACAACAGACACCCTGTGAGGTAGGTGGGGCTGAGAGAGCTTTTCCCAAACTGTCCTTGAAAGAACAGCTGGTACAGAGCTATGGCTTGCCCAAGGTCATCCAGCCAGGTGCAAGTGGAGGAGTGTTGAATCAAACCCAGTTCTCCCAGATTAGAGTCCGCGCACTTAACCACTACACCAAACTGGCTGTCATTCAACTTGTGATACTTTCATAAGCACTTACTCCCTGTCCTTCTGTTGAGCAGAACACAACAAAATCTCCCTTTATCGCTTTCCATATCCATATCTGGGCAGGATAATTTCATTAAATCTGTACCATCCATTTATCAAATGTGTGTTTCTATGGGATAGGTTTTTATTAGATTACATCTTTTATATTTTCTTTTCTGTAGTTTAATTTTGTTTGAATCATGCTCTGTACTGTAGGCTACACCATTATTTTATCTTAAATATTAATATTACATACAATATTACAAATGTGATCTGTAGGGAAGATCTGAGGCTGGTATGCTAGCCGGGTCAATGTCCATGCTTCCCCCCCCCCCCCTTCTACACAATGAGCATTGTATAAACCCTCCTGCAAACAGTATACTCTCGAGACATATGTCTCCCATTTATGTGGATTCCTGTTACGCAATAAGTGTTGCCCCATTGGAACTACTGTAAACAATAGGCTCCTGAGACAGCTGTCCCATTTCCTCCTTATCTCCTCCTCATGTTGATTCCATGGTTGACCCGTCTACTGAACGCTGACGCAGCAACCTAAGGGCGTGGCATGTAAGTCTGTGTATGTTTAAAAATAAACTGCCCACTGCCAGGGGCAGACTTGGGTTGTTCTCCTTCCAACTCACTTGTCTCGTGTGCAAGTCCTTCATCTGGCGCCCGAACAGGGACATGTGAGAGGGTCACACTACGACTCACCAGCGCCTGGCATAGGCCCCTTGAGTGCACTCGTTTTCGTCGTCGGGACTCCACGACCCCATCAACTGGTGAGTATGGGGGGAACTTTAACACTCCCCCAAAAGCAGCATGCGAAGGAACTTAGGTATTTGATACAGGCTTGTGGCGGGTCTGCAACCCTGTCTCAAATACAGACTCTTTTGAAAATCATCGAAAAAGAGTGCCCCTGGTATCCTCTTGAGGGATCTCTACAACTATACCAATGGGAAAAAATTGGAAAGGCTCTTCACTCCCCTCCAAGGGCAGCAGTGGAGATGCTGTATGTCTGGCATCAGGCTCGACATGCAGTAGAGATGCATGACCCCGTGCAGGCAAAAAAGAAATTAACTGACAACCCTCCCCCTTATTCGATCTGTCCTGTGGCCGCCCCATTGCCCACTATTCCCAGTCCTCCAGCTGGACAGCCTTCAGCTCCAATGGCCCCCACTTGTAATTCAACCGGGGGACCAACCAACCGCCCAGGGAACCTGGTCCGCCAGGTCCTTGAGACAGAACTGGAGCATGGGAACGCTGATTTGGAAGATCTTACTGAGATCTTAAGTCTCTGTCCTGTTCACTATACTGGTCAACAGGATGCCAATGGCCAGAACATTGTGGAGTACAAACCCCTGCCTTATAACTTGCTTATGGAACTCCGCAAGGGGATCCGGGACATGGGTCTTGGCAGTCCCTATGTCCAAGGGCTTTTAGAGGCCACCATGAGAAATCATCTCTTGGTCCCAGAGGATTGGAAAACCACCATACGTATGCTCTTAACTCCAGCACAGTATGTGGTATGGGACAGTGAATATCAGCAGCAATGTCAGATCCGGGGTCTTCAGTCTGGGGGGCAATACACAGCAGAGCAACTCTATGGATGTGGTCTTTTTGCCCCGGTAGATCAGCAAATTGTTCTACCTGAGGCCACTCTTCGGGTCTCCTCTGAGTGTGCTTTTCGTGCATTGCAAAAAGTCCCACCTACTGGCACTCCCTTGCAGTCCTTTTCCTCTATTCGCCAAAAGGCAACTGAGCCCTACCCGGATTTTATTAATCGCCTGCAACAAGCATTAAAGCGCCAAATTGACAACATAGAGGCACAGGCTGAATTAATGCAAAAATTGGCCAAGGAAAATGCAACTGCCGAGTGCCGCCGGGTTATACAGGGTCTCGGAAGGAATCCCAGTCTTTCAGAAATGATTCAGGCCCGTCAAGATGTTGGGGGGCCTGCTCATCAGGCTGGTTTATTAGCAGCAGCACTTCAGAAAGGCCAAAAGCCCCACGGAAAGTGTTTCAATTGCGGGAGAACGGGACATTTTCGGGCAGAATGTCGGGACCCGGGGGGTGGGAGGACGCCAGGCAGCTAGCCAAAGTGCAGCATTTAGCAGCTGCACCCTTTTGTGTTGCCAGTCCATGTAAATCTTTGGGGCAGAGACTTACTTTCCCGGCTTGGAGCCACTTTAACTTTTGATGGCTAACTCCACTGCCCTACCCTTGCAGTGGCTCACAGACACCCCAGTATGGGTGGATCAGTGGCCACTGCCACAGGATAAGCTCACTGCTCTGGAAAGTTTAGTGAATGAGCAGTTAGCTGCAGGCCATATTGAGATTTCCTCTAGTCCTTGGAACACCCCTGTTTTTGTCATAAAAAAGAAAAGTGGTAAATGGCGACTTCTGCATGATCTGAGAGCAGTGAACGCCTGCATTCAGCCCATGGGCTCCCTGCAATGTGGCACGCCCAACCCAAATTTAATTCCAGCTGATTTCCAACTGTTTATTATTGATTTGAAAGATTGCTTCTTTACCATTCCCCTGCACCCACCAGACCGGCAGCGCTTTGCGTTCACGGTCCCGTCGCTGAATCATTCACGCCCTACTAGACGCTTTCAGTGGACTGTCCTTCCTCAAGGCATGCTAAATTCACCTACTCTCTTTGTCAGTATTTTGTTGACACAGCCCTCAAATCCTTTCGTCTGGCTCATCCCTTGGTTCCCCAGCTCACTTTTCCAAGCTCCCTAACCTTGGTAGCTCTGCTCTGTTCACAGGGCAGGCAGCGCCTCTTAGAACGTGCTGGACAAGATTTAGTAAAAATGGTTTTTCTTTTTTCTAAGCAAGATTTTGAAACTTCTTCTGTCGTATCTCCTAATCTCATTTCTGATTCACTGTATGTAGTGAAGCTGCTTACTTCTCTTCTAGGAGCTCACCTGGCTCTGCGCATAGACTCTAATCTGCTTATCTTGTTTCTCACTTTGCAAAAGTTGTTAGCTAGCCGCAAGTTTTTTGTTGCCCACTTTAGAAGTCACAGTCCCCTTCCAGGGTCTTTCACTGAGGGCAATTCTCAAGCTGATGCTGCTGTACACTTGCTTTCCTCTGATTCCACTGAAAATCACCTGGTTTGTCCTCAGAATGTTTGTGCTCTGACAGCCGATTTTAATTTTTTTCTCTCTCTGAAGCACAGCGCATTGTTTCTGCATGTCCCAGCTGTGCAGAATCCCTGCGGCCATGGGCCCTGTGATTTCTGGCAACTGGAAATTACACAGGTCCCTGAATTCTCCCCTTGGAAGTATTTACATGTTTCTATTGACACCTATTCTGATGCAACCCCTCAGAGGGGTGAAATGGCAAATTGCTCTGGCTAACTTTGTGGGGGAAACTGCTTATCATCTCCCCCCTCCTCACTTTACTCTGATGCAATCTGTACCCTGAAGCCTGATCTAAACAAATAAAAACAGGGGAATTTTCCCCTGCTTACCAACAGGCCGTGGCCTGAGTTTTATTTACGGTTAATCAGCTTAATGTTACCTCTGGAGCTGATCATTCCCCAAATACTGCTTTTTGACCGACATTTTCAGTCTGGTCCAGCTTTGCCCCATCCTCTGGCTGGGTCCGGTCCTTTTGCTAACCTGGGGGAGAGGGTATTCTGTTTTGTCTCCAACAGGTCCACTGTGGGTTCCTGCAAAGTGTGTGCGCCCCAGTCATGGCATGGCGCAGCATCAACAGTTCCAACCCCCTGCCCGAGGTGACGAATATCAGCCTGTCAGAAGCACAGCGCCCATTCCGGCAGCCCTGGCAGAGGGCACCTCCAATAACCTGGGGAGCTGTCAAGCAGACCACCAACAGAGCGCAGCGCCTCCTGACAGAGCAGGGAAAGGAACAGACCCCAGAGAATCTTTTTGCTGCAATTTGTGCGGTTATAACTGCAAATTCTACTCTCACCATTCTGTTTTGCCTTTGCTTGCTCTCCCTCCCCCTGAGGGGAGCTGCAAGCCACTGCCAACAAACTCCTTCTCTAAGCCACGTTTCAGAACCGCTCAGCAACTGACTATTTATATTATTCCAGCATCATGGTTGTGAGGAACTGGATGGTATGTGTTGCTTCAATCTCACTGACAACTCCAAGGCGGTCCATCGTCAAATCCAGAATCTGCATGCCCTGGCAGAGTCCATCAAACAAGATATCCTGCCTGCCTGGTGGGCAGCTCTCTGGAGCTGGATCCCCACTGGGTGGTTGGGCCAGATTATTCAATATTGTGTGTTGTTTGCTGTATTGGGAATTGTATTTTGCTGTAGTTTACAATGTCTCTCTAGCCTGTGTCAACTTTGCCGGTTAGCTACCCCAAAGAACTTCGCCTACCCCATGATAACTTTCGGCGACCCACAGCCCAGGTTCTGGACAGATCTCTTTGACGACACATCGAATGAGAGATCTGATACAGAGACCTGGGCTGGACACCCCCCCTTGCATTAAAAAACAAAAAAGAGTGGGATGTAGGGAAGATCTGAGGCTGGTATGCTAGCCGGGTCAACGTCCATGCTTCTCCCCCACCCCCCCTCTACACAATGAGCATTGTATAAACCCTCCTGCAAACAATATACTCTCGAGACATATGTCTCCCATTTATGTGGATTCCTGTTACGCAATAAGTGTTGCCCCATTGGAACTACTGTAAACAATAGGCTCCTGAGACAGCTGTCCCATTTCCTCCTTATCTCCTCCTCATGTTGATTCCATGGTTGACCCGTCTACTGAACGCTGACGCAGCAACCTAAGGGCGTGGCATGTAAGTCTGTGTATGTTTAAAAATAAACTGCCCACTGCCAGGGGCAGACTTGGGTTGTTCTCCTTCCAACTCACTTGTCTCGTGTGCAAGTCCTTCAGTGATCAGCGATATATCCTGGGCAGCATTCCAGGAATCAGCAAACAATGCGAAAGGCCAGGCAACACACTAGATAACATTTGGGCAGTTAGTTCAGTAGGGGGGAAACCATGTATCACAGCTGTTTGTACTAAACTGGGCTTAAGGATAAGGTTTCCAGCAGGTGGGAAGACCCTAATATTTTCTAAATAAATTACTTATCCAATGGGGAAAAATATTTGATTTAATTGAATAACAAGATGAAATCGTTCCCTAATATGTAGTCAAGAAATTACACATGTGAATTTCGTATTGCATTCAGAACACATTACACCCTTAAGCAAAATCAAGGCTTCTTTAGTATTATTTAATACTTAGTATTATTTAGTATTTAGTATTAAAGGAAAACAAAGACGTTTTGAATTTTTTAAAAAATAAATCACTCAAAAGTGTAATGGATGAATGCATGTGTAATCAGTTGTGTCACAGTTATGGGGCAGTGTATTGTGAACATATTTCATTAGGGGGGTGCTATATTCAAACAGTTTATCTCTGCCTTGGCCTTTGGTCAAACCATCACCAGTCTGCTGCAGGTTCTACCACCCACTTCTCTCTTTTCTTCTGGCTGCTAACTCCACCCTCCAGCATTCCGGCACTTTGCGGCATTTACTAAAGGATGAAGCTCCCTTTACACTGTTTGTGATTAACCCACAGCTTCTAGTAGCTGCATCTTATGACAAACTCATCTTTTCCCCCCTTTCACTTTATCTGCACTCCTTATGGTTCTTGTTTCCAGTACTATGATACCCACCTTGACTCTGTATCTCATCATCATCTCCCTCTTACCCTGTTTCCCTTTTCCTGCTCCCATCCTGCACGATCTTTTACTCTCTCAATTACTCCAACTACTTCGCCTTACCACAACTTAACTCTCCCTATCTGCCACAGTCTTGCTGATTTCTCTTTTGGAGGTCGCCTTCTCCCATATACCTTGACCTGAAAGCTGTAGTACTGGCTCTGGCCTTCTTTCCAAATTCTGCCAGTTTCAGTGCATTATACCAAAGTATGAGGCTATTCATATACATTAGAGAAGGGCAAGTCAGGCCAGAAATCAGGTGGACCAATAACTAGAACAAAGGACAAATCTCCTTTCTCCTTCAGTAGCAGAAACAATGTTGGGTCATATTGGGAGTCAGGATTTGTAAGAAGCGGTCTAGGGTTCAGTAAAAGCATTGTCAGGATCAACTGAGGAGTCAGATTCAGTAAGACAGTTGAAGATCAATCAGTCAGTTGTCAGGCTCCAGCAACCTTTACACTAGAGATGAGTTTCTCATACTGAGGGACTTCAGGCTAAATTTTACTTGCCCCTTCAATCAGCTGTTCCCTGCAGATCTCATTGAATCTCTCCAGAAAGGGTGTGCTTCCTCTATGGGACACCTCGAGGATGTTACTGCAGTGCAGAGGATATTGGGCCAGCAGCTCTTCTTAAAAACAGACGGTTTAGGTAGAACATGGCTTTGGAGTCACTGGCCCTAATTTGTGGGATTGAGCAGCACCCATGGCATCTGAAACCACCATTTTCAGTTCTTTTCAGCCTTCAAGGTTCATTACCAATTTCACTTTCTTCCTACCTCTCAGATGTCAAAAACTAGGATACATAGTCTCTAGGCTGATCCTGCATTGAGCAGGGGGTTGGACTAGATGGCCTATATGGCCCCTTCCAACTCTGTGATTCTATGATTCTATAGGTTAAGGAAGCCAAGGGTGCAGCTGGGTGCAATATAGTACAAGGTATATTTGGAATTTTGCTCAGAGAAAGCCAAGGCATAGAATCATAGACTTATAGAGTTGGAAGGGGCCAATCAGGCCATTTAGTCCAACCACCTGCTCAATGCAGAATCAGCCTAGAGCATCCCTGACAAGTGTTTGTCCTCTTACAGTTCCGCAGGGACCTCTTACAGTTCTGCAGGGCCTGTAAAACGGAGTTCTTCGGCCATGGTCTTTGGAGTCTCCACCACTACTACTATCACCACCGCCATCACTGTAGTTTGATCAGTGAGGGCGTTACTGGAACTGACATCTAGGGTGGTAGCCCTGGCCCATAGGTCCCTGTGACTACTGCCGGCCTAGTCCCCCCCCTTTTCCCCTCACAACTGAAGCGGACCAATGATATAGTGTGAATACTGAGCTGCTAGCACTTTAATATTATTGTTTTAACATTGTTTTAAATGTGATGTATGTTTTTATGTATTGAAAGTTTTATCTTGTTGTGAGCTGCCCAGAGCCAGCCTAGGCCGGAATGGGCGCAGTAAAAATCATTAAAATAAATATATAAAAAATAAATTTGTCCAGCTGCTGCTTAAAGACTGCCAGTCAGGGGGAGCTCACCACCTCCCTAGGCAGCTGATTCCACAGTTGCACAACCCTTACTGTAAAAAAGTGTTTCCTAATATTCAGCTGGTACTTTCCCGCCCTTAATTTAAACCCATTCTTGCGAGTCCTCTCCTCTGCTGCCAACAGGAACAGCTCCCTGCCCTCCTCTAAGTTACAGCCCTTCAAATACTTAGAGAGCAATCATGTTCCTGCCAACCTCCACTTCTCCAGATTAAACATTCCCAAGTCCCTCAGCCTTTCCTCACAGGGCTTGGTCTCCAGGCCCCCGATCATCCTCGCCACTCTCCTCTGCACCTGTTCCATTCTGTCCACATCCTTCTAGAAGTGAGGCCTCCAGAACTGCACACAATACTCCAGGTGCGGCCTAACCAGTGTAGTGTACAGCAGGACTATGACATCTTGTGATTTGGATGTTATGCCTCTATTGATACACCCCAAGATCGCATTAGTCTTTTTTGTCATTGCATCATACTGGCTCCTCATATTTAACTTATGGTCAACCTGTATCCCAAGATAAATATCATAAATATGCCAAATCATATAATTTTGATGCTAAGTTATAAATATGATTAAAACAGTAGAGTATGTTTGTTTGAAAAGAAAGTAAATATTGCCTGTATGTTTTTTAAAAATCAAAAATCTGTGACTGGTTGCTTATAAAGTTATGTCTTGACTACTGCAACCATTTTTCTCAAGTCTCATTTCTAAACCCATATTTTCTGTGTAGTCTTTGGCACAATGTCCCTATTGAAATCATGTTTAATGTTAAGCATCTCAAACTATAATGAGCACATGTATTTCCCCATTCATCCCCACTTTCATTCCCTCCACCTTTGCTGTTACCCAAATGGGAAAAAAAATATGGTTTGCCTCCCTCTTACTCATCCACTTGGGCTTTCTTCTCTGCCCTCTTCCCACTCTGGCTCACCTCCTCACACCCACTTTGGTCTCCCTGTCTCCTCCTCCAGATCATGTCTTCCCTGGCGTAGCAAGTGAGAAGAAACAGGAAGGCAGAGCAAGGTAAGCTGAAGCTGGCTTTAGCTTCCCATCCTTACTTGCTCCTGGTAGTCGTTACCATATTCTTGTGCAGCTTTTGGAGTGACAGCAATTGTGGTTATCAGTTCCTTGCTATATCTGCAGCCTCCCCGATGTGCAGATATCATTATAAACTTGGGGTTGTGTCCCAAGAAGGATTGCCAGCCCAGCCTAGCAACCAGCCAGCAGGAGGATATGGGTGAGGTAATGGTGTGGCAGACATTGGCGTCTCTAGGCATTGCCAGAAACTTTGTGGTAAAACTTTGATTGTCTATAATTGCTATAGCTTGAAGTGGTGGTGGAACACGAGGCTGGGTAGGGCATCCCCTGCTGGGGAGCTGGCAACCTTGGTCCCAAGTTTTAAGAAACAATATATTTTCCTAAAAGGGGGGGGCAGTCCCCAGGGTTTGTGGAATCCTATAACATAACTGTAGTTGCCTATCTACACACAGGCTACCCCTATAGCTATAGGGATAACATACACATAGGAGAAAGAGAGAGAAATATACTGCAACAACTCTAAATACTGAATGGTGACTCAGTCCATCTGGAATGACTGTCACACTGGCTTCAAAAACAACATTGATTTTTTAAAAAAACAACTACAGCTTTTGCCCATTCGGATATGACTAATTTGGTTACCTGTGGGTTGAGAAAAGATTGCTGCTTTCCAGAAATCTGCAGCCCCCACCCACATCTCAAAAAGTGCGGCCTTCTGTCCTACTGCACTGTCTTCTCTGAGCACCTGTCCCTTGCACGTGCCTTAATACCACCCCTTCTTTGAACATTTCTACTCCTCTGAGTTATGGGGGATCCCTGCTCTTCTACTTTCAGTATACATAAGGGTTTCCAGAGAACCCAGACCCTTGAGATGAAGCAGCATGCTACGTGCTTGGCCCTCCAAATTATTTTAGAGGATTCTTGTTTCATGAAGAATACAGAATGACCACTAAGCAGGAATTATTATTTTGGGATCAGACATAGCCTCCACTTTCAATTTCCTGAGATCTGCAAAAGAGGGTATTATTTTGTTGAAGAATAGCTGTTGCAAAAAAAAAATTGTGTGCTGCATATGCTTAATCATAAGGGTATCATAAAATTTTAAGCGAGTCTCATCTAGGTGCAGATATAATAGCAAAACAGACGCAATGTAAGAGGGTGGAGAAAACAACATAGGAATGTTGTTTCCTGGCAAAAGTAGATAGAAGAGAGGGAGAGGACAGATTGCACCATCCATAGGAGTAGGGCTGCCAAGTACCAGCGACTTACCGGTGGGGGGGAGTTGTTCTCCCCCCGGGAGCTCTTCTGGTGCGTGCGCTTTGCGCGCGCGCCACGGCAACGTAATGACGTCACCCAGAGGTGACGTCAACGCCCCCAATGTGATGACGTCACCTCCGGGTGACGTCATTACACGGGGGAAGTCGTCCTCACCGGACGACTTCTGGGGTGGGGTTCCCCCCGCCGGCCGAATGCCGGCCGGCGGATCGGGAACCCCTATAGTGGGGAATCCCCCGCCCCCTGGGCTGACTTGGCAGCCCTACATAGGAGAATACTGAAAATAACATTTCTACAAAACACTGAACAATGAAACACCTAACCAGGCTACTGGCAGTTCTAAAATAAAAAAACAGAAAGGGAGAGAGAGAGAGGGTGTATAAAAGAGACTCCAAAAAGCCATTTGTTGTTCAGATGCATGTTACTTTAATGGCCCAATGGTATCCAGAGGTAGGCCTAGGCAAGTTGAGTTTTGCAAAGGACTAAGCTATTAAGGGTGTTATTGTAAATACTCTTCGATATGCCACAATTTAACTATTCTTCCATTGTTCCTCTGCTTTTCTCCATTTGTGGTGGAACAACTCTTTGTCCTGGAGGGGTAAAGGGCAGATACAATATAGATGGAGATCTTGGGGGGAAAGGATTAACCCCACAGTATCACACTTTCGATATAAATCCATCACCTCTCATTAGCTGCTCTTTAACATTCAAGTAACATTAGCCCCAGCCATGGCACACCTTGAAATTAGGGTTAATTTTTTAAAATTTAATGTTCCACATTATCATGCCACAAAACAATAACTTCAGACTCCAGAAAAACACTCATCAGACTATGCGTCTTGCTGTTGTGAATATCATATTAAGAATAATGTGTCAAACTTTAAATTACAAAACAGGCTACACTTAAGATGGCATGTTCGATCACTTAAAACAATTAACAGATTTATATTCCTTCATTCTTGCTTTCCAAACATTTACAGGTGATAACTCCTCAGAAGTTCCAAACAAAGGTGAATCCGAGTAGGAAACGACTGTTGGCAAGGCCGAAAACACTGAATGACTTTCACCTATGAGTGGTCACCAAGAGAGAGTGCCACTCTGCGCCTTTGTAGGCTGGCATCTGTCAGAGATAGCTGAGGCAGCTGAGGCTTCTGCAGCACCGGTGGATGAGTTGCTGGTGAATGGCCAGCAGCACCTCACATGGATACAAGATCAATAAGCTCATGAGCTCATACAAAGCACTGCTGGCTGTCCCCCATCCCACCTTACAGTTCACTCAGGGGATGGCAACCACTTACTGCTGTCTTCCTCACTTCATTGGCTTCCACAGGGACAACCACACCTGGGTGTCTATAAATCTCATCATTCAGCCTGCACTTTCCAATACAGATCCGGGTGGTCAGCTGTGTTGGTCTGAAGCATGCAACAAAAAGGACAAACCCTACTACGCCAGAGGATAAATAGACACAAATCTGACATCAGGAACCTCAAGATTGAGAAACCTGTAGGAGAACACTTCAACTTTCCAGGACATTCAGAAGAAGAAGAAGAGGAGGAGGAGATTGGATTTATACCCCACCCTTCACTCGGAGTCTCAGAGTGGCTTACAAACTCCTTTCCCTTCCCCTCCCCACAACAGATTCCCTGTGAGGTAGGTGGGGCTGAGAGAGCTCTGAGATAACTGCTCTTTCAAGAACAGTTCTGACAGAACTATGGCTTCCCCAAGGTCATCCAGCAGTTACAAGTGGAGGAGTGGGGAATCAAACCCGGTTCTGCCAGATTAGAATCCGTGCAGCTAACTACTACACCAAACCACTACACCCATTTCATGTGTGACCTCAAAGTAGCTGTTTTATTACAAAGGAACTTCAGGAGCAGAATGGAAATTGCTGATTTATAAGTTATTACAACACTTGGAACCAAAACCTCCCCAGGATTCAACAGGGATATTGGTTTCTTATCTCATTACATATGCTAACTCATTCAGTCCTCACATATGTATTCTCAGCAAGGGGACTATAAATCCTCTGTATTTTAGTGTATTTCTTTTTCAGAACAGTATATTAGAATACTGAATGTAATGCAAGGAATATTGGGATGTTTTGCTGACATGACACTGCATCCACCTCAAAAACTGCTGTTAAGTGATCCTTGCGCCTGGGAGGAGAGAATGGAGATTCTCAGTTTGCTTCCCACAATTAGAAAAGATAACTTTAGACATTTATCTGCTATTTTGACATATTTATTGCTTTACAACGATTGACCTTATAACCTTAGCTTATTTATTTCTTACTTTGCATATAATAAACGTCATCATGTTACATGTTAATTTGCTGTTAAGTCCCTATCTATATATTTTAACCTTACCTACCATTCCAATGTATTTGAAAAAGTATGCACGCACATGGAAGCTCATACCTTGAATACCTTTGCCAACAGTATTGGTGCCACTGGACTCTAAATCAGTTCTACATTCCAATACAATTACCTTGTGTGCTTCTTGCCTGCTGGATTTCCATACACTGACTCATCCCCTACCACATAAATGTACATAATGAGACCATACCGATAGGATTGCCAACATCCAGGTAGGGCCTGGATATCTCCGGGTATCATAATTGATCTACAGACTACGGAGATCAGTTCCCTTGGAAAAAATGGATGGACTTCATGCAGCCCTGGATTAACAATTAAGCAAAATAAGCACTTACTTAGGGTACCAAGGGTTTCTTCCCTGCTTATATTGCTTACTGCTATTTAGTATTAAATAAATACAATTTTTTAAAAAAAAAATTATTTAATATAGTTGTGGGGTCTGGCCTGAATTTTTAACCTCTTATTTCACCTTCAGCACTTAATGAGTCTTAATGTCTTATCAGTTAAGCAATGGAAAGGCCGAGGGTCACCATTGTTGGGTGGTGCTTAGGGCATCAGTTGGCCTTAATTTGACCCTGACTATGGTATCATATCCTGATGAAGTCTCGACCTCTCCACAAACCCTCTCGGCCCCAGGCTCCACCCAAAATCTCCAGGTATTCCCAACCAAGAGCTGGCAACTCTGTATGTAGGCACTACCTGAATGAAGACATGTTTTTTTTTAATGGAAACTCCACCAAGTGAAAAACAAAGAAACCAGGCACATAGCTGGAGAGCATTTTTGATGTCTGAAATTTAAGATCAAAGCAATTTTAGAAGCTGGGAAAAAACAGAGGAAGCAAAATTGTCTAACTCTTGTTGTCATGAAGGGCGTGGAGGACAATAAAATATCTAAAATTCCCCAGAGCACTCGGGTCCACGATGAATCAACACTATTAAACTTCTAAAAATTGTTTACCACGAATTAAGCCAGTAGTTTTTAACACCATTTCCAGGAACATATTTCCTTTGAATGTCTCTGAAGTCATTGTTTTTGTCCAACAGAGAAACAAACGTTTTTAAATTTTGCTTTTGATATCTCTAAGTCTTTGATTCATTCTTTATATAGCTCCAGGAAGTAAACCAGTGATATACTTACAAAAGGTAACAATTTGCTTGGGTTCCCTTGATATTACTCATTTCTGTGCTCAGGATGAGATGCTATAAAAATGATTTAAACATTCATTTAACCCAAACAGGGTAACTACCAGCACCACTATGTTCTTGTTTGTGTCCCTAAAGAATTAAATTAGCAAATGAGAGTGCTTCAGAAACCCATAAGATAATCATAACTAGTGAGAATATTGCTGGCATGTGGCTTTCTTTACATTATGTTTTGGACTTCCATTCTTGACATATACAACCTATTTAAAAATTATGTGGGATTCTGGAAAGACAAAGAAAGTACCTATTCATACATTTGATTTCCCTTCTGCAGTAGTCCTTGAGCTTCTGTACAGCTTCTCTTTGCTTTCCTCTATCATGAAAAATTTATGATAGAGCGACTAACCAAACAGATATGGGATCTCCCGTGATCACGGCAGGTCCCAGGGACGTACAGTTATAAACTTACTGATTGAATTGACATGAACCATTTCCAGTTTGCAAGTATAGTAAAAGCTCTGTCTCCAAACAGAATTATTTCCAACATTCAAAAACTTGCTTATAATATTAAATATTCTAGTGCCTCACTGTCTGGCTTCATTTCCCCAAGTGGTAGGAGTGGCTGCAAAGGGAGAGAAGAATTCAGCAGATACGTGCCTGATAAGGAACCATCCAGCGAGAACAGTCAGTTTATCCCAACTGGGGTTTCCATGTGCCGTATTTTCCCTTTCTGCCAATCACTGAACCATTTTATTGGATTCTGAAAGACTTTCTGATCTTGTTTGGGCAGGGGTCTTGTTTGGTGGGCTATTAGGTTATCTGGGGCTATGCCTGCCCCTTGCTAGACTGGGGGGAAATGCTTTGCTTGTATACACTTGTAGTACAGGGCAGTTAGGAGACAGAGGGTCAGCCCCTGGCTACATATCCCTTCCTCCATCTGCAGTAAGTAATGGATTTATATTTGCAAACACAGGTAGGTCTCCAAGTGTGTAGAGATGGGGGAAACAGGCAGGCTTTGCTTTCTGGGTTAAAGGCAGCTTGCTTTGTAGACTGGGAGGAGCAGACAGCAAGGTTTCTCACCAAAGACACACTATGCAACACACGGTGCAACACGCACCCCAACACACTTAAGAGATGCAAAGCGGTATGTGGTGATGAAAGATCAGATCAGCTCTATGAGAGACAACCATGGATTCAGGATCTGAGATCTCTGACATATTTATTATATTTAGAAATACTGCAGTGATCCATCAACCAGATGTAAAGCCCGGGGCAGGGAGGGGGGAAAGCAGTGAGTCCAGTGAGAGCTGAGGCCTGTCAAAGCCTGGGGAGGGGGGAAAGCGGAGGAGGAGGAACGGCTTGAGTGGCTTCAGCCACTTGGGCCACAGAGAAGGGGGGGGCAGAGGAGGGGGGAAGAGGAGGAGAAGCGGCCGAGGAGGAGAAGGGTGGGGGGAAGGAGGAAGAGGAGCGGCCTGAGTGGCTTCAGCCACTTGGGCCGCGGAGAAGGGCAGGGGGGAGACGCGGCGGCCCGAGTGGCTGACAGTTTCTCTTCCCCCCACGAGTATCACGGGTCCCCCCTTTCTTGTATTTTTTAACAGTGAGGCTCTGATATGGGAATTGGTAAGGGCCCTGAAGCACCAGAACTTAATGGAGGGAGATACTGGGTTTTTGTTTGTTTGTCTGATTTTACAGAGTGGAAGGCTATAACACTACGTTGATGATGCAGTGAAAAAAACCAACAACTACTAAACTGAAATTTCCATGTGGACTGCCTGTAGGTGAAAAATCATTTAGTATTATCTATTGATTTCCACAGAGTTAGTTGGTTCCCACATAGGAAGGAAATGATTAAATACGCAAACTGTAACCTGTCAGCGCTTACTCGTTTCCATTTTACTAAAGGCAATCAATACATTCCCGCTGCAATTAAAGTATTTAATCATAAACTTAGTGCAGGAATGTTTTATGGAGCTCCAATCTGGATAACAGCCTTTAATAAGGACGTGGAAAGAATTCAGTCTAACTTTTTTCGTAAGATTTTGGGCCTACCCTCGTGCGTGCCATATGCGGCCAATGCCATGTGTATAGAAACAAACCAAAGACTCCTTGAAAATAGAGTATGGATTATTGCCATTAGATTTGGGTTACGCCTACTTTTTAAAAGAGACGACAATGGTCTTATTGCTCATATGTTAATGGAGTCCCATTCTTCTACATGGCTTTGTCATATAGAGGAAAAAATCAATTCAGTTGGGTTTAACATTGGAGATCTGTCTGTGTACCCAGAAAAGTCAGCTTTTAGGCTGATCAGGCAAAGACTGGTTGACATTGAGAGGCAGGTTCTTGAGAGCCATGCAAACAGTAGATGGTCACCCCTCAGTTTGGGGCTTTTACCTTTTGGGCATACGGCTATCTAACTTGTTTAACGATCCTGGGGCAACGCAGAGCATATATTAGGAAGGTTTAATGTGTTGCCATCAGCAGTATATGGGAGATTCCAAAAAACCCAATTTGACAGCAGACTGTGTTCCTGCACTAAGCGGGAGATAGAAATTCTTGAACATGTGTTTCTTTCATGTACTTTCTACTCAGACTTGCGCCTTACATTCATTGAGCCATGGCTGAGAAAGTATTCAGGGAAACCTGATAAATATAAGATTTACTTCTTGCTGACAACCCAGAATCATGTAATAACTGAAACTATTGCAAAATTTCTGTATGAAGCTTCAAGAAGGCGTCTAGTATTCTTTGCAAATTGAGCCGTATGCTCTGTATGTTATGCCAATAAAGGTCGATTAATAGTGATTTTTAACCCTGCCCTTTTCGAAACGTACAGATTTAAAAATGCAACAATTCTGCAGAGCTAAAGGAGATGTGGACTAGTGAGGTCATAAGCAGGGACATATAACATGTTCTCAGTTTCTCATTCTATTCAAATTTCCAGTGACAAGAAGACACTTGTATACTAAACAACCTTCCTCTTCCTCCTGTTCTTCAGCACACTTCAGGCCATTCTTCCCACACACAGCTGCTACTATCATGCATATTTCAGAGATTCCATCTGGGCACGTCAACTACCTGACTTCCTTCCAGCCAAATGAAAGACACATCCTACTCAAGCATGCCTGGACACTATTGCTTTATACAGTGTAACAAAGGAGAATGCCTTGGTGCTGCCAGAGATCACAACCAAACCAACAGCAAATCAATTAAATAAAATTAGTATGTGTATTATAATACTTACACGTTGTGTAAGTACACAAAAAAATTACAGGGTGGGAGGATGACTGGGAAATCTCCCGATCCCAATAGTACATTAGTATGAGACTGCTTAGCTGCAGATTTGATAAGTAGTGGCAGGATTTGATAAGCAGTTTCCTGTTAACTTAGCTTTGACCCCCAGAAGTCTAGAGCTATGTTATAATTGTCCCATAGTGTTGATCACAGGGGTCTGGGTCTAGGGGAAAAGGAGACTGTTCATCTGACTCTGAACCAGTGATACAGTCCTGTGTTCAGAGTCAGATGAACAGTTTCCTGCTCACCGAGATCTAGGGTTGCCAACTTCCAGGTAATGGCTGGAGATCTCCTGGGATTACAACTGATCTTCAGGCGACAGAGATCAGTTCACCTGGAGAATATGGCTGCTTTGGAAGTTAAGTTCTGCGGCTTTATACCCCACTCAAGTCCCTCCCCAAACCACACCTTCCTCAGGCTCTACCTCCAAAGTCTCCAGGTATTTCCCAATTTGGAGTTGGCAACTCTCCCGAGAGCCAGACCTTGGTGATCAGCACTACAGGGCAATTTTTTACTTCTCCCTCCCTCCCTGAGCTATATAGGAGAGACTTGGGTGTTGGACGAGTTGAGGATGCGCCGTATTAGGCAAGCCCCATTCATGATTTAGGATTATGTGCTAATTAATCTTTTTCCCCCAGTCTCTTTAACTTCAAACTGCTGACATTTCTTAAAACCTTACCGCATCCTTGCCTGAAGACAGGGAACAAATATGATTCATCAAGGCATGCATCCTCCACTCCTAAACGCACCTCTCTGCCAAAATACTATACACTGCTATGGGCTCTGTCACCTTCACAGTTTAAAGAGTTCATCAGACAGTGTGATTAATTAACATCTAAGAAAGTGGTGGCGACGGAAAGTGCTTTCAAGTCACAGCTTGACTTAAGGTGACCCGGTGGGGTTTTCAAGGCAGGAGACATTCGGAGGTGGTTTGCCATTGCCTGCCTCTGCACAGCCACCCTGGGTTATCCTGCTGGCCTCCCATTCGGATCCAGGGCCAACATTTCTCTTCCGAAACCTAACGGGTTCAGGCTAGCCTGGACTATCCAGGTCAGGGCTAGCACAAAGTACTTGCCCTCTAATCCTAACTAATCCCCCTCCCCTTTCAAAATGGTCAGGGCTTTTAGCAGTTTATAGTTTCTTGTGACAGAAGGTAGCGATAACATTCTGTGCCTCTCTAGAGCAACATCTTCCACTAGAGGCCTTGGTGGAGATTATTACTCAAAGGCACTGTGCACTCTTACTTTCCCAGAAGTAACTCAGTTCTGGGGCTTGCAACAGCTGGGACTTGCAATAGGGGCAAGATTAACCTGGGATTTAAAACACAGACACAGCCAGATCTGTTTGAGGTCCTCTGCCCTCCCTATGACAGCCAGTGTACATAAGAAAAGATGAAACTGAAACAGGGATTACTTTGTGCCTTAAAACCCCTCATTCTGCCTTGTCTGGGGGAAGCAAGAAAATGCCCCCCTACTGTAATACATCATTAACGAGCTAGAAGAGAACTGGGGGAGAAACAAGACTGTTTAGGAGGTTGGACATGGCAGAACCAAGAAAAGAGGACATAGGTGCCCAAGGCAGGTAAAGAGATGAGGAAAAACAGGAGGGGTGAGAAGCTTTCCTCACCAATTCAGGTATAATCTCATTGGACATTTTCACTTTCCATTAACATCGCCACCATTTGCTAAGAATCCATTGCGATAAGAGCTGAACCAAGATCAGTGAGATCTGGATGCAAATTTGAACTCAGCCATGTAGCTAACTTTACAGGACTGCTGTGAGACACGACAGAAGACAGGAGAGCATGGCATGATGTGGTCCGTGGGGTCGCGAAGAGTTGGACTTGACTGTGCGACTTAAGAACAGGTGAGGATAAACAGGAGGGGGGACTATGGACGCGGCTCGAAGCTCCTTTGTGCAATGAAGGGATAAGCAAGAGTTAAGCAAGTATTAGATCAGTTCTAGTACTCCTGAACAGCTACTATATCATTCTAAATCCTAATAATTTATGTAGGGTTTTGTTGTGGGTTATTTAGCATTTGGAAAGAAATTGTGATCTGGGGTTATAGCGGATTTTTAAAAATCACTACATCTCTTCCTTGGTTTGACGATTCATAATATAGTGGCAGGAGGCTTCTATGATTTATCTTCTTCAACGACAGGACGATGTTGGAATATAAACCATATCAAAAAGGTTATCCATATTATGCATTTATTTATTTATTTGAAAGGCACACAGTATAAAATGGTTGTCACTGGGGATTTTGTTACTAATAAATCTCAATCAGTGGGTACAGGAGGGCGTTAAAACTAAATATGCCCAGAAAGTGACACAGCAAGCCTTAATTATATAATGGTAATAATGTCTTTAGATCCTGAGGGGAAATATGCTATGGAACTGCATTGCAGCATTTCTATTTACTGAGTGAGATTCCATTAGCATCATCCTAAGAACAAATCAAGTATATTCTGTCATGTTTACAGACAGATATTATAATATTCTTATTAGATCATTTTACACTGATTTCTTACTAACAACCACTCTCTCCCACCCCTCTTTTTGAAATAGTAAGTTTTAAAAAAGCAGTCATCAGTCCTGCCATTAATGCTCTCATTATCCATCCAAGCTCCCAAAGAACTGATTAATGATACACAAAGTGAATCAGCCTGTATAAATGAAAACTCTGTCCGTGTCTTTTTGTATCGTGTTGGATCCAGCAGAAAAGTTCAAAGAAGGAGCTGGTGGGACAGACGCTTTTTCAACTTCCCCTCCTTTGAGAAGCCTCTTGGTTGTCCTGAGGATTCACAAATAGAATTTACCACAGGGTGGGAGGGATACACTTCACTTCACTTCACGGACATTTTATTGGCATAACAGGAGAGATACAGCAGTGATGGGGGATCAAGGGAAATCACCTTTTTTTCTCCCTCACCTGCCCATGTCTGTGTCAGTCCCACAGTGTGGGAATAAATACCATCACGGGTACTAGCTCTGGCACATATGCACCACTAACCACCTTCAATAGCTGACTGCAGTTCTAGATTCACTAATTTTCAAGTGCCCTCACTGACACCAATTGGATCATTTTTCTATTTGTTTTATTTACTTCAGGTCTTTCAATGCCATCTCTTCAGAATACTGTTCAAGGAGGCTTACAATTAAAACAGCACAACAATATAAAAACAAACTATTAAATAGAAGCTATTGGACATAAATAGCATAAAGCTATATAGAACAGACCATTTAAAATCTGGTAAAATAAAACCCCTAATTAAAAGTCTGGGTAAAAGAGCATATTTTATGCTGACACCTAAAAAAATAGGCACCAAGTAAGCCTCAAGGGGTAGGGCATTTCAAATATGAAGTGTCACCACCCCAGAACATGTCTGATCTCTAGTCAACCCCTGCCTCACCTCTGAAGGTAAGAACACAGACAGCAGGGGATGAGGGGCAGATCTTAATGAGTGGCCTGGATGGTATGGGAGGAGATGATCCTTCAGATACCCTGCCCCAAGCCTTTTAGGGCGCTAAAGATAAGAACAGCACTTTGAATTGTGTCTGGAAACAGATGTTAACTAGTGCAGATTTCAGCACAGGGGTGATATGATCCTTGTAACAATCCCTGACAATAGCCTGGCTGCCACAGTTCACAAGCCCACTAGAATCCATCTCCACCCAGGAGGAGCGGCGGAGGCAGCGGGCTCATGCTGAGGTAGTCCAGCGAAGATACAGTGCCAGGCTTGCAGTCTATGTTCCAGCTCCTTGGCCAGATCATGGTGGATGTAATCCATTGCAGGATTCTGGCCTCAGTTAAGACAGGACAAGACGAGTCCCAAGTACTGCTTCCAGAGCAGATGGGGCTGCTGTCCTCTCAGCCTATTTAAGCCTTGGCTTGGGAGGGTAAATTTGACGAATCAGCCTATCTGCCAGGTACAAGCCTGTGTTCCTGTTCTAGCCCTTGCCTCCAACTCCTGCTGATGCCCAGCCTTACTGAGGGCACTTCTCCAGGAAGACCTGCTTGGGCCTGCTTGTAGAGCACAGGATAGACTCCACAGCATAAATGCCATGGGCCAGAGTAGCAGTCTCCCAGCAACACCAACAGCAGACCCACCAAAGCATGGTGACCCCCAATCCTGACTCAACCAGCCTCTCTAGAAGGATATAATGGTCAAATAGTATCAAATGTTGCAAAATGTGTATTAAGTAATCAAGTTGCAGTTCATGACTGGCTTCATTGCAGGGGGTGAGACAGTTAACTCTGACCAATTATTCTGACACAATCTCAGAAATGCACTGCATTGTTCCGCACACAACCTTATTATAGAGCTGTTAAGGACCAAGCCAATGTATTAACCTCATCTGAAATTCATTAGGACTCATTATAAATTTTAACTGTCTTTTGACAATTTATGCCCCTATCTATTTTGACTTTACTTTCTAAATCCAAATTTAACAGATTTTAAAAATAAATTTAACTTAAATTGCAAACATTCCCAAATCACTGGAATGGAAAATATTATACCACTTTACAACAGGTTGCTCTGAAAATTGATCCTATATCAAGACATTTTTTTTTAAAAAAAATCACTTTTCTGAGGCGCACGGCCTGGTTTTGAGGATATTAAAATTGAATTATGTCTTTTAGAGGTTCAGGATCATAATCTAAAATGGGATGAAACCAAGTATGTACCTTGTAACTAGATAACTTGAGGAGGTAAATAAATTTAATATGGAATTAGTGCCATATTTCTGCCCAGACAATTTTGATGTGTTCTCGTTTCAACTGTTTGCTCGGAAAGGATAAAATATCTTGATCTGGCTTGATTTATTTGTTGGTCTTCTATTACCTATACATTGGCAGGAGGAAAAGGTACAGAATAGATTTAAATATATTACTGTAAAAAGGCAATTCCATAGACAAAGAAGGCTCCTGTAGGAAAGAGCAAGAGTCCAGTAGAACCTTAAAGACTAACACAATTTGTGGCAAGGTATGAGCTTTCGTGAGTAACTGTTCACTTCTTCAGGAAGGCTACTGTTTTAAGTCTTGGAGGTTTAGCCCGCAACTGTTTCCAACTGGACTTAATTCAGAAAACATAATGTTAATATGTGGGGGGAATTAAAAGGGGGGGGGGAATTAAATCATAAGAAAAACCGTGCTGGATCAGACCAGTGATGCATCTAGGCCAGCATCATGTCTCACACAATGGCCAACCAGTTACCACGAAGGGGGGGATAAAGGCCAAGGTCTTCACCTGATGTTGCCTTCTGGTACTGGTATTCAGAGGATTATTGCCACTGAACGTGGAGGTTAACTTTACAGGTTAGATTTCTACTCAGATGATCAGCACTGAAAGAGGTAGACAAGGGATTATCAAAACACAAAGAAAACTCTATTGAGACAAACTCTACTACCTGTCAGAAATATAATTGGTACTTCCAGCTTAAAAGAGTATTTCAGGGGAGCCCTATCCATCTGGTCAATGCATGCGCATCTCCCAGATCAGTAACAGGAACCATGTACATTACTGCAGCTATATTCAACCAAAGAGCACCCACATGTGCACACAGCTCCCAGTACAGCAATGGATACACACCCCAAAGCCTGCAACTGTGCAAACAGCATCCTTGTTGGAGCAGCACATGAACATCTAGTTTCCAGCCCACCCCTCCCCCCCAAAAAAACACAGTATTTGACAACAATACAGATTCAAATATAGAGGCTTCTCATCTGCTAGTTCCCACTTAGGTAAGTTGTTTCTTAGGGCTTTGGAACTTCTGAGCAGTGTATCTTGGAAAGGATTGGACCCTAAGGACTGTGTGTGAATGCCTTCTGGCTGTTTACTATTACTGGCTGCAGCTGAGCCTTGGCACTAGACTTCTGCATAAGTTTCCTTCTTGATTTATGCTTCTAAAACTTACTTCCAGAGACCTATACAAATTATTGCATGCGTTGAAGACTCATACAAATTTCCAGTAGCAGCAATCACAGTTAAAGCAATAACTTGAGGTCAAGAATATTTTCACACATTAGGTTTTAATTTGTTTTTACTACTCAAATGAACATCAAATAATGCCCTATACATCTGCCACTACATATGGCTTTTCATTCATCTAAGGGCAAATTTATACAGACCTCCTCCACTGTAGGAAAGGGTGCTAAATATTGCTAACCACAAGAGCTAGAGGGTCTGTTCAATGGCTGGAACCAGCTGGCTGATTTACTGTTGCTGGTGAGCAGTTTACAGCTGTCTTCTCATCCCCTTTGCCCACACACAAAGCCATTGCTGCCCATCATCCTTAGTACTGTGCTAAATATCACTGTCGCCTAGCATTTGGTTGTTTTAAAAATATATCCAAATACTATTTTGAGGGAAAACAGCATATCATTTTAAATGAGTTTATTTCTTTAAGCTGCAGTTTACAGTTTTTAAGATATGTCTAAAACAGTTTGATACAACTGGTGTCGCCTTTTTTTGTCGTAATGTGGATGGCCCAGGCTAACCTGATTTTGTCAGATATCAGCAGCTAAGCAGAGTCAGAACTTGGAGGTAGGACTTGGAGGTACCTGGTCAGGAGACCACCAAAGAAGTCCAGGATCGCTATGCAGAGGGAGGCAATGACAAAATACCTCTGTTTGTCTCTTGCCTTGAAAATCCTGTGGGGCTGCCACACGTCAGCTTTGACTTGATGATATTTCTCACACACACACACACACACACACACACACACGTTTTGAAAAAAGAATAGAAAACAAAAGCTTAACAGTTTTGCTTCACCCCTGACTGTACACCTGTTTCTGTGCTTCAGAGGGTCAGCCTAAGCAGGTCTACACACAGGGCTTTTTTTGTAGAAAAAGCCCAGCAGGAACTCATTAGCATAATAGGCCACACCCAACAGCAGAAATGTATTAGCATATTATGCCACACCCCTGACAGCACAGCTCTCTCCCAGGATTGGCTTCCCCAGGGGCCCCACAGCTGTGGGGTGCCTGGGGAACCCTGGATCGGCTTGGCTTCCCCAGGCACCCCGTGGCTTGCGAGGCACCTGAGGGGGGGAGAGGCTGTAGGCGTGGCCAACTCAGAAGCCAGCCGGAACTCCATTCCTGTGCGTTCCTGCCCCAAAATAGCCCTGTCTACACAGAATCCTACTTAGGTCTTTTTAATGGGGACTGCTTCCAGGAAAGTGTTCTTATGATTGCACTGTCTGAGTGCTTCTTTCCTGCCCCCTATCTCTTTCCTTTAGGTCACAGTGGCTCAGAGGTTAAGACGCTGAGTTGCAGACTGGAAGATCAGTAGCTTGGCAGTTTGAGACCCTAGTGCTGCATGACAGAGTGAGCTCCTGTCTCTGGCCTCAGCTCCTGCCAACCTAGCAGTTCAAAGGCAAGAAATTGCAAGAAATTGAAATAGGTATCACTTCAGTGGGAAGGTAACAGCGTTTGGTGCGCCTCGGCATTTAGTCATGCTGGCCACATGACCACGGAGAAGTCTTCAAACAATGCTGGCTCTTCGGCTTGGAAACAGAGGTGAGCACCGCCTCCTAGAGTCAGATTCGACTAGTTTTCAAGCAAGGGAAACCTTTACCTTTATCTCTTTCCTTAAACCTTCATTTTAGCCATTACATTTCTGGTAAATGGCAAACTTCAGTGTACAAACTACCTTGCAGTGAGCAAGTTACATAAAATAATCCTTATATGTTCTACTTTAATAAAGTCATAGAATCTGTATGAACAATAGTTACATTTCCAATAGCAAACTTAAAAGTAGTTATAGCACAGCTGTTGAATAAAAAGTATCTTAAACTTCATACTGAATATAATGAATATATAATGTAACAATATCCTTGTATTCTCAGGTAGATCCATCATCTAACCCCATTAGGGTTGCCAGGTCCCACCTGGCCAATGGTGCAGGATGGGGGAGGGGGTAAGAGTGCAAGATCCAGGTTGGGGAACTCCTGGAGATTTGGGGATGGGGCCTGGGAAGGACTGGGACCTCAGTGGGGTACAATGCCATAGAGTCTGCCCTCCAAAGCAGTCCTTTTCTCCAGGGGAAGTGATAATCCGTCATGTGAACATGAGCTGTAATTCTGGGGGATCCCCAGGTCCTGCCTGGAGGCTGGCATCCCTAAACCCCATGATCTGATCTCAGGGACTAGACAATATGAGTAAAAGCTGTTGAAATAATTAACAGAGCCAAAATTGTTATTAAATTATTATTATTTACATAGTACTTTGCAGAGTAATACCATAAACAATTTCATGATATGAAGATAGATTCAGGTGGGGGCAGCCGTGTTGATCTGAAGCAACAGAACAAAGTTTGAGTCCAGTGGCGCCTTTAAGACCAACTAAATTTAATTCTGGGTATAAGCTTTCATGTGCATGCACACTTCATCTGAATTAAATTTTGTTCATCTCAAAGGTACCGCTGGACTCAAAATTTGTTCTATGATATGAAGATGTTATTATTTCTATTGTAAGAACACACAGATCTCACTAAATACCAAATGCAAAACTGCCACATTGAGCTCCAAGTATTTAACTTTACAGACTGCGACACAAAATGACAGTGGCCTCCATTTTCAAATTCTTGTGTTGTATCTGCAACATTTTATGAAATAAATGCTAATTAATCAATAAACAGTATACCACCTATGTAGTGTACTGTATCTACTGATGGGCTGAAGCTAGGGAAATACAAATCTAAATTCTGGCATTTACTGTGCATAACATTATTTCCAGGGAAAATCTGTAAGTGATGTTCTACCACTCTAGGAACTGCTTGGAAACTCTATGGTAAAACTATAGAGTTTCTGGTGATTCAGGAAACATTGTTATGTCACCTCCACGTTTTCCGTGGAAATGACATCACAACATCACAGGAACAAGGACTTTTAAATTAATTTGTCTCCCAACAGCCAACAGAGCAGTGGCAGTAAGCAGCGGTTGCCAGTGGGAAACCGATCCTTACATGATTGTTTTCCGGATAAAATGGGATAATCTCATTTGGACTCAAAGCAGCTTAATCTCACATAGGCTGAGCTGTTAACATTAGCTTAGCCTCTGTTATGTATTAGGTCTAGAACATTCTAGGACTGTCTACCAGAGAATGGCTGGGCTTGGAGCTCTAGAACAATAGCTCACAAGGACTCTGGAAGTGACCAATGTGAAACTAAATGTGATGTAAATAGCCTATGGTTTAGGGGTGGGTTTTGCCTGCTATTTAAACAGGGCTGTTGCCCTAGTGTTTCAGTCTTGTTCCTGAAATCACTTAATAAAGTAGAGCTGTTCACTGCAATGCATCTTGAACCCAGTATTTAACAGCCTCTCTGGCCCTCCCCTCTGTAAAATTACCGTACTGTTGTCTCTCCTAACCACCTATCCTTTTAAAGCACCGGGTGCCTTTTTAAGGGTCAGATTGTAAAGTACTCCCAGTATTGCTTTGCTGATCAACTATTGTACAGTTATTCCCACCTCCCCAACAAATTTGCTGTTTCTGTTTTCCTTAGCTGCATTCAACATTCCCTTCCTTTGCTCTTTTTCTCCTCCCAGTTCCCCTCTGCCTTCCTTATGGCTGTATGAGAGGTCAATGTTTTTATTTGGAGTTTTTACATGCTTTTTGAGCATTTTGCTAAGCGCCGCCCCTTAAATCACCAGGTATTTCCTGAGTCAGACCTGACAACCCTACTTCTCTCACAGAAATTGCAGTTTATTGGGTTTCCATTGTTGACAACATCAACCCTAAGCACTCAGAATATTTATAACATAGCAGCTCAATCAATGCCTGTGGGAGTTTTTCAGACTAAATATGTTTCAGTTTGATTTTGCTAAAAGTTCAGACGGCAATAAGCAGCTTGGTTGGAAAAAGTTCTTCTTCAAGTTCTACAATATAACACTTCCCTAAAATTCCTTCCATCTAACACCAGTATTTGAGAACTCTTGAACAGAATTCTGCATTCTGGTGATTTATTGAAATTGGATCTAAGAAAACTCTGAGTAAGCCAATTTCCAGCCACTTCGCCGGGAACATATTTTCAAGTAGGATCTGGGCAGTCTAGTTCATTTTGGGAAGCAGATACTGCTGGTAATTTGAGGGAAATAATGCTATGGAACAAAGCGCTTCCAGGTTTGCTATGGTCAGGCGTGCCCCTGCCACGCTGGACGAGGAAACTGGCCAAAACCAACCAATTCCTTTTCAAAGACAATTTCCAAAAGAGCTGTTAAAATCAGCAAATCCCTTTTGCAGATGAAATCAAAATACCATGATTAAATGTTTAAGACTGTACTGCTTTTCAGGGCAGCAATCAAGCCGAATAATCTAGGGGTGTTTTATTTAAAAAATACAAAGTCAAGAGTTTAGAATTGAGATAGTTGTATTAATTAGATTCACAGTGCTATAAAATGTATGTGCTAGTGGTATGCCATGGTTCCATGCTGCCAAAACATGACTGGCTTTAGAGTCCTGGATGCCAAATTGAAGCATAACTAATAACCTTTCATTGACAGAGCAGTTTTAAAACTAAATCCTGGGGGAAAGCCGACAGGAGATGAAATGTCTCTGGTTCCGGACGGCTCATCTCTAAGAGATGAAGAGGTAGCTGTTACTGTTCCAGAGGGAAGTGGATTAGGATGGGCTACCCAGAGGGTGACAAACAATACTGACTGCCTGGCAAAGTCTACAGCGGGCGGGGGGGGGGGGGGGTCGAACTCATTTGTTATGAGGGCCGGTCTGGATCTGACATAAATGGGACTTTTATCAGGCTGGGCCATCTGTGTCATAAAATGTAATGCTAGGTAGTGGAGATATTCCACTGGGGCCCGAGATTAGGAAAGGGGTGTTAAAATTATTTTTTCTCAGCAAAACTGGAGTTCCTTGAGTTTGTAGAACTCTATGTTTTAACTATGGTTGATCCCAGACTTTCTCCCCTGCCCTTAAAAGATGCCTGCCTAAAATGGAAAGGTGAAGGAATAGTGGGATTTGACAATACAGTTTTAAAAATAAAAGAATAAGAGTGGAATGAATTGGAGTCGGGAGGCGAGTGGTAGTGATTTCATAGTACAGCTCTTTATTGTGGGTCAGATGGAACATGAGAAACCCCGGGCTCAGAGCCCTCTTTTATGCCGGCTGGAGACAATGCCCCGACCTCGCCCACAGGTCCTGATAGGACCTTAAGTCCGTGGTTGTAGTTCATAGGTCCCCCAGCGGGAGACCTAGGCTCGTAATTGGTGGTCACTCAGGATCCAACTGGCTATTGTTCTACCTGGCCGAAGCTCAGGTAGATTCTGACCATGTGCGCTGACCACATGGCGGTCGCCATTACGGGAGACCAGGCGATCGTGGTCTTAGTACACAACAAAGAGGCTCAAGGATCACAGCAGAAGGATGCCCCAGGGCCCCTACCTGTGAGGAGGATGACAAAGGCTGGGAGCAGTGGCTGGGAGGCAGAGAAGAACGCACTCAAAAGCTGAGCCAGCTGGGAATTTTGGCAGCCTCGCCCTCTGCTCCCTGCACTCAGAGGCAACCCTGCTAGGGTTGCTAAACCCTAGGTCTGGGCAGGGGTTCCCTGCTTCTGGGGGCTCCAATCTGCCGCTGGCCAGCTGATCAACAGGGGGAATCCCTGCCCCCAAGCCACGGCCACCCGCGGCCGACTCAGTGTTCCCTCTAAGCTGAGTTAGTGTGAGCTAGCTAACAGTTTTTTAGCTTCCGGCTCACACATTTTTGTCTTAGCTCAGGAAGGATGGCTCCAAACTAATGTATGCAGTAGCCAAACTGATCACTCACAACTTTAATGCCAGTTGCTCACAAAGTAGAATTTTTTGCTCACAAGCCTCCACAGCTTAGAGGGAGCATTGGCGGCCTCCCCTTTCCCTCCCATCCTAAAGTTATTTAAAGGGCTTCAGCTGATCCACAGGGAGCACTTGGCCCGCTGATCAGCTGGAGGGCCATTTAAATCTTTCAGCAGGGAGGAAGGGGGCTGTCGCTGGCTGCAGATCTGCTCACAAAAAGTCCCTTTAAAGGGTCTTTTTGCGAGTGGGGTGGGGGCTGCAGCACATGGGACTGATTTCCCAGTGGCAATTTGCTGCTTGGAAGTCAGATGCGTGTGCCACTGCCCCACTTGCTGTGAGCAGGGTGGCAGCATGCAGGGCTAGCTGCAAGCCAGCACCCCCTAGAGCAGCTTAGAGGGAACTATGAACAGTGACCATAATGCTATTAAGCTGAGCATTCAGGTAAATAGGGAGTTGCCCAAAAAGACCAACACAACCACACTTTAGAAGGGGTAACTTTTCTCAAATGAGGGGGCTTGTGAAGAAGAACTGAAAGGAAAGGTAAGGAGGGTCAAATCCAGGGGTCCTTTGGGGCACTCCGCCAGCTCAGGAGTGGCCACTAGGGCAGCCACAGGTCGAATCAGATTCTCTGATCTGATTCGGCCCGCCGCCAAATTGCCGCCGAAATTCGGTGGCAACGTTAAAAGCGACTGGAGGGGAGGGGGTTTGAGGGAGAGGCTCCAAACTTGCAGGGTAGCTGCTGGGGCCTCACCTCGAAATACCCACCAAGTTTCAAGAAGATTGGACCACGGGGTCCAATTCTACGGGCCCCTAAACAGGTTGCCCCCATTCCCTCCATTGTTCTCTATGGTAGGAAAAAAGTAACATTTTTCCCATATGAGTTTTTGCCATTGATTTCAATGGCCCATAGGGTATAATAGGGCTGAAACTGACATTCCCTTTCTGACACACTTCTGGTGATGTCAGGGAACATGGCACATGCTAATGAGTTATTCTAATGAGTTATGCTAATGAGCTCCTGCACCTCTTTTTCTACGAAAGGACCCCTGATCAAATCCATTTGGGAAGCTGGGAAACTATTTAAAACTACAATACTGGAAGCTCAGATAAAATGTAGATCACAGGTTAGGAAAGGTACAAATATGGATAAAAAAGGCCTACATGTCTAACAAACAACGTAATGGAAGCAGTAAATTGTAAGAAGGATTCCTGTAAGTGGTGGAAAGCTAGTCTGAGGGAGGTAAATAAAAGGGAGCACAGGCTGTGGCAAATAAAATGCAAGTCTGTGACCAGACAGGCAAAATGGGACTATGAGGAACATAATGCAAAAGAACATAAAGACCAACAATAAAAATTTCTTCAAATAGAAGCAGAAAACCAAGGGGTGAAAGAATTACTAAAGCATGATAGGGAAATGGCAAAGAAGCTGAATGCATTTTTTGCCTCTGACTTCACCGTAGAAGAAGGGGGGTGTTTGCCCACTCCAGAACCACCGATTTCAGGAGGGGTGTTAAAAGACCTGAGTTGGATTGAGGTGATGAGAGAAAAGGTCCAACGACTGATAGACAAATTAAAAACTAACAAATTAAAAACCAACAAATCACCAGGCTCAGATGGCATACATCCAAGAGTTCTGAAAGAACTCAAATGTCAACTTGTGGATCTCCTCAGCTTGTGGATCTCCTATCACTAAAATTTGCCTCCATTCCCAAGGATTGGAAGGTAGCTAATGTAACCCACATCTTTAAAAAAGGTTCCAGAAGAGATCCAGGAAATTACAGGCTGGTTAGTCTAATATTAATACCAGGTGGGTTGGCAGAATCCGTTATTAAAGATAGAATTAGTAGGCATATTGATGAACAATAGATATTGAGGAAGAATCAGCATGGATTCTGTAAGAGAAGATCTTGCCTCACTTTGAGGGGGTGAACAAACATGTGGACAAGGGTGACCCAGTAGATGTTGTTTACCTAGACTTCTAGAAAGCTTTTGATAAAGTTCCTCATCAAAGGCTCCTAAGTAAGCTCAACAGTCATGGGATAAGAAGACAAATCCTCTTGTGGATTAAAAACTGGTTAATTAACAGGAAACAGAGAGTAAGCATAAATGGGCAGTTTTCACAGTGGAAGGTTATAAGCACTGGGGTACCACAGGGCTCGGTACTAGGTTCAGTGCATTTTAACTTGTTCATTAAAGATTTGGAATTGGGAGTAAACAGTGAAATGGCTAAGTTTGCAGATGGCAATAAGTTGTTCAGGATAGTGAGAACCAGGGAGGACTGAGAGACACTCCAGAGGGATCTGTTGAGGCTGGACAAGTGGGCGTCAATGTGGCAAATGAAGGAGAGTTGGATTTATACCCCGCCCTTCATTCAGAGTCTCAGAGCAGCTTACAATCGCCATCCCTTTCTCTCCCCACAGCAGACATCCTGTGAAGTAGGTGGGGCTGACAAAGTTCTAAGAGAACTGCTCTTGAGAGAACAGCTCCAAGAGAACTATGACTGACCCAAGGTCACCCAGCTGGCTGCATGTGGAGAAGTGGGGAATCAAACCTGGTTCTCCAGATTAGAGTCCACCACTCTTAACCACTACACCAAACTGGCTCAACGTGGGCAAGTACAAAGTAATGCACAGTGGCGCCAAAACCCCTGACATAAATATACACTGATAAGGTTTGAACTGGCAGTAACTGACCAGGAGAGAGATCTTGGCGTCATGGTATGATAACTCACTGAAGATGTCAATTTAGTGAGTGACTGCAATAAAAAAGGCAAATGCTATGCTGGGGATTATTAGGAAGGGGAATGAAAACAAATCCACCAGTATCATAATACTCCTGTATAGATGTATGATGCAGCCTCTTTCAAATACTGTGTACAGTTCTGGTCACTGTAACTCAAAAATGGTATTATAACACTTGAAAAGGTGCAGAAAAGGGCAACTAAAATGATTAAGGGGACAGAACACCTTAGCTATGAAGAAAGCTTAAAGAGGTTAGGGCTTTTTAGCTCGGCGAAATGATGATTGAGGGTTGACATGATAAGAGGTTTACAAAACTATGCTTGGAATAGAGAGGGTAGAGAAAGAAGTACTTTTCTCCCTTTCTCATAACACAAGAAATCATGGGCAGTCAATGAAATTAATGAGCGGTAGGCTTAGAACAGATAAAGGGAAGTAATTCTTCACCCAAAGAGTAATTAACACATGGAATTCACTGCCGCAGGTAGTGGTGGTGGCTGCAAGCATAGACAGCTTCAAGACCGGATTGGATATATATATGGAGCAGAAGTCAAGTGGCTATTAGCCACAACATATAAACGGAACACTATGTCTGGGGCAGTGATGCTATATATTCTTGGTGCTTGGGGGGCAACAGTGGGAGGGCTTCCGGAGTTCTGGCCCCACTGGTGGACCTCCTGATGGCACTTGGGTTTTGGCCACCATGTGACACAGAATGTTGGACTAGATGGACCATTGGCCTAAATCAACATGATTTCTCTTATAACTTTATAGTATTCTCTGAACTCATGACACTTATGCAACTTTATTGCGGTGAGACAGAGGGGAGGTTCCACCATAGGGTTGCCAAGTGTAGGTTGGGAAATTCCTGGAAATTTAGGGTAGAGCCTGGGAATGGCAGGGTTTGAGGAGAGGAGAGACTTCAGCAGGGTATAAGTTCCCCCTCAAAGTTTGAGTTCACCCTCAAAAACAGCCATTTTGTCCAGGGAAACTGATCTCTGTGGTATGAAAATAATTTGTAATTCATATACATACTGCAGCAATGACTGGTTATAACGGTTTTATTGTTTATTGTTTTTATTAACTGAGGCTGCATTCACTTCGCACCATAGCTTGGATGTAGGTTACAGAGAAGATGGAATTGAAATGTAATAAAAATTATCATTAGGATTAGTTTGGGATGTAACAAGGTAAGGATTTTTCAGCAAATAGGACACAGCTCTGCCTGGATTAAGTGCAGACTTCAAGGCACAGTTTGCATCACTACTGCTAAAAGCAACTATACAACATTGCTCTGTCTTGTTGGGAATCTACTATTTTACCATAAAACCAGGGCTATTTTTGGGCTGGAATGCACAGGAACTGAGTTCTGGCTGGCTTCTGAGTTGGCCATGCCTACAGCCTGCCTCCCCCCCCCCCCCCGGGTTCCCTATGAGCCCTGCAAGCCACAGGGCACCTGAGGAAGCCGATCCTGGGAGGGAGCTGCGCTGTCAGGGGTGTGGCCTAATATGCTAATACATGCTAATACATCTAATCTGGGAGAACCGGGTTTGATTCCCCACTCCTCCACTTGTACCTGGCTGGATGACCTTGGGCAAGCCATAGCTCTGTACCAGCTGTTCTCTCAAGGACAGTTGTCTCAGAGCTCTCTCAGCCCCACCTACCTCACAGAGTGTCTGTTATGGGGAGGGGAAGGGAAAGGAGTTTGTAAGCCGCTCTGAGACTCCAAGTGAGTGAAGGGCAGGGTATAAATCCAATCTCTTCTCTTCTTCTTCTACATTTCTGCTATTGAGTGTGGCTTATTATGCTCATGAGTTCCTGCTGGGCTTTTTCTACAAAGAAAGCCCTGCATAAAACCAATGTACTAGATACTAAGGTACCTAGAGGAAACCTATTCAGGAGCTTCCTTCTTCTGTTTCAAGTGGTTAATCTTTACATAAATAAATGATAGCTGCCCATGCCCTGTAATAATATATGTAGAACTAAAGATAAAAGTAAGAAAGTTCTCTATGTCCCACAGTTTTCTGTGTCTCACACAGAGAGCCAGTTTGGTGTAGTGATTAAGAGCGGGTACTCTAATCTGGGAGAACTTGGTTTGATTCCCCACTCCTCCACATGCAGCTGCTGGAGTGACCTTAGGTCAGTTACAGTTCTCTCAGAGCTGTACTCACAAGAGCAATTCTCTCACTCAGCCACACCTATCGTACGGGGGTGTATGTTGTGGGAAGAGGAAGGGAAGGAGATTGTAAGCCGCTCCAAGACTCCAAGTGAAGGGTGGGGATAAATCCAATCTCTTCTTCTTCATTTCCTCCTAAAATATCAAACTCTTTTATCACCGAAGGAGAAAACATTTCAAGTTTGAATACAAACTACTGTTGCAAAGGGCGTAGCATGACAGCAAAGCCACACTGGTCAGCTATAAGCAGTTTCTTAAATTGTAAAGGTGTAGACTAATGGTGATAAAGATTACTGCCTGTTACATCCTGCGGTTGAAATCTTGACAACTTACTATGTTAACCTATATTTCTGAACTCTTTCAGGTACATCAAATACTAAAACTGTGTCCCTGTGAGGTGCCAGAGACTGAAATTATTCTTGCTGATGAGCATCTGTGCATAAACTGCTTTAGGGTCTAGACACCTATGAGGTATTACTTCACAGAAAGACTGAAATTGTCTAGAAGAGTAAAATTCATAATTCCCTCCTGCAAGGACTCAGGTGAAATCTATATAAAAGCTAACAACATCTCTATCAGTCCCTGAAGATCTGTGTCATTACTGCCTGGATTGTCCACTCTATGCACTCCCAAGAAAGAAGTTTCTTGGGGCAATCTTAGATAAATTGGGCCCTTGCTCCACATCTGGAAAAGTTTTAACTTTACTTGCAGAAGTGGAACCAGAGTCTTTACACAAGGTTGCACTCTTTGCCCTAGCAGCAAAGAAAACCCACATCAAACTGACCAAATCCTCTCCAGCTAAATAGCCAGGGCTACGTCAAGGTATTTAAGGTCCTTTTTGGTAACCTTACCCCAAACCTTATTTTTATTTTGTATGTTCTGATTTTTATCATGTATTATTTTAAGCAGTTTTATGCCAGACTTTTACTTCTTGTGTTTTAATGCAGATCCTATTCTTCTTTTTATAACTTTTATTGTATTTTATTGTACTGCATTGTATTTGTAACGGCCATTGGCCATATGCAATAAATCGAACTACTACTACTACTAATAAACAACATCTCTAGTAGCAGGTTATCGATTTTATTTATAGTCACTGTGGCAGAATGTGCCTGCTCTGGCTTGCAGACTTTGTTCCATTCTGCCCTCCTAGGCGGTTCCCAACTCCTTGGAGGAGCGTCTCCTTTTTACTCTTCTGGAGCCACCACCACCACCTGATCAGTATAGGGATTTCCCCCTGTGGGAACCTCAGCTCACCTTCCAAGCTCAGACGCCTTGCCTCAGTGTCTCCTGCTAGCCCAGTGTCTGGCTACCACGGAGATGGTTTATTGCTTTGTGTGCCCATCGGGGAATAGCCAGTTGCCAACTGCTTGCCTTCCCCCCTCCTGGGCTCCCTTTTAAAATAGTATGTTCGAGACGATGGAGGTCTGTGTAGTACAGAGAACCATTCTTTGCATCAACTGTTTAAGACATTTATTTTTTAAAAAACCCTTTACATTACAAGTGTGCTTTCAGCGCAACGCCGGATTTGAATGAGAAAGACAAAATAAATTGGTACAAATGCAAATCCTCTGTCCTTCTCTCTAGAACATGCCCTAACTAGATGTTAAAATTAGGACAGGCTCTTTTAGCTTAGGTGATTCCAAATCTCTAAAGATCACCCATTATCTTAAAGCATGCTCCCAGCTCTTTAGGCCAGCCGCATGGTCCCAATCTCAGACAAGAGGTCTGTTCAGCTCAGCATCCCAAGGAAAAAGAGCGTTATTTCCCTGTTGCCCAAAGAATTATTCCTCTTTGTTCCTCCTCCCCCTTGATGCTGGTCAGCCCAGGTTAAGACTTCTTTTCCTGTTGTCTCCAGTAAGTCCCTTCCTGTAACCTGTCTGGCAATTAATAATGCCACCTCTATTCCCTGCTTGTAGAAAGGGGGGGTGAACTGGCCCATCCCATTGTCTCTTAGGGTTGCCAAGTATTACCAAACTAATAGCGGGGGAGTCCTGGGCCCTCTCTGGGAGTCTCTTTGCCACGCCACAATGACATCGCCCGGACATCATCACACTGCATGTCACCAGGCAACGCTCTGGTAATTGCCCTAAAACTCTATGGTACCATAGAGTTTTCAGGGCAATTGCTAGAACATCACCTGGCGATGTGCACAGCATGATGATGTCACTTCCAGGCAATGTCATTGCGCCGGGCACATCGGCCCAATGTGGCCACTTCAGTGGTGGGGTTCCCCCCACCAGCCAGATCCCGAACGGCAGATTGGGGACCCTTTTAGTGGGGGAATCCCCATTGCCTGAGGGGACTTGGCAGCCCTATTGTCTCTAGCAAGACCCATTAACATTTCTTAAGAGATGCTTCTGGAAGGCCATGGCTTGTTCCCACTCTGGCTTGTTCTTAGCTGGGGTGGGGGGGAAGGGAGATTGGTTAAAATGCAAAGTGAAGCCCTGCTTGCCAACCTCCCTAGCTTCTTCTGCCAATGGGCCTCATTGTGCTGGGCCACTTATTCAACTTAAACAGGGCTGGTTCTAGAGTTTTATGTTTTTCATACACTTTTCCCTTTGCAGCTTTCCCAGTCACTTCCCTCACCTGCTTCTCTCGTAGCTTACTGTTGTCTCAGACTGCAAGGGCACCTAAGTAACTTCTTAGGAGCCAGTGGACAGTATCTGGCTAACTAGTCTCTGGGTAAACTTATTTCTCAAAGGAAGGAAATGGAAATTAATTTTCCTTTGGGAATATCATGCACCAGAATGCCTGTTGTAATGTCCTAACAGGACAGTAGAAGATAGCCTCTAACTTTTGTGTTTGTGCAAGAAAAGTGCACCTGGAGTAGGTAAATACCCTTGAGGTATAGGACAAAACTCATCCAGCAACGTTATTAATCTTTCAAGCTACAGAGTAAGCCTCATAGAAGAATCTGTTCATTTATGGGGACAGTTGCCTCCAAATCCACACCAATTTTTCCATTCTCCAGTGACTTGGAGGACTTTTTGCCATCCATACTGAAACAATAGTTTCCCCAAACTACTGAACAGTTCACTGATTGACAGCTACTATCTTCTCACCATACCAGTGAACAGTATATCAATCAGTGAACAGTATATCAATCAACCTCCATCCACCCAGTGGCACAGAAAAAAAAGAACTCTATAGTGGCCCTCTGGATAGCCATGACACATAGAACAGAATGCTTTCGTCACCATGCTCAAACTAAACGGATCAGCAAACAGTATCATTTCAACACAATTTCAGCTGCAAGGAAGAGGACACGATAAACAGGTTGCTGGCACAGACCCTGCAACAAACCAAAGTCTTTGTCCACACCCATAATTGCTTCATAATTACTTCAGATTTGGTAACCAGTGACAGGACACACTGATGCTGATTTAAAAGTCACTGTTCTCCAGTGGAGAACCTGCTGTAGACCTGCTTAATTCCACTGTAGACCTGCTTAATTCAAGGAGTTTGAAACCGTTTAAGGCTTAAGAAGGATGTGAAATCAGCCCTTAGGAATGTTAACTAGCTTATCAAAACTAGTTAGATTGCCAATTATTTTACTGTGAACAGCTTCTGTACTTTTCTTCACTACATTTGAGTTTTGCATAATAAAATCTCACCCCATACTTTCTTCACTTCATGGGCCTTTAACTTTGCTGTGTGTACGTGTCTGTGAAAACCTGTAACAATTATCTTCTTAATATAATAATTCTCATGGCGTGTTGCTGTTTCCAGCTATCCCATTGGCTGTGCAGTGCGCTCCATCAGCCATTGGCCCACCAACTACCACTCAAGAGTACTTGTGTGCCATTGGCTGGGTGCTGGGTGTGCTCCCACTTCAGCCATTGTTCCCTGTCAGAATAACTGCCAAACGGCTATCTCTCCTGATGAAGACACTTCTCCTGCTTGGCTCCTGTGGGACTATTCCCTCAGTGGCTGTGGCTAGGCAACCAAGCTTGGTTCTGCTAGTAAAAAGACAAAGGAAGGAAACCCTTTCCAGGCCTTTGTGAAGAACTCATTGGGGCCAGTCCTGACTAGGGTTGCCTGCTCCAGGTTGAGAAATTCCTGGATAATTTGTGTCTAAGGAAGCCAGAGTTTGGGGAGGGGAGAGGCCTCAGCTGAACATAATGCCATAGAGGCCACTGTCCAATGCTGTTATTTTCTCCAGGGGGAGAGAGAGATCAGTTGTCTGGAGTTCAGTTGTGATACCCAGCAATCTTCAGGCTACATCTGGAGTACCCTAGGCATAGCAGTTAGCGCTTCAGAGCAAGGTCTGCCAGACCCAGGTTCTTGCGGTGGAAGCTGACTGGGTGATTTTGGACCAGTCACAGGCGTAACCCCCTCCCCTGCCCACTGTCAGCTTGGCCACTTTCCTATCAGAATAAACTGCAAAAACGGCTGTCTCTCCTGCTTGGCTCCACCATGGCTGGCTGGCTAATGAGGTGGGCCAGCGGCCATCAACCATTTTCTTCAACCCTCTGCTGTGTGGCTGACTGTCCCCTAGGGATGGGAGAAAACTCATTGGGGTCAGTCCTGACTAGAGTTGCCAGCTCCAGGTAGGGAAATTCCTAGAGACTTTATGGTAGAGTCTATGCAAGCCAGGGTTTGGGGAGGGGAGAGGCCTCAGCTGAATAGAATGCCATAGAGCCCACCTTCCAAAGCAGTTATTTTCTCCAGGGGGATCTGTTGTCTGGAGTTCAGTTGTGATTCCTGGCGATCTTCAGGCTCCACCTGGAAGTTGGCTACCCTAGGCATAGTAGTCAGGACTTCAGAGAAGGGTCTGCTAGACCCAGGTGCTTGCTGTGGAAGCTGACTGGGTGATTTTGGACCAGTCACAGACTTTCAGCCTAACCTACCTCACAGCGTTATTGTGCAAATCAAAAGGGGGAGAGGAGAATGATGTAAGCTGCTTTGGTCCTCATTGCAGAGAAAGGCTACTTTTCCTCATGAGGAACCAATGTTTCCAATCTCCAGGTGAGGGCTGGAGATCACTCAGAATTACAACTGCTCTCCAGATGGCAGAGATCAACGCCCCTGAAGAAAATGGTAGACTCTGGGTGCTTATACCCAGCTGAGATAGGGTTGCCAACTCCAGGTGGGAAATTCCTGGAGATCTGAGGGATGGAGCATGGAGAGGATGAGGTTTGAGGAGGGGTGGAACCTCAGGTACAATGCCATAGACGCCACCCTCCCAACCAGGCATTCCCTCCTGAGGAACAATTGTTGCCAATCTCTAGGTGAGGGCTGGAGATCATTCAGAATTACAACTGCTCCCCCAGGAGGGAGGGCAGAAGTCAGCTGAAGTCAGAGGGGCAGATAACAGTAGGTTGATGTTTAGCTGGGAAGGAGATGGGGTTGCCAACTCCAGGTTGGGAAATTCCTGAGGATTTGAGGGGTGGAGCCTGGAGAAGGTGGGGTTTGAGGGGTGGGTGGGACCTCAGACAGGTACAATGCCATAGACGTCACCCTCCAAACCAGCCATTTCATCATGGGTAAGAATTGTTGCCAATCTCCAGGTAGGGTTGGAGACCACTCACAAAGACAACTGATCTTCAGGTAGCAGAGATCAGTTGACTCTGTGTCATTACACCCTGCTGAGGTTGCCACAACAAATTGACACTGAGTGCCCAAGGCAGGGGCACTCTCCCAGAACCAACTTCTAGAGCCCATTGTATTTATTTCCACAACCGGCCTTAGTCCTAGTGATTATATAAGTCCCAAGAAGTCACCAAAATCATTGGATTTTAAAGTACACATTGACTATTTGAAACATTCTCAATTGCTACTATCCATACCTATTTTAAAAAATTATAAATAACCCACTCTGGCACATTTTCCTCTAGGGTTGCCAGGTCTGGGTTGGGAAATACCTTTTGGTATTGGAAATAAGTTTGGAGGTGGAGCCTGAGGAGGGTGGGGTTTGAGGAGAGGAAGGACCTCAATGGGGTATAATGCCATAGAGTCCACCTTCCAAAGCAGCCATTGTCTCCAGGTGAGCGGATCTCCGTCACCCGGAGATCAGTTGTAATAGCAGGAGGTCTCCAGTCACCCCCTGGAGGTTGGCAACCCTATTTTCCTCCCTTGTAATGTGTTATACGAAGGATTCAATTAAGTAACCATGAATGCATTGATGGGAGCAAACCCCTCTGTACACAGCAGAGCTTCCATTTGAGTCAACATGATTAGGATCTTCTTGCACAGGGCAATCTTTCCAAACGGGACTATCTATTTTCGTGGTGCCTCCCTTCCGCTTCTAATATCAATAACGTTTCCCTTCGCAGCTCCGCCCCCTCCTCTGCTCCTTCACGGTACCCTCCTGAGCAGTCCCGTAAACCAAACACCACCAACAGGCCGTTGCTTCCCCCTTCCAAGGTCGTGTCATTCTGTTGCTGACGGAAGAGTGATCTAGGCAGGCAGAGCCGAGCAACGCACTGAAGACCGGAGGGGCTTCTCATGCCTGCGGGAACAGCCGCGTCCGCGCCTTGTCTTTGCTGCCGCCGGGGACTCGGTACAGCAAGCAGCGAGGGGCGGAGGAGCGCGGCCAGCTTTCCAGGTGCACCCGCCACAGGAAGAGGCAGCTTGACGGATGGGGGCACGGATACAAAAGGGGCGGCGGGGTGCGTGGGGGGGGGGGGGGGACGGGACGGGGAGAACTTACCAGATTAATGAACGTCAGAAATTTCCAGCTGCCTCCGTAGGTCTGATGCGCAGGCATATCAATTGCCTTGTAATTGCACAGAATGGAGAAATAGGAGAGGAGGATCGCCGCCCGCAGCACCTGACAGGGCACGAGCGCCATGTTGGCCCCGAATCACTCAGGCCTGAGCACCGAATGATCCCTCGGCGGCGGCGGCGGCTGCGAGGCAACGGGGACGCGCTTGGGGGCCTTTGATGTCGGTGCGCGCGTCTCACTGAAGAGAGGGAGGCTGGCTGGGGTGAGGCGCGCGCGTTCTGGGCAGCTCCGCCGGCTCCTCCACCGCTGACTTCAGGGGGGGGGGAGGCGGAATGACAGTGCCATTGTCTGCAGACCAGCCTCCCTGGAGACCTTTGCTGTCATTTCTTTCCCCCTCTGCCGTGGGGCTGAGGCACTGCCTGACAAATCAGGCACCAATCCTGGATTTTAGCGTACCTATACATGGGTGGAAGCCTGTCTCTTCTTCCCCGGAACGTGGAAGCCCCCGAAAACAGTTCATGCTGTAACTCATTTCCAAACCAGCTCCCGGTTTGTTTGTTTTTAAAAACATCCCCGTGCAAGTGCCAACGTGGCCCATTGCTATCCTTGGTATGGAAGAGGGAACAACACAGACCGACAGCGTTAGGACCTGGCTGTTCTCAAATGTTATGTGTGCTCTCCTGCATTGGGCTCCAGCTGAGAGCAGTCGGTGACAATTTTAACTAACTTTTAATGGTGCAGGTGAGAAATGAGGCTAAGAGGGCACCTGATAATAACCCTGCAGGGTAGGCCAGCATTGCTGTCCCTCTTCTTTGGGCGGAAGGGCCAAAGCAAAAAGAGCACTGTAGGACAGCCCTGTACCATGGGCCACTGTGGACTCATGGTTCCTCTCTCAGGCTAGAAGGAGAGAGAGAGCTGAGTTCAAATTTTCACGCCACCCATAAAGCCCATTGTTGATCTTTGGTCAGGCACTTTTATTCACCTGCTCTACAAGTTGGGGAAAAAAGGGAGATGGGAGAATCCCGTATGCTGATCTAAACTCAATGGAGAAAGAGTGGATAAAAAAATAATCTCCACATTGCAGATTGGGCAGAATAGAACAGCCATGAGGTGTAGTCTACATTTAGACCAACCCCTGTATTGCAATGGCACTGTTCTATTGTGGTTCTGGTCCTAACTGGAGGGTAGATTGCAGAGTATAGTGCTGGGGGACCGCTGCTCTGCCCCTTGGCCTCTGGCCTCTGGGGTTCACCAAGGTTCCATCTTGTCCCCCATGTTTTCCACCATCTATGTAAATGCTGGGAGACGTCATCCAGAGATTTGTGCTGAGCTGCCGCCAATAAGCAGATGACACTCTGATCTATCTTGAGCTACCAGCAGATCCCAGGGAGGCTATGAAACCATGAACGAGTGCCTGGAGGCAGTTTTGAAGAGAATGAGGGCTGCTAACAAGCTGAAACTTAATCCTGACAAAATGGAAGTGCTACTGGTGGGGGGAGGGTCTGGCCCAGGAAATGGGCTATCCCTTGTTCTGAATGGGGTTGCACTCTTCCTAAAAGAGCAGGTTTGTAGCATGGGGGTGCTTCTGGACCCAGGGCTCCTGTTGGATAATCAGGTGGTAGCAGTGGTCCAAGGTGCTTTTCACCTGCTTTGGCTGATGAGCCAGCTGCAGCTTTTCCTGGGCAGAAAATATCCTGTTACTGAGGTGTATGCTTTGGCAACATCTAGATTAGATTACCACAGTGTGCTGTGCATGGGGCTGCTCTTGAAGACTGTCCAGAAGCTGCAGTTGGTACAGAAGGCTGCAGCCAGAGTGCTGACTGGAGTGTATTGTAGAGACCATATCATTCCAGACTTGTTACATCTACACTGGCTGCCAATTTCCTTCCAGGCACAATTCAAGATACCGGTATTGACCTTTAAAGCCCTGTATGGCCTGGGATCAACACACCTGGCCTTCTCCCATATGAACCTACTCACTCACTCTGGTAATCGTTAGAGGTCCTGCTTTGGTTGTCCCCACCGTATAAAGCTAGATGGGTGATGACCTGAGAAAGGGCTTTCTTGGTTGTGGCACCAAAACTTTGGAACTCCCTGCCCAGGGAGATTTGTCTCCCTCTATCATTGGTGTCTTATGCCAATGGGTAAAGCCTGTTTTGTTTTGTTTGGGTATTGGCTCTCCTCCTGGTTCTAGTGTTGTTTTTATGTGTTTTATTGAATTTTACTAGGGCTATTTTTGGGCAGGAGGAATGCACAGGAATGGAGTTCTGGCTGGCTCCTGAGTTGGCCACACCTACAAACAAAACCTCTGGCATGCGTGGCTACAGAGCACGCTTACCTCCCCATGTTACACACAAGAGGGAAAGGCAGCATGTTAAAAGGTGGGCTTGCCCTCTGGGAAGCCCAGGGGATTCCCTTGTCAATTTCACTCTCTGCCAGTCAGCTGAGAGTGAAATTGACAAGGAAAAGCCTCTCTCTGCCTTCCCTTCTCTAGCTGCCATATCACAGTTGGAAAAGGGCAGGCAGGGAACCCAGGCACATTGAAAATGCCTTTCTTTCCCTCCCTGATCTGATCCCAGGCACTTCAGCAGCACCTTTCCCTAGCCATCTGATTGGGGGAGGGGCGGTAGACTAGAAAGGCGATGCTGAAGTGGGGCGGAGAAGCTCGGTGGGAGGGGAGGAGGCAAGTTTCCATGTGTGCCCTGTGCTCCCCGCCTAATATGCTAATGAGTTTCTGCTGTTGGGTGTGGCCTATTATGCTAATGAGTTCCTGCTGGGCTTTTTCTACAAAGAAAGCCCTGAATTTTACTATTTTAATACTTTTAAAAATATTCTAATGTTTTATGTGCCTTGGGGACCCTGCTTGGGTGGAAAGATGGTATAAAATGTTTTAAATAAATAAATGGGAAGTGGACTGAAGCTGACAGTCTAGTTTCTACCAACCCTGCAATATAGTCTGGTATTGTTATGCATCTTTCAACATCATAGAGAGCACTGACTCTCAAAAGTTTGTATCCCCAAAATCTTGCTGGTCTCTAAGGTGCTTGTGAAGTACTGGGTCCAGAGACATGTTCAGTGAAATCACCTCATGCATTTATTTAGAGGTCAGAACAAGACTATCTAACCGGATTTACAGGTCCGCTTATATTCCCCTTCTCGACCGCACCCATGCACACACCCAACCCCTGTGATTGGTTATTTACAATGCCCCTGCCACCTATAGGTCTGCCTACAGATGTGGGCTTCCCCATTGGTCCCCATCTAGAATCCTCCGGGTCTATTGTCCTGCGAGTGAAGTTCGATGGCTTCGCCTGGCCGCGTGTTTGGCCGATCGCGTGCGTGGCTTAATGGTCGGGAGGTAATAGTGCTACTGCACTTGGACCTAGCTGTTCTACTGCAGACCAACACAGCTCCCCTCTGAAACTCCCACTTTTACACAAGAGTCAGTCTCCTGCCCTACTCCTAATGCTTGGAGAGCTAGTGACTGTTCTCTTAGTAGGATCTTGGCAAGAGGGCTGCAAAACTGGTCTCAACCCAGAGAGCCTGCAAAATTGATCCCAGGAGTAATGCTGTGGGCGATAATTCTATCTCAATGGGCTGTTTTTGCAATAAAAAAAATCTCTCTCGAGCTGCTTTCTCGTCTGTTGGAAATCCCGTTTTCCCCTTCATGGATGGGAAAACGTCTGCGGATGGAACAGCTCCCCTGATAGGGGTAATCCATCTCCTTCCCTCGCTATGCTGCAAGAGTTAACCTTAACACACACACCCCACGCCTGCATATCTCTTTCTTTTTTAAAAAAATAGTCGCTCTGTCGTTGATTTTGAGGGTCTCCCCATATCTGGTCACTTTTTTGTTTGTTTATTTGCAATAGCTGCCCTTGATTTCCAGGGAAATATGCCCCCCCCCCCCCCGGTAGGTTACAGCAAAAAACAAAACAAAACCTAATTAAGCGGCTCCTTGAATCAACGCCCATTTAATGCTCGCATTTAATTGAATACCAACGTTGGGTTGCATGCCGACCTGCTATTTTCGCGCCTAGCAAATTTAAGGCACAGAATGAACCTTCCAAGCCAAACCGGAAGTTGGGCTTTGAGTCAGACTATAGTTTTTCTACCTCTATGATCTTTATAGAGCTGGAGAAGGAATGTACACAAGGGGGGCATAGCCATTCGTTTCCAAGGCGGACTTCCGGTTTCTTATTAAAGCCTTGTCACTCTCCCGTTTGTGACTGCTGGTGGACAGGTACGGAGGCGATGTAAAAGACAGGAATCTTGTGGCACTTTAAAAACTAACAAAGTTTTATTCCAGCATAAATTTTCGTGGACTGAAGCTCACTTCTTCAAATGCAGTGAGTGGGTCCTCAGAATTTGCTACCATTTTACTCTACTGTAACCAAGTAAAGGCGCTCAGGATCCGGTGTGAGATTCTGTGGGTTCAAAGAGACTTTAAGCAGGTCCTCTACTTTTCCACAGAATTGCCACGGGGGCGGGGGGGGGGGGGGGGGATAACGTCTTGTGACACTGATGGAACTACGCCAAAAAACCAAAATCTCTGCTGCTGGAATGTGCTTGTGATGACAGAACAAGGAACTTCAGTGCTCTAGAAAGAAGACACTAGGAAAGTTCCTTGTCTCCAGCAAAACAATTGCTTCTCCCTTCTTAAACTTTCCTGATGCAATACAGTGGTCTAACAGCATCGTGTCTTCCCTCACAGTAAAAACAGAGACTAAGTTCACAATGGTTTGAAAGCCAGGTTCTCTAATAGAAGAGAAGAAGAGATTGGATTTATGTCCCGCCCTTCACTCACTTGGAGTCTCAGAGCAGCTTACAAACTCCTTTCCCTTCCCCACCCCACAACAGACACCCTGTGAGGTAAGTGGGGCTGAGAGAGTTCTGAGACAACTGTCCTTGAGAGAACAGCTGGTACAGAGCTATAGCTTGCCCAAGGTCATCCAGCAGCTGCAGGTGGGGGAGTGGGGAATCAAATTTAGTTCTCCCAGATTAGAGTCCGTGCACTTAACCACACTTAACCACTACACCAAACTGGCTCCCACTTTCTTAATGTATAAGAAAGTGTTAATCTTTTTTTAAAAAATCCTTGTAAACGGTTCCTGCATGATAAAGTATCTTCACTTTTAATTTTGCTTTTGGGGTGTTCTTCCATTGTCTATACAGTGTCCCCCATCTCCAAGTAGAAGCTAAATTAAGAGATCTTGCATGCCACCGGTAGTACCTTGAAATTTGTCCTGAATGTGTGCACTAACTTTAATTTTTATCTCAGTTATTATTGCAGCTTTACTTTTCTCCCTTGAAATGCAATGTGAGGCTGGAGTGGAGGTTTGTATCCGGAACATAGAATGATGTCCTGAAAATGCTTTTCATTCCAGTGTTTCAGTGTTCAAGAAAAGAGATTACATGGTATTTTGCATTCTTTCTCCTTTGAAAACAGATGCAGTATTCAGACTTGGTCCCTGGAAATGTGCTTTGATATGCACCAGTGAAAACCAGTGCGGTGTATTGGTTAGAGTGTTGCTCTAGGAAGTGGGAGAACCAGATTGCTTAGTGACCCAGTTGCTGGGTGACCTTGAGTCAGTCACACAATCTCAGCCTAACCCACTTTGCAGGGTTGTTGTGAGGATTAAATGGAGGAGAGGAGAACAATCGAAGCCACTTCGAGTCCCTATAGGGGAAAAGGTAGAGCAAAATGAAGTAAATAAAATACCAAATGTATTTCAATATCTGTATCTCAGTGTTCAGCGTAATTATATTACGTACTATCAGAATGAATACTGAATGGGCCAATAGTTACATCATAGTAATGATTTATTTCAGCCAACAAAACTAAAAATTCACACAATTTCGTACTGTTTATGCATTTATTATGTAGCAGAGAGAGAGAGAGAGAGAAAGCGCTTCTCATCCTAGTTTTTGCCTGTAAATGCCTCCTGGAGAAGTAAAATGCATTTTAAAAGTTTTATTTCCACAATATTAGCTATGGACCCTGCTGTTATCATTAGCAGGTAATCTGCATGTCAAATGATAGTAGGAACCCAAATGCACCACAGTTGGGTGCATGGAAGGAAGCAATTCTGCAAGACACCAGCTGAGAGTTAAAACCTCAGGCAGCAGCTTTCTGAGTTCATTTGTAGTAGTAAGAATTGCACAGTGTTAAGTGAAGCTTGTTCCACATTTCAGTGTCCTTTTTACAAGGTATGCAACAGCCAATATTAAAGTGTTTGTCTTTATGTCCAATGTGCTACTCGCGTTTGTCATCTCCTTTATTGTCATTCTTAAAGAGCACACTGTAAAAGCAACATACTAAGGCAAAAAAGTGCAAGGATTTTTCTAAAATTGAAATCCAAATCAATGAGTCTTCAAGACTGCAATGGCAACTCCTTCTGTTTTCCTTAGTGTAATCTGTATGTACAGCTGTGAATGATGTAAGCTGCTTTGCATCTCCATTGGGGAGTAAGTCCTGATATAAATGAATAGATGAATAATCAAGAGGGGTGGAATGAGACTCTGTTTTTTCCAGTGCCTTTTTATATAGTACAGGGGTGGCCAACCTGTGGCTCGGGAGCCACATGCGGCTCTTTCACACATATTGTGCGGCTCCTGGCAGGGCGGCTGGGAAAGCAAAGGAGAGGCATGCTTTTTCTCTCTTTCTCCCTTCCTTCCTTCCCTCCTCCCTCCCATCTATTTGCTTTCCTAGTTTCTCTCTCTCTCTTTCTTATAACCAGTTTTCCTCGTTTGTTTTTATTTTTGGCAGTCCCATTTAACGTTAATAAAAAGCAAATTTGCATATTTTTAAAAATAAAAACGTGTGTGTGATATTTGTTCCTGTCTTGCGGCTCTCAGACATCTCTATGTGGCTCTTACGTTTATTCTATGTGGCTCTTACGTTAAGCAAGGTTGGCCACCCCTGATATAGTAGATCATCAAAACCTTCTGAGCTGCCATGGGTGACTGCTGCTGGGCAAATGCCTTGAGTCACCATCTTGTTCCCGGTGCTTTTTATCAGCTGGATTCAAAATGCTTGCATAGGCTGATGACCTCATCGGCTTCATTTCACTTTCTCATTTAGTCTCGGAGCAGCAGTTGGCATCCTAACCCACTATCTCAATGCTGCTGTTGTCTAGATAAGGATGGGCCCAATGAAAAACTGAAGCCTGACAGGATTAAGAAAGCTAGAGTCGAGTCTAGTAGTAGCAGCAGCAGCAGCATTAGTACATTAGTGACCAACAAGATTTTTTGTGGGGGGATGTAAACTTTCGAGAGTCAAACCCCTTTATCAAAGCATCCTCTATCGAGATTAAGATACTGATAGATGGTGGTTCAGGCAACTTGTCAGAGTTGTGTATGGCTTTTCTAGATAGGTGCTAGAGCAGGGGTGTCAAACATACAGCCCGCGGGCCAGATCTGGCCCCTCAAGCTTCCAATCTGGCCTGAGAGCAATTGACTGTGCTGCTTCCTGCTTCTAACATCACAGCTCTTTTTTGGCCAGTCTCTCCTATTTCCTGCTTCAGAGGAGAGAGAGAAAGCCTTCCCTTGATTGACTGAAGGTTCCTCCCCCCTCCTCTGGGGAGGGAGGAGTAGGAGGAAAAGAGCTGGAGGGGGGGGAAATGGTGTCTTGTGGGACTTTTAAGAAGACCAGCAATGTTTTGTTCCAGGTATCAGCTTGTGTGTGCAACCATATTTTTTCTTCTTCAGAGACAGAGAGGGAGGGAAAGAGCCAGAGGGAACATGTCAGAGAGAGAGAGAGAGAGACTCCTGTGTTTAAGACCAAAAATATTTTATTCCAGGAATGAGAGAAAGAGAGACTTCTGTTGAAGACCAAAAATGTTTTACTCCAGGTATAAGCTTTTGTGGGCAAGCACACTTCTTCAGAAAGAGAGACGGAATCACAACTGTACCAGCTGTTCTCTCAAGGACAGTTGTCTCAGAGCTCTGTGAAGGGCAAGGTATAAATCCAATATCATCTTCTCTTCTAATCTCCCTTTGAAATTTCTTTGTCAGAGAACTGTTACTCTTAGGTCAGCAACTGAATGCCCTTGAATGTTAAAATGTTCCCCCACTGGTTTTTGAATGTTGTAGTTTCTGGCGTGATGTGGTCAGTGGGGTTGTGAAGAGTTAAACTCGACTGTGCAACTGAACAACAACAAGTTTCTAATAGTAGAAAGATTAAGAGTCCAGTAGCACCTTTAAAGACTAACAAAATTATGGTAGGGTATGGGCTTTTGTGAGTCACTGCACACTTCTTTAGACTTATTTCCATTTATTCTTTGCATCCTCCTGGACTAAATCCTCCTGTAACAAATTGAGACCTAGGTTTCCTGTCTCATTACCAATGCTGATATCTCTATGCCTCTGTATATCACACCAGTGCAGATATCTCCACCCATCTGCATATCACACCTAATCCAATCATGCCTGTTATTGCTATTTGGCATCTGAAGTTTATGGCTCCGGTACCTTGTGTTACATTTTGTGGCACACATGGCCCAGCTTGACAAAGTGACATTTATTGCAGATCCAGCCCTCATAACAAATGAGTTTGACACCTCTGTTCTAGAGGCTCTTGGTTCTGGGTCTGCTTCTGGATATGCAGATGTTGCCAAGGAAACCTTTCATCAGTTCACACAGATGAGGCAGTTATGCTCTTGCCTGACCACAGGAACGAGTAACCTGGCCAACATCAGGGCCAAGGACAAATTACTTCAACTTCCTACATGGAGCTGCTCTTACTGATGATCTGGAAACTTCAGCTCACACAAAATTACAGAGGAGCTGGAGAGCATATAAATCCAATTTCTGCTTCTCGGTCTAGTGTAAAGTTTATTTTTAAAGCCCTACAAAATCTCCATATGAGGAGATCATCTGAGGGGCTTTCCTTTCCCTTCCTTTTGAGAGGTGTGAGCCAGTGTTGCCCAAGGCGCTGCATTCTCTGTAATGTGCAGGCACTATTGCGGAACAATTTCTCCAGGGAGAGCTGCCAAGGAACCTCATTATTTAGTTCTAGGCGTGTCAGAAAAAACATTCTTGTTTCCCCAGACTTCTAAGTTTCTAGATCTTGAGTTCTAGGAGTAACAGCACTATCTGATGTGATTCTGTTTGGCATTTGCCTCTGCTGTGGGTGTTCTAGGTTTGCATTTTTACTGTTTTCAATTGTTTCATGCAGAAAGGTGATACATAAAATTTTATAGGTTGATAGATGTAGGAAGGGGAGAGAGGATGTACTGTGTATATTTACAGTGTCTGTCCAAAACAGTCATATTTAGGTGTATACTCTTGTAGTATATACTTTCCTAAATACAGCATTGCTTCCTTACAAAGGCTATAAGGTGCAATGGTGTAAAGGAATCTGACATCTAGATGAGGCCTTACACCAGGACTCTGCAGTAAATAGTATCTTCCCTCAAGAATATATACGTTTTCTAAATCAATACAGAAAAACTAATAATGCTTATGCCCAGGGCTTTTTTTTGTAGAAAAAGCCCAGCAGGAACTCATTAGCATAATAAGCCACACCTAACAGCAGAAACTCATTAGCATGTAAGGCCACACCACTGGCAGCACAGCTTATTAGCATATTAGGCCACACCCCCGTGTCATCAGAAGAGTGGTCATCCAGCCACAACCACCGTTTGCTTCTTATTCTGTTCACCTTGTTTGTTGTCAAAACCCAGGGCTTTTTTCGTAGCAGGAATTAATTTGCATGTTAGGCCACATACCCCTAATATAGCCAATCCTAATGAGTTCCTGCTGTTGGGTGTGGCCTATTATGCTAATGAGTTCCTGCTGGGTGTGGCCAACTCAGGAGCCAGCCGGAACTCCGTTCCTGTGCGTTCCTGCCCAAAAATAGCCCTGCATATGCCTCACATTTATGTATAACTTTGGTGAAACAATGTCTTATTGCCATATGGTTTGGTCCAATATATTTTTCCTGAGTAGTGAAAAAAAGTGTCACCTCTATCATACAATAGACTATTTAATATTTTTATTTAGGTCAAATAAGGTAGTGGTGTCTGTTTTAATCATTACCTATTTTAATTGTGATATTTGATGGAAGCAAGATATTTCTTAGACTTGAAAGACTGTACAAACACACACACACAAACACACACACACTTTTTTTTGGTTGTACAGCTGCAATCATTTATTTTATTAACATCTAGGATTTGCTTTCCTGAAAGAAAATATAGATTTCATGAGCTGCTGTATGACCTCCAGTATCTGTTGTCAGATGGAGCTGCATCAGATTATGTGGAATTTTTCTCTTAATAGATCATGTGACAATACTACATTCTCACTGAATGTGAGATCAGATTACCAAAAGACAACATGGCCATATCCTGTGGGGCCATTTAAAACAGGTGTCTACAAATAGTTTGTGAGTCAGATGGTAAGTGGAGGCCTGGAGTCAAAGGAACAGCGCAAGTAAATAGCTTTTATGAATCTGTAATGCAATTGTGAAGAGCCCTAGCGGCATGATCAGACACACTAAAAATACAAACATTCCATAAAAGAGTTTCTGAGTGTACTACAATATTTTATTCTAAAGCAGAAGTTTTCTAACTGTGCTGTAGTGATGAGTTTGCGTATGGGGGTATAAAATCATGGTTTTTTTTGTTTTGTATTCACCTGACAGTCCTAACTGTAACCCCAAAACCCCAGGTTTCCTTACTTGTTCAATTCTGCCACCAGCACTTTTTGCAGCTTATTTACTGATTGTCTTCAGATGCTGTGTCACCACATCAGCCAAAGCTGCAGATGTCCCATGCTGCAGATCCCTTACTAAAGAGGAAAGGTAGTACAGGGTTAGATCACTGTCCTCTGCTTTCAGGCTAATAATATGCTGATTAAGTGAATCATGCTGGCTCTGCCCAGCCCATAATAAGCCTTTTGTGCATCATGGCTATAGAATATACCAGGAGAAAAAACCAGGACTGCTGTAGTACTCCTCAAGACTACTCACCACCTCCAGCACTCCTCAGCTAAGGACAGTATATGCCATTTACTTTCGTGGCTCACAGAACCAGATTGTTAATAAGTTTGTTTTCTACTGTGGACTCATTGATATGAATGCTGGTGCTTATCCTGAAGTTTTATAAGTAAACTAGGAATAAGGCCCATTGTGGGAATAAATACAATGGGCTCTAGAAAGAGGCTCTGGGCGAGTGCTCTGGGCCTTGGCCGATGGGTAGGGGAGGAAAGAGGCAAGGCATGTTTAGAAGGCAGCTGTTGGGAAGGGAATGGGAGAAAGGGGGAAATGGGGGGTAGGTTACAAAAGAAGGGGGGCAGATTGACAGAGAAGGAATGGGGGCAAAAGATATGGAGGTAAATTGACAGATAAGGAAAAGGGGAGAAAGAGAGGGAAGATTGATAGAGGAAGAAAGAAGAAAGCAACTCCCTTTATCTCAACTTCCTTCCCTCTCCGTCTCAGCTACCTCTGCACCCTTGGCACTCCACTACTCCCCCCTTGCTGTCTTCCCACCCCCCAACCCTTGGCATTTACCTCCCCCCCTTGCATGGGGATTTCAGGAGCATTCCCAGGGTGGGCAGGGATACCCCAAGCCCCACGCCCAAGATCGACCATCCAGCTGGCTATCCCTCTCCCTCCCCTCCAGCCCGATTTAAAGGGCTTCAGCTGATCATCGGGGACCACGTGGCCTGCTGACCAGCTGGAGGGCCCTTTAAATCTAGCAGGATGGAGGGAGGGGGGATCGTGGGCTGCATGCTCAGCTCATAAAAAGGCCCTTTAAAGGGTCTTTTTGTGAGTAGGGTGGGGGACGTGGCATGTGGGGCTGCGGGAAATCAGTTCTGCGCTCTGCAGTCCCCAACCTGCTTGCAAAAAGACCCTTTAAAGCAGGGGTGTCGAACTCATTTGTTATGAGGGCTGGATCTGACATAAACGAGACTTTGTTGGGCCAGACCATGTGTGTCATAAAATGTAATGCCACGTAGCAGAGATACAAATTTTATAAAGGACACAAACACAAATATTTTTTTTAACTTAAAATAAAAACATGCTTGAAACATTAGCACTCTTGCAATATTTTGTTTATTTAACAGTATCTGATGACTGACACCCTCTTGCTCTGAATTATTACTGCATCACAATGTCTGTGCTGTTGCAGTCTTGAGTATGCTGTTCAGGTGTGTAACTGTAAGCTGCAAACCTACTTTTGATTTATTGACATTCAACACAGAAATCTCATGCGCAGAGTTCTGAGTCTAGGACCCAGGGGGAAACATGAAATGGCTGAGCAATTGAGAGAGTCTGGCGAAGCAAGCTATGATGCAGCAGCAGCAACAAAACTGGAAGCGGGAGATGGCCAGTTCCAGTGTGGGCCTGATAGAAGCCCTCCGGGGGCCTGATCCGGCCCCCGGGCCGCATGTTTGACACCCCTGCTTTAAAGGGTCGTTTTGCAAGCCAAGCATGAGGCCTGACACCACCCCTCTCCCTCGCTCCTATTCACGGGTCATTTCTTAGAAAAAGAGGTGCAGCAGCTCATTAGCACAACTCAGCATAACTTATTTGCATATGCCACACCCCCTGACATCACTGGAAGTATGTCAGAAGGCAGGGAGGGAGGAAGAAAGAAAGAAAGAAAGAGCTGGTAGAGATGGGACAGCTACTAATCCAAGCCTCAGAAATACCACTATTCTGGGAGGATAGCTTCAGTGGTGGCTGAAGCCTTCAGAAGGCTGGTCGGAGGAACAAAGACCTTTCCAGTATTTTCCTGCAGCCATTACACAAGCAGGCATTCCCCCGCTGGGGAAGGGGCTGGCACCAACTCCCGGAGCTGCACTTCCCCGAGCTCCTGCTCGAAATGACCCCTGCTCCTATTAGATTTAAAGGACTCTCCAGCTTGTCGGTGGGCCACATGGTCCCATCCAATTAGCTGAAGCCCTTTAAATCAGGCAGGAGGGGAGGGAGGGGGGTGGCTGGGTGGGTGGTTGCTTTTGGGGTGGGGCTTGGGGGCAGGGCTTCCCTTGCCAGCTAGCTGGCTGGGGGCAGATTGAAGTGCCCCCAGAAGTGGGGGAACTGCCATCCAAACTGGGGGGCTGGCAAACCTACTTGGCATTCACTCCCCCCCACCCTTGCTGTCTTCCAACCCCCCAACCCTTGGCATTCACTCCCCCCACCCTTGCTGCTTCCACAACACCCACTTCAGCCGTCATCGACTGAGTGGGGAGAAGGCAACTTTGGGTGTCGCAGGCGAGCCCTGGGCGCAGTCAAAGCCAGAGGCCAGCAGAGCCCCATCCAGGGGCCTTCATTCCTGGCAGGGCCATAGCCAGCGTGGAGGCAGCACAGGCAGTGCCCCCTATCGATTTTGCAACACCCCTATCAATTTCGCTGTGCCCCCACTCCAATCTCTCCCTTTCATCAAAAATTTTGGTGGCTACCTCCTCATCCCAGTCACTCCCTTCAAACTAACTAAGCATGTATAAAATAAGCAGGTTTTCCCCTCCAAAGTGTTATCTCGTATCTCCTCCTCCTCCTTGCTCCTCAGCCCACAGGAGGCTGAGGACAAACAAAACAAACCTTCCCTCCTTTCTTAACTGCCTGCCCAAGAAACCACTGAGCGGGTCTTGTAGTTCGTCTCTCTCCTTTCCTTTTGTTGTTGTTGTTCAGTTGCACAGTGGAGTCCGACTCTTCGCGACCCCATGGACCACATCACGCCAGGCCCTCCTGTCCTCTGCTGTCCTCCAGAGTTTGCTTAATTTTACGTTTGTTGCATCGATGACACTGTCTAACCATCTCATCCTTTGCCATCCCCTTCTTCTTTGACCTTCAGTCTTTTACCTTCAATCTTTCCCAGCATCAGGGTCTTCTCCAGTGAGTGCTTTCCTTACTACCCAGTAAACAGACTGTCTACACACACACAATGATTAGAGCTAAAGTTGGGGCCAGCTCACGTATTTCCATTTTGTAGGCGCCGCAAAGGGGTTTGCAGAGGGGTAGGGGATGGATTTCTCCCCCTCCCCGATTTGGAATCCAAATAAATGCTTCCTCCTGGGCTCAGCCCCACCATCTGCAGCTCTTCTCCCTTCTCCCAATGCTGCAGAAATCCCCAGTGGTTGGTGCGGAGCACTGGAGCCAGGGGCTTGCTGCAATCCAGCACTTAACTGGTTTCCAGAAAGTTTGAGTATGGTGGCACCTTTAAGACCAACAAAGTTTAATTCTAAGTATAAGCTTTTGTGGGCATGCACACTGACCTCCAGCCTTGTTATTATGCAAATGAGTTTTGGTTTACACCATAGTTGAATCCTAGTTTCTAGAGAAGTGATAAGGGGTTGGATCCAATGATTCATCAATGAAAGAGTCTAATGATCACGGCTTTTCCCCTGGCCCCCCTCCCCGCAGCAGTCCTGCCCAACCCTATTCGCGGGATCATAGGACCCATGTAGGTCAGGAAGCTGCAGTGGGAGAGTGAAGGGGGAGAAATTAACTCTTGCTTCTCCGTGAGTACAGCCTTGCATTCTGCATAGCTGTTAGTCCACATGGGCCCTGTGACTCTGGAAACAAACTCTCAGAAAGGACAGCTGTACGGAGGGAGGGTAATGCAGGGGAGGTCTGTGTTCTTTGTATTTGTGGGTTACTGGTTCCAATTATGGTCTGCTGCAAAACAGGAAGTCTTCAGTTTACTACTGCAATCCTAAAAAGATTTCAGTGGGCTTAGACTGGAGTAACCCTGTTTGGGATTGCACTGTAAATTAGTCATGCAAAAAAAGGAGAGAGAGTGAGAATGTACAAACCTAAGAATTTCCAAACCTTGTTCTTTTAATCAGGGGTCCGTTGGGGCAGGAGCGAGGTGGAGCGAAGCTCCGCCAGCTCAGGATTGGCCACTAGGGCAGCCACGGGCCGAATCAGATTCTCTAATCTGATTCAGCCCGCTGCTGAATTGCCGCCGAAATTCAGCGGCAACTTTAAAAGCCACTGGAGGGAAGGGGGTTTGAGGGAGAGGCTCCAAACTTGCAGGGTAGCTGCTGGAGCCTCTCCTCGAAATGCCCACCAAGTTTCAAGAAGATTGGACCAGGGGGTCCAATTCTACAGGCCCCCAAACAGGTTGCCCCCATTCCCTCCATTGTTCTCTATGGGAGGAAAAAAGTTTACATTTTTTCCCATCATAGAGAACAATGGAGGGGATGGGACAATCTGTTTGGGGGCCCATAGAATTGGACCCCGTGGTCCAATCTTCTTGAAGCTTAGTGGGTATTTCGAGGAGAGGCCCCAGCAGCTACCCTGCAAGTTTGGAACCTCTCCCTCAAACCCCCTCCCCTCCAGCCCCTCATATACCCTATGAGTTTTTGCCATTGATTTCAATGGCCCATAGGGTATAATGGGGCTGAAACTGACGTTCCCTTTCTTTTTTTTTGTAATAAATTTTATTATTTTCTAACACTATTACATCTTTTTCTTATACAAACCCTTTTTCAATAATACATCCATTTTTTGTTCTATTGTATAATCTTGTTATCATCTTGTAATGGTGGTTTCCCACCACATCTGAAGCATTTAACATTTTCAACGTTAACCATTCTTTATATGCATATATATATATTTTACTTTCCTGGTAACGACGTATACAACCTTATAAAACTATCCATCATATAAATTCTTATTTTCTTATACAATTCTAAAAATATCCTTATTTTCTAACTGCCATTTATACATTCAAATATCTCTTTTTAATATTATGTCCAAGTATAAATGTAATTTTTCATATCCCAATATTGTTCAACATATTCTTTCAAATCTTTCCAATCTTCTAAGAAAGTCTCTGAGTACAGATTATTCAATTTTCTCGTCCATTTGTCTATTTCAGCCATGTACAACAATTTTTTCAACCACTCCCACACCTCCGGTATTTTTCCACCTTTCCAGTTCTGCGCATAGACCATTCTTGCCGTTGTAATCATATACCATATTAGTGTCCTTTTTTTAACATTTATCTCTTCTAATTTAAGTCCAAGCAGTAACAATTCCGGCAATTTCTTAAATGTGCATTTCAAAAAATTTTCCATTTCTGTATGTATCATAGACCAGAAGGTCTTTGCTTTATCACAAGTCCACCACATATGGTAAAAAGAACCTTCTTTTTTTTTTTCATTTCCAACATTTGTTTGACATATTTTGATTAATATTTGCAATTTTTTTGGCGTCATATACCATCTATGTAACATTTTAAAACAATTTTCTTTTAAGTTATAGGATGTAGAAATACTCATAGCATTTTTCCATAGAAATTCCCAAGATGACATTTCAATATCTTTGTTTAAATTTATCGCCCATTTTACCATTTGTTCTTTAACCATTTCATCTGCATTAAACCATTTTAGCAAAATTTTATACATTTTGGAGATCATTTTTCCCCCTCCTTCTTCCCAAATTTGCTCAATTTTGTTATTTTTTTCTCTAAAACCAGTTTTTTTTATCATTCTTATAGAGATCATACAGTTGTCTATATCTCAACCAACCATAATCAAAGTCTATCAAATGTTGTTCTTTCAGTACAAATTCTTTACCTTGTCTTATTAATAAGTCTTTATATTTCAGCCAGTCCTGTCCTTTAAAATGCGATAATGGGTTTAACACTTCTGCTGGAACTATCCACGTAGGTATTTCTTCTAAGAAAAAGTTCTTATATCTTGTCCATGTATCCATTAGTGTTCGTCTCAAATAATGGTGTTTAAACGAAACTGACATTCCCTTTCTGACACACTTCTGGTGATGTCAGGGGACGTGGCATATGATAATGAGGTATGCTAATGAGGTATGCTAATGAGCTCCTGCAGCTCTTTTGCTAATGAGGTATGCTAATGAGCTCCTGCAGCTCTTTTTCTACGAAAGGACCCCTGCTTTTAATCATGTTTGTTGTCACAGAGCCAGTTTGGTGCAGTGGTTAGGAGCATGGACTCTAATCTGGGAGAACCGGGTTTGATTGCCTACTCCTCCACATGCAGCTGCTGGTGTGACCTTGGGTCAGTCATAAGTTCTCTCAGAGCTGTTCTCTCATGAGCAGTTCTCTAAAGAGCTCTCTCAGCCCCACCTTCCTCACAGGGTGTCTGTTGTGGGTAGGGGAAGGGAAAAAGATTATAAGGTGCTCTGAGACTCCTTTTGTGTAGCGAAGGGCAGGATATAAATCCAATCTCTTCTTCACATTTGAATGCAGCCAGTGGCTTCCATTTAAGTAGACCTCACTATACTTTTTTTTTTGTATCCCCAACTTTAGCATGGTTTTATTTTGTTTTTTTTTAAATCTCATTTTTAGCCACATGGTTCATGAGCTAGTTTACAAAGGATGAAAAATAGTAATTGACACAATTAAAATAGCACCCATTAAGAGTGACAGCCATTTAAAAATATTAGAAACAGCAGTATACTAAAGGAGATAATTAATAATATCTGGAGTATGGGAAGAGAAAGCAAACAAGAATACTAAACTAATTCAAGTGAACAAGGAAATTTCAACCTGGTGCTTAAAACTAGAGAAACTACTCCCTGGATATTCTATACACATTCAAACATTACTCACTGTTAGAATTGTATCTATTAGGCACTCTCCTTTTCCGTAGATTAACTGAGAGCCAGTTCGGTGTAGTGGTTAACAGCGTGGACTCTAATCTGGGAGAACCGGGTTTGATTCCCCACTCCTCCACTTGCAGCTGCTGGATGACCTTGGGCAAGCCATAGTTCTGGCACAGCTGTTCTTGATAAAGAGCAGTTTCTGTCAGAGCTCTCTCAGCCCCACCTACCTCACAGGGTGTCTGTTGTGGGGAGGGGGAGGGGAAAGAGTTTGTAAGCCGCTCTGAGTGAAGGGTGGGGTATAAATCCAGTCTCTTCTCTTCTTCCTCTTCCTCTTCTTCTTCTTGATTAAAAAAGCTACCAAATCAAAAATGAAGCTACTGGATTCAAACTGGTTCTTCCCCATCATCAAGTTACCCCAGGCCCAAAGAGTATCCAGCTATCCTCAACCAGAGCCAGGGCTTTTTTCAGCCCTGGCGTTGACCTGGTGGAACTTTCTGCCGCATGATATCCATGCCTTGCGAGACCTAATGCAATTCCACAGGGCCTGCAAGACAGAGATCTTCTGCCAGGCCTATGGTTGAGGACAGAAACGGTCTCCATCTAGCCTGGCTTCTTCCTTCCATCTCCCCCCACACGGCAATGACACAAATTGGTGTACCTTTTATGTGCTGTCTGTAAACTGTTATTGAATTGCTTAAGATGTTTTGTTTTAACTTGTCTGTGAATATTGTTTATTTGGAAGTGCTGTTCCCCACTCTGAGCCTTGTGCACAGGGGAGGGCAAGTTACAAATTGAATGAATGAATAAATAAATCAATCATCTAGTTTCTACCAGATTTACCTGAACTCAGTTTCTCCCTTAACCCATCACTGTGAATAACCTTTATCTTATCCATGATCTTGGCAAACCAATAAGCGCCTATTTCCCCCAGAATTGAAGACTGAAATAATACACATCCCTTATCCAAGTTTGAAATAATAATTCCATCTAGCTGCAGTGGAACAATCACCAGGGCATCTATTGATTCCCACTGTGTATGTGAGGGAGAGTGGGGAATTCCAGCCTATGACAGCTCTGGTCATATTGGCCCCTCTTGATTTCAACTGACTTAACAATTTCTCTGACTGCCAGCGCTATCACCAACCAAGCTATTGAAAACTGAGAAGGGGAATGTGTAAGGAAGACAAGATGTAAAGAGGAGGAAAGATTAGTTGTCAAGAAACATGAAAGTGGTATAATTAACAAAGCATTGGCTGCATATTTATTTTGTCCCACTATCACATCAGGCTAAACAGGTTTTGCACATATTTGAACCCCTTACAAATTCACACACCATTTACCAAAGTTGGCAAAGAATCTATGTGTCCTGGATGACTTTTTACTCTTTCATGTCACCTTCAAGCTTGCTCCAGCCTAACAGTAAGTAGAGGAAGAGAATTTAGGAAGTGCATTTCTTCTTAGACCTGCACGACAAGGTGAACCTTCCGAATCTCTTTAAGACTTTAATCCTGTGTACACTTTCCGGGAACAAGTCCCATTGAACACAATGGGGATTATTTCTAAGTAAACATGCATAGGATCAAACTGCAGAAGAGAAATATGTTGAGAAGTTTTTAATTAATGCACTGTGCTAAGTCTGTTCAGAAAAGATCAATACATTGCTGGGGGGGGGGGGGAGATTTCTCCGCTAAACAAGCATAAAAGGCAGAGAGCCCTCTACCCCACTGTAAGGATGGGTGGTTCATTCCAGCCTGTGATGACAACCTGTTATTCACTCATACACCGTGTGAACTGCTAAGTGTAAGAGGATTAATCTTAAGGGACTATATATTAAGTACTGCTTTCAGAAACAAATCCTGACATCGTGAGTCATCTAAGACCTTTCTGTGACCTATTGTTTAAGCAAGACTTGGGCATTTCTATATTAGTGTGACTAATGTCTGGTGACGAGAAATGTGGGACCTAGAGGTAAGTGTGGGCAGAGTACTGGGAGGAAGCTAAATACAGAAGGCCTAACAAGTACTTTAAGAGGCGGAAAATGCTATGGATAGTAATTAAAAACATCACCCATTTCACAATGCTGTTTCAAGCCGTTGGTCACCGGCTGCCAGGAATGATTTGAGAAGTGTGCGATACTTGCCGAGCACTAGGACTGCCAGCTCCTGGTTGGAAAATTCCTGGAGATTGGGGGCAGAGCCTGGGGAAGGCGAAGTCTGGGAACAGAAGGCAGCTCAGCAGGGATGTCATGCCATAGAGTCCACCTTCCAAAGCTCCCATTCTCCAGGAGAACTGATCTGTGTAGTCTGGAGCTCAGTTGTGACTCCAGGGGCACTCCAGGCCCTCCCTGGAGGTTTGCAACCCTTCTCAAACACTGGTGGGGCTCTATTTGGATGGAGAGAGTAGAAGCAGTTCCCACAGTAGTGCTTGAATGACCAGCAAAGAGCAACAGGCCAAGGTCAAGCATTTAGATCATGCCTGAACAATCAAGAACCTTCATACAGTCTCAGGATTCGGTGTTGCGTTTCCCTAATTCCCTTTTGCACCTATCTAAAGAGGGCTCCAAAGCTTGAATGTACAACCACAGGTAATCAAGCCATGTCTCTAATGGTGCAGTTTGGTAATTCTAAGCTCTTAACTGAATGGACTTGTAGTGGGCCTAATAGCCCAAACTAGCCCGATTTTGTCAGAGCTTGGAAGCTAAGCAGAATCAGTCCTTTGTTTAGAGACCACTAAGGAAGACCGGGGTCACTGGGCAGAGGAAAGCAACGGCAAACCACCTCTGCTCATCTCTTGCTTTGAAAACACAATGAGGGTGCCATTAGTTGACTACAACTCAATGGCACACATTATCTTAACTTAATGGGGTCCTCTTTCATCATTAATTAGAGAGCCAGTTTGGTGTAGTGGTTAAGTGTGCGGACTCTAATCTGAGAGAACCGGGTTTGATTTCCCACTCCTCCACTTGCACCTGGCTGGATGACCTTGGGCAAGCCATAGCTCTGTACCAGCTGTTCTCTCAAGGACAGCTTGGGAAAGGATTCTCTCAGCCGCACCTACCTCACAGGGTGTCTGTTGTGGGGAGGGGAAGGGAAAGGAGTTTGTAAGCCGCTCTGAGACTCCAAGAGAGTGAAGGGCGGGGTATAAATCCAATCTCTTCTTCTTCTTCTTCTTCTTAATTATAGACATTTCCCAGAATGCACTGGGTGGAATGAATTATAAGAATAAATTGGTAAATTGGATGGAGTTCACCCACATCTAGGGACAGTTTGCATTTGTGTCCCCCCCTCAAGTGACTGGGGCCCAAAGTTTGGTCATGATGGCACCACAGTATGTCATATCCTGAGATTCTTGGAATCTTTGACTGACAATATCCCATGTAATCAACAGGCAACCCTACATAGTGTTATGTTTTATGTTTGCTGAGTATCTGAACATACCTGAAGAGAAATCTTATATAGTCTGGATATTTGTAATATGTGCTATAATTAATTGATCAAGTAGTTATATCAGTTCCAATACAGAATGTGCTTAAATGCACATATATAATTCTTGTATATGCAGGGATCCTCAGACAGTTCAGTGGAGGGTCACAAACAGGATTGCCAGCTCTGCACTTGCAAATTCCAGGACTCTAGGGAGGAGGAACAGTCAGGGACACTGTGGCTTCACTTTCACGTAGTCATAGAGATTGGGGCAGTTCCTAGAGCACTGTGTATGTGCAGATGATTGAGGGTGGGGTGAAAGTCTGCCCATCACAGGCAGGCAAATGTTAAATCTGATGACAAAATATGTAAAACATGGGTAACATCTGGCCACAATAAATTGCCAAAGACACTTTCATTGTGGACATAAACTTACAGTACAATTTCCAGAACATTTCCCATAGTAATATGTTAATGAAACATAATGATTTAATTTTCACAGGGAAATATATATTGACATTTAAATTAGAGCCTGTAAATGGAATCTTTTGTTTTCCAGGCTGAATTGATATGCCAGATTGAGTCAGCAACAACTCACTAATTTCAGTTAATTTATTAAGTTCAGCTCTGCCTCGTCTTTAATTGTCAGTAATCACTGTCTCTCCCCTATGAAAGCTCCTCTGCGGTCTAGACGGTATGTATGTCTTTGAGTGATACAGAACTGGAGATTGCCATTAGCCATTAATGTAGCAGACTGAGTCCCTGAAGCATGTAGTCTCCATCCTCGTTTTAGTGCTTTCGCCACCTGTCTCTCATGCTTATCGTATTGCGCTTTAGTGACAGTGAATGAGATTCCCTTATCGTTCTTAGTTTAGTTCACTCATTGCCTCACAAACATGGCAGCAAACAATAGAGCTTGTCTCTTGCCTATGACAAAGAAGATATACATCTAGAAAGTGCTTAATATCAGTCTTTTTCATTCTGGTACAATGATTTATATAGTTTCATTACTTCACGATTGGGAGAGACTCAGAAGACATAGCAGCATGTGTGGTTAAATCTAGTCTAAAATAAATTACCTCAGATTAAAGGACAAAGAGCATTAGGGTGTCTTGTATTTTTTTGCTTCCTCTACCTCACAGATAGCGATGCTGTTTGTTTACCACTAATCAGGTTCTTGTGTTGCTGGGACATATGGCTAATAAGACCTGTGCCAAACACTAAAGAAATAGTGGCAATCAAACTCAAGCCTATGGGTTGGTTGGGAGTTCCTTATGCTGTAACACTGCTGAAGTGAATGAACCTGGGTGGGAATAAGTCTGGATGGGAAATCATTAGAGGACCCATATCAGAAGATTTAATGTTCCTAAGAAAAAGCAGGCTATAAGAATAAATGACAATTACTACCCTTCATACAGTACCTAATGCTGAGACTAACAATAAATCTGCAATCCTAAACAAACTTTATTTAATTACTTAATTTATACCCTACCTTTCCAATGTCAACCCAAAGCCCATTGTTCTCTTCTCCTCCATTTTATCTTACCCCGTGAGGTAGATAAGGATGAAAATATGGGACTGGCTCCAAGGCCACCCAGCAAGCATCCACGGCAGAGTGGGGATTCAAACCTGAGTCTCCTAGATCTTAGTCCAATACTTTAACCACTACACCGGGTCTTATTGTATCATCCTTCATTGTACTGCAATAAAGATGCCTTATCTTGAACTTCATTCAGCAACAGTTCATCTTGACGCAGCCTCACAATGTTAAATTGGGAAAGGCTGTGGCTCAGTGACAGAGCATCTGCTTTGCATTCAGAAGGTCCCAGGTTCAATCCCCGGTACCTCTATTTAAAGGATCTTGCAGTAGGTGATGTGAAAGACCTCTGCTTGAGAACCTGGGAAACTGCTGCCAATCTGAGTAGACAATACTGATTTTGATGAACCAAATGTCTGAGTCAGTATAACACATGTTCATGTGTTCAAACTCTGTGAGGAAACTTATCAAGCGATCCTAAGCAGATGTTTTGGGAAGTCCCATTTTATTTAGTGGTACTTAGTCCTAGAAAAATGTTCTTAGGATTGCAGTCTTAGTCTGAGAGATCTCATCTTGTCCAGGATCATTCAATGAGCTTCATAAAATGTCTCACAATTTCATTTCGAACTTTCCTTACTCAGACCCTTGGTAGCTATACCAGACTGACGTTTTGTATTCACATTTATGTGTGTGTGTGCTGTGCATGTGTATAACATACATTTTGTACACTTACTTTGTGATAATTTGTTATATTGCCCCACATTCTGAGTTGTGTTTGTTGTACACAATCCATGGTCAGACTGACTGAAGAAAACTCATTTCAACATTTGCAAACCGGTGGTCTGAGATTTGCAGTTAATTGTAGAGAAATAGAGGAAACTGAAATGTAAGGCTAAAATGAGTCAGACCACTAGTTTATCAAGTTCAGCATTATATGTTCTGATTGAAAATGGCTCTCCAGCATCTCAGACAGAGGTCTTTCATATTAAAGGACCTAGTCCTTTAAACTGGAGATGCGGGGGACTGAGCCCCTGGACCTTCTGTATGTAAAATGCAAAGGTACAAAGTACATAGATCCAATAGTCATTAACAGTCTGATATCTTTGAATCAGTCATTAATGTATTAACATGAATTGTGCTTAAAATCCTGAGCTCTGACAACTCAGCCATCACATCACACAACTTGTCATTTACTGCAGTTACAATTCAACAGGTATACAAATGTGTAAGAACAAAACTTTTTGAATAATATCCACATTCACTCACCATAAGTTAGTGGAAATGTTTGACAAACTTTATCAAGACCTAATCATTGTAAAATGCAAGTCTTTTAAACAGTGTAGAGCTTTTTCCAGAATCATTAATCATGAACCTTATAAACTTGCTGCAATTCAGCTGGTGAGGAGCTCCATCCAGGTCTAATGAATGTAAAACTCCAATCCAGCCAATAATATCACAATCCAACTGGTAAAGAACTGCAAAGTTCCAGTCCAATAATTCAACAGGCAACGCTGGGGTGCCGGCTCCTCACCTATTTTGATACATAATCTTCTTCAAAGTCAAACAGACTTCAAGATACCTGGATTAAAAATATCCACATGAGACTTACTACTGAACTATTCCACATAACCTAGTGAGCTCACTATTATAAATAGCTACAATAAACATACAATTCTTCAAAATTATACAATACATATTCAAAATAACACTAACATGTCAATATAACAAATCCACCAAAATTATAAAGAGCTCATAAATCATGTCTGTATAGTGAACCAAGAGCATCCAGCATCACTCACTTCAATGTGAAATTCAAAGGCAACAGCTGTAAGTCTCATGTACCTCTTATGCTCATATCTTAAAGTCACAGCAGGCTGATTTTCACCATAGTACTTAAACATGAGAAGTTAAATCCAATTTTTCATTTAATCCTGAGGGATACTAGGAACCAAAAATCCAAAATCCAAATAAATCCAAAAATCTTCCTGTTGCTATAAAAGTATGGGTATGTCAAACTGGTTATAGAGATGTCTGAATAATTTCTCAGTTACAAAGAACCTAAAATCTGTGGGCTTGTGTTTATTGGAAACAAAATGCATCACTAAAGCATCAACGCATCAACTTTCCATTCCTAATTCTACTGTGATGTTCTGACATGTGTGCATGTAACTGTCAAGCAGTCATGCTCCCATATGACAATTTGCAAGGACAAATCAAGATATACACCACACTGGCTGAATTACAATCTGAAAAATTAGATAAAACAATTCTACATTCCTCAAGGGGGTGTATAAACTCTTGAATGACTAATGCCTGAATACAGCTCACACATCACTTAAGTTTATAATGTCCAGTCCTATGGGAAGGAGACTCTAATGTCTTTGAATCAGTGTGTGCCATCATGTCCTTGATAGACTTAGTCCTCCTATACCTTATCTTGGGAGGTGCCTTACACCCCAGAACATCACTCTGTAAATGCTAGTGTTTATACACAACAAGGGGGGGGGTGCGATATTCGTGGGGGGGAGAAGCTGACAGCTGCTCCTCCTTCCTCCGCCCCCTTCCCCCCTTCCCCTGCCCCCTCCCCCCCAGAGACTTCCGGCGTGCCGAGCCTCTTCAGCCGCCCGCCGAGGCTCCCCCCTGTAAGGCGGTGGCGGCAGGGAGACCGCTGCCTGCCGAGGCTTTCCCCCACCTTCAAAACGGTGGTGGCGGTGGCGGCAGGGACACCCACCGTCCACTGAGGCTTCCCCCCCTCCCTGCTTTCAAAACAGCGGCGGGGGGCCTGCCGCAGAGACCTGCCGCCCGCCGAGGCTCTTCCCTCCCTCCCCCCCGCAAACAGCGGCGGCGAGTCCTCGTCACGCTGTTTCCCACCCCCTCCCCTACAGCAGCCACAGCGTTCTCTGCGCATGCGCGGAGAACACTTTAACTTTTGGGGGGATTTAAAGATCCCCCGAAAAGTTTTTTAAACATTTAGGATTTTTCTGCACATGGGGGGAGTGCCCCCCGTGTGTAGAAACCCCCCCCAAGTGCCCCCCCGCGTGGATTTAGGTATCCGCACGGGGGAGGGTACTTGGGAATTAGATATATAGATTCTCTTGATTGACTCTGATAAAAATGAAAACTCTAGGGAGAAAAAAGTTTATTGTCTGAGGGTTTGGATCGAACATTAAACAAATCTTGTCATACTCTCTTACCAGCCCTTCTTCATGTGGCCTGAACAACCCTATGGGGATAGTCCTTAGTTTTGAGGACAAAATATCAGATTGAACATAATAATCATCTAATTCAGATGAATTGTGTTTAATGTTAAGAAACTGGTCTTACGGTGAATCATACTGTAAATGTATAGGATGATGACTGGTATAAGGAAGTAATGAGTTTCTATCAGTGGGTTTGGAATTTTTTTTTAGTAAATAATCTGTTGTCCTGCACATACACCTCCGTATCCAAAAACACTATCTTCTCTCGATGCATAGTGAAGGAAAGCAGAATGTCAGCTATTAAGCCAAGTTGAGAATTGTCCAAAAATTCCTTAATCTTTAAAGATAAAAATAATATTGTCAGTGTGTCTAAGATACAGTGAAATTTTTATCAACGTACGGATTAGGTGGTTGAAAAATCAAAGTATTGTCAAAGTGAGCCATAAATAAATTGGCGACGATAGGCAGATGCTCTTCCATTGAGCCACAACCCCCGCCCCAGACATAGTCAGCGTTTCTCTGAGTTTTCTTAAAAGGCTAAAAGCGATACAAATCCCCTCCCTCTGCACCAGGTATTTGTCCTTTGAAACAGCACATACAGATACAGATCTAGTCACATCCTATGCTGAGGTTCTAGTGACTGCCTGAATTGAGTCTCAGAATGGTAATATGCTTTCTTTTGTTCATTTACTGAATATAATTCCACCTATACTATTCTTAATAAATGGATGCTTAAAAAGAAATGCAACTACTTGTAAGGAGTTTGTTAAATTGTCTTGTTAATGCAGTTAAGACTGCATTTTCTCCCATATTATTTAAATGTTCATTATCAAAATTTTGAGTTGTTTAGACATTGAATGTCTCCCATGTAACTCCAGGTCACGGTAAATTTAGCACTTCTGGTTATCTTAATTTCAACATATCTAAATGTAATGTGCTTCAGTTCCAGTCCTACTGTGACATCCTTATGTGTTTCACAATGTATGTGTTAGTAGGGGATCTCAGATATGATGATGCAATGGATCTGATTACTTCTGCCACGGCCATCCATGATGACCCATCATCAGGCAGTGTGGGTTGGAGAACGTGCATAGCTAAAAGATGGTTGAAATATCATGCAGCATTGTCGGTTTCACACTACTATTTCTGTGCTAAAGGACCAAACCACATACTCATGTATGGACATGCTCAGCTAGCAAAACTTCTTTGCCAGTTAATATCATGATTTATTAAAAAAAACAGCTTTCAAAAAATTAGATGGTTTCATTTCCATTTTTCAAAAAGTAAATATAACCGGTATGGAAATTAATTTCTCCCTCTCCTAAAACCAGTACAGTCCAAGGCATTTGAAGAAGAATCAAGTGGAAAAACTGTCACACCGCAAGAGAACAAACTCAGCAGCTTGGTCAGATGCTTCCCGGTTTGTCCATTGCATAACTGCAATGCCCAGTGCTACTCTGACTAATTTCCACTCTCTACAGAGCCAGATTTTTACATTATGGAGCTGAGGCCAGATTGTCAAACGCTCAGCAATAAAAATCAAGGCCAGGTTTCCCCTCCCCCCCGCCAAAGTACTCAACACCTAACAACACATTTTAAAATGCTGAGGACTTCTGGCATGGTGCATTGTTGCTACCTCAACTTCTACCGCCTGCGGTATAGCAGCAATCTTCCTGAATTTACAGCAGAGCTAGTTAAATCATTATAACCTGTTTCAGGTCTGATTGCTTTGCCAGCCTCCCTACACTAGTGGGCATATATATTCTTATTGTTTCTAATTAGAGACAGAAAATTTAAGCCTGCCATCCCTATGGGAGGCACAGTGCAGATTCTAGCAGCTAGGAAAGGCTTAGCACAAGGTGGTTAAACAGCACAAGGTGGCTGCTTTGGGCTATTAGAATTATGTGTATACATGTACAGTGAGTACATTAATCAGACCATGAGTCTACCAAGGTCAGGATTGTCTATTCTGAGTGGTAATGCATTCCAGGGTCTCTCAGGCAGAGATCCTTCACCTACTGTCTGATTCTTTTTAACTAGAGACACAGAGGATTGAACCTGGGACCATCTGTATGTGAAGCAAATAGGTAGCCCCAGCCCCATCCTTAAGTGAAGCAATGTTATAGGCTGTTTCCCCATGTTCTGCTAACAACTTCAGTCAGAAATGAAATATACTGGCCTACTTTTAAGAATAAGAACACAAGAAAACCCTGAATATTCCAAGATAACAGGAACCATCTAGGAAAGTTATAGCTTTCTTTAAATTAGGCATTTATATGACCTTCTTTGTATGTTTCTCTCTTAGTCACAGTGATTGCTGGTTGACTGAGGTGTCAAAAACAAAGAAGAATGACAGAAACTCAGATTTAAAGTTAGCTTTATCTTTGATTTCTTTAATGGTGGAATTAAAATTGGCTGAATTGTTTAATCAATCTGATACCTCTTTCCAAAAGCTTCAATAGGAAGTAAATTCCTAGGGATCCTTGCTACCAGATTACAGCTAGATAAGAAAGCTTCTCTATATTATGGGAGATTACAATTCTCCCTTTCAAGGTGGGCACAACAAGGCATGACTAAATTGCCATGTGAGTTTTACCATCACTGAGGTGAGATGTAAAGTCTGTCTTTATCGCCTCCCAGTCTCCAAAACAGAAAACCCTGAGCCTCTACTTTTATTCATCACTAGCTGTTCAGCCATGCTTGCTAAAAGGCTGGTGTAGTCTGAGAGAACAAAATGGCTCTGGCAAACAAGACCCGTAACCTCTATAGAACCAATGAGGGTGTTATGCACAGAAACACTAACTGGAATTATCCTGTTTAGCAGGAATATTGGGAAATTGTTCTGGTTGTGCAATGACCCTGTCATAGACAGATATGCCCTCTCCCTTCACTACCACTTCTACTAGTCATTGCCCGAGAAACTGAATGTGTTGGAATAAGAAGCGGATCAGAAAGGTTTTGGTCATTCGTAAGTGTGAGAAATAATTCTGATTGAATTTGGAGTGTGTGGTATATTACAGAATGCTATATGATTCAGGTTAGGTCTTGATTTCTAACATTCTGGTTGTATATCTCCACTGGAAGGAAGACTGGAGTAAAGTCCATAAATCTGAGGCTCAGTTTATATATTTACTGGTCAGATGAGAATCTTCACATGGTTAAAAAAAGATGGAAGTATTCAATTTCCTTTCCACCATGCAGATACCATATCTTATGCTGTGGGCATATGAATGGTGAATTTGTGTGAGTTCCCCTCTTCTCTTCTAAGAGTGGAGAATCACTTGAATAGGACACCTTGTCATCTAGTGTAGTCATCCATGTCATCTAGTGTAGTCTATATTGTGGTGTGGAGGAAGTCTCAACAATTCTTTGACCGTGGAAAGACTCTCCCAAGCATGATGTTGTTGTGCCTTTGGTTTTTGCATAATAATCAGAACACATTCATAGCCTCCAGGAATATGAAGGACTTAGATACCTTTCCATTCCTAGAGCAACACAAATTACTTGCTCTTACCTTCAGATCCCTCTATGGCCTTGCCACACCTTAAGTCTAATATCCTGATAAACTTTGGCCTGTAGCCTTTGCTCCTCAAGCTCCAACATTCTCAACTGCCCAAAGGTATCTGTACTCTCCTATTACACTGTCGTTTTGTTCTAGCTGCTCCTTATGCTTGAATTGGTTTCCCAGAAACCAACCCTCTCATTTCTTTCAAATCCTCCCTCAACACCTACTTTTTCCACAAATCCTCCCTTCCTACTGAAATGAAGCCTTAGCATGTGTAACTGGAATGAAGGCAGATTCACCTTCTCCTCCATGTCCAGTTATTTTCTTCTCTATGTGAAGTAATGTGACCGTAAACTCATAGGGTCATGGACTTATCTTCTTGTGATACATAATATTCCATGCACTTTGATGCTACCATACACATAAATCACAATTATAACAATACAAATAATAATGCTAGTCCTCTCTCCCTCCTACAGGTCTTGAGTAGTATCGATCTATTCCAGATAAGAATAAAAGGAAGAAAGGAAGAATTCAAGCCAAAGAGGATAATGCTGGTTAGAAATTAGATGTATCATGTAGGAGACCCAAAAGGACTTGCAGGGGCATCTCATTTTTATTTCCCCCCACTATTTTATCTTTCCCTTCCCTGAAAGCCATCACAACCCACCCCTATTTCCTTGCTTCCTTATCTCCTTTCCACCCACCAGCCAACCTGCCTTTATCTGTCCCTCCCCATCTTCAGCTTTCCCCACACACCCTCCCCAGAAGCATCTCTCCAGGGAAAGAGAGTTTTGTGGTATCCAGGTTGCATGGTGCTTGGGAAACTTGCAAGAACTTGTGGGGGTACCTAAGGTTGCCAGCTCTGTGTTTAGAAATTCCTGGAGATTTGGGGGTAGAACCTGATGAGGATGAGGTTGGTGGAGAGGAGGGATCTCAGTGGGGTTTAATGCCATAAAATCCACTCTCCAAAGCAGCTTACATCATTCTCCTCTCCTCCATTGTATCCTCAGAAGAACCCTGTGAGGTAGGTTAGGCTGAGAGGCTGTGATTGACTCAAAGTCACCCAGTGAGCTTCCACAGCAGAGTGGGAATTTAAACCAGAGTCTCTCAGATCCTAGTCTGAAACTCTAATGTCTGCTGTTGAACAGAAGAAAGAAATCCTGAGTAAGTCATGGAAGTTGTGTGGTATCAGGACACCTGGTGGTTGCTATCAGGCCTAGCCCCAATGACTCCTTCCTCAAAGGCTAAAAGAGCCCTGTTCTTTCCTTCTGCCTTTTACTGACAGAAACCAAGCATTGAAGGCTGTGGTTGCCTAGCAATGGCCACTGAGGCAACCATTTCATAAAGCTACAGGCACTGCTTCTATTATTTGAAGGAGTTCACTGCCAATAAATTGTTTTTTAGATTTCAAATTTTTCTGCAGATCTGTGTTGTCTGGTCATGGCTCCAATCTCCAGATGTAAGTATCCACAGATTTGGCCATCTTGAAAATCAGATATATTGATTATTATAATGATGAATAGGATACCATACAGAACATGTGTCAACCAAATTTTATAGTGAACCATAAACTCACACTACTGTTCTTTCTCCCTTTGCATTGGTGAGTTTTGTCAGGAGTTGAATATAGTGTTAAGCAAGGGTGTCAAACATGCGGCCCATGGGCCGGATCAGATCCTTAGAGGACTTCTATCAGGCCTGCAGTGGAACTGGCTGTTTCCTGCTTCCTTTTCCTGCTGCTATGTGGCAAGCCTCTCCTGTGTGATTGAGAGAGTCTGGTAAAACACTGGCAGAAACTCCACCCCCCTTGTCCCAGGTGGAGGGAGGGAACCAGTCAGAGCTCGTTTCCTGGCTGGGCTGCAGGAGACAAAGGGAAGCCTTTCTTTCCTTCCACTGGCTGAGGCTGCTTCCTGGAGGGAGGGAGGGAGGGAGGGAGGGGGGAGGGAGGGGGGAGGGAGGGCTTACTTTGCTGGGCTGCCTCAATCGCACAGGAGAAGTACCAGGCACCTTTAAGACCAGCAAAGTTTTGTTCAAGGTATGAGCTTTTCTGTGCCTTGCTACAGTGCATGTATTTTGTTGGGCTTCTTATGCCAGGGCTCTCCTGAGTGCAACTGGGTTCCCTCCCCCTTTTCACTGTATTCATGCCCTCATGATCCAATCTTTCTCAGTAAGAAAGCAATGTGAACTATTTTAGAGGAGGAATAACAACAAGCCAATGAGGTGGATTAGGCTGAGAGTGTGTGTCCAGACCAAGTTCACTCAGCACATTTCCTTTGTAGGAAGTTGTAGTTATTTCTCTGGTGAAGACTATAGTTTTGTAGACAAACACATAGCCCTCATTCTGTGTCAGGATGCCTTCTCGTGTTCTTGACCAGGACATGAAGCAACTTATGTACAAAAGCTTGCAATGCCCAGCTATTTCATGTTTTTCCCTGGGTCCTAATCTCAGAAGACTGAGCATGAGATTTCTGTAATGAATGTCAATAAATCAAAAATAGGTTTGCAGCTTACAGACACACATTTGAACAGCATACTCAAGATTGCTACAGCACAGACATTTTGATGCAATAATTCAGAGCAAGAGGTGTCAGTTATCAGAGACTGTTAAATTGACAAAATATTGCAAGAGTGGGTGTTAAGGATATTCACTTCACATACTATAATTTCTGTTAATTTCATTTTAAGGACAAAAAGGTACTAATGAAACTACACTGAAGGATTACAGCAGTATGTAATATACTAGTAATACTACTACTATTAGTAGTAGTGGCAGTATTACTAATATTATTCCCTCAGTGGTACTGCTCTTCAGAATTTTGGAATAACATTGCAGTCCAAGACTTAGCCACTAGGGCATCTTGGATAGGGTGCCTGTCCCATGGCACTTTTGGTCTCCTCATTCTTCTTCTTTCTTAGAACCCTCTTCTTGCATCTTTATACCGGCCCATTTGTAAAAGGCCAACTACAGATCCTCCCCCCTTATCAACAAATCTAATTATTATAATAAAATGAATATTCAAGACCAGCTTGGGGTGGCACTCAAGAGATTCATTTACCTTCAGTTTGTTCTTAATGGTTTGGCAGATTTTTCAGGCAGCTCCTGTTCAAGTAGTTACTTAGTTGAGTGGGGCAAGGAATATGATAAGTTAAAATGCATTATTTAACATTTTTCAGAATCTAGGGACCTTCAAATGATTTCCTCCGTTAAATTCTCAATATCTGTAATTACAGGTTTCTGCGAATGTCTATTCTACATTATGCTAGATCTCATTATTAACCATTGGTGCATTAATGTCAAGTATTCATGCTGCATACATTAGTCCTATCTATAACTTGTTTAATTTATAGATATAGATTTTTTTTCTGAAGAAAACTAGCTTTTAAGATGCAAAGCTCCAAAGCGGGGACATATGTCCCTCAGCTAAATTATTTGATAAGGCCAATTGCTATGCAAACGCCATTGCATATTCTTCCATCTTAATTCTCCTTTGCTAAACCCTTAACCCTATCCCAGAAGAGTCAACTAATGTAACAGAATCTCCTGAGAACTGGGGAACTGCAAGGGGTCACACAGTCCTTCGAATCAATATGCAGCATTTACACAATCCTCCTCATGCAACATTTCTTGAAACTATTAGTTTCTACCATGCAGATTATAATGTACTACACAGGAAGATAGAGCTGCTGTGATGCATATAGGAAAAAGAAATGGAGACCCCACCCACCACCACTCACTCATCTATGCTACCTCCTTGAGCCTGACTGGTACAACAGCTTGTGCTCTTGCTCCTCCCACACAGGCTAACTCATAGGGAAGAAGAACCTTGCTTGCCTGCCCCCTCCCTACTGTGCCAGCCTCCTCATTGTTTCCTCTGTCTTGTCCATCAGCCCCCTGCTGCTGGTCTGCCCACCTATCTGTCTTCCCTAATGCCACTCAGCAAGGAGCAGCAGTGGTGGGGCAGTGGCCCACCCACCCTCCCCTTCCTATCTGGCTCCAGTAAAGCCTCCAACATCTTCCACATGCATTGAGTGCCACCAGGCAAGTGCAGACAACATTCCTCTATTGGAGGGTGGAGATTTAAATTCCCCCTTTTAAAAAAAAAAAGTTTTCGTATTTTTTTCTACAGACTTGGCGGAGTCTCTCAAATTTGCAGGAAAAATCTCCCTTCACATGGCCCCAATCTGCAGATTTATGTATACACAAATGGGCCATTTGGCGAATTAGACTATTGTTGATATGCAGCTGAAGTCAGTCAAATGCTGTTTAGTCATGTATTGCTTTGTGCTAAAAAAAAAAAAAAAAGCCCCAGTATGGCATCAGTATTCAATTTAAGAGCTAAAGCAGATGTGCCAATGACAGCAGGTAAACAGGGATGGGCATGAACCTGGAAAATGCGGTTCGGTTCGTCCGGTTCATGAACCACAAACTGTCATGAACTTTTAGAGGCTAAACAAACCGGTTTGGTTTATGAGATTCATGATGTGGTAGAATGGCCCCTGACATGCCAGAGACACCAAACTCACAGAGGGTATCTGGCTGACTCCCCTCTACCTGCCTTCCAAGTTTGGTTAGGATTAAATTTACAGGGTCTGAGTTACAACCAATGCTCTCTCTGAGCTGTGGAGTCCTGTGAGCAAAAATTCTGCTTTGTGAGCTACTGGCATTAAAGTTGTGAGTGAGCGATTTGGCCACTGCATACATTAGTTTGCTCTGGCGCCATCCTTCCTGAGCCAAGACAAAAATGTGTGAGCTGGAGGCTAAAAGAACTGTGAGCTAGCTTACACTAACTCAGCTTAGAGGGAACACTGGTTACAACCCCCTCCAAAGAAGGTGCCCTCAGGAAAGTGGTTTCTGGGGAAGTGACAGGCACAGGTTCAGGAGGTTCAGAGGTATGCAGAATGGATTCTGGGCAAGCAAGAGAATCCAAACTCACAGGGGATCTCTGACTGACTTTCCTCTATTTGCCCTCCAAGTTTGGCGAGGATTGGATTAACAAGATCTGATTTATGCCTCCCCAAAGAAGGTGCCTCCATACCCCATTGTTTCCAAAGGAGAGGGAAAACAGCCCCAAAAGCAAGGGCAATAAAAGCCCTGTAGAACAGAATCAAAGTCCCAGAGAACCTCTGCAGTAGAAACTGAATGTGCGGGGCATTTTTGCAAATCCAGCAGAACCAGTGCCACTGTGGCAGTGCTAGCACAAAATCACATTCCAAGCAAGGGGAGAGGGGGTCTGGAAGCCCATTAGAACCAGTGCAATGTACTAGTGCCCAGCAGAACCCAGTGCTAATGTGACAATGCCAGCTCAATCACAATCCAGTTGGGACGGCATTTTTGCAAGCCCAGCAGAACCAGTATAATGTAGAGTGCAAGCAATACCAGTGCAATCACAGGGTGCCAGCAAAACCCAGTTCCACTGGCACTGCAAGCTTAAAAGGACTAATCTCAAAGCACGGAGTCACAAACCCAAGCAAGGGGTGGGTGGAATTTTGCAAACTCTGTGCAAGAAAATGAGAAATGAACATGAAGGAACCCCTGAGATTACTAGTTTGAAACTGACAAAAGTGTTTCCAAGGCTGGAGAATTCTATACCCCCCCCCCCCTCCGCTTTCAAGTTTGGTAAACATTTTGTTTGAGTGAAGACAGTCTGTCTGGAAATGTATTCATTCGCCAACCAGCACCAACCTTCATAAACTGTTTGAAAGTTCTGGGAAGTTCATGCTGGTTGACCTGCCATGAATTTCAGTTCACAAACCATGAACTGTCCAAAATTGATCACAAACTTTAGTTTGTGAGCCAGTTTATGCCCATTCCTACAGATAAACTGTTAATCTGTGTAAGCATTCCATGTGTGCCATGCAGGGGTCCTTTCGTAGAAAAAGAGGTGCAGGAGCTCATTAGCACAACTCATTAGCATACCTCATTAGCACATGCCACATCCCCTGACATTACCAGAAGTGTGTCAGAAAGGGAATGTCAGTTTCAGCCCCATTATATCCTATGGGCCATTGAAATCAATGGCAAAAACTCATAGGGTGTATGAGGGGCTGGAGGAAAGGGGGTTTGAGGGAGAGGCTCCAAACTTACAGGGTAGCTGCTGGGGCCTCTCCTCGAAATACCCACCAAGTTTCAAGAAGATTGGACCAGGGGGTCCAATTCTGTGGGCCCCCAAACAGGTTGTCCCATCCCCTCCATTGTTCTCTATGGTGGGAAAAAGTGTTACTTTTTACTCTGCCTCAAACCCCCTCCCCTCCAGTCGCTTTTAAAGTTTAAAAAGTTAACAATTTTTCCCACCATAGAGAACAATGGAGGAGATGGGACAACCTGTTTGGGGGCCCATAGAATTGGACCCCCTGGTCCAATCTTCTTGAAACTTGGTGGGTATTTCAAGGAGAGGCCCCAGCAGCTACCCTGCAAGTTTGGAGTCTCTCCCTCAAATTCCCTCTCCTCCAGTTGCTTTTAAAGTTGCCGCCGAAATTCGGCAGCAGGCTGAATCAGATTAGAGAATCTGATTCAACCCGAAGCTGCCCTACTGGCCAATCCTGAGCTGGTGGAGCTTCGCTCCGCCTCGCTCCGGCCCCAACGCACCCCTGGTGCCATGCCATTTATAAAAGCATATCATGTGAGTCAGCCCATTCACATGCAGACTTAGCATGCCAGCAATCAGTATCATGGGCATGCTACTGAGCCAACTCTATATACAAATGGACTGACACTTGTAGTCAGTATGCTTACATCTGATGGGGTTCACAGGGAATGCATACACAGGCAAGCTCTTTACCTGTTGCCACAATCGAGTCTCTGTGAGAAAAACAGGTTGTAAAGAAATCAGCATTTAAATATTTTCTGCTATAAATGCTACAAAAAGTGAGACACGAACTTTATTTTATTCAGTATTAACTCTGACTACAACTAATCTCTAAATAACTGTAATCCACACAAAAAAAATACTCTTCTCCTTTAATAATTGCCAGCACATGTCAAGGACATTAAAAAAAATCAAGGAAGTAACAGATTCTTTTTATTTCTAAGTATCACATTTTAACAAGGCTTCAGGTGGTGCCTAGAAAATAAATTACTTCTCAGATCTTTCTTCTGCATTTATCAATTTCCAGTGATGCTCCAGTTGTGCATATTCACTATTTATTTTCTTAGGTTTTTGTGGAGCATTGATTAAGTCATTTCCAAAATGCAACGAGCTGTGATCATGTATAAAAAGTACCATACATCACAAGTCTTTTTAGCACTGAAGAATTCCTGTGTTTTTTCATCTTTGTGTAGGCATCAGATTTCTTTTCTAGTTTTACACATTTAATCAGAATTATTAAATTTACAGTATTTCTTGCATCCTTTCACATATACTAGGCATGAGCATCTGTGCTATGGATGTCTATACTGGGGTTTATGCTATGGGTGAAGCCTTGCTACTTCTGCATTCCTTTGAAGTGCTTATTTCTGCTCGTGTACTTTGTTAGTGCCAGAGCTTTCTTTGTTCTGAAGCTGCCTAATGTTATTTTTTAAAGAAATTCTAAACTGTAGGATAGTATGTGTTTTCTGTCATCCCCAACTCTCCCAACTGTTCTGTACCCGCTCCTCTGTTTTACATATACCCTCTGCATGTTCTAATCTCTTTTATTAATCTAGCTGTCACTTTATCTGACTTTGCCCCCCACCAGCTCCTTAAATTCACAGTTTTGTGAGCCTATGCTTTCTCTCTCACTTTGCATTCTCATGGATTCTTATCTCTCCTTATATCTAATTGAGTAGTGGGGTGGCACTTTATGAACATTCCACATGCCCCTAAATCAGTTGGCTCCATGATGTGTCAGTCAGAAGCTGTCCCTGTCCACTGGCTGCATTGCCTGAGTCCCGCCCACAGAAGTGGTGCCCACCAAAACTTTCCTCAGAAGACGGTTGCTTTGCTCCGGTGAACACAGCTACTGTCTTTACTCTCCTTGTCAGATGACGATTGATTCCCTCAGGGGACAAAACCCACCGTCTTTGGCCTCCAAGCCAGGTTTGCTGATGCAACACTTTCCAGAACGGAAAAAAACCACACCAAGTAAACAGCTGTCAGTGTAGCAAAGGCTGGGGGGGGGGGGGGCAACCCAAGTTATCACAAAAAAGCCAGTGGATATACACACAAGCAGAGACAGAGGATGTGATCAGACACACATAAAACAGGAAGCTAAAAACCCAAGGCATGCTGCAAAGCACAAATACAGACACAGTCACAGACAGATCTATATAGGCACGCACAAACAGGAGTGCAGGAACAACTGGCAGAAGTGGAGAACGACATATACATTAAAAAAATACAGAGAGCGTACGACACTAGGATAAAACCTGCGACTGGGGGGAACCTTTGACCACACCCAGAATTTGGTTGCAATTACAAAGAGAGAGGCAAACTGACTGAGACAGATACAGACATCCAGATACATATTTAAAGCAAAAAAAGGAAGGAAAAAACCAGGAACCCAGGTCACAACTGTTTGCCAAAAGCCATGAAAAGAACATTTGCTGTTGTGAGTAAAGCTGTATTGTATAAAAGAGGTGTCACTCATAGAACTCAGATGCCCATACTCCTCTTCATCATTCCGACATAACCTACTGAGACTTTTGTCACAACCACTCACTTTCAACCCAACTTCCCTTGAGTTCTATAACAGGGGGGACACTGCGACCATGACCACACTGAATGACATGGACATCCAACATAAAATGACTTTGCAGACTGCCCAATTGTAGGCATTACTCCACAGAGCCCTGTGTGCTGCATTTTCTGGCTCACATTGTGTGACCTTGGACACCTTGGATATTGTGTAACAGGGGCATAGAGTTTTGGAAATCGGGGGGGGGGGCTCCTTAGTGCACGCGCTTTGTGCGCGCGCTTACTGGGACAATGTTCTTCCCCCCCGGGAAACCGCCCTGCCTCCCCGGGCCCTTCCGAGGCCTGCCAGCCGCTGCTGCCGGTGCCTCTCTCTCTCTCCCCCCGCCACCCCTTCCCTCTCCCTCTCCAGCAGTGGCCGCCGGGCCTCGGAAGGACCCGGGGAGGCGTGGCGGCAGGCGCTCCATTTTCCCAGGGGTGGCTGAGCCCCCCCCCCCGGGAAATTTTGGGGGTGGCTCAAGCCCTCGAGCCCCCCCGTACTCCACGCCTATGTTGTGTAACATAAGGTATGTGAGACTTTACTTCCACATTTGTGCCTTTCTATTACATACTGCTAATATGTACTTAACCTGCTTTCAGCCTATACATTCGTTCCACATCACATCCTTCTAGAGCCCATTGTATTGCTTTTACAACAGGCGTTACTGCTAGTATGTCATATTTCTTTAAGGTACAAATGTGTTAATAAAATCCTGCTTCCCCCCCCCCCCATCCACATTGTTGTCAACCTGAAAATGATCTCCCTTGCATCCTTACCAATCACATGACGAAAGGGTGTTGATTGAAGTATCTCATCTTTCTCAGCTGCTCCATGTGTAGTGCAGTGCAATTCATTTCCTTCCTAGGGGTCAATTTATTCTGTGGTGGGAGTGAGGCACAGGAAGCTGCATGTTCTCCACCAGTCATGCTGTTCCAATCCCATCTATCTCCAAGGCAGCTTGTTTTGCCAGGGGGTAGCAGCATAATCATGGGCATCTCCTCCTCTGGCACTACTGTGGGCCTCAGGAGGCAGTAAAGGGGTTCAGCAATCCATTGGTGCTGTGTGGCAATAGTATTCATGGGCAACAAGCACATGCTGCTTCCATACTCGGATAATCTCTGCAGTCCATTGGAATGAGGGAGGCAGTGGCTGGAATGGAGTAGGAGCATGAGTTTTCTCCCTTCCATCCCCACTGACTCCACAGCATGAGTGAGGAAGGCCACCTCCTGTGCCCCTCCTCCCTACTTGAAGAGGCTGCAAAGAGCAAGGGAGGGAAGACAGCCTGTGTCTCTGCAGCCCATTGGAAGAATGTGACAGATTCTGCAGCCTGCTTTGACCTGGTCTTGGAGGAGATGACGGGCACAGGCCATGCCCACCACCTCTTCCCATGTGGCACCCCAGCTGGTGTGCTGTCACAGCAATCCCTTGGATGACTTGGATGGTGAACCCATTCATGATCTTCTCCAGTTTTTTTGCATCATTTTATTTCAGACATTAACTTTTATAGAGGCCTTAGCGGTTTTTTGCCCCACCAAGATACTGGTTAATTAATTTCTTAAAATATTTATATCCTGCTTTTTCTTATGGCTCAAGGTACCTTTCAAGACATAACTAATGGCATCACAATTTAAAACACCAAATGGCTCCTCCTCCTAAAAGTTACCTGCATTTTATACCACATTAAAAGCCATAGGTGTAGAGTACGGGGGGGGGGGGCTCGAGGGCTTGAGCCACCCCCAAAATTTCCTGGGGGAGGCTCAGCCACCCCCGGGAAAACGGAGCTCCTGCCGCCGTGCCTCCCCGGGTCCTTCTGAGGCCCGGCGGCCGCTGCTGGAGAAGGAGAGGGAAGGGGTGGCGGGGGGGGGGAGAGAGAGAGGCACTGGCAGCAGCGGCTGGCGGGCCTCGGAAGGGCCTGGGGAGGCGGGGTGGTTTCCCGGGGGGGGGGGAGAACATCGCTCCAGCGAGTGTGCACGCTAAAAAGCACCCCCCCCGGATTTTCAAAAGTCTACGCCCCTGTTAAAAGCCCTTGCAAATATAATGGTCTTGCAGTGCCTCTTTTAAAAAAATTAGTTTTACTTTCATTTTCTCTCTGACACTGTAATATTTGCTGTTGTGAGCTTTATAAAGTCATGCTGAAGTGTTAAACAAACAGTACTTGACGCTGAGTAATTCTTACTACTACTTATTTCCAAATGGCTGCTGCTGCACTGCTCTGGTAATGTTGCCCAGAATGGCATCCTTTCATGCCACTCATTAGCATTGCCAGGTCTGGGTTGGAAAACACCTGGATATTTTTTTTTGGGGGGGGGGGATCCAGGAGAGGGTGGGGTTTGGAGAGGGGAGGGGCCTCAGCATAGTACAATGCCATGGAGCCCAACCTTCAAAGCAGCCATTTCCTCTAGAGAAGCGGATCTCTTTCAGCTGGAGATCAGTCATAAAAGTGGGGGGTCCCCAGGCTTCACCTGGAGGCTGGCAACCCTACCACTCATACAAGTACTTTGGTTCCTGCCAGAGCTTTTTTGATAGAAAGGGCCCAGCAGGAACTCATTAGCATAACAGGCCACACCCAACAGCAGAAACTCATTAGCATATTAGGCCACACCCCTGACAGCACCGCTCATTAGCATATTAGGCAGGGGATGGGAAAGCTTGCCTCTTCCCTCCCCCCGAGCTTCTCTGCCCCACTGAAAGATCCCAGGAACTTCAGCTTCACCTTTCTAGTCTCCTACCCCCCACTTTGAAAGATTGGGAAGGGAAGCAAGCATGTTTGCCTGGCTGCCCTCAGTCTCCCCAGCCAGCCCGCCAAGGCAAGCAGGCTGGGGAGACGGACGGCAGCCAGGCAAACATGCCCAGTTCCTTCCCTGAGCATCTCCACTTTTGCTGAGAGACTTGGGGAAGTATGGGGGGGAGGAAGGGTAAATACCTTTCTCTCCCTCCCCCAGATCTGGGAGGGAAAGAAAGGCATTTTCAATATACCTGATTCCCTGCCTGCCCTTTTCCAGCTGCCACATGTCAGCTAGAGAAGAGAAGGCAAAGAGAGGCTTTTCCTTGTCAATTTCACTCTCAGTTGACTGGCTGGAAATGAAATTGACAAGGAAATCAGACCAGCTCCCCAGAGGGAAAGCTGGCATTTTAACATGCCTCCTTTCACTCTTGTGTGTAACGTGGGGAGGGTAGTGGGCTCTGTAGCCACACATGCCAGAGGTTTTGGCTGTAGGCGTGGCCAACTCAGGAGCCAGCCGGAACTCCCTTCCTGTGCCTTCCTGCCCCCAAATAGCCCTGGTTCCTGCTATCATTACAGATGTTCTTACCAAGCCCGGAGCAGAACACATTCTGTGCATCCATTGCTGGGAGCAAATAGATTGCTTTTCTCCTGGCCAAACTCCAATTCGAGATGGTAGTTGCAAACTATTATCCTAGAGTGCTAAGTTAGTTCCAAATTTTAGCAGGAAATGCAAATAAATAAAAATCTGACTTTAAAAACACAAAAACCTGACTTTAAAAACACAAAATGCTTCGGTTCCTACTAATATTACAGGGATTGAGGACTACTGCTAGAGGAACATGTTAAGAAGGGACTGGGAGAGGGACGGAACACACTTTTCCACGTGCAGAATCACAAGCCCAATTCTTAGTATTTTCAGTTAAAGGATTTTAGGTACAAGGTGTCTGAGAAGATTTTTCTCAGGCTGATTCCCAGTGGTACTGTAACTTAGGGCATGACTTTGGGGCAGAAGTCCAGGGCTCCAGCTCACAAGTCAAGCAGCTCCACCACCCAAAAGCAAGATGTAGCTTCATATTTGAAGTATACGATGCCATATAAAGGGGCTGTCCCATTAGATCATTAAGTCTACACTGTAAAATTACCTAACCCTGGCAAGTCTGTCAGTAAAACAGTATTAAGCTAGAAGGCCCAACAGCCTGGCTTGGTGTAACACAACTGCATAGGTTTAAGAACAGGACTGCAATAATGGGGAAGCCCCCCCCCGCCCCAACTAACCAGAAAAGGGTGCATGGGATTATGCACCAAAAGACAAATTTTGCTTTGACTGTAGAAATTCAAGTGATGTCAATATCAAGATAAAATAAAAATTTAATAATGAATGTTTCCCTTTCGTTTCATGCAGGAATGATAGAACGGGAGTTATAAGGGCTTTGGTGTCATAGCAACTTCTGTATTCAAAACAAAAATATTGGATCTACTTTAAATTTATGTCTATGGACTGCACAGTAATACTGGGGCTTTGTGGCACCAAAACATGAATCCGAGGCACAGATCCTCATGATTTTCATAAGAGGGCACCAAATCCACCATTCAAACCAACAGGAAAACGGATCCAGTTAACTGTGTCACTACCGCAGGACAAAATTATCCTATCTTCAGGATGCAATCCTCCTTATTTTTACATGAAGACATCCCAAATCCATTGAATCTCAGATCATCCATGGGTATGAGCTGCGAATGGTAAGCTGTTGGAAGGAGGGGAGGAGGGGGGAATTCCATCTAAAAACCATGCAGATTCACGCCTTACATTCATGGTTTTGCATCATCTGAGCACCACAAAGCAATGGATCCTGGATTTTATAGTGCCTCGTGTGGGCATAGATGTGGTGGGGTACTGGGGGAGCCATCCAGAAACCATGAGGATTCATACCTCCTTGAATAAAGTTCAAGTCCAGTGTATGGTTTGTGTCTTGACCATGCCATGGAACTGCTGGATCTGCCAATTTGACAGGGCAGCTTGTAGACATGGATGTGAGCAGTGAGCTAATGATACTTTTGAGTGGGCTGCATATTAAGGCTTGCGACTTCAAGAGAATCTGCTCTTTAGAGTCTGCTGGATTGGATTTTCCTGTCTTCCATCCCAAGCTATTTCTGCTCTTCCTTGAGAACAGAGTAAACGCAGAGGAGGTAAAACGCTGCAAATTCTGACTGGTTGAGGCAACCCCCGTGGAAGCTGATAACAAACTCACCAGATCGGATCGGATAACTAGCCTTTCACTGACTGCCAGAACAGCCCTTGAAAAGATCTCCTGGTAGAGTTCACATACATGAAATCTTACACGTCCTACGAAGGTCACTTGACCAATTTCTAGCAAAAAGCCAGTCGGCTGATTCCTCTTCTCCTCCCCCGATAGCACTGATTACTCAGACACGAAGAACCACAATGAAAAAGTTAATAAGAAAGCAGAAGATTTCCCAAGTGAATTCCCCTACTGTCTCGAAATACCCCTAGAGTTTGGAATCCTGCTTCAAAGCATGCTATGATATAGGTTCAAAACCCGCGTACAATGTTTCCACGCACGCACACACAAAAACAAAATCCAGAAAAGAAATATATATTTATAATGTAACATTATATATTTAAGGACGTGGTAACTGCTTGGAATCGGGTGGGGAACCGCAAGAGACGAGGTTTAAAAATGCCGCAGGAATGCAGTCAGCTCGAGGGGCTCGGTTTCTATTTTATTCTTCCCGACAGATAATGTGACCTTGGCCGTGCGAGGGAGGTGGAGAACAGAGGAGGAAAGGAAAGAAGAAGAAGAAAAAAATGGGAGGAGGAGGGGAAAGGGGGGGTCGGTGGGCGGTGAAGAGGATCCCACCCACGTCCTCAAAGGAAATTCTCAAGCTGGGAAGACGCACAACTTTTGCAAGGCAAGTTGAGACCGGCTCTCCTGGGAGTTCCCTTCGTAGGGGGAGGGAAGAGGAAGCGAGATCTCCTCTGGCCGACGAGAGAGCCTCGAGGCCCCGCCCCCTTCCTCCCCCCCCCCCTCCGCGGCGCACTTCGCCTACACGCTCTGTCTGTCAAACACACACACGCACACACACGAGATAGAGAGCCCATTGCTCTCTAGAACTGGATCTTCTGGTTTCGCCTCCTTCCCTCCCTCCCTGGGACGCGCTGGGGGATCCGATGACATCACTGGCTGTGCTCTCCCCTCGCTCTCTCTCCCCTTGTAACTTCTGTTCTGGGAAGTGGTGCCAGGAATAACCCAGTCTGTCTGCAGATCAGAGGCTCCTATCATCCAGGAGGGGAGGGGAGGGGAGGGGAGGGGGGGAGAGAGAAAAACCCCCAACAACCACCCAACGGTGGCTTCTCGGGCCTGTCCTTTCTCTTAGATATCACGTGTATCTATTTTTAAGGGGGGGGGAGAATCGACACGACAGAAGGAAAACGAGGAGAGGGTGGAAAAAAGAGAGAGAAGGAGGCAAGCAAGAGGAATTGATCGATCTGCGAAGAAACACTCGAATCAGACGTCCTTTGGCTGCTGGAATATCTGTATCGGTCTCTATCTAAAGCAATGCTGCAGGACACCTCGCTACAAAGCCAGGCTTAGTAGGGGAGCCGCAAGAGCACACACACGGTCTCGTCAACAACAACAACAACAACAAGGGCGCCAGTTAGAGGGCTTTCCTTCGCGGTGACTCCCAGGTGAGCTCCTGCTGCAGCAATGCCTCCCCCCCCCCATTCCTTGTCTGTCCCCCCCCCCCTCTTCCCTGCTGTGGGGAAGCGGTTGACAGCCCACCGAGGTGGTCTGGATCGTTGCGATGGGTCTTGTTGCCGGGTGGAAGGAAGGGGCTGGTTCATAACCGGAGTGTGCTTTTCCTGAGAGGCGCCGCGCGTGATCAGATAACCGCGTTCAGGCACACCAACCTGGTGCATTGGGGGGGGGGGGGGGCAGCACTTGGGCAAGGTGAGGGGGTCTGGCGGCGGGCTGAAAAGGGAGTGGTCCGGGCTGAGTGACTGATGGGTGGACTCCAAGAACTAGCCTCTGTCCCGCTAGACCGCTCGACCCCTTACCCCCCCCCCCCCCCCGGAGAGACTGCGGGTAAGGGCGAGAAATACACGCTTCAGTTTTCAACCTGTTTCCCCCACGTCCGGTGCCGGGGCCAGGCATTGCCGCAAGCTCCCCTTTCCAGAGGCTCTGCCGGTCCCAGGGTCTCCGATGCAGCGTGCGTTGAGCGATGGAAGTCCCTCCTGCGGAGACACCCCAGCCCTGGAACCTGCTGTTCCAGGGCAGCGTTGGCTTTGTGGTGTCTAATGCAAGTTCAGATCTGGCAATCTTAGTTAGGAACCGCCTCCTCCTCCCTTCCCTTCCCCTCCCCTCCAGCCTCCCCCCCCCCTTTTTTTTTTGTGCAAAGGGGAAGGTCTTTGTTAGTGGCCTAGTGCTAGGGAATGTGGGGAATACCCAGCATGTAAATGTATGCAGATTAGGCGCGGGCTGCCTTGCGTAATCTCCTCCTGTGGGGAAGAAGTATGTGCATGGTTACTAATGAGCAGATGAGGAGGCGGAGGAAGAGGAGAGCGCGCTGAGGAGGGGACGCGGCTGGGCTGCTGCTGCTACTGCTGCTCCTCCGTCGGCTGAGCGCCCCGCTCTGCCCATTTCCAAGGTAGCTCGCGGGGAGGTGAAGGGGAGGACACACACACACACACACGCACGCAGAGGCGCTCCCGCCTCGGCGGAGGGGCTTGCGTCGTCGGGCGGCGCAGGGGGGGGGGGTTGGTTTGCTGTCGGAAGGAATTTCAGTCAGCGGCTCCAAGGGCTTGGGGGCGACTTGGCAGCCGCCGGAACTGGCTGCGTTCCTGCTTTGCGGCGGTGGGGCGGAGGTGGCATGTGGGAGCCCCTGGCGGGGGCTGGGGAGGAAGCTCGTGGCGGTGGCGGCAGCTGTGCGGCGCGGGGGCGGGGGGGGCGGGAGGCCGGGCAGGCTCCGGAGAAGGAGATCTTGTGTGTTGCGCCTTTATGTCTGTTCCCTGAAGTGGGTGGAACGTTGGCCCGTTCCGGGAATGTTCCATGACGTGTAAAAGCCACAGGAAGGGGGTTAACAAGGGGCTCTGCCTGCTGCTGCCGCTGCGAAAGCAGATGTGTTCTCTCGCCTCTCTTTCTGCCCCCCCCCCCACCCCTACCCCTACCCTTTTGCACATTTGTGGGATTTAGGACGAAGTCGCTTTCTCTCTTCTCCCCAGCTGCCATTTCATTGCAGAGAAAATACATTTCTTATATAATAGGTGTGCATATGGATGTTTGTATATGATTATGTAACGCGCACATCCATGCTTGCTCGACATGATATCCTGGTTCTTCAGACATCTACGCTGAAATGGAAAGGGGTGGGTGGGAGAGAAGGGGCCGTAAAGTGTTGCCTGTCCTCTGGGGGACCGAAGGAGGAAGGAAGGAAAGAATACAGTCGGGTCTTGTCGTTTCCCCTTAGAATTTATTACCCTCTGTAAGGATGGGAAATTAACGCTGGAAAAGGAAATCCCTGGTTTAGTCTGGACCACAGTGCTCCCCATTTATTCTTCTGAAGGACATGTATGTAATTTTCAGACTCCTAAGGGGCTTCTACATTTATTAAAAGCAGTCATTTGTGCCATAATAAATATTATTGTGCTTTGCCTGGGAAAAAACTAATGTAAATTATAGACAGGGCTGGGAAGGGGACGGTATTTTCTGTTTACTGTAGTTCTTTAAGAAAGAAAATACAAAAATGTTTGATACAAATCTAACAGGCCTAGTTTAAGAACTGATAGTACATGGGGAAGCCCCTGATCATTTATGCCACCCGAATCTTCTTGTTTTTCTCTTTTAAATTTGTGTTTGTTCTCTTGAATAAAAACACAAGGCTTCTATGTCATGATTACGTTTCTAATTTTTTGGAAGGATTGCTTTTAGCATTCGAACAGTGTCCCTTTTTTAGTGTAACTGAATAAGCAGATAGATATTTTTCCCCAGGATCTTTATTAGGCCTTCATTACTAGAGCCAGCTTGGTGTAGGGGTTAAAGCGTCAGACTAGGATCTGGGAAACCCAGGCGTGAATCCCCATTCATGCCATGGAAGCTTGCTGGGTGACCTTGGGACAGTCATAGTCTCTCAGAGTAACCTGCCTCAGGTGTTGTTCTGAGGATAAAAAGGAGAAGAGGGTAATGATGTAAACTACTTTGATCCCCCCACTGGGGTATAAATGAATTGAGTACAATAAATAAAACAGAATTATTATTTTTTTTTAAATTCTTATCTTGTTGTTAGAATTTCCAGTAGGTGGATGTGTGATAATTGACAGTATTCTCAGAGCAAGCAATGATGTTTACAGAATCCCATGAGCCTGTGTTGTGGCGCACAATATTCAATTGGTTTCAGTGGAACAAGGACCTTACTACGCTGGAGCTGCATGAATTGGCTTGCAAAGGGAGGGGGACACAACTGAGAGTGTTGGCAGTGTTTCTGTTTCAAGTTAAGCAAACTAATGTCTGTGCTAAGATTTACAAGATCTGATGCCTTTACCTGGAAGGTCTTTGTCCAAAGATCACCTGTGGGGAAAAAAAAAAGTTTGCACTGTGAAAACGCATGGGAATTTTGTCTTTGATGTTGCTAGAGTTTCCACCTTGTGTTTCAGGCTATATAATTTTGATGATAGCAATTAAAAGAAGACATCTTCCATAAGAACACGGAAGGCAAACTTATTTTTGTTAAAACTTTGGGAAGCGGTTAGAAATCTGCCTGGGCTTCTGTATTTCATCAGTTTTTCAGATCAATTAAAGAGCATTTTTAAGAATATGCAGATGAGATTAATTTAGGTTCTATAATACTGTTTCTGCTTACTTATATACTTGCTCCATTTATACTTTGCATTTCTCCCCAAGACACAGCCACAGTGGCTTATATCGTTCTTCTTTATTTCATGTTCACAACAACCCTGCCAGGTTAGGCTCGGGATATGTGACTGGCCCAAGGTTGCTCAGTGAGCTTTTGTGGCGCAGAGGGGATGTGTACCTGGGTCTGCGAACCACTATGCCACATTGGCCCTCACATCTCTAATTCAGTCACAACCTCCAAACTGTATGTTTGTTTTTTAAAATGTGCTTTTATTCTAATGATGAATATTTTTGTACAAGGTGATGTGTGTGTGTATGGATATAGTGTATATGAGGCAGGTATATATTAACAGTTAAAGTTCTGTGATGATACTTTAGCTGAATTTTGTAAGATGACAGTATTAATATGCAGTATTTCTTATAAAGTGTTATATTTCTACTCATGTTTAATTTTAAAGCTACAAAGCATAAGCTGACTTGGTTTCATTTGTCTAAAAGCAATGTTGATATGACTCAAAACAAGATAACAATTGATCTTGACATAACTGATAAACTTTAAAAAATGACAGGGGAAGTTGTGAATCATAATTCATAGTTCAACAAAATGAGTGTGACAGATTTTGCGGCTACAGAGGCTTTCATACTTTGCTACAATGACCTTCCCTGACTTGCATGCATGTGTACAGGCATACATAATTATCAACAGTAAAAAAAATCCATTTCCCTACACCAAGTCTTTCCTAGGTATTCCACCACACTCATGTGCGTACGCCAAAGAGCCAGGTTCTGTGAGCCAGAATCTCAGTGGATCTGACATCTATCCTAGTATTGACATGGATCCTGGATCCTGAACCTGGCCACTTTGCCTGCGGAGGCGGCTCTCTTCCTGTGTGAGGTTCTTTTGCATGGCACTCTATAGGCCTCTGGGTGATATAGCAACTGTTGTGGCCAGCAGAATTATGCACCAGCTATTACTTGTGGGGGAGGGGTGTTTCTATAAAGGAGAAGCCACTCCTCTTATTTTGCTTGCTCGGAAAAAAAATACAGTATACTTCTTTTGTATCTGCATTACACCCCTCTTTTCTGTAGTTCAGTATAGTACTTTAGCATTATAGGAGCTGTAAACTGAGACATACTGACTTGCACAGGGATACTTTGTAGCTGAGTGGCAATTTAAACTGTGTGTGTGTGTTGATGTATCTAACACTCTAATCCAGGGGTGGGCAAATTGCGGCCCGCGGGCCACATGCGGCCCGCCACAGTTTTTTGTGGCCCGCCAAGACAGTCGGCCACGTGGTTTCAGTCAGGCCTCCGTTGGGACCGGAGCGCAGAGAAAATGTTCTCTATATTTGGGTCTTCATATATTTGTGAGAAAAGTTTTTCTTGCATGAAAATCAACAAGAGTAAATATAGATGCTCTTTGTCAGACATTAACTTGCAGGCTGTGATGAGAATCTCAACAAGCAATCTCACTCCTGATTTCAAAAAAAATTGTAGAAAAGTGTGATAGGGTACATTTGTCTCATTAAACTGATTCTAAAATTAAATGTGCTCGCACCTATAGATGATATGAAATTAGCACAATAAATAAATTGAATAAAACTACCACTATTTTATTTAATTTATATTTATTGATTTTTATGATACAATTTATACCTTTTCTGAAATGCAAAGTTAACTAATGAATGCAATCATTTTAAAAGGTGCAGCCCTCTGCTAACCTCTGCTCCCACAAAGTGGCCCCCGAGCCAAAACAATTGCCCATCCCTGCTCTAGTCGCATTGTGTTGGCTGTCTCAGAGGCAGGATTAGGCTGAGATATGCAACAGGCAGAGCTCATTTTTGACCGTAGTCTAGGGACACATGGGTTCACATCATGTTCTGAGGAAGCAAATAGCATGCAAAAATGAAGAGTTGCTTCCTTAACCCTTTCTCGCGCAAAATAATTGGTAAGCTGCTTGGCCTCCTGGACCGAAGTGACTGGGGAAGACTGTGGTAGTATTTGGCCTTTCTGCTGAAACGTTACCTGGCTTTAAAAACTCCCTTGTCCCCATAACCCTATTCAGAGCTGTAGCAATTTCACAGAGTGTTCACTAACATTCTAACTTCTGTAGAGGAAAGCTCAATTGTTGACCTGTTACTAAGCAGGGCAGCTCTAGTGAGAAACAAACAGCCAATTCAGTTAACAAAAACCTTACAATGGCCTTGGGTCAGGAAGGACTGTGTGTGCTGTTGATAAAATATGGAAACTAGAGCTGTGCTGCAGGCAGGCAAACAGGCTGAAAGTTGTGTAGCTGGAACATGGATTGAAGGTGTGAAACTAAAATGAGGGGCGGGTGGCAGTGGGGCTGAAAGAATAGAGGCAGAATTGACAGTTGCCCTAGGAACTGGGGACCTGAGGATGCAGAAAGTAAGGTGATAGATTCAAATTGTGAGTAAACCTCTTGAGACGGTAAAATGCCCCCGATCAATTATGGGACATTTTTTAAAATAGAGCACTGATTAAGAAAACTGCAGGTGGCAGGCAGCATCTTAAATGAAGCATCCCCCCCCCCCCCGCTGTAACACATTCATGCATTCTCTAAAGAAACACAAAGTGTGTTTTTAAAGTTCAAAACTACAAGACTATATCCGTATGCAGATCAATCAATTGACCAATTGGTTAAAATTTAAATATTTAACTTTAATTTCTTTATGTGGATGATTATGCTAATTATGTATGAGAGGGAGGCAAGAGGGCCTGTGAGCAAGGGCTGTTGGGGGAGAAACCATGGTGTGTGTGGTGTTGGTGAGGGACAGTCAGTTAAGTTGGTGAGGGACAGTCAGTGTGTGGTGTGACTGGGACAGTCAGTTAAGGCAGTGCTTGGTCAGGGAGACCCAGAATTGGGTGGAATGAATACTGACTGACAGTAATCTGCTAAGTAATTAGCTACTGTTCTTATTTATGAAAATGTCTAAAGTGCCACATGCATTCTCTCCCCCCCCCCCCACTATTAGTATAAATGGCCAGGTGGCCAAATATTTTCATAATTAATCTGTAAAATAGTGCCAAAAATGGCCCTAACGGATTTTTAGATTGCTGTATTTTCTCATATGTGTGTGATCTGTTTACCACCTTTGTTGCTAGGAATACAAAACAGAAACATATGCATTCATTTTGGCCTTGCTGAGTAATGAAGCATGTGTCTAAATGTTTGACACTGGATCATTGCATGGATGATATGCTGGTATACTAACTAAGCCTTCTTTGTGGGGGGAGGGGGAGAACCAGGATTGTGACAGCTTTAAATCATTATTAAGGTTGTCTATGGCCGAGGACAGACTGGCAATGTGCCCCGCTCTGCCTCCGCTTCTAAAGCGGAGGCAGAGGGGGCGTTCACATTGCCGCATCTGTCCTCTGGCGTTGGCGCGGACTCACCCGTCCGCGAGGCGCCGTCCATCCGCTGCAGCCGGAGACCACTTCTAACTGGTCTCCGGCTGGAGTGCCGCGCGTCCCTGCCGCTTTGCGGCAGTCTGGATGCATCGGCAGCGCGCCGGAAGTGGGGGCGGAAGTCTGGACGCCCCCGCGTCAGCGCGCATCTGCCCCGCCTCCGCCCCGCCTCCGCCCCGGGACAGCGCAGCCTGTGGGAACAGGCTGCGCCGGGCTGCTTTTCGCGCGGGGCTTTTGGCCCTGCGTCTGTCCCGGGGCGGATCGGCAGTCTGTCCTCGGCCTATGTATCAGAATAAATTCTGGTCTCAGACCTTGAAGATAATCCTCTGTTATAATGTAAGAACTGTTACTGCTCTGTGTAGGACCAGATGTACCTGTTTTAATTTATAGCAAGAGAGAATGCAGATGGAATCTCTACGAGAGTCAATGGACAAGCATTTTGCTGCAGTTTTTTAGAGTCATAATCAGCTGTGGGGAAAATAAATTTGTTAGAAAAAGACTGTAGAAAAAGTAACCAGGTGTTACCTTCTCTGTGTTTTAGTCATCTTTTAACATCATGCAGAAGAAATTAATTCCACAGAATACGGTTTCTTTAGAAAGGATAAACATAGATTTTAAAAATATGGATTTTAAAATCTTTAAATTATATTTCTTTTAGTTGATTATGTTTTTTACATGAAAGTAATTTGGTTTAGGGTGATAATAATTAGGTGCTGCCAAGTTGCAACAAACTAAGGTGACCCCTCATGCAGTTTCCAAGGCAAGAGATGAACAGAGGTGGTTTGCCATGGCCTTCCTGTGCATAGTGGCAACTCTGGTCTTCCTTGGTTGTCTTCCATCCAAGTACTAACTACGGCCAACCTTGATCCTGGTCACATTGCAGGCACAGTCCACCACTGCGTGATCATCGGTGATCGGGGGGGGGGGGGGTGTTGCTGTTTCCCCCTGATGTGCTTAAATGGGGGATCAATGAATCGCATCTTCACCCTGAGGGCTTCCTATGGCAGTATGTGATGATGCACATAGAAGGGGAAAAAAGCAATGGCATGGCGTCAGAATAGCCTGATCAGACTATCCCTGATGTCATGAGTGTGTACTGGAGTGATCACATGGGGAAAGTCTGTCTTTGGCCCGTAGCAAACTTGTTTAATACCGGACTTTCCCTAGTATCCTTTAACTCCGCTTCTTCGGCAGAGAGAAACGGGTTGCCGACAGGTGTGGGACGCTTGCCAGATGTTTTGGTGTGATCGCGCCCTTAAAATCCGCATGGCATTTGTGCCTATTTCGCGGCTTATTCTGTGTGTGATTGGGGCCTTCACTTCATTTCCAAGTTCTGACAACCCCAGGCTAGTCTGGGCTATTCAGGCTACTTGGTTTCAAATAACTAAATGTAATATAAACATATTCAAGTCTATACCTATATCCCACCCTGTATCCAACATATGCCTTCTTTACAGGTGAAAGAATAATCCAAGGACAGAATGAAATATGATGTAGTGAAGCATTATTCATATGATGCTGTAAGGCACACCCAGTTGTGCAAATTGAGACAGTCAAACAGTATGGCTATTCAACTTCCCATGATATGGGCATGTAGTAGAATACCTGCTTTGCATGCAGAAGGTCCTAAGGTCAATCCCTGGAATCTCTAGTTAGATAGATCGGGAAGTAGGTGATGTGAAAGACCGCCATCTGAGACCCTGGAGAGCCACTCCCAATCACTGACCTTAAAAGACCAAACAGTCTGATTCGGTGTAAGGCAGTTTCATTTGTACTTAAGACCATCTACACAAGACAAGGGTGATTGCTGAACTGGATTTCTTGCAGGTAAAAGGAGCAGTTCCTTTTGCAAAGGGTTGCAAAAGGGTTGCAAAGGGTTGCAAAGGGATGTGTGGTGTTAGGTTCCCCCCCCCCCCCCCCCAGTTTTTCCCGATGCAAATTACCTTCTTCCTAAGCTGTTACTTGCCCCGTGGAGAGAAACCGTTGCATTCATACGGTATCTAGCAGATAGCAGGTCTGGGAGTTTATCTGCAGAAAAGAGCACGATTCCAGTAGCACCTTCAAGACTAACAAAATTTGTGGCAGGGCTTTTGTGAGTTGTTGCCTCACTTCTTCAGAATATATCTATTTGGGGTTTATCTGGGGAAAGAGGCATGGTTGGGGGAAGGGTTTTGTTTGTACTCTCCTGCTGCCATTCAAATAATCTCCCCAATTGCTTTTACCTCTCCACCCTTTTTAAAAACACCTTGGATATCCTGACCTATAGTTTGAACCTTACTCTGAAAATAAATAATCTTGCTAAGCAATCTCTCTGTATGTATATGTGTGTATGTATATATATATGTGTGTACATATATATGGAAAGCCAAACAGAAACCTTTTAACTTCAACTGCTCCTTTAAACAGGTATACATTCTGCATTGCAGTACAAAAGGCACATGGGCTACATGACCAGAGGTTTGAGATTGTGCTCCTGGGTAGTATAAAGGCTCCATTGAGTAGCAAACAGATATGTTTTATTCATTATAGCAGTCCATTAGTATGCGTGCTTGCTCAGCAATTATATGAATTAAAACCGAGGAAACTTGATTTTAAAGTTGGTGATTAAAATCTCTCTTATTTTAAAATCAATTTAGCATGTAGAAGCTTTGTTGGTAAAACCAGCTATATTGCGTAGAAACGACTAAGAATGAGATGCCCTTTATATTTTAAAAGCTTTAAAAATCTTAGTGTTGCTTTTTAGAGACACTGAATCATACTGGCGTAATATGGACGATGGCTGGCTGTCAGTTTTGGAGAACAGAAAGTAGCCCTTTGATACAAATATTTGGATATTTTTTAGTGCAGTCTTAAATACTAACACTTTTATCTGATTTTGGTCATTACTTAATTCCACAGCTTTGCAGGGGATTTTTCACAGGTGTGGGCTTTGTCACCTGTGGAATTCACTTCAAATTGCTCCCGACGGTGGCTCCATTTATGTGGGGTACTATTTTCTGTGTTGCCAAAATGTACAATTGCAGAGTGCTGTATAAAACCCCTGCACCTATTTTAGCCCTCAGTGGCTGGCTAGCATACAATAAATGTGTATTGGCAAGTAGTCAACCAAGCTAAACATAGATGTTAAGAAGGTTGGATACCATGCTGAAGTTTGTGTGCAAGTTTCAGGGCTTCCCCCTTCCCCCCTTTTTTGTCTCACACAGGCCCCTTTCCTTCAGCAACACAGTAATAGATTATTGTCTCTTCTGTAGGAGGGTTAAGCGGCTTATTTTTGTTGACCGATAAAACATTGTAAAAGAAAACGGTTACAATGTTACAGCCACACCCAGTGTTACAGAACTAACAGGCTGTTCCTCCTGGTGAGGGAGATGGAGCGATTTTTATCTGGAAAATGTGCATGAAACACTGGGATCTCTGATCCTTTCAGTACTGCTGATAAGGCTACAGGAAGTATGGGCCATATCTACTTTGTGCTTTCACACACATACTCTTTTAATCCACTTTCAGTGCACTTTGAGACTGGGGCTGAGGTCACACGGCCCCTTTAAATCCGGGAGCCCTCCCGGGTTAAAGGGGCCGCGTTTTTTAACCTCGGGTTGGGATGTTTACACATGTTTACACATCCCAACCCCTGTGGCGGCGGGCAGCGGCAGAGGAGGCGGCAGGCGACAGCAGCGGACAGAGGCGGCGGTGGCGGCGTTCTCAGGCATTTGGCGGCGGCGGCTGGTGGCGGCAGCCGGGGGAGGCACCCTTCTCCGAGCCCCACCAGCTGTCTGGTAAGTTTGATGGGGTTTTCCTCCCCCTTTACACTTGGGCACTGAAGTGGATTGAAACTGCATTATTCAGCTTGTGTGAAAGTGCCCTTATTTCGTCTCTATATGTCTCCAGCCTGGTCAGCCCTTGACTCAGACCCTGAAAATAAAGTTAGCTGATGTCTCATGATTTCCCTTGATCCTCTCAGTCATCCCTAACTACTGCTTCCTTAAAACAGACTAGCCTACCTAACCCAAGATACCTAGTCCTTTCCCTGACCTATCTCTACTTCTCCGTACATTTGCCTGAGGTCAAACTGATGACTCTCTTCCTCATTTTTTAATCCTCCTGTCACAATCTCTCCCCCCCCCCCCCCATCCATGGCGTCTCATTGATTGGAAACTCTAGGAATTTACATACACTCCAGGGGATCGGGGATTGGCTGTGAAACCTGGAAGGCAGAACTGGTTTAACTGTGTTCAATGGCACAATCCTAAACAGAGTTACACCATTCTAAGAACATTAAAGTCAAGGGGCTTTAAAAGGTAGAGTGCCGCTTAGGAATGCCCTGTAAATTGTATAGCAGTGAGCTGCTATAGATGAACAGGATGGCAGCTGCTACATGAAGTGATTTAAAGTAGCTTCCCTGTGCTAATTCTAGGGCTAAAGGGAGCTGCCCCTTTTATCTGGAATGTGTGCCTTCTGTTATGCCAGTGAATCTTTCAGAACCGATTGGTGGAGCTAGTGTAGTTGTCTGGAATTTTTAGTTTTGTGAGGGACTTAAAAGAGTTTGCAGTTCAGCTTCACTGAAAGAATTTTGCCAGTTTGAATGGATTTAATTCCTCATACAGGTGCTGGATGAAGACTGGGGAAAGTGTGTGGGGATGTGAAGTGAAGGAACAGAGGGATTAGTGGAAAGGAGACTAAGGCCTTTTCTGCACTAGACCTTAAATCCTGGTTCAGCCCTGTCCCCAGACTTGCATTCTACATTACACGCAAGTTAACCCCTGCAATTATCTCGGGGTATTTTTTGTTTCCACATTACATTGAGGTCATCCCAGTTTTTCCCCACACGTGTCCCGGGATAAACGGATGCTGTTATAACCAGAGATTAATGCAAGGTATTGTGTCGCGAATTGAACCCTGATAAAACCAGGGATGAGATCTAAGAACGGGAAGGACCTAAAAGAAGGGTCCAGAGTAGGCATGAGGAACAGAAGTCTGAAGGCAGCTGGAGTGTGGATCTTGAAGGAGGGCAGAGGAAGTGATACAAGGGGGGGGGCTAAGACTTTGAAGAAACCTTTCAACATTTAAGGAGAAGGCTGTGTGCTGTAGAGGAAGGACAGGGGTCCTGAGGTGCCAGTCAACAGATGGGTGGGTAAAGGATTTGGGAGAGTGGTTGAACAGCAGGAGCTCAGGCAATGGGTGGTGAAGACAGAGATGAAGAGCAAAGGAACCAGTGACAAAGCAGGACTGTGTCTATGCAAAGAGACCAGAGTTGGGAAGTGACATGGTCAGGAGGAAAGCAGGTAGGCAAGGATGGCTTATAGGTCTGGGACTACAGTCCTGGGGGTTGGGAGGAACATAAGGTAACAAACATAAGGTCTGGAGGCTAGAACCTAACAGGGTAATGTGTTCTCTAAAAATAGTGTATCTGGAGGCTTATTTATTATGCTTGACAGACACGCTTCCTTTGGCTTATGCTTTACCAACAGTGATGTGTGTGAAATGATGCTCATGTGCCTTCTGTTGATGTGTGTGAAATGATGCTCATGCACCTGCTGATGCAGAAGTTGCTTGAAGATATGAAGGGAATCATGTGATGGCTAAGAAGCCTGGCTGTAGGGCAGGAAATGGTTGGTTCAAATTGAGCCTCTGCCAGGAATGCAATATGCAGGGCTTTAGGAAAACTGGTTTTCTTGCAGACCTGTCCTGCTACACCATGAGGATTTTTTTTTAAAAAAAGAATGTTGACTATCATAAGGATTGTCCCAAATAAAGCAGGGAAGTACTTTAAACACTCTGAAAGTGTTGCATGAATGCTCAGTTCAACTTGTGCAAGTTGTGTCTAATTATTGTCTGGGGTTAGCTGGCAAGAACATCTTACACTTATGACCCTTTTCAAACTCCCTTTGTTTTCCGTTATAGTAACTGGTTGCTAATAGATCTTTTCTGTCATTTCAGATAGACCTGTTTTAGTAATTGGCTGCTAGCAGAATTTATTTACCTATTCATACAAACCCGCTTGAGTCAGGTTAGCAAAGCATGGTTGAGCTGCTTTCCAGGGAAACTGCTTTTCTCCCTCTGAGGTGGAGGAGATCTGCATGGGTTATTCCCACCGTGCCAATAGGGAGGCAGGAAGTAATTCATTTCCCCTTCCTGTTGGCGCCTCCGGAATAGCCCATCCTTAGTTTTGTTCTTGCCTCTTCAGGGAGCAGCAGTAAGGCTAGCGAGCTCTGCTGAGATCCTAGTAGTTAGGTCTAGGTTAGAGACTTCCTTTCTTCCTTTCCTTTCTGTGCCTTGCCCTTACGTTTCTGCCTTCTAGCGCTTTTGTTCTTTCTCTTTCTCTCTCCTCCTCTTCTTTCCGCTCCCGTCGGAGCTCAGCTGCAGCGGGTCTCCGACCCGAAGAGGAGCTCCGTGCCGGCTGCGATGGTGGCGAAGCAAGCCACTGAGGCTTTTTCCTCTGAAGAGGAGGGGGAACCGCGCGCCACGCTTTTTCCATTTTCAACACATTTGTTGCGCTTCTGAATTGCTGTGATGTGCTGTTTAAAATGTCTATAGCACTTCCTACAATGTTGCTTTCCCCCTGCACAATCTTCCTCAGACTTCTTTAAAAAACGTTCTAAGGTGAGTGCTGTAGTGGCACCATTGAGATGCATTGACTCCATTGAGTCAGTGTCTCAATGGTGCTGCTATGGCACTTCAGTGCTATGGCAGTTTAGCACTATAGCACTCACCTCAGAATGTTAAAAAAAAAGGCTAAGGAAGATGGCATGGCGAAAAAGGATGGGAAGAATGACCATAACACTTCAGTGGTGGCTCATCAACGGAAGGAAATTTGCTGTACGAAACCCCTGTCTCTGTATCATTTTATTTGAAATTGGGCCGACAACAAATAACATCAAGTTTAGAATGGTAATGTGAAAAGGGCTTATGTTGAAATGGTTGCCAATTTGTTTCTGAGCTCAATCTAAGGTGTTGGTTCTTGTCTTTAAAGCTCTTCATGACCTGGGATTCTGAGGAAATGCCTCTCCTGGTCTATATGAACCTAGGTACCCATTACATTCCTCTGAGCAGTTGTAGATTATGTCCCTCCACCTTCCTGTCTACTGTGTCCTCCTCTCGCATCTCAGCTCCATGGATTTGGAATGGATCTGTTGGAAGAAGTAAGATTCTCATTTCCTTTACTGACTTTTCAAAATGTGTGGTTTGCTTGATAGGGCTTTTCAGTGATGGTTTGGAGTAAGTGGCAAGTGTGTAGTACAGGGAGGGATCTTTTAGTTTCTATGATGGATTGAGTAGTATATAAATGTTGTTGGGTATTTAAAAATTGGTTTGTTGTTGTTAATGTTTGTCATTGTGTGTTCTTTTGTGAGCTGCCTTTGAGAAAAAGGTGAGCTATGTGTATTTTTAAAAACTTGCATTGGCAAAGCAGGGATTTCTTATTGTTGAGGAATTAACCCTTGAATATGGGCTACTCCCATTAATATATTAAGGGAAGAAGCAGTCCCTGGTTGCATATGTGTTATAGGTATGTCTAAGAACTTCAGCATTGCCAGACATACACTCAAAATCTTAAATCACAAAATCTGTATATGTTATATTTTTATAACATTTGGGTTCTGAATAGCTAGAAATCAGGCTGTTTAGTGGCATTTGAAATAGTTTAGATACAGAGTGCCACATTAATCTGTGTAACAAGTGGTTTCTTTAAAATATGAGAACCTCTGTACAAGGCCTTAAAATGATTTATTGCAGGACAGTGACAGAGGATTGTGCATAGGTTGCAGTTGTTTGTGCTCCTGAAATAGCATCCATACCTGTTTGCTCGGTAATTTTGCCTTTCCCTTTTCTAATAAAAATGGGAAATATATTTTGGATTTTGAGTTTTTTACAATATAGCGCCCCTTCCCTGCCAGATTTTTTAAAATGGAGGTCTGTTCCATTATCCTACCTTGCGTATAAGAGGATGCAGAGTAGGAAGAATATAATAACTTCTATTGGCAAGGGTTAAAAAATGTATGGGTGGAAATAGGATGAAACACCTGTTTGGCTTTGAACTGATCGTACAAATGGAAAATAAGGTGGAGCCAGATGAAAGCAACTAAGACAGCAAGAAAGTTCAAGTTCCCAGGGGTGTGTGTGTGTGCGTGTGGGGGGGAAGTGTTTGGTCGCCTACTGCAAGTCAGTCAAACCAGAGACTGAAGTAGGCTTAAGTAGATGCCTTGTCTTTGCAGACGCTCAGCTGGAGAGCTGTGCAAAAGGCTCATGCTTGTTTTTCATCATTTATACAGTTCTGCAGCACAGTTAGAGAGGTGCTTCCCTGAATCCTGTAACTTGCAGTGCCAGCAGCAAAACAAGATTTTTCCTACTGATATGGATGTTACCTGGGCGACTTATACATCTGTATGGCAGTGGCTCAGTCCTATAGTGTGGGTGTTGCACACTATGCTTGTAGATTCTAGGCCAGCACTGGTCACCAATGATAGCAAGGGTCATTGGTGTAGAGATCTGATGCACAATCAAACCATTCCACTCAATGTATTAATGTATTATGACCCCCTGTGAAACATTTGCCATACAGAAGAGCTACCACTGTTGTCTGCATGGCAACAATAACATGAACTGGTCCCTGAGTCTTAAGAGTTTTACCTTCACCACTATGAACATTTAGAGGTTGGTGACCAGCATGGACCCTAGGCACCTTTGTAGGGAACTAGGAAAATGTCTTATAAGGAACTGGAATGTAAGGCAGACAATACTCTGAAGATCATTAGAAGCTGTTACTGTCTGGCTTGACTTTTCTGACGCTTGCTTTTGTTACACTGATTTTTAAAAGATAGTTTAAATGTTATTTTGCTACCTGTACAGAAAAGTTTTTTTAAACTATTTGAACAGAAATGAAGAATCTGTATTGAAAAACACTGTGCCATAGCTCCATAGCTCATACAGACTGTTTTGAAGCAGAACTGCTGTTTATGTTTGTTTCAGCACTGTTTTGATTTAATATATCTGCGGTGTGTCACTCGATACTGGTCAACAGTTCAGGTCTGTAAGATGGGCTATAATAGTGGAGGACAATTTGGATCACGTGACACTCTTGTCAACTGAGCAGATTGTGGTTGGCAATCCAAAGGAGCAATAAATAGACACTGTGATTATTTACGGGCATGTGTGCTGAAGCACAGAAGGTCCCCATATGTTTCAGGTTGCTGATATGGAAAAGCCATTTAGTGTCGTGGTCTGGGAGGATGGATTGTAAATAGTTGTCTCCCTCCTGTGAGAATGTGCTTTAGAGGTTTAAACATTGTCATCTTCTAAATCTGATGAGTTTGAAAATACTGTATTGTCAACCCACTTCTTCTGGACCTCTAATATGTATCTGATTTCTATACCCATATCCACTGCTTACTATGTACTTCATTAAATGCTGCGATCTGTTCCAGGCAGACAAATTTGTTGGCAAGCAAATTGCACACGGCCCATTCTTCCAGGTTTTTGGACATGTGTGTGGCACCAGGCTGAGGACTATCTCCCATGGATATAATAATATTTTGCATGTTGCTTTTCTCTAGGATTTCTTATGCATGACTTCAGGTATCTTTGTGACAATCCTGTAAGAGAGAGTCCTATTATAGCCCTAATTTAAATGGGTGGTGGCGGTTGAGAGAACACTGTGCCTAAGGCTACACAGTTGGGCTTGACCTGAGGCTTCTAGCTAGGCTGCTGGAGTCCCACTGCCCTGTTTGTATGCTGTAAAGGCTTAGAGAAAGGAGGTTGTGAGTGTGACTCATGTGCATCATGTCATCTAAAAATAAAAAAGCCTTTTTTCTTCAGAGTGACAGTTTTATTCATATGCATGTTTATGCAGATTCAAATCAACGAAAACTCATTTGATCCATCAATTAAAATTCCTTTAATCAATTCAAATTGCTATATGTGTCTGAATGATCTCAGTTCAGCACAGTGGGTTTTTTGGGAGGGGATCACTAAAAACAGCTTTTGTATTCTTGATTATGGGATTGTCTTCTTTATCAGGGCCTCTTCAGCCTATGATATATCTGTAAAGAGCTATCTGCACTGATGCATACATTTGGAGGATGTTAAGGAAGAAGTTAGGCTTAGGAAAGCAGCATTCAGTGACTGGTTGTCACATAAGCAATTGATGATGAACTAGTAAAGATTAGTTTTGAACTGTGCCAAGTTTCAGTCTTAGCTTTGGTGGTCTGCATGTAGAAGTTTCCCAGAGAACAGCAAAATGTTAAAAAAAAAATCTGTGGGAGATTTTGTTTTTTACTTAACATTTGTTCACAGTATAAGCTGTTTCGTGTTTTTCCATGAGATAGCTGTGTGTGTACGTACTCGTGAACATGCATGTGTTGTAGATGCTGCTCTTCACACTTTGACAATATGGTGATAATTTTATCTACAGTTCTGCTACCTAAGCAGAATCATCTCAACAGACTTTAAAAGGTGCTAAGCTATGCCTCTTTGGATGACAACAAGGGCATCTAATCTGGTTCCACTGTTGAAAAATAAAGACAGGTTTTATCTGTGCAAATGATTTAGTAGCACAGGTAGTTTTGCAGATTGAATATAAGTTTTCCCCCCATCATTCTTTGTTGTTGTTGTTTTTTCTAGCTGTGTCCTGTGTGTTATAATGAAGGAAACCCTTTATTAATATCTTCCTTTTGGTATTCTGCTGTGCTTTAGTAGAGGAGCATCTACATCTTATTTCTGCATCATTAGGACAAAGATTTAAGGAATATACTGTCAACAAATGATGTCTATTAAAATTATTAGCTGTGCTGGCTATTTGTATTTTGTGTCAGTGTAGCCCTTTGAGTACCACTGAGAGATTTTTCTGTGTTAAGTGGTGTGTGATAAATAGCACAAGTTAAAACAGCTGGGCTGTCCAGCAAAGTGTAAGAGTTATTATGGCATAACACCCATGACTGTAGTCTTTATGGTTTATAAAGAGTTCTTTAAATGTATGATTATTGTAAGCACAGCAATTCCTAGGGTTGCAAGTCCAGGTTGGAAAATACCTGGGGACTTTGGGGGTGGAGCCAGGAGAAGGTGGGATTTGGGGAGGGGAGGGGCCTCAGCATGGTACAATGCCATAGAGTCCACCCTTCAAAGCAGCCATTTTCTCCAGGGGAGGTGATCTCTGTCAGCTGGAGATCAGTTGTAAAAGTGGGAGATCCCCAGGCCCCACCTGGAAGATGGCAACCATAGGTGTCACCCTCAAAATATCAAAATATGTACGAGAACCAGTTAAAAAGATTCTTTAAAAATTGGTGCAGTACATTGGTTAAGAGTGGTCTGTGAGATGGGAAGTCTCCAGTTATTTAAATCCTAACTTCATCCACAGACTGAGTGGGAGGCCTGGGGTAGGCCACTGTTCCCTCAGCTGTTCTCTCTTTAACATGGAGATGGTGGTAATATTTGTTTTATTTTATTTGGAACTTTTAAATGCTGTCTCTCTAGGAACCTACCTGAGGTGGCTTTACAAAATAAAAATAATAAAAAAGATATAAATTAAAACCCAGCATTTAGAAAAGCCCCAGCCCAGCATAAAAACAAACTGCTCAAAATAACAATTTCTGGACTACAATAGTGTTAAAGTTCAACCCCTTAATTAAACATTTGGGTTAACATAAAAATTTTGGCCAGGTGATCCTCAAGTGGGGGAGGAGCATTCCAAAGGCGAGGTTCACTACTGGAAAAAGCCATGTCTCTGGTTACCTCTTGTGTTCTGTTGTAACTGTTTCTGAGGCAGCAACTGTAGTAAAACTCTTTGAGCAGATGAAATGTGCCACAGTATTTAAATATTTCTGGAGAAGTAGTTCTATCTTTACTTTGGTTTGGATTGTTGTCGAACAAAGACCAGTGAAACATTGTGCTGTAGAGAAGTGTGGCACTTTGCTTGTAGCTCTAAATATGACAGTGCATTAAGATGGTTTAATGAATAGATATGGAAGTTAAAATTGATTGTGAAAAGTGAACATTGAACGTACCTGCAGCTCCTAACACATTCTGGGTCTCCATGTTCATGTAGATATATTCATTTTATATATAAAGTTTTATTTTGTGCATTCACAAGTGTACCTATGTATGAAATTTCATATATTTACTACCTTTCTTCCATCATGGAAGTCAAGGTGGTGTGAATAGGTTTCTTATTAGGTTTCCTATTCAGGCAGTCATGAGACCCATTCCTGCTTAGTTTCAGCAGTGTAGCTGAATCAAATGCCTTCCAACCCATACTGTTGTACTCTTTGATAGAGGGCCATTAATTCATGTTTTCAAAAATAATGACTGTTTGAAATCTGCACTGGCTAAGTGATCTACCAAAAAGCCATAATGCTGTTAATAGGCATTTATAAAAGAAAGCAATAACTGTAGCAGAAACTGTATGATTTTGACCTAATATTGTATTGTAATAGAGCCTTACATACCCAATTAAACATAATATATAACCAAAGCATAATGGAGGAAATGCACTAATAATGGCTTAAAAACTGGTCCATAGTTCCACGTTTTTCAGTGCATGACTTGGACAATGTGGAAAGACTAGTGGGAAGATGGAATGGATTATATTTGTGTTCTAACTGAACAATGGAAAGAAATCTTGGAATAAAATACTATAACCTTGGGCAAAAGAGCTGGTTAATCTGATCAAGATCACAACCTGTAAAACTTGTTACTGGGAGTTGAATGTACTCTCTTTTGAGTGTGTGCCTTACTGCATATGCAGAGGTATGTGTACAGCTTTGGAAACTGTACACTGTGGAGAAATAGCCTCCACCCCTATACTAAACCCCAGTAATTCAGCTGTTGGGACTATACTCTGTTTATTCATAGCGGGCAGAAAGGAGGGGCCTCTGGGGGATGCTTACTTCCTTGATGGACAGATGGGAATCATCCATGTCAAGATGCCCTCCCTTCCTTGAAGCAGAAGAAACTCTCAAGTGCCAGTGTTTTCTTCCCTTTTTAAACTTCCTTATATTTTAAATGCTTTAAGCTTGACCTCTGTGAAAAAACCATGCCTCTTTGGTCCTGCTACCTAAAGATCAGTAAAAGGGAGGGGCAGTGCGCATGCCAGGCCTCTAGCTACAGTGGGGCATCTTGGGGCCTGGCCCCCTGACTTACTGCCAAGGCCCCCGACTTCCCATCCAGCCCAGGTGCTCCCTTGGGGGGTGCAGGGGTGTGTGGGGGGTGCCCCATGACTTATTTAAAGGCCCCCTGAATTTTTTTAAAAAAACCTTGACAATGGGCCCGGCACATGCTCACCATCCCTTGGGCATGATAGCTCAAAAGTGTGAAGGTGCAACTGATTGTCCCCGTGCTGGCTTGTAGGAATGAAGTGCGAGATGCAGCAGCTAGAGAGATCCTCTAAATGGCAACAGAGATACGAGAATCAGCCCAGCAGGAGATATTCTCAAATTGATTGGTGGAAATGGTTACTCCTCTTGGGAGTAAGGGAAAGAGGTGTTTTCATTGGGCAGAGGCTTGAGATGGTTGTGTGGTTTCCAACCTCCCAGGACCCAAGGGATTGAGGCTTGCAAGGCTGTTCCTTCATGTACATATTGTACATTCTGAAGTTGGTAAGTTCACTTGTGAAAGACTCTGTTATATAATGCAACAGTTTCACCTGGTCTGGAAAATGGTCTCTTTAATGCTTTCAAATGTTTTGAAAGCCTGTGCGGCTGCTGCAGCTATATGAAACACTAGTTTCAGAAACCCCACTATTGCCTTGCTTGTATAATGCAGCTTGTGTGTTTTACTGCTAAAGCCATATCTGAATAACAAAAATCTGTAAATATCACTAGTGGGAAGGGTGTGTGAGAGAGTGCAGACCTGAGTTCATTTTTGGTTTTTGCTTTTTAAAAAAAAAGATATCCCACAAGAACTAAAGGCACTTTGAATGAATTTTGTACAAATTCTAGAAGCAGAGTATAGCTGGCTATGAAAAAGTGATCACAAAGTACTGAGCAGCAGAAAACAATATTGTGCCATGTATCCCAGTGGTACCTTTCTAGTTTTCAGATTGGTAGGAAGGATATGCTTGCAATGAATTTGGACTGTGGATTTAATTTCATTGTGCCAAGAAAGTTGTAAATTATGAACACTACTTACATTGACCCAGGTTTCTTGCTGTAGTTACACATATGTAATATGGCTAGCTTTCAGCATGACTGCTTGATTCCGCTTTTTTTCTTTTCTTTTTTACAATGGCCTTTTAGAGTTATTATCTCTGGTTTGGCATAACACATTTTTTTCTTGGAACAAATAAATGAGCCTGCTTTTTAGAGATTTGTTGTTTTATTGCTTTGTTTATTTAAAAACTACTTTGAGCAAAAAGGGACGGTGTGGCATGTGTATGTAAATAATTAAATAGTTTGCAGAAGGGTTTGAACGTTTAGCTGCTGATTATTTCCACCCCACTGCCCCAGATAGAATGGGACACACAGAAGGTTTTGGGTAGCTATCCATTCCAACAGAACGGGTATACCCATACTGGACATTACATGGACGCATGAAGCTACCTTATCCTGAATCAGACCAATGGTCCATCAAAATCAGTACTGTCTATTCAGACTGGCAGTGGCTCTCCAGGGTCTTTCACAAACCTACTACCTCATTCTCTAAATTGGAGATTGAACCTGGGACTTTCTGCATGCCAAGTAAATGCTCTACTGCTGAGCCATGGTCCCTCCCCCTCCCCCTAAATCAGGGGTGGCCAACCTTGCTTAACATAAGAGCCACATAGAATAAACGTAAGAGCCACATAGAGATGTCTGAGAGCCGCAAGACAGGAACAAATATCACACACATGTTTTTATTTTTTAAAATATGCAAATTTGCTTTTTATTAACATTAAATGGGACTGCGAAAAATAAAAACAAACGAGGAAAACCAGTTATAAGAAAGAGAGAGAGAGAAACCAGGAAAGCAAATAGATGGGAGGGAGGAGGGAAGGAAGGAAGGAAGGAAGGGAGAAAGAGAGAAAAAGCATGCTTCCCCTTTGCTTCCCCAGCCGCCCTGCCAGGAGCCGCACAATATGTGTGAAAGAGCCGCATGTGGCTCCCGAGCCACAGGTTGGCCACCCCTGCCCTAAATCAAGTCTTGTGGATTTATTATGACATTCTTAAAAGAAATCTAAATATTTTTTTTCTTGACAAAGTTTTACAGACTTTCAACATAATATGCAATAACAAATAACATCTGAATACAGCCAGTGTGGTCAAACATAAATATCATACTACTCTGATCCTTTGTTATTCTCTTCCTCTAGATTTTCTTAATGTGCAATAATCTAATTAAAAACCCCAACAGATACATTATAAGTCAGTAGCTGACCCTCTTATAACCATTCCATTACTTTTAATTGATATCATCTGGTCATTTTGATTGAAAAACTTGCTCCCATGTGAAATATTTTTATTGTAAATATTATTGTTGCCTAGGATATAGTTGAATTTATGAGACAGCAGTTCTGAAACTAACATCGTTCTTAATTTTTCTATAACATTTTCTCGTTTCGGTGGCAAACGTGCCCACTCTGATCTGCAGGCCCTGTTCTGCTTTGCCTTCCTTAGGTTGCCAACTCCCTGGAGGGGCTTTTCCTCTTTACTCTCCAGTAGCTGCCGCCACCACCTGATCAATATAGGGATTTCCCACTGAACAGGCTCAGAGGCCTTGCCTCAGTGTCTCCCGCTACCTGCGCCTGGTTACCGTGGTGACAGATTGCTGCCTTGGGCGCCACTGGGGAAATAGCCACTTGCCAACTGCCTGGGAGCCCCTTTCAAGATAGCATGTCCAGAACGGTGGAGGTCTATTGTGGTACAGAGAACCACTCTCAACATCAAAAGTTGAAAAAGATTTATTGAAAAGAAGATATTTACAAGCATACTTAAGCACAGCACTAGATCGGCAAATGGATTTCAAAGGAAATTTGGTCATAAATGCCCTTTCCCTGTTCTAGACATACCGTAACTGATGTTAAAATAGGGCAGGCACTAATGATCTTAAAAAGCTGCAAAGTTCCTATCTACATCCCATTACCTGGGAGAGTGTATGGTCAGAAAAAGGTGGCTGCCTGCTTGCACACCAGACCTCAAAGTTGTCCCCAGCACAGCATTCCAAGGAAGAGAGAGAGAGAGAGAGAGAGAGAGAGAGAGAGAGAGACTTCCCCTTGCAAGGAAGTGTTCTTAGCCCCCCTGTCTAGAAGCCCTCCTGAAAGGCATTCTGGGAAATCTCCAGGAATCGCCTGGAGACTTGCTAGCAGCAAATTCCTTAGTCGGTTTTCCTACCAGGTCCATTAGCATATGTACAGATGTAATCTAGCAGGCAGTTGAACTTGGCTCCCTGTCACTTCCAGAAAGAGAAAAAACAAACCACACTTTTAAAACTGAATGAAATGTTCAGAAAATATTGTAAACTTGGAAACAGGTTATTCTGGGAACCGCTGGTCCTCATTATTAAAGTTAAATCTGTGTTGGTATACTTAAATATGTAACACTGAAGTATTTTGCTTGGGAGATGGAAGTTTGGTAATGGTGCTTTGCTTTTCCTTTTATCCCACCATTTTCTTGCTTTGAATTGTCCTTTTGGCATATATCGAGTGGTGACCAGTTTGGTGTAGTGGTTAAGAATGCAGACTCTAATCTGGGAGAACTGGGTTTGATTCCCCACTTCTCCATGTGCAGCTGCTGGTGTGACCTTGGGTCAGTTACAAGTTCTTTCAGAGCTGTTCTCTCATGAGCAGTTCTCAAATGAGCTCTCTCAGCCCCACCTACCTCACAGGGTGTTTTTGTGGGGAGGGGAAGGGAAAGGAGATTGTAAGCCGCTCTGAGATTCCAAGTGAAGGGTGGAGTATAAAGCCAGTCTCTTCTTCTTCATGTGATTTCACATGAATCAATTTTTTCTTCTACCTTTCTCTGCATACATGCTGCCATCTTTGCTTTTGTGATAAGCGCTTCTTCTTTAGCAAATCTTGGCCTTTGCTTGTTCTCAAAGAGGCAGTGTCTTGGGAGGAGATGCCACAGCCTTCCTGCTGGCACAAGACATCCTTGCTCAGGGCAGCTGGGTGTGGTGGGAGAAGGAGTTATGTGGTGAACCACAGTTTGCTGTTCCCTTAAGGCTCCATCCAAAAGCTATTGAAGTTTACAGAAAGACTTGCCTTATCACCCGTAGGAGTTTGATTATATCTTCTAGAAGCAACAGCATGCACTCTCTTCACCGGAAGCATTTTGGTAACTAATGCACATTGGAAACTAGTGTTCTGAACCCCAAAGCAAGGGGACTGCATCTCCTTGGAGCCCAGTATGAGCTGTAGGCCAGTTTTCACTTCCTCCCTCTTCTGTGATAAATTGAACCGTTGGGTGATATATATTTTTGATGAAAATACTGCCCAGATTGAGTTAGTGCTGCTGCTGTCTTGACATTTCATATTCTGCCTCCTCTTTTGCAACCAGTCTCTCTCTCTAGTCATTCAGTCCATAACTTCTGTATGTATTCCATTTGATTATGAGAAGACAGGCAAAGCCTGTGGTCCTAATCTTTAATGATGTGGAATATGTGTCATGTAGACTTCTTGTTTATATCTGTCAGCATCTTGTTCCTAGTTCAAAACAACCAACTTGAAAAAAATGAACCCAGTGCCGAAATGTGCTGTTGCTGTTTGGGAAACAAACTAGTCACTGAGCTATTGTGTATCATTTTCTATGAAGTGAATGTGTTTAGTGTGCGCATGAACATACACATACCCTGGAAGACATAGTAAGATTGTTCAATGGATGCCAGGCAACCATGGATAATCTGTTTATGATGTGGTGGCTTATAATTCATTGGCATACAGCTAAATATTAGGAACGTGTTCCTGACTGTTAAGATCAGTTGTGCAATGGGCTAAAAAAGTTTGTGGCATCTCCTCCCAGCTGAGAAAGGGAACGGCAATAGAAAGCTCGTAAGAGAGTTGTCAGAATGGAGTCTGTTTCTTCAGGCAAGTAGGTTAGATTAGATGAGCATGGGTTCCCTTCCAGTTCCAGAGTTCTGGGGTGGCCATGGATAAAACAGGGTAATTATTTTTTACAGACAATTCTGTATGGGCTGTGATGCCAGTGGGTCATAAACGATGATAGTGTTCATTCCAGGTTGTTTGAATAAAATTTTTAATAAGGTACAAGAATTGTGTTTTACTACGAGAGCAGATGGTGTATTCCTGTGCCAGATCTTTTGGAGAGATGCTTCATGCTGTTCTTCCAGTGACATAGATCAACAAGAGATAATTACCAAAAGATTACCTTCAACACGTGGATACTTGTATTACGAACACTTAACAAGTTTTTTTGTTAACAAGCAGAGCTCTTGAGTAGCAGGTTTTAACATTATACTTTCTTAGTAATTCTGTTGGTACTAAGCTCTACTGTCAATGCTGTAAGGTATCTTATTTCTCTGCTTCCCTTTTCCTCTTTAGAGCAGAATTGCATGATTGTTTCTGAGGCTTTTTGCCCTGGTATAAGATATATGTGGTGCTGGGCTTCTGAATGTTCTAGTGTATGTTGTGTTAACCCTAAGTGAACTGCTGGATTTTCTGCTATATAACTGAATGGCTGCCATGTACTCCTTTGAGAGGAAGCAAAACGCTTCATTGAGTGGTTCATTTAGCTTTATAACGGGTTCCTTTTGTGGTACCTTTTGGACATGCACAATACTGGCTCCTTTAACAATTTTGCATTGAGGTGAATTTACAGACAGCAAGCAGCTGTTTGTACTCTTCTTTGGGAGCAGAACATTTGGCAGTCCTTCATTTTAACACATTTTCTAGTTTAACACATTGATATGACCATTAGCCTTTTCGGTTGTTACATTTGACCATGCATATGCGGATAACATGCTGCAAGCTATCCTCCTGATATGCACGGTTACTGTTTTGTTTGCCATTTCCTCTGGAGACTTTTGAGTGTGTGCGTGGATGCATACACAGAGGGTTTAGAGAAATGGTGAAAGAAACTCTCCTCCTTTCAGTGCATTGGAAACGACTGAACTTTGGCCCCCGATTTGCTGACAACCTAAGGGAATGTAAAGGCAATGACGTCTTGGCTTGTTTCATCCGCACAACAGGAAACACTCATGGCCTCCCCTTTTTCCTGCTATGAGAAAGTAGTATTGGTGTGGTTTTTTTCCTTCCCCTCTGCAGTAGAGCTAGCTGAGACCTACTTTCAGGTCTGCACTCTGCAGTGTGTGAACCGGTGTTAGTGTACTGCCCTGATTGATGTTTCCATCTGGTACAGCAAGCCAATCAGCTTGAGGCTACTGTGCTTTAGCAGTACTGTGATGAGTATAATCGTTTTCCTCTGTGCTCCCTCCCCATGTAGTTTTCTCCTCTGAGAAGAGTCATTTTATGATGCATGTCAATTGATGTAAAGGATCTGAAAAGACTGTGATGAATTTGGGAACATTTTGCTTTGTGAGTTGCTATATCACTTGCATTTTACAGAGGGCACACTGTTTATGCCCCTTAGCTTGGTGCGAAACATTCAAGGGACTCAGATACTTCTGTGCAGGAAAGATCTCAGCAATTTCATTTTTTGAGAGGGAGGGTGGATGAATTTGAAACTCTCCATTTGCAAGTCACCTGCTGGGATTTTCCTGATTAACCCTTTCTTGGTGATGCATTTTGACAAATGGTGGTTAAAAATGCTAATTGCAAAACGTCTATTTTTGGATAAAATAAGCTTCTTTCTCCACAGTTCAAGACAGACCTTCAAAAATATTAAAGCAAAGCAGAATTTTCTTATATGAGGTTCAGTTTAACCTCCCCTTTCCTAGGCTGTTTTAAAGACCATGAACTGCGTGAAAAGAACTGTAAGTAGAATTCCGCTAGCAGAATGGATCCTTCTCACTCCATGTCTTCTGCAGCCCCATGCCCCTGCAAAGTTGCTCTTGAAAGTTAGGTCAAATCTACATCTGACTTTCCCCGCTGGAATCATTCTAGTTTCAAAACCTACACCTGCTTCTAGTTTCAAATCATACTTGTTCTAGTTTAAAAATTTACTGTTTACATTCGTTAATTGCCCTCCTGTGGTCAAACTAGCATTATACTGCTTTAAACAAATCCTGTTGCTCAGTACTCTTCAGACCCAGGGAGTGAAATTTGAAACCAGTGTGAAATGAGCGTAGGAAAAGACAGCAGTCAAACTACTTCAGAGGGCTGCAGCAGCCCAGTGGGCTGTAGCTCATGTGGAAAATCCATGAAAACTACCTTCTATTCATGGAGAGACATGGCTAGAGCCAAACCTGCTGCTACTATAATGCACTTCTTTTAGTATGGAATGGTGACTACATGTTTGACAAACCTTGAATGTTAATACTTCATACAGCTGTTATTTGGTATTTTCCCCATGTCCAAAGGTGGTTTGCTTTTAGTAGTTAAAAATGTAAACCTGCTACATTTTGCAGAGCAGTCGGTAGTACTGTATGTACACATGGTGTTGCACATGCACCATGCTGTTGCTTAGTGTTGCAAGCCGTGTGGAATCTTCACAAGTAGGTCTGCTCTTGGAGAAGCTGTCCAAAGCTCAGTTATACGTACATAGGGCACTTTCACACATGTTAAATAATGCAGTTTCAATCCACTTCAGCGACAGTTTGCAAAGGGACTTTTTCTCACAGTAAAATCCAGTTACAAAGTGCATTGAAAGTGGATTGGAAGTGTGTTATTTAGTGTGTGTGAAAGTGCTCATATTGTAGAAGCCAGGTCTGATACCACTGTGGGTTTCAGTTTGGGGGAAGTTTTCTTCACCATGGGGGAATTGTTTTCCCCAGGTACTTTTTTTCTTGGCAACTCCCATGCTATATTTATTTATTTACGTTATTTATAATCTGCCTTTTTCACATGGACTCAAGGTGGATGACACATAGTGATTCAGTACAATCAAGAAACTAATGCATGAGGATATTAGAAGACTGGAAACCATAGCATGAGTGTTAATATGACTCTGTAGATGCACTGGCTGTTCTAGGCTTAAACCACCACCACCCCAGCTTGGATTTGTTGATCTGGCATTGCCACAGTGGCATTGGTTCTGCTGGGCACTCTCTACATGCACTGGTTCTGCTTGGCACTGTCTACATGCACTGGCTGTGCTAGGCTTGCAACCCCCACTCGCTTAGTTTTGTTGAGCTGGCATTGCCACAGTTGCACTGGTTTTGCAAAAATCCATCCCTTCAGTTTCTGCTGTGGAAACTCTCTGGTTTGACATCAGTCCCTGCTTTTCCCCTGTTTTTTTCCTCCAATGGAAATAATGGAGGATGGGGCACCTTCTTTGGGGGCAACTGTGTCATTTGGCTGCTCTGATCTCCTTTGCTGTACACTAATTTCCATGTTTATCCAGGATTTCTTCTCCTCCTGTTATCCTTTAGTGTAGGGCTCATCAACTTTTTCTTTAGTGAGAGATATTTCTAAGTAATGAAAAAATCCTGATCTACCCTGTCCCCCCAGCATGTTATCAAGTTTTGTTCTGCCCTAGAAAGAAAACAATAAATGAAACTATCAGCTAAGCACCATGGAGAAAACTCCTATGGACTAACAGCACATCTTCTAGTGATAATCTGGTGATCTTTACTGGGGTCAGTGCAGAAATGCATCTTTGCAGAAACTGGTGAACTACTGGTAGATCATGAACCACCTGTTGGAGACCCCAGCCATAGAGTTTCTGTGATAGTGTGTGTGCGTTTCTATTAACACTTGATCCTTGTGGAAATTCTTCACATGATGGAGGCCACAGGGGACAAACTCTAATGTTATGATCTCCACTTAGTCACTGCCATGTGGAATGAGAGCCTTCCACATGACATTCTCAGAATAATTAATTGCTCCTTGAATTTATGAAACCTTTTAGGGCTGAGGCTACAACATAAACATGTATGGACTCAAGTACAGTTTCTCACATTTGACCATCAGTCCATGTTGGACTTGAAGGTAATCTTTAGGGCATAAGAAGGTGGTCTGTAGTCACCCAAACATTGCTGCTGTTTAACCCTGGCACCCAAATGGAAATGAATGGAGGCAGCATAACAATAGTTCTTTGTGGGTGGCACATTAGGTGCAAAGTCCCTTATTCTGTTGCTTTGTTCCGATCAGATCTTTGTCTGGGCTGTTTGTGTGTTCGACATTTCCTTTCCACAATTTGCATGAATAGCTAAAAACAGAAGGGCAGACACTTCCTCTCACACTTAATCAACCTTTCTACATGGTTCGTATAATTTTGGCTTTTTTGTTGTTTTATTTTGTCAACTTGTGGGTAAAATGTTGGGTTTAAACTTCTGTTTAGCAATGAAGCTCATATTGGGGTCGCACTATAAAAAATGAAGTCTCCTTTTTATGTGACCTAACTGGATAACTGTGATACCAGTACAATTATCTACTTAGTGGTGTTAATAACAATTATGTACTTGTTTGGTCCATTTTTGTTTTTACAGCGGAGGAGCAAGAATCCCTTGATATAAGTTCAGTCGGGTTACAGAAGTCATTTACAGAGATCCACCAGAGTCTTGGTGAATAGTGCCCTATGCACTTAATCACAGCAGCACCACACATTAGCCCCTTTCAGTCATTATGTTCATGCATACTGAAGCTTGGAAACTGTGTGCATGGGGACAGCATGCAACCCAACTGCATGGTAAAATGTAACTACTGCAAAGGGCTATTGTATTTCAGGACTATTGTAATTGTGTTTGAAAAAAGCACCCCCCACCCCCTTTTTTTGCAGCAGGGAAGCAGCAGTCCTTTGTCTTGCTGTGCTGTTGGGGAAGAGCAGTGCTGTGCTTGGGAGGAGCCTTGACCACGGGACTGTGGGGAGGAAAGGGCATAGTAGTGGTGCCGCCTTTGATCTTCTTCCAGCACCCTAAGAATTGTGAGGGCAGCACTGTCTTACTGCTGGAAAGCAATGGAGCATAGAACAGGGCTAAAAATATGTTTGAAGCGAGATCTTGCCTCACGCTGAATGCTGCTTCAGCTGTCACAACACAGGCTTGGGTAGCAAAAGTTGTTGAATAAGATCAGGCTGGGCTGTCTGGCTGGCGCTGAAATCTACAGACTAAGAAGTTATTCTCCCCCCACCCCGATCTAATGCTAGGAAATTTCCAAAGTGGAGGTTAAAATAATTCATCTCAATTAAATGTCACCATTTGCTACCTTAACAACTGTAAAAAGTATAATTTTCACTAACTGCTTAGTTGCACAGGATGCGCTGCATGGAAATTAGCAGGTGCAAATGAAATTCAGTTGAAAGGGGAAGGGAGGAGGAGAGGAGAGTAATATTTTGCATTGCAGAATCGTGGGTTCATTGCTAAATCTTCTTGGTGGCTGAGGCATTTTTTAGCTTTTCTGAACAAAATAAAGCAGTTTAGAAGGGAAGAAAGCTAAATGAAGGCTTGGGGTGTGCAAATGTTTGGAACCGAATTTCACTGTATATGTGTTGTGATATTTTTCATATAAATTTTTATTGATAATTAACAAGCGATACATAACTTTTGTAACAATCAAACAATACTTAACATACAATAGCATCCAGAAGGCTTCTGTATAATATTTTGTAGGATTACATTAAACAAGTATCACTAAAGCTTATCTTCCCCCTACACTAGTGACGATATAAGAAAAAAACCATTAATAGTAACGATATCACCATGTAACCCTCAAAACAAAGCAACAAGGTTACTATATTTGAACAAATTTAACTAATTGTATAATCAGTGGGAAATAATTAAAGACATATAATGATTTCCCCCCTTCAAACTGTATTGTGATATTACAAGTGAGGAGTGACTAGGAACTTGCACATGGGGATTGGGGGGTATGTGTGGAGATGCTAAGCCAAGAACGGGGGAGATAGTTTTTTGCCACCTTTTCCTACCATGAGTAGTTTTGCCTAATGGAGGTCACCGGTAAAAGCTTGTCTTAGAAGGTACATGGAATCTGATGAGTATAGTGGAGGGAATCTGATGAGTATAGTGGAGTTCCGTGTCTGCAGAGTTCTAAGGATGTGGTGCCAACCCTCTTAAGAGTCTCTTGCCTGGTTCCTGCAGTGGGGATGAGACCATAGGGGAGTGCCTTTGCTCCACTCTTCTTTATACTGAGGCAATTGAAGCAGTTTGCTTTGAGCTAAGGGGATGGACAACACAACCTGAGTGAAAGACGTTCTGGGCTTTGCAACAAGCTTGTTTCTGAAGTACAGAACCCTGTCATGAGGCAATTTAGAGAGCTGCAAGACCTTCTGAATGGGTGCCCTGGGCATGGGATGCATTGTGTGCTGTGCTGTACTCCTGGGGTGTTTCCTCTGGACAATGAGTGATCATTTTATTCTTTTTATTTATTTATTTTGCCAAGGTTCAGGTGTGTATTGTAGTTATAGGCCAAGATAGTCCTTCCCACTATTTCTAATCCAACCTCCAGTTTCTTTGCCTTCAGCATCCATGTGTGTGGAAGGGAAGTTATAAACAGTTAAAAGGTTCTTGCTATTACATAGTTCCTTAAATGTGTAATGTGAACAAAGGAAGTACAGTTGCTTTACAGTAGAAATAAAGCATAAAGCTGTAACCGGCATGAGGCTGATAAGCAAATGGCAGAAGGCAGCAATGGAAAGCCTCTTTGCAGTCTGATAGATTAGAACAAGGCCCCAGAGCATCCTTGAGAGGGGAGGTAGAAGGGCTGGTTAATGAATAGCTATACAACCCAAGATATTGTTTCCAGGTAATTTGCTTGGATGATTGTTTTGCTAAGGCCTGTGTTGTCTGCTTCTCTGGGTCAAGAGAGCAAGGCAAAATTGTTCAGTCTGACCTCATAAACCCTGGAGCTCTGGATTGTAGGAAAATGCTTAGCTGGAGGGAAGTAGTCCCCTGTTCCATAAGTGTTCTTCACAAATGAGGATGTCAGCATTTGAGTTATACAAAATTTGTACTGGGGAGGAATGGAAAGGTAGCCAGTTCCCAGATATATGGAGCAACAAGAATCTGGGGATAGAACTGTAAATGGATTACATAAGTAACGTGCAGAGATCCATGCCTATGCTGAGTTCTGGCACGTAATGCACAGTGCACTTCATCATGTCAGCACCACACACCGTTCCAATAGAGATGCAAAGGTGGGCCCCATATTGAGAAAATATACAGCACAGAAGGGACAGTCCTTAGTACTACTGTGCTTTAGAGGAAGAACTTCCTGTGCTTTGCAGGAGCCCTGTGCAAGGAGCAGTGGGGGAAGAGTTGAGGAGTAATCAGATATATTCTGATCGGCAAATACTTTTAATTGACTCTGTCTATAACTCACTTCTTTGTGATTTGAACTCAGGGAAAAGGTGTTCTTGAACCTCTTCCTCTCCAGTGTGAACTGTGGCCTGATATAAACTGGGATGCTGCCAGGAAGGAACTTACTTGTATACACGTACCCAGCACATTGTTCAAACTGTGTTGTTATGTGTGCAGTGTTGCCACACGTGCAGCTTCAACACGCTAATGCAACGCCTGCTTGGGCTATAGATCTTTGGTTTGCAGATACCTAGCAGCAGAGAAGCTGACAGCCTAGTTTAAACTTCATGCTCTCTGTGAGACAGATCACATGGGAAAGATCTCCTTACCTGCCAGCATCATGTTCAAATCAGGCCTGAGGCTGTGGCAAAATCCTTTAGCTGCTCACTCCAGCGTGGAGACAAGATACAGGTGAACATAAGTAACCACCTGAGGATGAAAACAGCCATACATTCCAAGCACAGTGGAAGCAGTTTGAACATTTAGTGCTCTGAGAAATGAGTGTCTTGGAATGCAGCAAATGGCTGTTCAAACCACTTCTGTGTTTCTTGGGGGTAGGATGTATGGTCATCCTGAGATTCGTAGGAGAAGAACTCTGTAGAATCTCTGTGGCCATTTGTCAGTACTCAGGAGTGGGGCTTTAAGGAGCCATTTACTTTGGAATCATAGTGATTGTAATGACCATCTAACAAAGGGGTGTTGAACTCATTTGTTATGAGGGCTAGATCTGACATTTATGGGCTGGGCCATGTGTGTCATAAAATGTAATGCCAGATAGTGGAGATATAAACTTTATAAAGGACACAAACACAATTAAAGATTTACTTTAAATTACTTAAAATAAAATAAAAACATGCTTAAAACATTAGCACTCTTGTAATATTTTGTTTATTTAACAGTCTGATAACTGACATCTCTTGCTCTGAATTATTGCATCAAAATGTCTGTGCTGTTGCCATCTTGAGTATGCTGTTCAAGTGTTCATCTGTAAACTGCACACCTACTTCTGATTTATTGACATTCACTACAGAAATCTCATCCTCAGAGTTCTGAGCCTAGGACCCAGGGGAAAACATGAAATAGCTGGGCATTGTGAGCTTTTGTACATAAATTGCTTTGTGTGCTGCTCAAGAATATGAGAAAGTGCCATGACACAGACTGAGGGCTGTGTGTTTGTCTACAAAACTAGTCTTCCTCAGTGGTCAGTATCAGCCTACTTTCTGGGAAGTCTAAGTTCAAAATCCCCAAAGGAAATGTGCTGGGTGAACTTGGTCTAGACATATACTCTCAGTCTAATCCACCTCACTGGCTTGTTGTTATTCATAGTTCATATTGTTTTCCTACTGAGAAAGATTGGATCATGAGGGTGTGAAATACAGTGATAAAGGGGGAGGGAACCCAGTTGCACCCAGGAGAGCCACAGCATAACAAGCTCAGCAAAACACACACACTGTAGCAAGGCACAAAAAAGCTCATATGTTGGAAAAAACTTTGTTGGTCTTAAAGGTGCTTTATATTTCTCCTGTGTGACTGAGGCAGCCAAGCAAAGCAAGCTCTCCCTCCTTCCCTCCCTCCCTTTGGGGAGGAGCCTCAGCCAGTAAAGGCTTTCCTGTGCAATTGAGGCAGCCGGGCCCGGAAGCAAGCTCTGGCTCATTCCCTCTCTCACCCTGGAAGGGGGAGGGGAAGGAGCTTCAGCCATTGCAGCTTGCCTATCTATCTCTCCTGAGTGATTGAGAGAGTCTGGCAAAGCAAGCTACCACACAGCAGCAGCAGAACTGGAAGAAGCAGCAGGAGATATCCAGTTCCATTGCGGGCCTGATAGAAGCCCTCTGGGGGACCCTGGTCTAACATGTACAGTATTGGGGGGGGGGGAGTTGAGAGGCAATGGTGGGAGCTTGATGAAAAACTACTGAGGGTCCCAATAGTCACCTGAGCTGAGTTGCTGACACTAGGCCACATAATCTCTGTGGTCTCTTTATCCATGCCTTTTGCCTTGGAGACTTGGCTGATTTTGGAAACCTTTGGAATGGATTTGGCAATATAAGGATCATGGATTTTCCCTGCTCTCCCCCTCCCCAGAAATCCCTTTCAACCCTAGGGCAGCTATATTTGAGTCCAGTAGCACCTGAAAGAACAACATTTTCAGGGGATAAGCTTTTGAAAGTTGAGGTGCCCTTAATGAGATAATGTACTTGGATTTAAATCTAGCACTTCTACTACATGGCTGCCCTTTTAAACCCTAGGACAGTTGATTTCCAGGGCTACAAGAGGAGGAAGGGAGTGAAATCCCCCTTCTTGTCTTGTTTGTTAGCCCAGCTCCTCTGAAGAGGGAAAGGAGTGTTTTTTACTCGCTTCCCCTCCCTCACTGCAGCCCTAAGCCACACATGAGTCCCAAGTCCCTGGGAATCAAGTTCCTGGCGTCAGAAGGGACTGCTGGGATGGGGGAGCAGGGGAGATCCATTGAGGTATCACTGAATCCAACCTCTTATCTCTCTTGCTCCTCATGTGCATGGTAATCTGAGGCTTCCTCAGGAAAAGGATGGAGGAGTTTTCTGTGGCTTTGCTGTTTGTCAGAGAAGCTCTGCTTCCAGATCTTTTATCTCAGCGAGTGTACGCAGCTGTAGTGTGCAGGATGTAGAACATCATATTTATGGGTTGAAAATAAAACAGCCAACATTGCATTGCCCTTGTACTTAAGATGTAAAATTTCTGGAAATGTTGAAACCTGGCGGTGGGGGATGACTCTTCTATCTCCCGGAAAAATGAATTTTTTTTTGAGGGGGGGGAGAATAAAATATATGCAATATTTACTTTCCTATCAAACCAAAACTTCTCCTATGGATTTAACAACATAAAATCCAGATTTTATAACTTGGTTAGCATATGAAATCGTACTATGTGGGATATTTATGGAAAAAGTCCAGAAGAAGGCAACCAAGATGACTGAGGGATAGGAGCACCATTACTATGAAGAAAGGCTGAATAGTCTGTGACTTTTGAGTTTAGAAAAGAGACAAGGAAGAACATGAGAGAGGCTTATAAAGTTATGCATGGGGTAGAGAGAAGAGAGGGGTTTTTTCCCCCTCCCTGCCCCAAAATATTAGGACCCGTAGGCATCCAATGAAGTTGAAGGGCAGAACACTGGGGACAGACACAAAGAAATACTTATTTACTCAGTGAATGGTTAAAATGTAGAATTTGGTACCAGAGGATATAGTGGTGGCCACAGGCATAGATGGCTTTAAAAGGAGATTAGACAAGCGTTACGGAGGATACGTTTATCAGTAGCTACCAGTCATTGGTGACTAAAGTAAACTTACATATTCAGAGACAGTAAACAGCATTGCAGTGCCAGGAGGCAACAACAGGGAAGGGCCTCAGTCTCTGTGCCCTGTTGTTGGCCCTCCATAACAAATGGCTGGCTACTATGTGAGGAAGGATGCTGGACTGGATGGACTGCTGGTCTGATTCAGCAAGGCTCTCGTGTTCTTAAAAGAGGAAAACAGGGCCACCTACAGACGAGACAGGGATTTCTGCATGCTGCTCACATGTAGCGGGGCAAACCGTCCAAAAAAGCCGGATGCGAGAGGGGTGCTTCTCAATATGAAGTTGCCTCCAGCCTGAGGAAATTGACCTGCTCGTGTTCCCAAGAGTTTGTAGTATCCTGATAAGGAGATTTGGGCTGATGAGAATTTCCTAAATGGTTTTTTCTTCCGGAGATACCTTGAGTCCTGCCCCCCTCGGCCAAACAGACACTCAGCCATAAAATTTATTATCATAGAGTCAGGAAAAGATGCCCATTTGCCAGTTTCTTTGTATCAATTCCCTGGGTATTGTGAGAAATATTAGTTTGTAAATTAAGGAAACTCCTCCCCCCCAAAAAAAACTGATGAGGACTGAGCATGATCATTGTCCTCAGAATTGTGAGTGTTAGTTAAAGAAAAGTGGAGATAGAACAAACACGTCTGCTTGCTTACTGCTGAGAGTTTATTTGTATCCTGCAAAGGGGGAAGCTTGAGTTGGTGGAAAATTACCCAACTGTGATTTGTCATGAGCTTCTAGCTAATTTCCTTCATTGATTTACACTAGAAATTTCATTTTCATATTGGGGTTGCACAACAGTGTGAAATAAATGCTTACCTTGCAGCTGGTATTTATTTCAGTGACATTTCATGTGGCTTTTTGAGGCATGGAGTATGACATCCAGATTAAATTATCTAGCTAAGTTTAGAGAAAGTGTCATTAGGGTATTTGCTTAGTTCTTATGAAGTAAGAGGAAATGGCATAGCTGGAAACAGTAAAGACAGTAAGAGTAAGGCATAAAGATGTAAGTTACCATGAGCCAGGGAGTGGGCAGGCATTAAATAAGACAGGGATGCTAAAGGGCAACATTTTTCACGTCATGGAAGACTTTATAATTTGTACAGAAACCTTCCTTGTCACTTGCTCCTTCAGCAGTTTCTGGCCATATTCCTAAAATTTCAAATTTCACTTGATTTTAGAGTTTAATTCCAATCCCACCTTTGTTGGCAATAGTTATACTTAATCATGAATAAAATGCCAGTGAAGTCACTGGGATTTAACTTCCAAGTAAGTGTGCTTTACAGCTAATGTTTCTTAGTAAATATATTTACAACCTAGCAGATGCTGAATATGTTATGTATTTTTTCCCTTAAGTATGCATAGGACTGAATACGTCTTTGCGCAAGGAAGTCCCATGTGACTTGTTCTATATGAACAATAACAGAACTGGGTTTCTTGTATTTTGCTGGCCCCGTCCATACGAGCAAGATAAGCCGGACAGGAAGTGACACAAATTTGTGCCGGCGCAATTTGTGCCACTTTTGCGGGATCACACAGGTCCATGGACCTGTGAGGGTGAACTGCCGCTGCGTGATCACACGCAGCTGCGGGCGAGTTAGTTTTTTTTTTCCAGCCGTTTTCAGTGCGCTTATCTGCTTCTACAAGGGATCGATGACTTGCCTCTCCACCCTCGGGATCATTCAGTGATGCGCATACTGGGATGGGAGGGGGAAAAAAAACAAAAAGCCCACTCCCCAACGCCACTTGTTTGCGCTGGCATGATCACACCAGGAAAGGTCAGTTCTGGGCCGTCGCAAACCATTTGAGACTGCCTTTTCACTGGTAGCTAAATAAGCCGATTCCCCACTGGCTCAAAGTGGTTTGCGACACTTTGACAACGGCTGCAGGATGCTTCCCAGATGTGCTTGTGTGATCACGCCACTTTGAGCCGGCGGAGAATCGTCCTTCTTGTGTCGCAAATGGGTGTGTATGATCGTGCCCATGTTTTCATTGATTGCAGCAATAACACCCAAACAAAGTTTGAAGCATGTATCTTTGAAAATTAACCCTCCCAATCCCTGAAGGTTCAGGATGGGTTAAAACTCCCCAGCAGTGACAAAAAATATGCCTATGTGACCCTGAGGTGCTAGACTGGAGACAGTGACATTTTCAGCCTGTGCTGAAGTTGCTTATAGTTGAACTGTGCAGTGCTGCTTCTGGGATAGTGTGTACACACTATGGTTTAAGAGCTATGTTAATGCAGTCACTTTTTAAAGAGCTGAGACAGGAGTTGTGAAGAACAGCAGGATGCAGGCACAGTGGGGCATTGCTGACAGCCAACAATTTGGTGTTCGGCATCTGTGAGAAAGTTCCACATGTTTTTGCAGTTTAAATTCTGCATCCCTTGAACAGCAAAACGGTGAATGGATATTAGCTGATGGGAAAAGCTTTTTGCAGTGCCATGCTATGCAGAGTTATGTCCCTCTTAGTCCACTGACTTTAGTGGCCTTAGAAAGGTATAACTCTGCTTAGGGTTTCACAGTTTAAATTGATTTTTTTTAGTAGTTTGGGAAGAGGAGGAAGATAGATGCAATTCATAGTTCACTCAGTCTTAGGCTATAGTCTGCAATATGTGGGTAAAAGGGCCGGTGTTACCTTACAGGGCGGTAGAAAAGACTCATGAGGTAATGTATTTGAAGCAATTTGAGCACACACTAATTTGTTATCATTAATTTTCAAAAAGCCCTGGTAAGAATGCATGGTATACAAAATAAAATGAAGTCTAAATGAAGTTCTAACCAAGGTTGCCAGTTCTGGACTGGAAAATTCCTGGAGATTTGGGCGTGGAGCCTGGAGATGGTGAGGTTTGGGGGAGTGGAGGGACCTAAGTGGGTCTAGTAACATCGTCCATTCTCCAAAGCAGCCATTTTCTCTAGGAGAATCATTCTCTAATCTGGAGATCAGTCGTAATTTTGGGATAATGCCAGACCCCATAGGGAGATTGGCAATTGTATCTCTGACTCACAAAAACTGATGGTGGGATAAATGTTGTTAGTCTTTATGGTGCCGCATGGCTTCTGTTATTTTTGCTACAATTAACTAACACAGATTCCCCTCTGGAATTACATAGTGTACAGACTGTCTCAATTCATTGGTGGTGCTCTTTTAACAAGTGATCTAGGGTTGGGTGTTTGATCAGTCAAAAAAGATTTGGATGAGGTACCGAACCAGCCAGGCAGATATTTGGCGTATTGTCTTAGGAAGGAGAAGGGAAGAAAAGAATAACAGGTGTAAAGAAAGGGGATCAAATTACATATGCAGAAAAAGAAATACAGGAGCAATTTATCAATGCTTTCTCAGGATTATACAAGAAGAAATGTGTCTCAGAAAAAGGAATAAGAGAATATTTCAAAGACATCCTGACCACAAAGTTTATGCCAGAACACAGACATTTTTAAAATCAAACAATAACAATTCAATACATTTCCCAGGCAATTAAAAAATATGAAAAAGGACAAAGCTCCAGGCCCAGATGGACTAACAGCAATGTATTATAAACATTTTATAAATGTATTATAAACATTTTGCATTAGAAAAAGTTATGAATGAGATAAAAGAAGGAAAGACCATACTTCTGACGTGGCAAGAGGCACATATAATGTTAATATATAAAGAAGGCAGCGATGCAATGCTACCACAGTCATACAGATCTATTTCTTTGATAAACATAGATGACAAAGTCTTTGCCAAAGTACTGGCAGAAAGACTAAGAAAATGTATACCGAATCTAATTCACATTGTGAAAACTCCACGAGGGGTCACCATAAGTCAGCTGTAATTTGATAGCACTTTGCACCCCCAAGCTATTGCCATACAATAGAATGGAGCTTTCACAAAGCAGAGTTCTTCACCAACAAATAAGAGCTCAGCTCACCTGCAGCACCAAGCCTCTGCCATCCTACAACAGTGTCATGCCCCAACGTTACAAACTGGCCAGATGTAATCCACTTTATGTACATAAAGGACGTCGATTCCTGTATCAGCCTACCTTACAGTTTAGATCATCTTCTGAGGCCATTTTTTCTGTGTTCCCAACTTCAGAAGTGAGTTGGGTTGCCAGGTGAGACTGACAAGTGGGTGGGGGACTTACTAGGAGGCTCTGGGAGAGGGGAGGGAGGCTTCGGGAGAGGGAACTCCGAAGCATGTTCTGGGTGAGCTGCTGTCTCATTTAAAGAGACCATGTTCCTTTTAAATGCTTTCCCACCATTGGAAATAATGGAGGATGGGGGTACCTTATTTTGGGGCTCATAGAATTTCAGATTTTGAGGAGAGCCACCAGCAGCTATGCTGAAAATTTGGTGCCTCTAACTCATAAAACAGTCTTCTTCCCCGCTCCAGATACCCACAGATTGATTCTCCATTATACCCTAGGGGGACTCCATAGGGTATAATGGAGTGCTCAGCAGCTATTTCCCCCCCTTGCAAGCTGCGGGGTGCCTGGGGAAGCCGATCCAGAAACCTGTCTTCCTTTCCTTGGGTTCCCCATGTGCCCCACAAGCCGCAGGGCACCTGGGGAAGCCGATCCTGGGAGGGAGTTACACTGGGGTGTGGCCTAATATGCTAATGAGTTCCTGCTGGGCTTTTTCTACAATTGCACTGTTTGTGACCCAGTAAGCCAAATGCAACCTGCTTGGCTATCTATGGTGACCCAGTTCACCCCCAGGTGAATTGGCAGGACATGCTACAGAGTTGGTGTGATCTGCCATGCTAAATACAGCCCCAGTTGTATAGCCCTGTTTAAGATTGTGTGAATGAGTGACTGTAGCTCAGCATTCAGGAGTACAGCCTCATCCATCAAACTTTTATACACTTGTGACCCTTGTGAACTGGGAAAAAATCTGATTGCATTATAAGTGGCCAGTGTGTTAACTTGTCTGTATGCAGAGGGAAAGGTGAGTGTTCAAGAGGCCAATCGTTAACAGAATTAAGATGATAAGATACTTTCCAGGGTTTGCTGTTTCGCTGTTTTGTATTCTGTTTCTGTAGTAAGGTAAGAGCTATCATTAATGGCATGAAACTTTGCATGTTTTTGGTGTGCTCTAGAATATAGAATCACATGTTCTCTCTTCTGAAATGTAGACAGGAAGTATACCAAAAAAATAGCCTCAAGTTCATTACCCTTGGACTACATTGCTGAACTCACGTGAAAGGTGAAGAGGTGGGGGAAGGTGATAAACAGTATGGAATCACAGGGTTAAATTATTCCAGATTAATTAGTGGATTACAAGGATACGATCCTGTATATGTGATAGTACTTATATCCTTCTGCAGTGTGTACCATCACAGAGTAAACTCAGGGTCAAAACAGTTTTATTGAAGATTGCAGCTATCCTAATAGGTAAATTGCTCAGATGTGCAGCCAGAATTCAGGTCAAGGCCATTTTTTCCCTCTTTAAAACATTATTAGTATCTTGAATAAACCAGTTCCTTTGTCATAATTTACCAGGGTTTAAAGAGTTAAATCCCACCTTCCCTTCCTGAAGGCAGGGCCTCCATTGAAAGAGTGGCTGCAAAAAAGGGTAATTTACTTTACAAAGTTTGTGAAGAAATGCATTTTTGGGTGGAGGTCTGAACTGAATAAAACCTTCACCAGGAATCATAGGCGTCAACTATGGGGGGGCTTGAGGGCTTGAACCACCCTCAAAATTTCCCGGGGGGGGACTGAGCCCCCCCCGGGAAAACGGTGCGCCCTCCGCCACGCCTCCCTCCGCCCTTCCTAGGGCCGCCGCCATCTGTCTCTCCCCCCCCAGCCTGGCCACTCCGACCCTCCATCCAGGGGCCAGCTAAGCAAATGCCTAGCTGGCCCCTGGACGGACGGAGGGAGGGATGGAAGCAGGAGCGGTCAGGCGGGGGGGGAGAGGCGGCGGCGGGGACATGGTCCTGGCGGGCGTGGGCGCTTTGCACGCACGCACGGAAGAGCCCCTGCCCCCCCCGGGAGTTTTTAAACTCTACGCCTTTGCCAGGAATTGTTAAAAGTTTTTCTCTCTGGGCAGAGAACAGGCAGGAAGGAGGAAGTCAGTTCAGTGGCTTTCTAGCCTCACTTCAGCTACCTCTTAAGAAATATTCATTGGTCTAGCTAGAGACAATGAGATGGTCCACTCCCCCCCCCCCCCCCCCAATCAGAGATATTTAGGTATTAAGTATTAGAAAGACTTCAGGAAGAAACTTCTGGAGACTTCAGGAAAAGCTTGTTTGACCCAGCCTGACCAGGTCAGTGCTGGGGAAAAGAGAGGTGATAAAAGTCCTGGGAGGATGGGAGGATGGAGGAGGGGCTCTTTTGGGCTGATTCCATCCATCGTGGCAGACAAAACTCTTAACTGAGTCTGGAGTAGGCAGCCATTACCAGGTCCTGGCCTGCACACCTGAAGGAGGCTTGAAGGTAAGGGAACTCCTGTAAAAATCTATAACTTTCTAAGCTAAGGAATTTTCCTTATCTTTAACAACTGATAGGGCATGTATAGAAGGAGGAACAGGGGAATTGTGTTTTACTCTTTTCTTTTGAATCCCTTGCTCAGTTTGGTGCTGGGTTAAAAGTATGCTTGTGAACACTTTTCTTTTCAATAAATGCTTTATAACTTTTAATCCTGGTAGTGGTTCTGTGAGCCGCCTAGACCTCCACCGTCTTGGACATACTGTTTTAAAAGGAGCTTGAGGAGGAAGGAGAGGGCAGTCAGTTGGCAAGTGGCTACTTCCCTAGTGGTGCACAAGGCAGCAAACTGTCTCCATGGTAACCAGGCTCTGGGTAGCGGGAGACGCAGAGGCAAGCCTCAGAACTTGGAAGGGAAGCTGGGAATCCTGACCCTCCTAGTGGGCAATTCCTACAAAGGTCAGGTGCTGGCAGTGTTTGAACAGAGAGCGAGAAAAGCCCCTCCAAGTGTTGGGAAAAACCAGGAGGGCAGGGTGGAACAGAGCCTGCAAGCCAGAGCAGGATTTTTTCTGCCACAAAGGTGGATGGCAATTTATTGATGATTATTCTGCCCTTTCCCCAAGAAACTCAGCGGGGATAGCATACATGATTCTCCCCTCCCCATTTTTATCCTCACAACAATCCTGTGAAGTTTATAGAAAGTGACTGAACCCAGGTAATCAAGTCAGCTTCAGAGGAGTGTGAAGCTGTGAAGTCTCCTAGTCTAGCTGGCTACTCCAGCCGTTATATCACACTGTGTCCTAACTAATTAATCTGTATTGTTAATTTCTTAACTATCTAAGTCTCATTCAGAACAAGCCATTTTATCCATTTTTGGGGGGACAGGATTAAAAAAATCTGCATAGCGAAATATTATGTGCGTATGTGCACACACAAAATGGAATGCCATAATAGTGCTCCAGCTTATCAATGTTAAACAGTTCCCACCCCCACACAATATACTGTATTTAACAAGATTAACAGGCTTTTAGTGAGAGAGGAGTTTTTAAGAAAAATTAAAGGAACAAGATTCTAAAAGCAAAAAGCATGAATATAGAGTGAAATTTAGGATTTTAGGACCTAAGTTTCTATAGATGTGCTCTTGTTACAGGGTTGCCAACCTTCAGCTGGGGACTGGCGATCCCCTGGAATTACAACTGGTCTCCAGATGACAGAGATCAGTTCCATTGGAGAAAACGACTCTCGGAAGCTTAAACCCCCCAAATCTTATTGGTCTCTAAGGTGCTACTGGACTCAAATCTAGCTGTTCACGAAATGGCTTTCATTTTCCAGTATGCATGTTAGGCCACACCTGTCCTACTGGCTGGTTCTGCCCTGCCATTCCTTCATAGCCCTGACCCCTATGTTCACTACCTAGGAATCCAGATCACCAACCCACCTCTACCCTCCTTTCCTGTTCCCTTCTTGCCACAATCTCTCTTGTGGTACAAATTGAACTCTTATGTCACTGTGGAACGCTGTTAATCAAACTGTGGAATGCTAGTCAAACTCTTGCCATCTCATGCCTGAAAAATAGAAATTCACCTTCCATGTGTTCGTAGAGGCATACGGTGGGTAAAAATAGCACAAGCGGGCCCTGCATTTCATCAGCTAATTGTGTTTGTTTTTGAAACAGTCCTAACCTGATTTGATTTTTGCCTTTGTGGGCCCTGTTGTATCCATGTGTACATTTGCCTCATATTAATGAACCCATCACTTCTTAATGTTTCAATTCAGACTGATTCCTTTTTTCTTATCCACTGTCTCTCACACCAGCTATTGTGATCTTATGAGCTACTTCTCTTGCAATCTCATAGCCTCAGTGTAGGTAGGTAATATTTGACTATATGCTCTTCTTAAAGCTACATAACTATTTATTGACTAAATTTATATCTCGCCCATCCCAAAATGGCTCAGGGAGGGTAACAACAAAGTGGATAAATAATTAAAACCACTTTCCAGGTCAGGTTCAAGGGTATGCCCACACAGAGTGAGTTACAGTAATCTAGCCTGGAAGTGACCGTTGCATGGGTCACTGTTGCTAGGTCCTGGGCAGAGAGATAAGAGGCCAATTGCCTGAACTGCTGAAGATAATAAAAGGCAGATCTGGCAATGGTGGTGACCTGGACCTCCATAGAAAGTGAGGCATCCAGGATCATGCCAAGGCTCCTAACCCTCGGCAGAGGCACCAACTGCACCCTGTCAAGGGCCGGGAGCCTAGTGCCCAAACCTACACCGCCCCAGCTCAGGCACAGGACTTCCACCTTCAACTGATTCAATTTCAACCAACTCTGTTGTAACCACCCAACCATGGCATCTAATGTCCTGCCCAGATTTTCTGGGGGCGAGTCTGGCTGGCCTTCCATCAACAGATAGAGCTGAGTGTCATCAGCATACTGATAATAACCCAGCACATACCTCTACTAGCGATGGGGTGCATATAGATGTTGACTATTATCAGTGAGAGGATCGCCCCCTGTGGCACACCACATTCCAGTGGGTAATGCTGGGAGACCCTTTTATCAAGTGCCACCCTCTGTCCCTGACCATGAAGAAAAGAGGAAAACCATTGTAAGGCAGTGTCCCTAGCGCCTACATCAGTGAGGTGGTGGGCCAACAGATTGTAACTGACCATGTTGAATGCTGCTGTCAGTGCTTGCAGTGTTTACTCCCATCAACTTATTTTAGGGATTTAATGAAATAAAAAGCATAATTTATAACTATGTCAGCATACTATGTCAGCATAATATGTTGAGCTGGCAAATGCTGGCTAGGCGGGATATAAATACAAATAATAATAATAATAATAATAATGCAGAATTGTAGTGTTTGTCATATTTATAGAAAAGGAAGACATTTACCCTTCTATATTCCATAAGAAAAATTGCAAGCATACCCAGTATTTTAGACACCTGAAAACTGGCTACCATAGCACATGTATCTTTAATTTTTGTCCTCTGAGAGGCAGGGAAAATAATACATTGAAGCTACAAAACAGATTCCTTAGTAAACAAAAGAAAGTGCATTATTTGGACAGAAACTCTCTCATAGAGTCATAATAGCTATGGTAGCACAGCCAGCTGTTTGAGTATTAAGCTGAACTTCATAACAATGGAAACAAAACTTGAGTAATGTATTATCATTCAACAAATTGTATCATATATATTGTTGCATTTAAACAAAACAGTTAAACAAAAAAATCTTGAAAATACTGTTTATGTCTACAGTATAAGAGGTCCTACCCCAGTGCTGGCCAAAATTTCACATTATTTTCCCATTGTAAAAATTGAGGAAGTTCTCAGACTTTTTCACACTGTACATTTGAAATCAGTGGAATTCTTTGAAAGACAAGGTTTTTCTCACAAAGAGAAAATGTTTCATAGGAGGGTTTTTTTAAGTGCACTCCCAAATTTCCCAGACTTTTTCATGTTATACATTTTGAGTATGAAACACCTTAAGAAGCATTTTATTCATTCTAAAAAGAGAAAATGGGAAAGGTTTTAAAAGTACTTCAAATTTTCTTTTGGAAAAATTGAAAAAAATGGCATTGGAAGGATCAACAACTTCCCCCACGCCAATTTTTTTCTGGTTTGTCCCAGATCCTCACATCTCTACTGACTTTCTTAAGGAATAATCAAAGAGTAAGAGAGCAGCTAGAAAAGATTCATAATCATCTTCATAAGTGACTACTTATGTGTGTATTTGACTGCATATTAGTAATACTGAAACCATATACTGCTGGACAAGAAAATATACTCTTACTTCACTGTCAAAGATGGGAGGTACTTGCTCACTCAAGAACTGCCAGTTTTGGGAGGGGTATTGAAAGACCTGAGTTGGGGTGAGGTGATGAGAGAAGAGATCCTACAACTGATGGACAAATTAATAACTGAGAAATCACCAGGTCCAGGTGTATATTTTAGAGTTCTGAAAGAACTGAAATGTGAATTTGTGGATCTCCTGACAAAACTATGCAATCTATCACTAAAATCTGCATTCCTAAGGACTGTATGTAACCCCCATCTCTAAAAAAAAGGTTCCAGAGGAGAAAAAAGTTAACACTTTTTCCCACCATAGAGAACAATGGAGGGGATGGGACAACCTGTTTGGGGCCCCCTAGTATTGGACCCCGTGGTCCAATCTTCTTGAAACTTGGTGGGTATTTCGAGGAGAGGCCCCAGCAGCTACCCTGCAAGTTTGGAGCCTCTCCCTCAAACCCCCTTTCCTCCAGCCCCTCATATACTTTATGAGTTTTTGCCATTGATTTCAATGGCCCATAGGGTATAATGGGGCTGAAACTGACATTCCCTTTCTGACACACTTCTGGTGATGTCAGGGGACATGGCATATGCTAATGAGTTATGCTAATTAGTTATGCTAATGGGCTCCTGCACCTCTTTTTCTACGAAAGGACCCCTGAAGGCTCCTAAGTAAATTCAGCAGTCATAGGATAAGAGGACAAGTCCTCTTGGTGGATTAAAAGCTGGTTAATTAACAGGAAACAGAGATTAAGTATAAGTGGCCAGTTTTCACAGTGGAAGGTGGTAAGCAGTGGCTTACACAGGGATCAGTACTCGGTCCAATGCTTTTTAACTTGTTCATTCATGATTTGGAGTTGGGAGTAAGCAGTGAAGTACCGCAGAGCTTGGTTGTAGGTCCGGTGCTTTTTAACTTATTTATTCATGATTTGGAGTTGGGAGTAAGCGAAGTGGCTAAGTTTGCAGATGACACTAAGCTGTTCAGGACAGTGAAAACCAGGGAGGACTGTGAGGTGCTCCAGTGGGACATGTCGAGGCTGGACAAGCAGTTGTCAGTGTGGCAAATGAGGTTCAGTGTGGGCCAGTGCAAAGTAATGCACATTGGAGCCAAAAATTCTAACTATAAATACACATTGAAGGGGTCCAAACTGGTGATAACTGACCAGGAGAGAGAGCTTGCAGTCATGGTAGATAACTCACTGAAAATGTCGACTCACTGTGCAACTGCAATTTAAAAAAGGCAAATGTTATGCTGGGGATTATTAGGAAGGGAACTGAAAACAAATCAGCCAGTATCATAATGTCCCTGTATAAATCTATGGTGCAGTCTCATTTGGAATACTGTGTACCGTTCTGGTCACTGCACCTCAAAAAAGATATTATAGCATTGGAAAATGTGCAGAAAAGGGCAACTAGAATGATAAAAGGGTTGGAACACTTTCCCTATGAAGAAAGGTTAAAGAGGTTAGGGCTCTTTAGTTTGTAGAAATGACAACTGAAGGATGACATGATAGAGGTTAACAAAATTATGCATGGGATAGAGAAGGTAGAGAAAGAAGTACTTCTCTTCCTTTCTCACAATACATGAACGTGTGGACACTCAATTAAATTGATGAGCAGTAGGTTTAGAACAGATAAAAGGAGGTACTTCTTCACCCAAAGACACGTGGAATTCATTGCTGCAGGAAATGGTGGCAGCTACAAGCATAAGCTTTAAGAGGGAATTGGGTCAACATATGGAGCTGCGGTCCATCAGTGGCTATTAGCCACTAGGTATAGATGGAAGACTGTGTTTGGGGCAGTAATGCTATGTATTCTTGGTGCTTGGAGGGCCACAGTGGAGAACTTCTGGAGTGCTGGTCCTGCTGGTGGACTTCCTGATGACACCTGGGTTTTGGCTGCTGTGTGACACAGGTGGACTGGATGGGTCATTGGCCTCATCCAGCATGGCTTCTCTTATGTTCTTATCTGTTGGCTAGTTTTCAGGAGCAGGTTCTGTATTTCCCTAGTGAAGATATGATTTTGAAGAATATAAAGTCTCGAATTAGATAGGGATCCATGCTATGTCCAAGGAAATGTGTATTATAAAGAACACCTTTTTCTGTTATGTCTATCACTGTGTCATTAGATAAAGGATGCAAATATTATGGACCTGCACTGGCAACTTTCATGGCCACTACATTTTATTTTCAGGGCGGGAAATTGTTAGAAGGCCAGCCAGCATGTTATGTATGTATAATATGATAGGATTATATAATACAATGTATATGCTGTCACCAAGTGTGTAATAGGTTCATTAGCATTTGTGGTAATTAAATTACCCATATTTCTTCCTTTGTTGGAATAGCATTACAGCCCTAATAGATTTAGTAAGCACTTGCCAAAAAGAAGAAAGAATAGTTAAGGCATAATTAATTAATTGAAAGAAAAATCTTCCGGAGTTTCACATTTTGATTAATTAACCTTTTTTGTATGGGTTGTGACTGTGTATATTGGGCATTTAAATACTGAAATGCAGTAAGTAAACACTATTTGTTTTCAATTGTCCTGTTCAGCAAATAGATAAGAGCAGTTGTGTAGAAGTGGGGAGGGGTGATGACTGTTTCTGATGTGCTGTAACTAATCCCTTTCTTAAGGAAATACCATCAAGTAAAGCACATGAATCTGCTCAGTATTTCAATATTGATACTTGAACATTTTCTCCAATTGATGTCTGTGAAATTGAGACAATAGCCTTGTTCAGCCTTCAAAAATGCTGACTGGAGTTGTTTTAATTCTTTTTTTCATGTGGCCTTTGGTTAGTGTTTTGAACCCGGGAGCTGGCCAGTTATTTTAATTCTTCAGAGTAGTTTGTTGTTAAGCTGATGTTTGAACTGGTTTTATTGTTCTGTACTTACCACACTTATTTGTATTGTATCTGTATTCTATTTTTAAATGTAAGCTGCCCCAGGTCTCCTGTGGAGAGAGGTTACAGAGTATTAAGTAAATAAATAAATAAACTTGGAGGAAGGTTAGATCTGCACTGTAATATGGCAATAAGGCACCAGGTTGAAGGGGAATTGTATTAACCTAGGAACCCCCCCCCCCATGTACTAATTGATACGGTTTGGGGGACATAAGGGTTTGGGGGACATTATGAACTGTGATAGCCAATTTTTTATGTTGCCTGTAAATACTGATGTATTAGAAACAGAAATTCACCATTAAGGGTGTGCTTTCAGGAGGACTGGTACATTGATTGTTTTGAGAAATTGTATATAGAATATCTAGAGAACAGTCACATAATGAGAAATCCAGTACTTTCCTAAGGATATCTACAAGTTGCAGCTTTCTACATATCCTCAACTATAACTCCTTGTTCTAGAGCAGATTAACTATATTAGTTTGTAGCGTATACTTCTAATTAATTTAGCAGAAGTTCCAGGCAGTACCACCATAAGTCATAGCTCCATGTGTTTCCTGTGATATACTTAATGGGTGATATTTTAACAAATTAAAAGGCAATTGTATTTGGAAAGATAGACTACAGTACTATTTAACACCAGAACACACTGTGAAGTGCCTTAAAAACAATGTGTGTTCTGGTGTTAAATAGTACTGTAGTTGCATGTTGAGTTTTGAACCAAAGTTTTTGTGTTAACTTGAAAGCTGGAACTTGCGTGTATGAACTGCATATCATATATATGACATGTACTGAAAAAAAAAACTTTTTTTTTGTATCTCGAGGGCTTGTTATTGTCAGTTTGCCACCACTGATGCTACTTAAACTGGTTTCAGTTGGGTAGCCATGTTGGTCTGCAGAAGATGAGCAAGATTTGAGTCTAGTAGCACCTTAAAGACCAACAAATTTCCATGGTAGAATCAAACCTCCCTTCGTCAAATACATAAACGGGGGATCAGAAGACTATTAGTTCTCTATGAGAATATTCCAGTTTCAGCCTAATTGTGTTAAATGTTTAAAAACTCAAATGGAGGTATGGAGTCGGAATTATTACAGGTAATGACTCAATTAAAGATCATCCTAAAATGAAATTGAAGTAGTATTTGTACAGTAGAGTTAATCTTGTGGAGACCAATGGTATTGCATTGCCTTTTTTATAGTACATAAGCATGATTTTTTAAATTCTACTATTGCATAATTTTAAATATATCAAAATTTTAAAGGAGACAGGGATTAGGAACTGGCAAAAGAACTACTTGGTTGTAGTGTCTTAATGGGTTGACCAAAGAATCAAAATAAATATAGTAAAAAAATAATAACTAGAGGATGGGTAATACTAGAATATTTTCCCCTAGGATAAAGAATATCTACTGTTAACTTTTCACATCGCAATTCTAGTTCTGCAGACTTCAAATATAGCATTGTTATGAATTTTAAAGGAACGGGCGTTGGACCCCCAAAGAATTAAAAAATTATCCATTTTTCAGATCTAAAACAAATATTTTGTTCAATGTGATGCTGGTGAAGTTGTACAGCAATTGGCTTGAGCTATAGTTTATTTAACTAAATGAAAGGAATTATTTTCAAAGAGTACTGTTACAGTTGTCATTTACTCAAAACATTATACAACATTCATTTTTATATACACTGAAGTCTTCTCTGATATAATTGTCAGCTGATATTATTCTTTTTTTAAGGTATTCGTCAGCTACAAACCTATTTAATATTTTGTCCTTTTCTCACTTAAAGCTCGGTGGTGCAAAGGTGAACAATGGTAACTATCCATAAAATTGACTACATTACCAGAATACTTTGCTCCTAGCTTCAGTAGTTTCTACATTGTAAAGGGAAGGGCCTTGTACAGTACATTAAAATAATTTTCAAGGTATGAATGATGGTTGCTAAAAACTTTTTTATGGTGTAAAATCAATTAAAATTCAGTAACATATCCTGGAGTGGCTTGAGGCTAACACTGAAAGAGTTTGTATGCTGTATTCACCATGGGGGGGGGTACTCGGTGACAAATTCCCATTCGAGTCATATTGTTTAGGAGAACATCACATGAGGTGGCATTTTGTACATTTCCACCTGATTTACATCAGCGGTGGTCATCTCTGAGGGTAGAAGAAAGGGCTCTGGCCTCATGTGGTGGGTTGTCCCTAAATAGTACACTCTGTGTGTGATAGACAGAAACAGGATGACTACCTCTGAGTCATCATGAAAAGCCTGAATAGTATAAATGATATGAGTTCTTATTCTTTTTCTCCCAAGGCATAGAATTTGCCAGTTCTATGAGGACTATCACCCACATATATCCTGTGCTCAGTCCAGTCCAGGCAAATGATTCATGAGGGCCAAGAATGCTCTTTCTTATGTTTGGTCAGCTTGTATTCTCGTATCTTGTAAATTTACATTAGTAAATTAACAAATCAATGGCGGTAGATTGGGATGTATTAGTGAACATATTTCTTCAAATTAAAACTAAATAGGAACAATGAATATTCTGTTCAAAGGGAGAATCAAACTGGAGGGTTCTGAATTTATATATAATTTGAACAAACTTTTTGGTGATAGTGTGTCTGTATTGGTGCTCCCATTCAGGTTTTGAGATTTTTTTAAAATTAAGGAATAAAAAAAATCTTCACCATTGTATTTCTTCACCTCAATTAAACTTGGGTATTCTCAGATAATTTTAAAGTGAAATCCTGAAGATTTTCAAGTATAGCTGTGTATTGTCATGTATTGTTTTATATTGACAAAGCATCTAATTTTCCTATGTGGGATTTGACAAGAATAATTTTTGACACCAATATTTTTAAACTGCTTTGGTCCCCACTGTGCTTTTCCTCCTGGGGAACCACCCCTGGACTACAGCTTGAAGTCAGTCAAAAAGCCCAGAGACTCTCTCCTCCCCTCCTGCTAAGGAACACAGTGCTCTCTCAATGCCATTTATTAGGAAAATGCTGGCTATCTTGTAAAAGTGAAACTAACAGAGCCAGTATCAAAATAAACCAGAACAAAGTAAAAGAAAATCACTTTTTTGTTGTAGCCTGTTTTGATGGGGAATGTGGTTTATATTCATATTAATTATAAAAATTACAAAACACACCATTTTCAAAATTATTGTAATTAATAACTAAAGAAACATACAAGTCTAATGTTGGATCAATGTGTGTAAAGGAAGAGCGAACACAAGTTCATTGCCCCCCACGCCCCCTGGCAAATGCAGTCACCGAGACATGTTATAGCAACTGTGCTCATACACTTCCTACACATGTAGACACCATGCTCAGGAGCCAGTGAACATGTGTAGCTGGGGGGCAGGGCCAGCATGCTTGTGGTTATTCCCCTTCTACATGTGGTTACTCAGTGTGTGTATGTGTGTCAAAGGCTTACTGTACAAAGTTGCCTGAGTAAATTCTTTTGCCTCGCTGGCATCATGGTTAATCTCATCGATTCAGTCCATCCACAACTAACCTGAACACAATGGATTGGTGGGCGGGGGCGGGGGGGAGGCCTACTTAACAGGTTATTCCTTTATCTTTGCATGTGGGTATGACAAAATATGTAGTGGAATCAGGGGTCATTTCAAGGGGGAACGAGCAGGAATGGCATTCCGGGAGTAACAAGCCCAGGAGTAGGGAATCCAGGCATGCTTGCATGCCTGCCCTTTGCTTCTCCAGCCAGCCCGCCGCAGCAGGCTGGCTGGGGAAGGGAAGGGCAGGCATGGAAGCATGTCTCCTCCTCCTTCCTTCCCTATCTGAGCTTCTCTGCTACTGTGGAGAAACTCGGAGAGGGGAGGGAAAGTGGGGGGGGGGGGCATTTCAATGCCTTTCTTTCTGTCCCCAGATCGGGGAGGGAAAGAAAGGCATTTTAAACATGCCTGGATTCCCTGCCTGATCTTCTTCAGGTGCCCCACAGTTGCGGGGTAGCTGGAGAAGATCAGGCAGGGAACCCAGGCATGCTTGCATGCCTGCCCTTTGTCAGGGGGTGTAGCATATGCAAATAAGTTATGCTAATAAGCTCCTGCACCTTTTTTCCTACAAAATGACCCCTGAGTGGAATACATATTTTATTTTTATTTACAGAGATGATGTGCTTGCCTTCCATGGTTTGAATGTGGTGGTCAGTTGCAAAGTAGCTGTAGTCAGCTATGAGTCCCATAAGCTCTTCCCTCAATCGGTTGTGTTTTGATCATGAAAGTTATCCTGCTATCTTGGGTTCTCCACATATTAAGGGAAGTATTTGGATATAACGGGGTGCCAGCTGCAGAGAGTATAAATCTGTGTTATTTTCCTTCAGCCATCTGTGTTGTTAAGCAGATGGTATATGGAATATCATACCTGCTGCAGTTTTCCATTTAGTTAGAGTTCATTTCAGGACTTAGTGATAAGTTATATAAAAGACAAAAGCTTTGTATTCTCACATTTGGCACTCTCCATCAAGCTCACACTCCTGAATTTTTATGTGCCTGCTAAAGCCTGCAGAAAGGCAAGACAGCATTTTTTTTTGGCACTCTGTCTATATTGCATTGCAAAAAATTACAGGAAGCCAATCTGCACAAGTGTAGTTGTTAAAAAATCATGCCCTCGGAAGAACTTGTCTCCTCCTGTTACCAAAAAGTGTCTGGAATAGTTTCACTTTGAAAGACTGTAAACCTCTTCAGTAAATTGCAAATTACATGATGCGTGAAAGATCATTTCTTCCCTTGTTTACCCCTTCACAAAGAGGCAAAGCAGAAATTGGAGACCATACCAGGCCTATAAAAACTGGTTAATAGAAGTTTTTGCAGCCTGATATCCAAATGACAAAGCTAAATTCTGATGTATGACCACTCAGGTTTTAATTGTTGTGCTAAATTCTAAACTGACTTTTGTCAAATAGAGAATTACTCTGGGTTCCTGCTAGCTGCTAGATAAATGTATTTATTAGCATAAATCATGGAACAATTATGAAATGAATTGGAATAAATATAAAACATAAATTAAACCAATTAAAATACCAGTAGAATTTATAAAAATGGCAACTCACACCTCAAACCATATTCACTTCCTTATATATTTGAGTGTATTTGCTATATATTTGAATAAAAAATAAGGTCTTGTTCTAGCAAAAACAAGCAAAACATGCTACCCTAAGCATAATTGGAAAGCTTTCTCTATTTGAAGCAGAACTAAATTTAAATCTTGAAGGACAGCTGTATAGGTCTCCAAGAAATCTTTGATAAGACCCTTTGATAAGTGCAAATGTACTTGCAAATTGGTCATCCAAAGAGATGAGGGGAAAATGCCCTTAAACACAGCCTTTTGACAAATACAGAGTATTCTGCTCAAGGAATTTCCTTTCATCTTTCTTAAGGTATCTCTGTCTACACAGTTTCAATATCAATCTCTTCTGAAAATTAGATGTATTTGTATAATAAACACCACTACTTTTTCATGTTGATATGTGCACCCATTCCCCATGTTAGACTCCGTTCCTGGTTATTGGGATGTTGACTGCATGAAGCTGCCTTCCATGAAGTCAGACCATTGGTCTGTCAAGATCTGTCTTTTCTGACTGGCAGTAACTCTAAGTTAATGTGGAGGTCTTTCACATCACCTACCCACCTCTTCAGTTGAAGATGCCAGTGACTGAATCTGGGTCCTTCTGTGTGCAAAGTAGATGCTCTAGCTCTAAGCCACAGCCCATTACCTAAGTAGATTGCCTGGGCAGCAGAAACTAGTTTTTCTTGTTTTGTTTTCTGAGTCTCATGTATGTCCAGTGGAGAAGACAGAAAATAAGGCAGAGCACAGCAGTTCTCCTGCAGTGTGAGCTATTCATAAAGGTAGTTTATCTTTTTAAGCATGCAAACAATCCAAACCATCTTTATAGGAAAACTAATTATGGGTTTTGAGCAGGCTGTTGTCCAATTAAAGACATTTTAGTTGATTAATTGCATAAATTTGCATGTGAATAGAAGCTTGTCATTGAAGAATAAAAGCACACCTTGTTTGAGATGATTACACACATCGTAGACAGCACCATTTTAGCAAGAGATGTTCCTTTGCATGTGATAGACAAGAAGGAATGCCATTTCTAAGATGCTGCCTACCGCCCACAAGTTTTTATTAATTATATTAAAATGATTTTAAAAATCTTCTACCTGATTAAGGGCACATTTTACTAGAAAAAGTTTGGTTGATCTCAACCTTTCAGCCCTAGTGTGAACCTTGCAGAGCATTGTTAGTGTTGCAGCCGCTGACACCAGCAACATTTCCAGGCTAAGTTCTGTTCTGTTTCATATTGGAAACCATCTGGTTTGCTCCCATTTCTTCATTTAAAACATATCTCACTGTTCTTATGTATATTCTAATTAGGACATGCTTTCACAAAGAATAATAAATACCTCCAAAGCAGTATGTGCTGTATATTTTAGAGATCAGTGTCCTGGTCTTGAAAACATTTATTTTGAAGTTCATCACAGCATTAGATTTCTTTTCAATAAGAGGGTATAGATTGGGCTTGAGTGTAGAATTTAATCCTTTTGCTGGATTTGCTTTTAAAACATAAACACACATCAGTTTTTTTGAGAAACAGAGCAGTTGATGTTGGAGACACAGAGACAGACTCAATCTCTCTGCTAAGTGAGAAATATTCTGTTTGAAGGTGGGACCACTTCTACCAGCAGAGTACACCTCATTCAGCAGAAGGGTTGTATTGACCACTCCATGCAGCAAAAACCCTGAATGTCAGTGTGGTATAGCAATCAGAAGGTTGTTTTTTGATTCATGATCCTCTACTCAATCTTCCTAGTATGGTGGCTGTGAGGATAAAATGGGAAGATTTCATGAACACTGTCCCAAACTCCTTGGAGAACTTCAAATATGGTAAAGTAAATTCAAAGGGAAGCACAAACTTGTCACCAGATCATGTTTTGCTACAACAAGCATTAACACCTCACCGCACCCCCTCACCGCTTTTGTTCGCCAGGAGAACTCTGTATAACTGAAGCCGCCATCTTTTAGAGTTTTTCTGCAGGATATGGTTGTAGTTTTAAGTGTGTGTTTTTATATTGTAAGCCTTTGAGGGTATTTTTATGCGTGTTAGCCGGCTTGAGCCTGTTCGCTGGCAAGGCGGGATACAAATATAATAAATAAATAAATAAACAGTCTGAGCACTGGGCCTACGCATGAGCAGGCATAGGATCAGACTCTGGAACAGGGCAGCAAATCCTCCTGAGGCATAAAGAGAGTCCAAGCCCCGTAGGAGTTCCAGTGACTGGTATGGAAATACTTAAATTTCCAGAGAGCTTGCAGAGCCTTTGTCCATCATCTTCCAGACCTTTTGGAAGATGGGAGATGTGCCAGAAGACTGAAGGTGGCAGATGTTATCCCAATTTTCAAAAAAAGGAGGAAGGATGACCCAGGAAACTGCAGGCCAGTCAGTCTGACCTCTGTCCTGGAGAAAATACTGGAGCAGATTTTAAAGGAATCAATCTGCAAGCATCTAAAAGACATCTTGGTGATCCGGGGAAATCAGCATGGATTTGTCCTGCCAGTCCAAGCTCATTTCCTTCTTTGATCAAGTGGTGAGCGGACTGGATTGAGGAAATGCTGTTTATGTTGTTTACCTGGATTTCAGTAAAGCTTTTGATAGGGCTCCCCATGATGTTCTGACGGGTAAACTAGAGGACTGCGGACTGGACTCTACAGTAGTTTAGTGGATAGGGAACTGGTTGGAGAGCTGCAATCAGAGAGTAGTTGTCAATGGCATTTCATCTGAATGGGGGGAGGTGTCCAGTGGGATGCCACAGGGCTCAGTTCTGGGCCCAGTACTTTTCAATATTTTTATAAATGATGTGGATGAGGGTGTGGAGGGGCTATTCATTAAATTTGCAGATGACTCCAAATTGGGAGGAGCAGCAAACACATCAGAAGATAGAGACAGAATTCAATGAGATCTGAACACACTGGAAAAGGGGGCGTATGTGAACAAGATGCAATTTAACAAGGATAAGTGCTGAGTTCTACATATGGGTAACAAAAATGAGAAACACGCATACCAGATGGGGAATACACTTCTCAGTAGCAGTGTGTGTGTGAACAAGATCTTGGGGACTGAAAGTTATATCTGAGCAGCCAGTGTGATGCAGTAACAAAAAAGGCTAATGCAATCTTGGAGTGTATCAACAGAGCCATAACATCCAAATTGCAAGATGTCATAGTCCCGCTGTACACTGCATTGCTCAGGCCGCACCTGGAGTATTGTGTGCAGTTCTGAAGGCCTCCTTTCAAAAAGGATGTGGAGAGAATGGAGTGCGTGTAGAGGAGAGCGCTGAGGATGATCAGGGGCCTGGAGATCAAACCCTCTGAAGAAAGGCTGAGGAACTTGGAGAAGAGGAGGTTGAGGGGGGACATGACTGCTCTCTTGAAGTATTTGAAGGGCTGTCACTTTGAGGAGGTCAGGGAGCTGTTCCTCTTGGCAGCAGAAAAGAGGACTTGCAATAATAGGTTTAACTCAAGGGTGGGAAGATACCGGCTGGATATTAGAAATCACTTTTTTTACGGTAAGAGTTATGCACCAGTTGGAATCAGATACCTAGGGAGGTGGTGAGCTCCCCCTCACTGGAAGTCTTTAAGCAGCAGCTGGACAAACACTTGTCAGGGATGCTCTAGCCTGATCTTGCATTGAGCAGGGAGTTGGACTAGATGGCCTGTATGGCCCCTTCCAACTCTGTGGTTCTATGATTCGATGGAATTGATTGGTTCCCAGAACAGATGAAGGTTTAAATACCATCAGACTCTTACCATTCCCTTAATCTGACTGAGGACTGAAAGTGAACTTTGATTTTGGCAAACTTGTAGAATTTGCAGGTAATGTAGACTTCTTTAAAAGGCTAAATGGGCACTGCTCTGCCTCTGATCTGAACTGTTGGCAGTGACATTCTGGAAAACAAGAGAGTGGCCCTGAGGAGATGGTGTGTGCGAAGCTCTCAGTTGTACCTTGTCTGGTGCTGAACTTAGCTCTACATCCTTGTGGTTTGGGATGAAGAACAGCCGTGGTTGCCATAACTGAGGCTATTCCCCCCCCCCCCCACTGTAGGGTGTCTTTCACCCCCTTAATCTGCAGGTGAATCCTTACATGGTTAGAATGTTATTACAGTCTGTGTATCAGGTGCTCTGAATTCCGAGCTTTTTTTCTTTTCTTTTTTAAAGGTCTCTGTCTTTTTAAAGGTCTCTATCTTTTATCTCTATCTGAATTCCGAGCTTTTTTTCTTTTCTTTTTTAAAGGTCCTTTTATTGTAGAAATATGCCTTTCCCCTTGTATCTTTACAAGGAAAACGGGACACAGACCTTTTTTTTTTCTTTTAAAATAATAAAAGCTGAGAATTCGAAGAACCTGATACAGACCTTTATAACATTATAGTGATATGATAGTCAATTGCCAGTTAAAAACAAACAAAAACAAACAAATTCAAAAGATACTGGTGGCATAGTTGGATAAGAGGACTGAGGCAAGGAAAATGAGAGGAAATCTGCCCCATTGCCACTGCAGTGTATTGGCAGCCATAGCAGCAACAAAGAAACCACATAAGCCTCTCTTCATGTGGAAAACACCTTAATTGTAGCGGTACTTGTGCCAGTAGTGAATATTGTGGCCTCTAAGAAGTGTGTTGTCCTGAATTGTTTTGTTTTTTTTTAATTGTGTGACTCTATTATATTGTGATGGGTGCCACCGAAGCTACATGCTGACAGACTCTGTTTCTTCACATACAGAAATTCAACAGAAGTTTTTCTGGATTGGCCAAGCATGATATCTGCTGCTTATTGAGGTGTAAAGGAAAGGAGGGAAGCATGTGTAAAGTTGTGTGTGATACTAAAGGAGTTAATGTGATGCAGTGATTTTACCTCTGTGATAGGAAGTGTAGGAACAGTGTGCTCTCTGGAATACTTCACCATCTGAGCTGTAAAGGTTTCAGTTCCATGGCAACACAGAAGGACCAATTGTGTTCAAGGTGGAGGTATTAATACATTCAGAAAGAGAGGTTAGGAACGAATATGTGTGTGGGGAGGAAGTAAAGCACTGTGAATCTTGCTGACCTTCCTTTGCATCAAAAATGAAGTTGATGTGCTCTGGAAGATCTCAGCTGACCTACACATTTCTCCTCTGCTTTTCTGAATGCTCTGTGCGTGTTTTCACCAGACTTAGGATAACATGAAAATTCCGACACAATAAAAGGATGTAGATTTAAATTGCAGATGCTATTTGGCTGTGGCATTAAAAAATTACATCAAGATGATAAAAATGGTCCCTGAAATTGTGGGGTGTTGCCTAAGATGCAGATTTAGAAAAGGATACACAAAAGGACGGGAATTTATTTTCCTCCTGCTGATAGTATCCTCCTTGCTGGTTTGTCTCTGCCGCCTCCTGCTGGCTTCCGCTTGCTACCCCTAACTGAGAAGCAGAGATCTTCTCAGTGGTCTGTTCCTTTTTTAAAAAACCAACAGCTCCCCAAGCTATAGGAAAATGAGGGTAAAGTAAATTGTACCCTGAATATTCTGTTTCTATTCTGCTTCTGGCAGTGGTCTATTCTACACAGCGGCTGCAGAGGTGGAATTCATGGAGAATGTCAGAGTTTCGAAGCTGGCAGATGGAGAATCCCTGCTTCTGCAGTAGCAGCATCTGGAGCGCTAGTAGGTTAACCAGGCAGCCATAAATCTGGCTTTGTCGAATGAATGAAGAAGTATTTGCTGCTGTATTTGTAGCTGTTGTACACTGGAATCTGCAATAAAACCATGCAACTTTTTGTTTTCAGTGGGGTTACACCAGTGTAATCCAGAGGAGAATATGAATCCCAGTACTTTTTTGTGTCTTGTTTTTAAGTCCATGAAGTATTCTGATACCTTCATAATGTCTCAGTGTGGAGGCTTGTAAATCACCACTTTCCTGGACACCTTTGGTAAGCGTTATCTCCGGGCAACCAGAGAACAAATGACTAACCTAAGCATGCATAGGCATGCAGGCAATTTTTTTTTTTAAGTCTGTGGACTAGTCACTTTCATTGTGTTGTTGCAAGTCTGTCCATGTGTAGACACTTACAAATTTGTGAAACTGGACTGGACCCAGTGTCTTTTGAGTAACTAGGGGTGGAAGAAAATCCATTCTTATGTGTAGTAGACCAATATGAAGGCTGTGTGCCAAAATGTAATTGTGTTGCAGGGTACTGGACTGATAAAGGCTGAAGTCCTAGGCCCAGTTAGGTTGGTTAAACGCTGTTGAAGCAGCTTGATTGTAAGTAGCCTATGCTGGCTGCAGGCCAGCACGTGCAAATGCCAGGAGAAATGTAGTGTTATTAAATCTTTTTATAAAACTATTAGATGAGTTACTCCATGTTGTCTAGCAGCTTCTGTCTGTCTGTCTTGTAAATGCACTTCAATATGAACTACTTCTAAGGCCCTGCAGAATTGGAACATTTACAATCTCCTTCAGGATTCCTTTTGAGAAAGCTAGTTTTGTAATCTAATTGCAGCACATATGTATTTTCTTAGTGTATCAGTTAATTTGTTACATGTATCCATTCTGTAAGGAAAGGTGAAAACAAACCAGTGCAAAGGGAGAAGAAAAGAACAGGACAAGATATGAGGTGTAGAACAACAACAAAACCTGATTAGTTGGTCATGGTTAAGTGCACGGACTCTAATCTGGGAGAACTGGGTTTGATTCCCCACTCCTCCACTTGCAGCTGCTGGATGACCTTGGGCAAGCCATAGTTCTGCCAGAGCTGTTCTCACAAGGACAGCTATGGAAAGAGCTCTCTTAGCCCCACCTACCTCATAGGGTAGGGGTTTGTAAGCCGCTCTGAGACTCTGAGTGAAGGGCGGGGTATAAATCCAATCTCTATCTTCTTCTTTTTCCCTGGGAACCCTAGTTGTGTGTGGCTGCTTTCAGACACTGGGATGGGCATGAAAGCAGTTTATTACTTGGCTTGTGTACTCACCTTACTCCGGCCCTCTCCCTCTCATTTTGCGCAGAGAGCAGTCACCGTCTTCCTAGATTGGGAAACATTGAATCAGGCTTCAGTTCCATATGATGTCTCAGTGCTATCACCTGGACAAATTGGAATACGGGGAAGAAGCAACTTCCCAATGTGTCCAGCTGCCTGAATTTGGACATCACTGCAAATTGGACTTAGATTCACGTCTTGTCAAAAATGAACTCCTTAAATTGAGCCTTATATGACAGGCAAGGTTGGAAAAGGAAACAGTGAAGTGAGCATATGAGCTGTGTTTGTGCCCATCACTGCCAGGAACAAACCTCAGTAATCGGGGTGGTGCGGGGGGAAGAAGGATTATCGCTGCAGGATTATCAGCACCCTCATCAAACTGCAACTCCCAGAATGCAGGGCCTAGAAGTAAAAGGTGGGTTTATGTATGAGCAATGAAATAGTGATCTTATGTTAGTAAGCCTGGGAACATCCAAGAAGAATCTGAATTGCCTTGGCTTGAATAATTGGAGTACAGTAGGCAGGTGTATCTGTGATTGGAAGCAGCTGTCTTTTATGTTAGCTGAATGGCAGGAGGGAATGCCCGTATACAGATTCACTCTGTTGTGTTATCAGATGGTGAAATTGTTCTTTCTGTCCCTGGAGAATAACTGCAGATCCATCTACATCAGTGAACAGAAATAAAGTAGGTTGTTACACTGGATCAGCTCAAGTAGAAAAATAAGTTTGTGGTTTTAGTTGAGTGTTCAAGTGATGTGTATAATATTGTGCACGTGAAGAGCCTCTTCATAAAGCATAATAATTATCTACACAACAGACTAGACTATAAGTGGATCAGGATGCCGTGTGTTCCGTGTTTTGAAATTTTAGTTTTGATAGATACAGCAGCAGAGGACAGTTTTCATGTTTCTTTTTAAAGTGAGTACAGGGTTTTCTGTTTTGGTAATGTGATTTATTGGCTTATTATAAGTAGTGCTTCTGTTACGTGCATTGTATTTGTTCTTAGCCTGTGTAGTGCTTCTGTTACCTAGTGCTTCTGTTCCGTGCATTGTGTTTGTTCTTAGCCTATGTGTAGATGTATTTTGTGCTCTCACTGTCTCACATGTGCGAAGACAGGCACACGTGTGCAGAATTTCTTCAATAGCCTAGCATAATCAAAGTGCATGCTAAGTCTCAAATAAGAAGTTACCCTCATCATTACTTTGGGAAAAAGTCATTTATTTCATACTTTCCTTCGCTTCTGGGTCAAAGTAGACAAATACACCGGTGCATGCAACATATTTCTGTCTGATGTTTCTTCCCTGGAAATGAAGCTTCTGCAGAGGGTTGTGTGAAGTGCAGAAAAAACAGGTAGGAAGCAAGGTGCTTAACCCTTTCTGATCCTATCCCCAATTACTTCAATCCTTCATGAAGGTTTATCATCCCAGATATGCATTTGGAGCCATGCTGGTGACAGTGTCTTGGCATCTGGAGTGGAGAAGTGGCAGGCATGGAAAAACATTTAGTATTCCCCTGGCTCTCTGTGTAAAATCAGCTCTTCCCAAGATATTTTGTTGTTGTTCAGTTGCACAGTTGAGTCCGACTCTTCGCCACCCCATGGACCACATCATGCTGGGCCCTCCTGTCCTCCGGAGTTTGCTCAAGATAATGAGTATTTATATATTCCAAAGGAGGGATTAGGATCCTGAAAATGTTTTTTTCTGGAGGAAAGGGGAATGTGGGCACTAGAGGGTTGTTTAGGCACACTTGCACTGGAAGTCTAGTTCAATCTTGAGTACTTTACATATTTATCTGGCCTGCGTAGCATACCTTGGGATGTTTGGCCAGTAAATACAATGTCTGTGTACCAAGCCTGTGCAATTTGTGACTCACTAAAGGCTTGATAAGCAGTGTGTATGTTGTGTGAGAAAGCTTTTGGGAAGCCATACTGGAGAGCTGGGGGGTTAACATTTGGCTTGGTATCTCACAAATTGGACAGGCCTCCTTCATATGCGCTCTATCTGAGAGATGTCATAGGATTGAGGGGACGATTCTTGTACTCCACACCTATTAAACACGTCTCTCTTTCTTTTGGGTTTAAAGTGTAAGTGGGTTTTTTTTTATTACTCTCTATAGTTATGGGACAGATTGCTGTATAATACCTCCTCCCCACCCCCAGCACATAGTAATTTATATTAGTCATGCACTTCTCTAAGTATCAATTTACTTATGATCAACTTTTCAAGAGGTTACTGTAATGTGGTGGTGAAGTCAGTGCTCTGGACTCTGAGTGCTGTGTATGTGTCATTACAGCAAACGTTTTCATTTTAGGGCACCTTGGCTTTTAAGTAGAAATGTCAAGCACCTTCTGGTATTGGAAACATGAAATGTGTGATTGCCTGGGGTGCAGTAGACAGCAAAGTCCCAAACTATGGGGACCGAAAGATGCCTGGCCAGCTTTGCCTTTGTAGTAACTGGAAGAAGATGCTGCCAGTGTTACTCTGTGTATCTGATTACTTGCATTCTGATATACCTTGCAGAGTTTGAAAATCCCAGGCTTCCTTCTTGTATTGTGGAGAGCAATGGCAATGTGGTATCAAGTACTGGTAACACTTCTCTCCAAAATGAATGTCTTTCTATTTGACTTTTTAAAATTTTTGCCATGAGTGTTGTGCTTGGAAGCATTCTTTTGAAAAGTTTGCCTGCTTCTCCTGATCTGGTACCAAAGTTAGGACTTGTAGTTCCTGATTGCACTGATTCTTAGAAAATGTAGAATTCATGGTCAGCATAGAATAGATGGGTGGGTCAAGCTCTCCCCCTTCTCCAAGCAGGGAACAGAGATTTGAAGGACTTTAAACTAGAAAGGCTCCAGGAATCATCTCCAGGAAGAAGCTCCAGGAAATGCTTCTCTGACCTGACTTGACCTGGTCAGTGGATGGGGAAAAGAGAGGTGATAAAACTCAGGGGAGTGAGGAAGAAGGTCTCCTTGGTGATGAGTCTATCAGGACAGACAGAACTCTTAACTGAGGTCTGGAGGAGATGGCCATTAGTCATGTGATGGGCCTGGGTAGCTACAGGAAGCTTCAAGGTAAAGGGAACTATGTAGAGATTTGTCACTTCCTAAAGCTAAGGATCCTGTCCTATATTTTAATATGATAGGGCATGTATAGAGAGAGGGACAGCGGATTTGCATTTTACCCATTTCTTTCGAATCCCTTGTTCAATCTGGTGCTGTGCTTAAAATATGCCTGTAAACATTTTCTTTTTAATGAATACTTCATTACTTTTGATGCTAGTAGTGGTTTTCTATACCACATAGACCTCCACTGTCTTGGATATGCTACTTTAACAGGACACTGGGGGAAGGCAGTCAGTTGGCAAATGGCACACAAAGCAGTAAAGGGTCCCTATGACCAGGTGCTGGGAAGCAAGAGACACAGAGGCAAGGCCTCAGAACTTGGAGGGGAAGCTGGGAGTCCTGACCCTCCCAGCAGGCAATTCCTACAAAGGTCAGGTGGTGATGGTAGGCTACCTGAGAGAGAAAGAAAAGCCTCTCCATGTGCTGGAAAAACTTTGGATGTCAGGGTGGAATAGGGCCTGCAAGCCAGAACAGGCCTGTTCCATTACATGTGTATTCAAGCAATTATAAAAAAAAATAGTTTGAAGACTGATGCAACTATTCTTGTCTCTCATAAAACAAGGGTTCTGTAGGAATTCAGTTGAGGCTGGTTTGGCTTATAGCGTAAGTGGTTATTGTGGAATCAAGGTAAAACCAGTGATGTTTGAGAGTTTCTGCTAGGGATCAAAATTACACTTTCTCAGCTGTTATTCATGCGGTTTTCTGTAGGAGCTTGTTTTTTTCCCAGAGTAAACCTGTAATCCAAGCGAAGACCCCTCTTCCCCTGCAGACCTCAGACTCTGCTCTTATGCTATTCCTGGGGATCATTCTCCTCACCCCTCCCCACCCTAGCCCAGCAGCATTTCAGTGTTCATTTTGGGTTGCAACTGCTGGTGGCAGGTAAGGAAGTTGTGTTCTGCTGACCGAAATCCCTTCTGTCAGCAGAGATTTACTGTGGGATTCAAGCAGTTGTGTCTGCTGCATTATTTTTTCCCCTTTTGCTTGCTCTTGTTCCCTTCATGCTGATGCCAGTTTTATGTATGTGGTGCAGGAGAGTAGCTAATAGGACTGTGGAGAAGAACCGTGCATGTTGTGGGCCTAGGACATTGTCCTATGGCATAATCAGTGATGCAACTTGTAGTGAACCATTCCACTTAACTTTCCGATTACAGCCCTTCCCCTGATTATTCAGGAAGCAGATTTTTTTTTTTTAAAAAGTTATTAAGTACTTGTTAGATACGCAAGGAATTATTTGTTATGTAAGTACTTGAGCACTTTAATAATTGTACTGTATTGTTTTAATGTGGAGGTTATAATGTTTTAATTGTTTTATTGTGAACTTTGGTTCACTAAATCTGTAAGCCGCTCTGACCCTGTTGTGCGAGGAGAACGGCCTAGAAATTGAATTAAATAAATAAATAAACAAACCCAGAGATGATGGGTGACATTTTAGAATAGCAATCCCTCCTCTCTTGCGCAGGGGAGAATGCCTTTTCTGCGATGGTTGTAAGAGCTAAGGCAGCTCATGCATTGTGATATTTTACAAAAATTCAAGCCAGTGTAGCTGGTGAGACTTCCTGAAGCCAAGTGGGCTCTAAAGACAGGAGTACAAAGTCCCACAGTCTTAAAACCATAGTTTTTGGGTGGGTGTAATTCTACTTAAGGATGACACTATTAATTAGTTGTAGCATGTGATTCATTGATGAGACTTCCTTGAATTGGTGATGACTGTGGTTCTAAGCCTGGTTGTTGGAAAGCTGCAGCCACACCTCTCTGGAGGTATTTGAATTGGCCTGAGCTGCAGGTCACTGAGATGACTGTCTGTGTCAGATTTACTAGGTGATTGAACTAGGTGCTTCCCCTCGGAATCCCCTGCTGGCAGCTAAACCAGTTTTATGTCTATTTTGTGCTTGTTACTTAGTGGAAAGAGGGAAGGACATGAACCAATATTGTGAATTTTAGAATCTCTGCCCTGGAGGCCTTTACATTTTACAAAACAGTGAACAACAGGTTTTTTAAAGAGACCTGCCCTACTTGGTTCTGCTTGAACTGAGATGCCTGTTCTACTAGCAGGGGTGTGTGGGAATTTCAGGAAGATAAGGCAATAAATAGGGAACAACTGCCAATTCCAATTCTGCACTAGAGACCTTGGCTGGTGTTGTGTTTGTGTTTTGGATCATTGAAGCAGCAATAGCTTGAAAAAGGCTCTGGTATCCTAAAGCTCCATGTCCTACTGGCTGATGAATAAAGGACTCCCATTGGTCCTAAAGCCAATCTAGATACCCTGCTTGGGTCCAATAGTATTGCTTGTATATAGTTACTTTGTTGAAAGTTGTGTGTTGGAACAGTATAAATTAAGGTGCTGCTCTCATAGAGCTGTCTTTGGAGCTGAGCAACATCACTGAATAAAAGCCTGTTGTTTGAATTCATCGCCTCCCGCTCAATACTTAAAAGCTGGAAAAGCAGAACAAGGAGTAATAATAGATATCGGAGCTAGGTGACCCAAACTGGCATTGGTTGGGAAGAAAAGAGTGCATTGCAAGTTGCGGTAGATTTCATCTTTTAGGTAGCAGGGTGTCTAAAAAGACTTTTTTAAAAAAAAAAATGTGGTTCAGCAAATCCAGCATAGGGCCACAGGCATCTTCCTTTGACAGACTTAAAATCACCAAGGATGGGGGAAAAAATCAGATTCCTAAGTGCTAACATCTTGTTTTTAAGCTGTGGTCCATTAGCCATTTGGGAATTTTCCAGCCTTGGAAATCCTCATTCTTGAAACAGGCAATATAAAGATTAAGGCATAAATTGTAGACTTAAACAAAGAAAGAGATAAAACTGATGGATAGTTGGTAGAAATCAAGAAACTAATCCATATCTATTGAGGTGGTTTGTCATAGCTTTCCCTCCCTTTTAAGATCTGATTAGTGCAGTGTTTTTCAACCACTGTGCCGTGGCACACTGGTGTGCCGCGAGATATTGTCAGGTGTGCCGCTGGATTTTTTCAATGAAAGAAATGTGCCTTCTGGGCTGACCTTCCGGGACGCGTTTGCGCATGCGAGAAAGAACAGTGGCGCGGTCTCGCTGATTCCGCTCGCACGCTCTGTGGCCGGCCTGAGGTAGGGTGATTTGCACCAAGACATTCCAGTAAACATGAATATGTTTGATGGTAACAGCTAGCTGTTTCTGTCAGGGTGGGGTTCAAATCAGTAACTGTCCCTCAGCGAAGAATGGGTGTACTGTGCTTCTCTTCAAATCACTTATGGTCAGCGGAATGCCATTCACATAAGAGTAAGAGTTTAAACTCTCTATTTGAAAAACTTTAGCAGAATCACAGTATTAAAATACATCCACATTATGTTTCTTCTGAAACTCAGGTCAATGTTATGGGAAGGAGCCATTACACTTTGGATCTGTAACTTACGATTTCAAGTTGAGTGGCTATTACGTGTATTTGTAATACTGTCATAGTTAATACTTGAGCTGAGGCAACTAACGACCCATTTATCTTGTATTTCAGTGTTTTTCAACCACTTTGCCATGAAATATTGTCAGGTGTGCCACAGGATTTTTTCAATGAAAGAAATGTGCCTTAGCTCGAAAAAGGTTGAAAAACACTGGATTAGTGTTCAATATGTCTTGTTAAACATTTCCTCACAGGTGGGAATTTCCTCATTGGTGGGATCGGGAAAAGAATGCTGCTACAGCTCTTTATTAGGGAGAGACCATTTTTGTGTCTGTGGGGATCCAGGGGGTCCATGATTGCTTGGTCCTCCCTGTCTGCCTCTGTGGCCCCAGCCAAGACCCCAGGGCTGGCAAATGCCTCAGATGCAGAGGGGGGAAGGTGCTAACTACACCTTGTTCCTCCTTTTTTTCTTCCCAGATGTCTCCTCCACAGCCTGGAGGAAACCCAGAGCTTCTTCCCTGGCCTTCCGTGTGGCTCCTTATATGGGTCAGGCTTAGTTGTGCACATGCCCAACAGCCTTCCCTGTCCTCCCACACCTGTTCTCTGTTTGCCTGGCCTAGCTGCAGCTGCTGTTGGCACCTCCTTAAAGGGGTTTCTCAGGGCTGTATAAAAGCGATGCATTGCCTGTCCTGATAATACTAGCTCTAAGAACAATTGGCAGCCTGAAGAGCGAGGGCTGGGTTCATAGCTACCCACAACAGCCCAGGGAAAGGTTTAGTTTTGGGCAGTGCCCTAAGATGGTATGGCTGACTTTCCTTGTGTACTAAAGTAATATTATCTAGTGTCTTAGTGATGTAGCAACTTGCACATTTATGCCCCTGTAATATGTTTTTCTGGATATCTTGAGCTTTGTTTTGGTGGGTGTTTTTGCCCCTAAGCTGTATAATTTAATTGTTTTTATATTCTCTCATTCTGTAGGAATGAATAGTGGGTGTCCTGGTCACTGGTGAAAATTAGAGTGGGCAACAAAGAGAGAGGAGCAAGATGCTGATAGGAGACAGAAGGAGAGAATAAGCACCAGACTTCCCCTGGAGACTTGTTTGGGATAAATCAGCTTGAAGCTACCACTGAATATTTCTGCGGAGAGATGTTAAAATAGGGCAAGCAGAACCGCCAGCGTATATGTTCAGGAGAGAAATGTGAGTGCTTAGCAAAATTGTTATGCCAAAAATCATTTGAATGTATATTTATAACAATGCTACTATTGTTGGGGGAAGTTAGATAGAGTTATGCAGCTTAGACAAAAGATGAGGGCATTATTTCTACCACTGCCTTTTTGCTAAAAATCTTTTAGAGCTCTGTATTATTGGGACTTCTGTTTCACCTTAAGTAGTAGCTGTGCTAAGAGAGTTTTCATAGTTTTTGTGGGTCCGTTCACAGCATTTCAGGTATCAGTGCAAAGTAATCCCCCAAATTTTTGGAAACTTTGAAAGTTGTCATTGTTTCAGATTAAGGATCAACAGGTGAATGAAATAAGTCATTTTAAAGCCACAGATTGTTTTTAGTGCTGAAGTGTACATTTTAACATGCAACTTTCAGGGAAGTAATTAATTGTATCTGACTGATTCCGCAAAAGCAGTTTTTCCACCCTTGGTCGCCAATTTCCCCTGGTTGTACTGCTCAATTTCCCACTATTTGCTGCGTGGTAGCATTTTGATCCACATCTCCTCCTGATTTTTCCCACATCTTCTTGATCCTTAAAAATAAGGATCAAGAAGGCACAGGGGAAATTGGGGGAGCTGTGGGTCAAAATGCTGCCACGCAGCACATAGTGGAAATTTGGACAGTACAACCTTGGGAAATAGGCAACCAAGGGTGGAACAATTGCTTTTGTGGAATTAGTCATCGTCTGAAAACAAAGTTATATGAATGATGGTGTGTTTTATTTCTGTTAAAAAATGGAATTGCCTGATGTTGCCTGTCAAATGTCACCTTTTCCTGCTTTAAAAGATTATATCTTGGTCAGTACCACAAACATTTATTTATATATTTGTTGATTAGATATTTATACCTCACTATTCTCATCAGTGGGGACTTAAAGAGGCTTACAGCATCATCCTTCTTTCATCCCTCTCATCTTCATAACAAAGAGCCAGTGTGATGTAGTGGTTAAGTGTTTGGCTAGGATCTCAGAGACCCAGATTTGAATCCTCACTCTGCTGTTGAAGCTCACTGAATGACCATGGGCCAGTCACTCACTCTTCATCTAATTACCTCACAGCATTGGTGTGAAGATAAATGAAGAAGGGAAGAATGTTTCAAGTCACTTTGGGTCCCTGTTTTGTGGGAATAAATCAAGTAGATTACAGCCCTGTAATCCCAGTTTGGCTTGTGCCCATTAGGTTGGCCACGGTCAGTACTTGGATGGGAGACATCTGAGGAAGACTAGGGTTGAAATGTAGAAGAAGGCACTGGCAAACCAGCTCTGCGCCTCTCATGCCAGGAATGCCCCGTGGAAGGGATCGCTGTGAGTTGGTTGTGTATTGGCGGCACCTTCATCTTCCTCTGTCTAGTTTAGGTTTAGAGTGACAAAAAGTGACTGCCCCAAGCTCATCCAGTGAGCTTCTGTGGTAGAGATTTACCCACTTTGCTATGCATAATATTACAGAATGTGAGGCTGTTCCTAGCATTCAGTGCCTCTATAGAGTGAGAATCCTAGGTTGGATCTATGCAGCTGAGGGAGTAGAACTATGTGGGTCGGAGCAGGCTTGAGTTTCAGCCAACCATAATACATTCCAGAGAGTCCAGGGTCTCCCCGGCCCAGGGTTCTGTGTCACAGTCATTTGTGAGTTGAAGGTTTTCGATTCATGTGCTTTTGGTGTTTGATTTGGATTGTAACTGTGACACATGTGGAAAAGGGGTTTCAACCTACAACCCCAATTTTCCTGTCCTGAAACAGGGCAAGGAGGGTGCTGTTTGGTCTATTAGGGAAACCCACAAGTTTACATGTGGGTTTTCCCAGTGGTTCAAACAACACACTGCAGAGAAGAGGAGGAGAGGAGGAGATGGAGGAGATGGAGGAGGAGGAGGAGGAGGAGGAGGAGATTGGATTTATATCCCACCCTTCACTCACTTGGAGTCTCAGAGTGGAGTCTCAAACTCCTTTCCCTTCCCCTCCCCACAACAGGCACCTTGTGAAGTAGGTGGGGCTGAGAGAGCTCTGAGACAACTGTCCTTGAGAGGACAGTTGGTACAGAGCTATGGCTTGCCCAAGGTCATCCAGCCAGGTGCAAGTGGAGGAGTGGGGAATCAAACCCGGTTCTCACAGATTAGAGTCCGCGCACTTAACCACTACACCAAACTGGCTCTCCAACAGAGCTGTTGCAGGTTTAGGAAAAGCCCCTTCTTCATACATGCTACAGTCATGAATTGAATTGGGTACCACAGACACAGAAATTGAGCAGAACTTGCAACTCATACTTGATTGTTCCATTGGACACAGGGTAAGGATCCTGGGACAATCTGTGTTATCACAAATGTGTGAATCAGCCCTTAGTTCCCTCCCTGGTGATCCCTGAATATGTCCTTTACTTCAGTGTCAGTTAATGAGTGGTTGCATTCCACTCCTCTGGTGGAATTTCCTCTTTCCTCTTCCCCTGAACTTGTGAATGAGAATATTTGCACACACACAAGAGTCCTGTAACCCCAAGACTCTGAGCAAAATATTCCTGTCAGCTGCCCACACATGTTCTATCTGGTGGAATGCCAGCGGTTTGGGTAATTTTACAAAACATAGTTCCAGATATTTTAATTTAACATTGTGTTATTAGGAAGATTGGGCTGCAGTGGCTCAAGTGGTTAAGATGCTGAACTGCAGACTGGAAGGTCGATAGTTCAGCAGTTCGAGACCCGAGTGCTGCATGACGGAGTGAGCTCCCATCTCTGGTCCCAGCTCCTGCCAACCTAGCAGTTTGAAAGCAAGAAATTGCAAGTAGATAAATAGGTATCACTTTGATGGGAAGGTAACAGTGCGCCTTTGCATCTAGTCATGCCAGCCACATGACCATGGAAACGTCTTTGGACAGTGCTGGCTCTTTGGCTTGGAAACAGAGATGAGAACCACATCCCTAGAGTCGTATTTGACTGGCTTTTGAGCAAGGGAAACCTTTACCTTTGCCTATTAGGAAGAAAGGAAATGTAGCACAAAATACTGTGTGATTTTTCTCTCTCTGATTTGTCTTAAAAGGATGTAAATGTGTAAAGAAAGAAAAATGTTTTTGTGGCACTATTTGATACAAGTACAAACTGGCGCTGAGTTTAGAGAAGGAGACCAGAAAGATCATTAAAAAGCTATAGTAAACTGTTAACCTGATTATGATGTACATGGAGAATAAACCAAAGAAATAAGTAACTGAAAACTCATTTTCTTAAAAGTAAACCTTGAATGTAGCATATTACAGACGGCATCTCTTTCCTCTTAATCCTTGTGATGCATTGTCAGAAATTTACAAACCTCTTGTAATTGCAGTAGCTTATTTAAACAACCTATTTGTGGGTTTGTCTACTGAGGAAGCTTAAACTCCAGCATTTCACAGCTACCTAACAGCAGCAAATTGACTTTGGTTCTCTTGTAAAAAATATCTAAATGTGGGCTGTTGAATAATCCCTTTGGGGGCCCTGTAACTATTTTTATGCCTGGATATGCGTCATCAGTGGGTATTTTCTCTGGTGACTAGCTTACATCAGTAGGTCTCCTACCATACATTCTATAACTGAGTGACTTATGATTGATGGGAGTCACGGCTGCTCTTTAGCTTTTATCTGTGACCTCGAAGAATGGACAACCGGAATTTCCAGGCTGTCAGATTCTTTGGACTGACTGAAGAGATGGGATTGCATTGCTGATAAAATGCAGGTAGTACCGGAGAGGACATTCACTGGGAAATGGAAAAGGGGGATTGGGGGGGGGGTGCTCCTTGCGTGGAGGGCAGTCGTTCCAGCCCTGTAGTTCAGTTTTTTGTTGGGATGGTATATGTTTCCTGAGCCTAAACGGGAAGCTGCAATTGGAATTCAGGACATGCAGCTCTGGCTGTGTTGTTTTCTGGCGATGTATGTGCAAGTGCAATCTGAATGGCTGAATTAGCTGATCTTTTATCTTAGGAATGCTTGCTGTTTTGCAGCTCTGTTGAGAGGGATGCTGTGGAATGTAAAGCAGAGGAGACTGTTTGAATGCTCTTTCATTATTAAAAAGAGAGAGAGAGAATAGGAGATTTTAATGCAAGGTGCCTAATCCAGATGCTATCGAGGTGAAAAAAAAATCAGAAGGTGCGCTAGGTAAAGTAGCTCTTCAATTGGTGGGTTATACCTGCTTCTATGATCCGCTAAGTTTTTGGCATCAGTGACTTTTAAGTACTTTTTATAATAAAAAGGTATATTCCTAAATTCTGTTTCTGTTCTGTTCCTTCGGTCATTGCCACCCCTCCTCCCCACTTCTGCCTGTGGCATGTGTAAATGAGGTTGCAGTATGCTTGTGAGATTTTTTTTTTTTTTAAATCCAGCACACTCTGTGAGGATGCTGAGAGCTGGAGTCAGCTTCAGGCACTTTCCCTTTCTTCCTCTCTACCTCATGTTTACTCCTTTTGACACAAACATGATGGCAGTGGATGCCACGTTCAACTCTCTGTGACCCCTGACTTCAGGACTGTCAAGCTCTTTTGCTTGGCAGCAGGCTGTCAAGGGAATGACAATAAGGTGCGTAAATGCTGGCAGGATGAGGTGCTGCTTGTGAAGCTGAAAAGAATTGTGCCACTGCATGAAAAGAATGTTATTCTTTCCTTATGGAACCGTAGAATCAAAGAGGCACAGTAACTGGCAGTTTCAAATTCCTTGAGGGGAGCAGTTCCCCTGCTGTGAGTGGGATTCCTGGGTAAATTTGTACTTCCATTCTGGAGGGATGGTTGCAAAAAGGAAGAGACAGCAAAAGCCCAAATTGTTTCTTATTGTTTCCATACATGCTTGTTTTGTTTTCATTAGTGACCCGATGAAGAGATAGTTAAGTCCAGACCTCAGTGGCACTTGTGTGTAGGACAAACAGGTTTGTAGCCTGAAGTTTTTAAAAAAAATTAATGGGGAGAGACATTCCCATATATGAGTGTGTCTGTTGACCTGTCAAGTTAATATACCTTAGATTTCTCTTATGTGCTACTCACATATATATTTTTCCCCTGTTGATAAAGGCAGCATTCTGAAACCAGGCATACGGTTGGCATTTCGGTCTCTGCACTCTGAAGATAGCAGGAAAACATCAGACCATGTTTGAGAAATCCAGATGGTATCCCAAAAATATAGTGGTACTTTTATTGTTTTGGATTCACCTTTGCTAATTGATCATAGACGGTTTTGGAAAATTAAGACCGTTTTGGAACATGTCTTATGTAGACAGCCCTTAACATACCACAGTTTATATGGTGCATAGATTCATATATGGCTCTTTCAGATTTTTTTTCCTAAGCATCTTCGATGATTCATGCCTAACTGGTTATATAATTCGCAGTCTGTAAAAGGTTAAACTGTAAATCTTGAGTCATTTGCTTTGGAAATCCTTCACGGAACTGTTCTGGGGTTATGTATTTAGAAGATGGTATGTTTGTGTGTGATTTTGTGTATTCTTGCACTCCCTGCATGGTGGGTATTGGCAAAGGCTCATCTAAAAACAGAGTTTGTGTTGCTGTTGTTGACTTCATCCAGACCAGTGTTCCCATGAGTACAAGGATTTTCACCAGTGGGGTTTGATCCTCTCCCCTCCCCCCATTTCAACTTGAAATGCCAACTGACATCCTGTTTCTAGGGGTCCCCTGTCCCCAAGGAATAGAATTTCAGGGGCATTTTGGGCTGCTGCAGTAGGAAAAGCTGGGGAAATTGCACTTTATACACAGAAATGTGGAAATGCTAGACTGGATTCAAGCCATTGTTTCCCTCCTGAAGTTCACTTGCAAAGATTGTATAGATGTGTTTCGTTTACACTTTAGCCTACATTTAGGCCACTGTATGCTATATTTCTTTGGACAAGGTTAACTAGTGATCCTGGGCTGGTTTTGCCTTAGCTTGTACTGCATGGTTTGGCTCAGTTGTTGTAAGTCATCTGGAATACCCCTCTGTCCCATCATTCCTGCTCTACTTGTGGGATATGCTGTGAAATAAATACCATAGATTGAGCCTGCCCATCTTGTGAGCTATCAAGGCAAATGCTATCAAGGTAATAATAAATGGTGGCCTCTCAGATACTTGATAACCAGCACAATTTGTGTAAATCCATTCAGGCAGTAAAAGCAGAATGTTTTTCCAGCCTCGGGGTGGGGTGGGGTGGCAAAAGAGGGGGCCGATAGGCTGATTTTGATTAGGGAGGGCAATAAGCAGTGCTGACCTGTTGTAGATAGATCTGTTAAGGATGTGATTCTAATAGGCTGAATTGGCTGTCTTTTAGTCCCTACTAGGTCTATTATAATCTTTGGCTCAATGTTCCACAAATCCCCAGACCAGTTTCTTAATTAGGGATGGGCACAAACTGTATTTTTGCGGTTCAGTTTGTGGTTCATGGCTGAATCACGAACTGAACCCATGAACCTATATGAAGCAGGAGGTTGGTTTGTGAACTGACCCGGTTTGTGAGCCATTTAAAGTTTAACCCCTGCTTTCTGCTCCCCACGGCTTCTCATGGGGAGCAGAAAGCAGGGGTTTCCAAACAGCTGAGTGGTGGGATCAACACTCAGCTGTTTGGTTTAAATGGCCTGAGCCATTTAAACCCTGCTATCTACTCCCCATGAAAAGCCATGGGAAGCAGAAAGCAGGGGTTTCCAAACAGCCTCAGACTCGGGGCCATTTAAACCCCTGCCTTCTGCTGTCTACTCCCTATGAAAATCTGCAGGGAGCAGAAAGAAGGGGTTTCCAAACAGCTGAGAGGCGGGAAACTCCGCTGTTTTTCTTTACAAACCACCACAAATTGCACCAAAAATCATGGACGTTCATGGCGGTTCTTCAGTTTGAGAACATCACTTTGTGAAACATGCGCCGCCCAAAATTCATAGTGAACTTTGGTTCGTCAGCCTTTTTATGTCCATCCCTATTCTTAATTCCTACATCAGGAAAAAGCAGGTATTAGGGGATACTTTTGATTCATAATGCCTTTCTTCCATTTCTGACCATCTGCTTTGGAATGAAATATGTTCAGAAGCTTTCATAAGTCTTCAGAAGCTTTTATAAGCCCTAACCTATACAGAAAAATCAGTAATTGTTAAATGCTGAAATGCCATTCAGTATTGAAATATCAGTGATAAACTTTGCTTGGCCCAATTCCTGAAATGCACCAGAAAGCTTTGTGGTGTGATAACAACAGTGGAAGACCCATATCTCTTCCACTTTTTGCTTAAAGTTGCTGTGTGACCAGTCAGAAAGACTATGAACTCAATCCAAATCACTTTACAGTCAGAAAAGCTGCCACCATTTGCTTTAATAATTGACCCTTTAAAAACTGGGAACATTTCAGGAAGGTTAGGAATGCTTCCGTAGGAAGGGCATGTTCTTGGGAGAGGTATCATATTCCCCATTTTGGCTGAGCTGGTCAGAGGATGCTTTCCTAATAGTAATATGGAAGAATGGTTAGGTACATGGGATAGGTTTCTGAACTTGCAACTCCTGTAGACAGTGGGGTTTGTGTGGTTTTTTTTTTTGCTTTTTGTTCCCATAGTGCATGTTTCACTTTACCCAGTAACTGCATACACCATGTAGTTTCTCAGATGTCTCAAATATTTATGGTTTAAAGCTCAAAAAGTTCATAGGTTGTTCAACTATCTCTTTTTGTTCTCTTAAGAACATAAGAGGGGGAGGGAAGGCAGCATGGTATATAGCCTGATCTTGTCAGATTTCAGAAGCTAAGCAAAGTCGGTACTTTGATGGAAGACCGCCAAGGAGGACTCTGCAGAGGAAGGCAATGGCAAACCACCTCTGTTTCTCACTCACCTTGAAAGCCCCTTGCTGGGGTGGCCATAAGTTGCCTGTGATTTGACAGCACTTTATACACAAAAAAACATAAGAAAAGCCCTACTGGGTTAGAGCAGTGATCCATCTAGTCCAGCTTCCTGTCTCATACAGTGGCCAAGGCCTTTCCTGGTGTTGCCTACTTGCGCTGGTATTCAGAGCTTTAATTCCTCTGAATGTGGAAGTTCCTGTTAGTTATCTCGGCTAGTAGCTGCTGATAGACCCATCCTGTCTAATCTGCATTTAAAGCCATCTATGGCTGTGGCCATCACTACATCCTCTGGCACTGAATCCCACATTTTAATCACTTGTTGAATAAAGAAGTATTTCTTTTTGCCCATTCTGAATCTACTGCTCACCAGCTTCTTTGGATGCCCTCTAGTTGTAGTTATTTTGGGACAGGGAAAAAAATTCTCTCTGACCACTCTCTGTACCCTGTAAATAATTTTATAACCCTCTGTCTCTTTTCTAAATTCTAATACACAGACGCTTCAGCCTTTCCTCATAGGAATGGTGCTCCAGCCTCCTAATCATCTTGGTTGCTCTCTTCTGTACTTTTCCCAGCTTTGCAATGTCCTTTTTGAGATATGGTGACCAGAACTGCATACAGTTTTCCAAATGAGGCCGCACCATAGGTCTATACGGGGGCATTATAGTATTGGATGTTTTATTTTCAGTCCCTTTCCTAATAATCCCTAGCATAGAGTTTGCCTTTTTCAATTGCTGCAGCACACTAGGTTGACATTTACATTGAGCTGTGCCCCCGCTCCGTCTCAGCAAGTTCAGACCCCATTAGTGTATACTTAAAGTAGGGATTTTTTTTGTTCCAGTGTGCATCACCTTGTACTTATCTACTTTGAACTTCATTTCATCCATCAGAAAGGTGCTTTGATTAGCAAGGTAATGTCAAGTCAAATGTATCCTATGAACAAAAAAAAGAACTAAATAGGATAATAGGAACTTTAGGATCACAGTGCAGATGACATACTGCACAATGCAAACTATGTGTATATACTACTAGCAGAGCAAGTATGGCATAGAGTTAGAATGGGGTGGTGGATTGATGGTTAGGGATTTGGTGGTTTGCACTATTTAATATGTGGTGAATTATGTGGAAAGCCAGACTGTCATGTGTAAGGGGCCATGGGTTCAGCAAATCTATCATAGATCGTGTACTACAACAGCCTTTATCTTCTTCTCGATCTTTTTTCATTCCTTCCCCCCCCCCCCCTAATATAGATGTAGAGAGTTGGACTGGATGGGCCATTGGCCTGATCCAACATTGGCTTCTCTTACGTTCTTATGTACCTTCTTCTACAGCCCTTGCCACTAATCAAACCACAGTTTGAATCATGGCAGAAAGTGCAAAAAATGAGAATATATGGCACATATTACCGAACAGTCTCTGCCTGAACAGCTCTTTTTGAAGCCTGTGCCCAATAAAAGCAGCACTGAGCATGGTGTCAAATGTGACCTGCTTCTTGAGTTTCATGCAACAAAGACACACCCCAGTGAGTGACCTTTTTAGGATTTCAGCATTTCCTTCAAGGGACCTGGATTTATAGTTAACGCAGCATCTGTAGTTATTCCTATATGAATGGAAAGTGCATTTTGAGTCTAGAGCAATAGTGGTAACTTGTTCAGGACCAAAACAGACGTACAGAAACATCTGAGCCACAAGAGAGTTTGAATCATTGTGCTGGGAGGCGGTGGAGGCAACACCATTTCCCCCTTCCTTCTCAGCCCCCCCAGCTGCTATCAGGCCCAGTAGCAGTATGAGTTATGGGGTAACACCCAGTGGGGGTGGCTGATGCACCTTATAAAGAGCTGCACACCAGCCAGCTGATCAATAGTGGCTGGCCCTTTAAGACACAGGAACCCTCTGACAGCTGGCCCTTTGACAGCTAACTGTTGGGTGTTGGGTAATCCACCTCCTCTCTTCTGGTTCTTCCCCGTCCACCCCTCTCTGTCTAAATCCAAGGGAAGGCCTTCCAGCCAAATTAAGCCCTGGCGCATGACAGCCAGGGCGGGGATTCCTACACATTGGAAGCTACCTAAATTTACAGTGAAATATAAATGCCTAAATCACAATAATCAGTAATCTGGATGTGATATTCCTTCCCCCGGCCCTGTTAGTCTGAATCCTATGAACACTTATGTGAATTCAGTGGGGCTTCTGAGTATGCTTACACAGGATTCACATACCCTTAAAATTAAATTGTCCTTGAAGTAAAATGGTAGCCAGCTTTTAAATTTGGAAGTTATCATTGACTTATCAATGCTTTGCAGTATTGTCAGAGCAGCCTTCATTGTTTTTAATTGGACATTTTATCATACACATGAGCCGAACTCTGACTTTTATCTACTCTGCCACAACATGGTAATGGTAGAGTAACACAGTTAATGCATTCTTGATTTAAACATAACCTCTCCTGTGAAGTGTGAAACTTGGCATGCTTTGACACTCTTGAATTCAATCCAACCCCAGCTGGAAACATGCCATTCATTATAACACTGGCAGAATCTGGCCAAAATCAGAAGATCAAAAAGCTCAGTTGCCCCTCCCTGTGTAAATGCAAATCAGTCAATATCAAACTGGGAATGGCAATATTTAAAGAATTCAGGGAAGTATGAAGTTCTGTCTAAATAAAGAAATATTCAAAATAATATTTACTAAAAATCCCAACTTTTTGTTAAAACAAAGTGATTTTTTTGGGATAAAATTGGAGTTTGGTGGATAATATATTGAAATGATAGGCATTATCTTGTCAAAGTTAGGTACATTAAGCCTCATTAATTCCGGAGGAAAAGATTTAAGCATGCAATTAATTTATTTGCTGATCAATAAAATAATTGCTTGAAATAACCTGAAACATTGACTGCATTCAGTTATCACCATAAACTTCTTTGATATTCTCCCTTCCTCCTCCTTTCATACACAGCTGAAGTCTTTCTGTTTCCAAAAGCCTTGAATCAGTCTCCAGCTTGGTGTGAAGTTCAAATGCAAGTATTTGTTTCCTCCCCACAAACCAGGGTTTGAAAACCAAGAGTAAAGCACATCTTGGAATCCAGGACTGTGGAAAGGAAATACTGCAGTTCTGGGTATTTAAACAAGATTTCACTGCTGGAAGCTTTTTGTTCCTGATCTGTTGCTTCTCTTTTCAGGTGAGAGAGCTGCTGTTGGAAGAACAAGGTGGGAAGTTACCCACCTTGTGGTTTCTGGTTCATAGGATTATAGTTGTTAAATGGATCTTTGCAGCGTGCTGCAATGTATTTTTGGAAAATCTGAACAGTGATGTGGTGCACCAATCTGGTATTTTAGGGAGGCAGGGAGGGAATTTGTCAACTGATATGTATTTGATCTTAACTGTTGCTGCAAGTTACTTGAAAACCAGATTTAGAAGTATGTGGCCCACCACATTTAAGCTCAGTTCTTTCAGGATGCTGTAACCAAATTATCAACAAAAAGTCTTTGTCATTAAGTAAGGCAAGCTTCCTTTGTTTGAATGGAAAATATCACAGCCATCCAATATTAGGAAGATTGGGGGAAAGTGATTTTAAAAGTAATCTGTGATGGTTTGTGTGACCCCCCCTGCCTCTCATAACAATATGTGTTACTAGTAGAGTAGGATTCACTGGGACTGACTATGGTTGTGTGGTTATTGTATGACAAGGGTGGCAGACGTGAAGTTAGTGTAACACATTATTTGAGTAACAGGCATACCGTTTGTTATTTGGATCAGTCCAAAAGCCACAAGCTTGTTGTTTTGTTTCCCTTTTGATCCCACTTGTTAAAAAAAATGAGAATAAATTTGTATGCACAGGAAAGAGTGAAATTGGACATAATGTTCAGTGTTCTGAAGTAAGATTGCAGCATCACGAGACTGCAACAATAGGGTGGATGGGAGTTAGGAAGACACTTTCCCAAAGTGAGTCTAAAAGAAGATGGAGGTAGCATGTTATGTACTGACTTCAGTAGACATGCCAGAGAAAAATACTCCCACCCTCTTTGTCAGTTCCTTTCTTCAGTATGACCTGAATATGGGATATGACAAACTGATACAAGTACGACTTGAGTTATTGTTAAGAAGCACTTCAGAAATTCAGCAAGACATTGGCTTGAAGGTCAACACTGTATTTTTTCCCCTCTTAACAATTTCTTAAGTCAGAATTTATTAATAAAGCTGAGCTGCTATAGGGAGAGAGCACATTTTACAGACACTTTATTGTTGACGACGGTTGTGGTCTAGAGTGGTTACAATGTCACACCCAGTTGGATTCCCCCTGGGCTACAAAGCATACCAGGTTCCATTAGGCCGGTCAGTATCTTTCAAGCTAATCTATTTTACAGGGTTGTTGTGAAGGTAACCTGTAAGGGGGGAGAACCAAATACACAATCCCCGAGCTGCTGAACACTGTGGGAAAAGGAGGGGATAAAATGTAATAGACATGCTGTTTTATAGTTATACAAGGCTCCTAAAATTGTTGTGTTGTATATAAAAATTAAAGTCTGCCCTGCCGACAATCTCATGCTTTAAGTCTACCCTGCCGACAATCTCATGCTTTCCTTAGGAAGGAAAGGAGAACCCCACACTTTTGATGACATATCGGTAGGTCTTTTTTGTAGGGGAGAGCTGCACAAAGAATGCTGCTTCTGACACAGGTTTAGCCGAATGGTTTTCCTCCTCCCGTGTCCCCATACCTAAAATTTACACAGTGGCAGTGCTCTGTTGTGAGTCTCTTTGGAGCATCAGTTGGCTGCAGTTTTGATGCCCATTTCTTTTTGATAATTAGCCCATCTTCTGTTTAGTGTGTCATACAGCCAATTGGATTTGTCTAGGTGGTGCCAGTCGGACTTGTCTAGGTCAGAGCCAGTGTGGTGTAGTGGTTAAGAATGGTGGATTCTGGTGAACTGGATTTGATTTCCCCACTGGTCCACATGAAGCCAGCTGGGTGATCGTGGGTCAGTCACAGTTCTCTGAACTCTCTCAGCCCCATGTACCTCACAGAATGTCTGTTGTGGGGAGAGGAAGGGAGGGCGATTGTAAGCTGCTCCAAGACTCCTTTGGGTAGTGAAGAGCAGGGTATAAAACCGACTCTTCTTCCTCCTCTTCCTCCTCTGAAAAAGGGCTAGTGTGAGACCAAAGTTGTAGCAGATTGGGGTTACTGCAAGCACCAATGAACGTGGCATAGAAGGAAAAGGGGGGGAGGAACCAAGCAACTGCATGGTTTCACTGATTGAATCCAACCTGTTGTTGGCTGTAGATTCATTTTGCTGTGTTGTGCTTCAGTCACTATCCTGGGAAGTTTAAAAGTATCTTTTTTCATGTGAATCAGGGCTTTGTGGGACCATGGCCTATCTTTTAAAAACTCCTGGAAATATGGGATCAGGTAGTTGGAGTACTGAAATAGGATCTAGGACACCTGAGTTCCAGTCCCCCCTCTCTGTAAAATGCTTATTGGGTGATGCTGATCTAGTTATGTCTTCAGCCTAACCCGTCTCATAAGGTTGTTGTGAAAATAACATGGGGAAGGAAGAACCATGTATGGCAACCATAATGTCTGTGAAGAGGGTGGGGTAAAAGTTGGATAAGTTGATCTGGCTAATTTACGCCAGGAAACATTTACCAGATACACATTTCTGTCAAAACTATTCTTCTGCTTGTCCCTCTTCCCTCTGTGACTGTCACAGTTTGGATTAGGCCTTCTTCAAATTAGCTGTCATGCCAGGTCAAGAACGAAATTGAGCAGTGTCCAAAACTATGACTTGAGTCATCCCTGTCTCTTTTCTACCAAGCATAGTAATCCCCTCAAAAACTGGTATTCCTCACAAATGGTGGACAGTGAAAACCTAGCTTAATTAAACACTTAAACACATGTTGCTTGTAAATACTGTCACATGGACCTTTGATTTATGCATCCCGGGATAGAACATCTTCTGAAGGTGTACGATGATATAGCAGTGGTAAGGTGGAGATATTGAGAAGATCAGCAGTACTCTCTGTGGTGAATAAACACCTTGGACTTTATCAGCACCACAAAGAGAGCCTGTAGGGTACGCTCCCCTTAAGAAGAAGAAGGGGGAGAAGAGGTTGGATTTATACCCCACCCTTCACAAACAGAAGGTGTCTCAGAGAAGTTTACAATCCCTTTCACTTCCCTGCACCACAGCAGACACCCAGTAAGGTAGGAGGGAGAGAGCTCTCCCAAGAGCTGCCTTTGAGAGAACAGCTCTCAAAGACCTTATGACTGACCCAAGGTCACACCAGCAGCTGCATGTGGAGGAGGGGAGAATCCAGGGGTCCTTTTGTAGAAAAAGAGGTGCAGGAGCTCATTAGCATAACTTATTAGCATAACTCATTAGCATATGCCACGTCCCCTGACATCACCAGAAGTATGTCAGAAAGGGATGTCAGTTTCAGCCCCATTATACCCTATGGGCCATTGAAATCAATGGCAAAAACTCATAGGGTATATGAGGGACTGGAGGGGAGGGGGTTTGAGGGAGAGGCTCCAAACTTGCAGGGTAGCTGCTGGGGCCTCTCCTCGAAATACCCACCAAGTTTCAAGAAGATTGGACCAGGGGGTCTAATTCTACAGGCTCCCAAACAGGTTGTCCCATCCCCTCCATTGTTCTCTATGGTGGGAAAAAGTGTTACTTTTTTCCTCGCTCCGGCCCCAACGGACCCCTGGGGGAATCAAACCTGGTTCTCCCAGATTAGAGTCTGTGCTCCTAGCCACTATATCAGACTGGCTCTTGGAATAGTCATGGCCAAAGATGCCATTACCATATTTAGATTTTTTAAAACTGTTCCTTGATGCAGGAGAGCATTTATGCTTGCAAGATTATGCTCTATCCCTTCTCAAGTAATGCAAGGCCAAATGCAAAGGACCTTGTACTCTGATAGACTTTGTAACTGTGCTTCTGGTGTAGGTTGACAGTTGAATGGAACATTGGGATCACCCTACCAGCCACTCACAGATTTTTAAATTTAGGGTGTTTTTTGGAGAACCTTTCTCCCTTGGACATTGGGAGCAATGCTTTGCCAGTTTAGAGACATCATTCATGGTCTTCATGAATTACTTGTTGAAGTATGATTGTAGAGGTGTTGAGACGTGTTTTACTCTTGAGCAAAAAAGCTAGATCTAGGAAACTGATACATTGTAGAATTGAAACAGAACAAAACTGGCCATGAACAATTCAGTGTAATATAACTTGAAAAGCTAATTCCCCAAAAGGTGATGGAGGGATCTAAGGAAGGGGAAGTGTTCAATGAAACTTTTATTTATTTAAAACTGACAAAAATGTTGAAGAAAAGTATAATTATGAAAATTGAGATGTTGGGAAAGGGGATAAATAATGTGAAATCTCACGCCTTGACCAGATTTCCCTCTCCAAGTTTATCATTTTCCTTTTTAAAAAATTGATGCTCAATTTCTGTTGCACCCTAGGGCATACTCAGTCTACTCCAGTTGCTTTGTTGTGAGTTTATTCTTCTTTTTGAAAAGACCCCCCCTCAAAGTAATATATATCTGTATGCCTGGAGAATACCCTGACTGTACAGAATCTCTTCATTTTATGTGGGTGGACATGTTTTGCTGTTCTGCTGATAAGCACTCACATTGACTAGTGGGATGTGGAGGTATCGGAAGAGGGGAGGGGCACACATCTAGAGAATGTCTTGGGTAACAGTTTTCCTCCCCTGTATGAAAGTTTTGCACAAAGGGAAATGGTTGAAAGCCAGTGTGGTATATTTAGAGTGGTGGATGAGATGTGAGGAGACTTAAATTCAACCCCCCACTTACTGTGAAATATGCCAGATGATGACCCTGGGGCAGTCATTCTCTTTAAGCCTAGCCTGCCTCCCAGCTTTCTTGTGACAATAAAGTAGAAAAGGGAAGAACCATGTACAGCACTTTGAGCTCTTTGCTAGAAAGGTGGGATTAAAATCTACTCACTAATAAAATAAATATTAACCATGTGCCTCTCATCTCTGTGCATTCCAGAAACAATTACTGCATACTCACAACCACAGCTGCATATTCACAACCGTAATGTTAGGCCATTGAAGCACCTCATAGGCAAAGCATGCACAAGAGCATTGGTGGTTTGGGGAATTTCCTTCTGGAAAGACTGAAAACATTCTACATCAGGAGTTGATGTCTACCTGTGGGTGCAAGGGCCATGCTAATCTTTGTATTATTCCAATTTTAGTATATGTGCTGCCAAAGTGAGCACCCATGGGTGCAGGTCACAGGAACTGAAATGTATCTTACATTTGTGTATGAGTTGACAAAAGGAAAAACAGGAGAAACAGGTCTACTGTGGTACTGTGGAAGGCATCTTCTAATACCAGAGGTTAAGAAAATGGGAAACATCTGTCCAAATACACACTGCAGTTCAAATTGTTAGTCTTTAGGCAGCAGCAGAGGCTCCTCGTCAGTTATCACAGACCAGACTCTGGTTGGCAGCACACTTGGGAATGACTGACTAAAGTTGCTGAGCAGAACTCCAGACTGAAATGCTGAATTGGCTGACAGCTTTCAAGAGTACTGTCTGGGATAGATAGGTATTAGATGTGAAATATAAGAGACCTGATTTGCGTGAGTGTTGATGCATTGCTACAACATTGAAATGGGTTGAGGGTATGAGGAGTGGGTTGCAGGAAGGTTAGATACACATTTTATTTCAAGTGTAAAGATTACTTTAGTTATTGCCATAAATATGTGTTACAACATAATGTTCCTAATTGTTTGTTGTGTTGTACCGTGGACTGGTCTGAGAGCTTGCCTATTGGTATGGATAGGGAGGTTGTGGGCAGATCAGAGAGCTGAGTAGGCTATACTTAGGAAACCTCTAGCAAGAGCCACAAGCAAGAGTGTTCTTCTTTCTCATCCACTCTCAGTCTCATCTCTGTGGTGGTTTCTGGAGCAGAGTGTAACTGTGATTTGCCAGTATGGACAATATAGCAAAGTACAGTTAGTGCAAACTGTGGTTTACAAACCAGCATGGTTCCTAGCTGTTGCTTGGCGACCTGGTTGCAAATAATAGTTTGTCATTATGGATGCCAAGTTGAACTGTAGTTAAGTTATTCATTTTTATTGAATTATTTTATAATTTAAATATTATTTTTAATTGTTTAAATGTATTAATGCTTTCATATTCGCCACCTTAGTGACCCTGATCAGGTAGAAAAGCAGCATAAAAATGTTTTAAATAAAATAAAGTTTTTATAACCCATAGTTTGGCAAAATGTCTTAAATGAACCACAGTGTGTGAATCCTAGAAAGATAAGCCTGTCTGCAAGGGAAGATCAATACACGATACAGCTGCTTCTGAAGGCTTGTGTCATAAGTTCTCTAAACAGCCACATTTTGATTCACTTTTTGTATTTTTCCTGTATAGGCAGGATATACAAGGGTATCTTTGCCTTCAAGTATTAGCGGTCATGTTATAACTGCATCATTAAAATGTTTAGAATATAACAAGTGGCAGCCCAGCCCCTCCCTCCACGTGGGGCAAAGACGCACTCCAGCCGAGCAAGAGTCACCCCAGCTTGGCTCCTGCACCAGATCTATGCCGCTTGGCTCAGGTGGGGCGCAAAGGGTGAGGCGGGCTAGCTGAGGGGTTCCTATCTCCCATCCCTGGCCATCGTCTTCTGAGCCTGGGTGCGCTGCAGCTTGCCTCCTGCACGGCTCTTGGGAGTTCCAGGTCGATGGCTCGGCTGTCTCCTCAGAAGGGTGCGCGGGAGGCCTGCTGTCCCCGGGTAGGACTCAGTGGGCTGGAGAGGTCCAGGTCCTGGGCCAGACAGACTTCCGGGCACATCGATCCCCCATGCTGACTCCAAGGCCCTGGCAGCTGAGGGCCACTTGGGCCAGCAATTCCCCCTCCCCCTGGCGATCCCCCTTGCCTGGCTCAGCCCCAGTGGCTCTCAGCCACTGGAGAGTTCCCAGGTGGTTCCCTGCGCATGCGCAGGGAACGCTCTTTAACTTTTTGGGGGATTTAAATATCCCCCGGAAAGTTTTTTAAAGTGTTAAGATTTTTCTGCAGATGTGGGGAGTTCCCCATGTGTGCAGAAAAATCTCCCTGCCCCCCAGGTGCCCCCCTGCATGGATTTAGATATCCGCACGCAGGGGGCACCTTGGGAATTAGATCTATAGAGATTTTTGCCTAGATTGGGTATGGAGAGAGGTCCCCCCAAATTTAAATTATTTCTCAAACTGATTGTAATAGAAAGGTTTTTCCTGGTTCTTCATAAAGTCCCCATTGTACTATATATTCATGTTATACTCTTATCTTGTTACATCGGCTGATTGCTTATAGTTTGAATGAAATGCTGAACTGGGCATT